>OU565287.1:11266012-12466012 GCA_913789915.3 Sphecodes monilicornis
TCATCGATGCTAGAAAAAAACTCAAAATGCACATGACAATTTTGTAAATGAAGAACGTAAAGGACCAAAAAAAATTCAATTTCTACCGTATTACAATCAAGAAACTAGTAATTCGTTGGCAGAGTATGTTGATTGTAATGGTGCTTGCTTTGATCAACTAATTTTATTTTTATAAAAGTCGTTTTATAAAAAATCGGACCATTTCATTTGCAATAACCTAATATTAGCTGTTTATATTCAGTTCAATAAGTAGATTAATAAGATTAATAGTATATATTCCACATTTAAAAAAAAAATGGATACATTCAAATTAATTTAAGAATATCAATATATTGCTATCAGCTTATTAAAAAAAGAAAGACATTCTTATTTGGCTCATATCTTTTCTCATATCTTTTCATATCTTTAAGAATATCAATGTATTGCTCTCAGCTTATTAAGAAAAGAAAGACATTCTTATTTCGCTCATATCTTTTCTCATATCTTTTCATATCTTTAAGAATATAAATATATTACTCTCAGCTTATTAAGAAAAGATAGACATTTTTATTTGGCTCATATCTTTTCATATCTTTAAGAATATCAATATATTGCTCTCAGCTTATTAAGAAAAGAAAGACATTCTTATTTGGCTCATATATTTTCATATCTTTAGGAATATCAATATATTACCCTCAGCTTATTAAGAAAAGAAAGACATTTTTATTTGGCTCATATCTTTTGCATTTAATGTAGACAATTTTTATTTTGCTTAGAAATCTATTAAAGTACTATACAGACAGATTACAAAATACAGCATGTAGACATTTCTATTTGAAAAATTTAAGATAGTTAAAAGATTAAAGGAAGATTATCTATACACAGTCCTCAGCGTATTAAAATTATCGAGAAAAGGAAGAAATTTCTATTACCGTATGTTGGAATTAATGAACATAATTACTATTTTGCAAAAAGATCCAGTCTATTAACAAGTAATAAACAGATTGTCGAATGCAGCATATTTGCAAAAAACCATTAGATTTGCTATGAAATTAGAGAATGTAAAATGTAATTGCATTTGCATGGAATTTCTTTATTTCGTACAATTACAATGTTACAATTACATAATTGCACAGTTGTTAGAACGAAGCATCCAATTTAATGCAGTCTGCAACCAGTTAAAGTATTGTCTAATAGTGAATTCGGCCATGGAACGAACGTATACCGACGATGCACATCATTTTCCCCTATCCCGTTCAATAATTAACATTTTCGAGCATAATTGTGAGAAAACAGTCGATCATAATTTTTCACACTTAATGGTAACGCGATAATTGTGTTCACTGGCTTGCTTCCGCGTTCACAGAACGGCGGACCGTGTGCGTTCATTCTATTATTGTGCCATGAATATCGAAAATTATTACGGGAATCGCGCAGCGATGCGGCTCGGGTATCGAAGAAGGAGTTGTTTGATTCGCCTAATTGGAGGATAACAGAAATAATATAAGTACTGTATAGGCAATACTGATACTTGGCAAAGGTCAAAGGTTAACCTTCGGCTTCGCCGCTAGTAAGGCAGGATTACGAGCGCAACTCCTTTGAAACACGTTAAAACTCGTGGACTATAGTCTCGTAGCGGGATCCTTTGAGCTGACTATGCGCATCGGTAACTAATTTTCGCGTGGAGCTACTTAACACTACTGATGGGAGCAAACCACTTTTTTCTCATGATTTTCAAGTAAATCGGTATTCAAATATTCATATGGAAGAATCGAAGCGTATTGAGAAGTAATGTGCTTGGTACCAGTAGCCGATGTTGATAGGGTGACCAGTCTAGTGAATGAACACTTCCCAGTTAATGAACATCATTCGTATTCAACGAAAAAATAATATTTATGATACCCTTTCCATGATGACATTTATAAATTCTATTGTTAGTTTACAGATGTCTCACTAAAGAGATATACGTACCTTAAACACAATCATACGTTGCTATTTGGAATCGGTACTAATTGGCAAGGATCATGCCCATCACTACTCAACACATGATGACAATCGTAACATCAAAACTGTTATAGCCTCATAATTTTAGATTTTACGATGTCATACTTGCTTCATGGCTGTATCATTCAATTATAATACAGGGTGTTTCGTCTAAAACAGGACACCTAAATATCTCCCCTACAGGTGGTCGAATTTCTGTTAGCGTTGAAATCTGAAATGTCGCTGAAAGTATGTTCTGCATTAATTAGCAAATTTTAGAGTTCACTGTCATTTCAAGGTCGTGCTATTAAACATGGATGAATACACAATAATGTTTGCTATAACATTCCGCAACAAAAAATGTGTGTATATGTGTAAAAAAACACGAGTGACCTTGAAAAAACGATTAAAAAATTACAATTTATAAAAAACGATTCTCCCATCTGATTCGTCTTTTGAAACCATTTAGATTACGTTAGAAACATTTTTTGTATTTCCAGAGGTAGAGGAGATATTTAGGTGTCCTGTTTTAGACAAAACACCCTGTATAATTTCTGCAGTAGTTTGAATGACATTAATTAGAATGACATTACTTTTGCGTCGATTATATCATCGCGTACTATTATCGATGGAGAATTAGTGTTATAGACATATAAGCGCTATGAGAAGTGTTAAGTAGCAAATGTAATATTTTGGTATACAATTTTATTTAATGAATATTATATGTATTACTTATGTTTATCTATATTTAATGTCTGCTGATTTTGCGTATTTTTGGATGTTTTGCAGAGTATAGGCAATAGAAATATTTGTTTAATTGTTTTTAGACGATCGTTTATCCAAATAATGTAATCATTGTATCTATATTACTAGACGGCGGATATTCATGCAAAATAAAAATTTTCTAACTTAATTGCAACAAACTGGATTGACATAGAAATTTATTTTCCTTCTTAATATGTTTAATGGGTTCATAATAATATAACAGTATTTTGAAATTCTTCTAATGTTTTTAGTATTTCCAATTACGCTTACTCATTTTTGTCCTAAATGCGTAGATCCGCTGTCTGTGTATTACTCATTATTGCTTGGTGAATTGCTTCCTTAGATTAACAGTTTAATTATGAAACATGGCTTTATAATATAACATAAAATTGCTATGTCCCACTCAATGTTAAAAATGAGATTGCTAGGTTCAATTAGAAAAAATGACTTTAATATACGACATAAAATTGGCATTCTCTACACAATGTTAAACATTAGATGGCTATTCAAAAGTGAATATTTAACTAAACAATTTATAAAATTAAAAGGAAAGTAGAAACTTCACTAATCTTCATTGATTGATATTTTGTCACTGAATTTTATGCAAATGACAGTTAATAAATGAGATTTGCAGTCCATATAACATTAAATGCACAAGTGGCAACCGCTCAATTATTTGTCATCCATTCAATGATATGTATTTCTGATAATAAGTTTATGTTGCACGACTATGTTTCCTTTCTAATACGAAAGATTGTCGATAATAGTTGCGAGTAAAGTCGCTCGTCATGTACCTTCTGCGTTGCAATAGGAAAAAGGTCAAAGAGTACACTCTCCGTTTGCCTGCCTCTTAGGAAAGCTCCTTAGTTCTCAGATCTCTTCTCGTTGAGCTGTCGTTGTTTAATGCCACATGGGAGACAGATCCAGACGATAAATAACAACGATGTGTCCGACATAAAACAGTATTGTGGAAATTGTGACAGATCTGTATAAAACAGTTTTTCGGTCACAGTTTTGCAATGTCGTCTTAGTTCATCTCTTTAAAATTTTACTTCATTTCCAATGTACATAAATTTCTAAATTATTTTTTAAGGCAACTACAATAACAGTGGAGTAGACTAAATTGCATATTCATTATTTATGTTTTATAAAAGCGGCATTTTTAGATATGATCGACAAAACTTGTATAAAGGTGCAACATTTTGTTGAAAATAAATTTAGTTTAATATTTCCTTTTTACGTCAATGTATGATAAATTATACATAACATTCTGTGGAAGTCATGTAGCAGATGGCTACACGATAACAAATTACTACGAATTCATATAATCTTCCAAATTTGGTTAAGTTTCTACTGAACTATGAACAACCAACTTAGCCAATTAGTTTGCAGAACTTCAGTGCATGTTTAATATTCATGATCGTGTTTAAATTAAATTGACAGAAACTCGAATAAAAGAAAAATATAAATATCTTATTAAACTCTTCAAATAGTTTTCTGTGCCGAGTTTTGTGAGATAAAAAATGCTATAAATGCATAAAATCCGCGGTATAATTATAACAATCACTTTCTAAACAACAGCCCATCTATACTGAATTATTAAAATTTTGTTATGAAGTGTATTGATGTATCCAAATTACAAATACACATTTGTTAATACTGTAGATTGTATTAGCCGCCACATTCACAATAGATCTATTTTTCTTATTGTGGCTCTAATAAAATTTAATCTCCAAAGTTCGGATCAGACCTTAGGCACTCTGCTCCGAAAAACTATAAATTGCATAAACAACTGCGATATAATTATAACAATTAATTTTTTAATGATAACCCATCTATACTGAATTATTAATATTTTTGATGAAGTATTGATGTTTGCGAATTGCAAATATACATTTAGTAGTATATAACATTATCCACCAAGTGCACAATAGATCTATTCTTCGTACCGTGGCTCTGATAATTTGATCTCCAACTGCAAGATCAGATCACACGTTTTGGTACTCTGCTCTGAAAAATTGTAAATTGCATAAACATCCGCGGTCTAGTAATCAGTTCGGTAATCGGATGGAATAGCGAGGCTCTCTATGGAAGAAGGAAAGCCTCGGAGAGCGAAAAAGATAGAAAATGGAGCTTGTAAGCTCACGAGGGGGCTCTGAGTCAGCTCGCTAAATATAACACACCGTGGAACGGCACACGTACGACGTGTTCGACGTATGATCATCCAAGTCGAAGTGTGAAAGCTCTGTGAAACGCCAAAACCTGCCGGACGAGTGCGGGCCGGGCTTTTAAAGTAGCGCTGCTGAATCACACACCGCAACGAGATCCTCCGGTAGAGACACGAGACAGCTTTTGTCCGTGATTCCGAGATCAGAATGTCTGCGATCGAGGGGTACGCAGCCTGACGATCATTAAATCAATATACACGAGCCGTCGCCCATCAGTTTTTCCCACGAGCCTACAATGTTTTTCACTTCTTATACAGGCCGCCTCACAGCCGGTGTTCTACATTCTTAGCAAGGAGTATCGGAAAAGGGAATGTTGTGTTCGAGTTAAAATCAACACACTCTATATAAGATAAAGATATTATTAAAATATTATAAAGATATGATAATAATCATTATCATATCTTTATAATATCTTAATAATATCTTTGTCTTATATAGAGTGTGTTGATTTTAATAATCAATAATAATCATTATCATATCTTTATAATATCTTAATAATATCTTTATCTTATATAGAGTGTGTTGATTTTAACTCGAACACCTAAATTATTCCAGCTAATATTAAAAGTAAGAAAAAATAACTAAATAGGATGTACATAAGACGTGCATCAGATGGTAATAAGAAAAATCCTTTGAATGTCATTTTAACGGTTTTTTCAAGGTCATCGTATTTTTTTCATATTAACATGTATTTTTCATAATGCAATGTGGTAATCGGTTTCAAGATGAGTTCAACGACCTACACTCCATGACCTTGAAGTGACCTTGAAGGCGAAAAAATCAGTTTCAGAATGAAGAATACAATAGTAATAAGACGAAAAAGGAAATATCACCTTATTTTGTTAGTTGCTCAAAATGCTGGCCGTCCGCAGCAAGATACGTCTGTACAGGAGAAGTAAATAACTGAATAGCATGATGCACGCCTTAAAACCATGTACATCCTATTTAGTTATTTTTTCTTACTTTTAATAGTAGCAGAAATAATTTAAGTGTTCGTGTTAAAATTAACACCCTGTATATATTTATATACACACACATATATATATATATATATATATATATATATATATATATATATTGTTCCCTTCAGGGTTACAATTTTATACACAGTTACCGGTCCTCTTACACTGCGTCTTCGCGTCCGCCTCTCTTATCCGAACCTTATTTTAACTTAAGACTAACTTATTACGCTAATATCGTCTTATTAGATTGCTGCATATGAAATGTGCGACTTCAGAATGCAAATGTTATGAAGCGCTTTCATCATGGAATAATATTGCAGCCTGCAAGTTTATTACACATACAGTGAATCATATAAATATTCGGACACCGCTCAACACTAAAATACCGAGCACTTAACTCGACTGGCGTATACTGCCTTATAATAAATAAAAGACGTACTTCAACCGAGAAGCTTACTAAAAGTAAATCCTTAGATTTTTTTTAAAAGTGTTAGAGGCCAAAAATCGCGAGAAACTGCAATTTCTATCATTTTTATGTTTGTAGATCATTGCCATTGTGACTGATTTCGATGAAATTTTCAGAATATGTATAGTTGACACAGATCTACAAAACGCATTTTTAAAGTTTCAACATCGACCCTCGTATGAAAAAATTTAATTGTACACGATCCACTCACTTTTACGCGCCGAATCATCAACTATTGACTGTGCCACCGTTCTAAAGTAGCCTTATAGTTTTATGAGGTACTTTGTTTTTGTACTATTTTATAAATTATTACTGGCTGTCATCTAATTTTATTACCACACTGCGGATTTTTATGCAATATAAAAGTTTCGAGAATTAATTGCAAGGAACAAGAATCAAATAAAAATTGATTTCTTTCTGCAATATTTTTAATAAGTTGGAAGTAATATATTATTGGTTTTCATTTCTTTTAATCTACTATTTTGAATTATACCTACACCTTCCATCATAAATTCATAAATTCCGCAGCGAAGTTATTGCTTTGTAATAATCGAAATAAAAATTCTCAGACTGAGAAGATCACAAAGACAAGACTTGCAATTTTACACATTCTCGAAAGAAACATTGCAATTTTAGTGAAATATGAAACAATAATTTTGTTGTGGAAAGAAGGTTAGGAGAAATCGAAAATTTTTAACGTCATAGTAGATATCCAAATAAAGCGTGGCACCGATACTTTATCCTTAATACTTAACCAATAATGGAATTTTGATCCTTTAATCCGTAATTAAATTCTTAATCTTTCTATGGACTACAGACTATATTACTATCTTCTTATTTTGTCCAAAGAAATTATGTTCTTATGAAGTACAGCTCAGCTGGAGCAACGCAACTCTCCTGTAATTATCCTTCATTGTTATTAATAATCCTTTTGCCACGGTGTCAAGGAAATGTTACCAATAAAAGTAGCGCTGTAAAATTAATGACCCTTGTATCTGATAAGGGGAACCTTGATCGAAGGAAACCTCCTTTCCTCACATCGTTAATTTTTCCGATATTATAACTCTTTTGCTTCTGTAAACGGGTACAACTTTTACACGATTCAGGATATTTTTACTAGAATAGCCGATGTGGGTAAACGTATTCTGAGAATGATCTCGCGTTCATTTCAATAAACAAACGTGAAATTTCATGCGAAAGCAATTACACGCTCACGCTGATATATCACCGCTTCGTTGTTTGTCTAATTACAAGAAATCGCATTGAATCGCGCAATTTTTCGAAAAGAAAACAAATTCATCTATTTCGAACACATAACGCTCAAACTTATCTCTAGACAGCGGATCTTTATGTAAAATAGAAATTGTCTACCTAAATTGCAATAAACTGGAGTGAAATAGAAATTTATTTTCATTTTTACTATGGTTGATAAATTCAAAATAATTTCACAGTATTTTGAAATTTTTTTAAATTTGCTACTGATTTAAATTACAGCTACTCATTTTTGTCACAAATTTATAAAATCCGCAGTCTACTTATCTCCGATCTTCTTGTGGTCGAAATTTTTAGATTTTGTAGTACGGGTACATTTTTCTTCCAGTTCCATGTACTCCTTTAATCTAACAAAGATAAACGTAAACATGAGTAAACTAACATAGTGTATCGATACAGTCTATTTTAAAATGGAACTATGAAAGTTTAATACAAGGTGTTCTGTACCTATTTCTTTAAACATAAAATACAAATGCTTTGTAAACGTAAATTATTGTGAACTTATATAGAATAAAAAATAAGTTACATGATGATAAATTTTAATATAGAAATGCAATTATTTTGCCCAATCTTTTATTAATGTATTGAAAGGTGTGTAATTTAAAGGATCTATAAGTTTATATATTTTATTTTTCCATACCGTTTTTATAGTTTATTTTTAAATTTATTTTTACATTTTATTTTTACCGTTGATATATATACATTCAACTTTACCAATGCGAATCGATACTATTGTCATTGGACGGATATTACTTTTAACATAATTTTATTTATCTTACTATATTTGTTATACAGTGTGTTAGAATACACAAATTACATTTATTCGGAGAATAGAACGTTTACTTTAATTTCGTTCGTAGTTATGGATATTCATATTGTGAAAATTGTACTGTCTCAATACTTTTGTTTAGCACTGTATGTCGTGATCATTATCACTGCGAAATGTATGCCTTTAGTATAACAAAAATGAGTATTTAAGATGGTGAAAATATTCAAAGCATTTAGAAATACTGTTGTATTATTTTGGGCTTATTAACATGGTTAATAAACGAAGTTAGGTTCTATGTAGCTCCCGTATCTTGCACTGAATGCAGATAATTTTAATTTATTTTAATTTATCTCCCATACAATGTTGCAATATATTGATTAGCTTGAAGGTATAACTTCACGATTTTCTCGAAATTTCTTGCACACTATTGATTTTCTCTCATACGTATACATATGTATACATTTACGCACACAAAGTATATGAATAATTAAAAATCTTTACTAAGATCCTAGCATCTCATTACTCCTTGATTCTTCTATTATGTAGTATATACATAAATAATACAATTAAGCACATGTACGCGTATTTATGATATAAACGTCATTTATTTATTTATCTTACGGTTGTAATAGAGATACCGTCAATGAAAAAATTCTTTCTTGAAAACTTTCATTTTATTAACAACAAGTCCTATACTTTTAATTTATATGGAAATGGTAGTTATAGTTTCTTTCATGTTCCATATTTGTGGTATAAATAGTAGATAATTGTTTATAGTGAAACTATTAATGACCTACATTTTGATGTTAAAGTGTTATTTTTAATCGTGGAATTGTCTAGTTTCTATGGAAATCTGTGAGACGTACAATATACAGGGTGTTCATTTGAAAACTTTCCAGCCGAATATCTCGAAAAGTATGAGATATTAAAAAAATGTAAAACACGTGTCTAAGGATTTCGAGGGGGAAAGAGGGGGGCATTATCAGTTTTTTATTTGGGTCGCGTTTTCAAGGTCATTTGAAGGTCAACTTTGTTTTTTTCAAATAGAAACCTATAATTTTTATTATTGGATCTTATTGTACGTAAAAAGACCAGCAATTTTCGAGGATACTTTTTTTATCTGCACAGTAGTTTCGGAGATATTTAAACAGAAGTAGAGCGAGTCATACTTATCCTGCGAGAATGTTTATAATTTCTTTCTAACTTTACCAAATTTTCAAAATGTTCTCTGTTGTTTTCTAAACAATAATACAGACGATTCTCAAATTCTGGACGAACATTTGAAGGTATCTGTTGGAATAGTTTTACATCCCTGTACAAATAAAAAAAGTATCCTACGAAAATTGCTGGTCTTTTTACGTACAATAAGATCCCATAATAAAAAATATAGGTTTCCATTTGAAAAAACTAAGTTGATCTTCAAATGACCGTAAAAATTCCACCCAAATAAACAACTGATACTGCCCTCATCTTTCCCCCTCGAAATCCTTGGACACGTGTTTTACACTTTTCTAATATCTTTCATACTTTTCGAGATATTCGAGTGGAAAGTTTTCAAATGAACACCTTGTATAATATCTACTAAAAAATTACTAATATGGATAGATGAGAATAATAAATAAACAAGTAAATGTAAATTATAATATGAATAAAGTTTAGGTCTCATAAATATATATATGAACACCAAAGAAGACGGATGATTCTTATCAATTGATTAAATAGTGAAATAGTATCCTGGTTTCGAGGTTGGTTTCTTGACGAATTTCTAGGAATTTTTTCAGAAAAACTATTGAATCATTTGCATTAGGATTTTGCACACATATTTAATAGTATTTGAAATGCATGTTTGATTTTTTTAAAATGAACATAATCATAATAATACAAGTTATACATATTTTTATAAAGTATGTTTTGATTCCGGTCTTTCTGGGAAAAATTGAAAAGAATCGATTTTTTTAAAATGAAAAATCAAGATACTTCCTTAACAGATCAAACAGCGTGAATGAAAAGTCGAGGAAAAACGACACGACACGGAACGTGTTAAATACCACCAGAGATAGAGTAATTCTTTAACACGCCGTACACAAATAAAAATTCAGAAAAAATATCATGCGTCTCGTCGGTTTAAGTATAGTACGGTCGACGAAGGGAAAAAAGTTCGTTCGAGACCGAGAATTGATAGTGGTTGTCAATTTTTCCGTGCAGTGTTGATCGAAAACGTGGAGCGATCCAGATAGGAGTCCGCGCGATTGATATGCGAGTGAAAAGTTCACGTAATTGCGAAGGATTAGCAAAGGTGGTAGAAGAGGATGACGATGAACGCTGGTCGGAAACTCATCAGCCAGACGTCGGTGGACAGCGAAAGTAACGAGCGTATCAGCACAGACCGCGTGGGTAGTTTTCCTTTTCATGCTAACACGAATCCGAGCCATCAAAACGTACACCGTGCACCCGTATCGAAAACGGTGTTTGTTGTTATCACCGTCACAGTTCTTCCCTCCTGACACTCGAGACGATTTTATTAACTACACTAGACGCTCCAATTATTAGAGCCGCTATGTGAAAAACGTAAAAGGTCATCCAAAAATGTGCCTACTTTTCAATAAAACATAAACTGCTATTTGAAATTTTTCCAACCTATTTTTCTATATTGACAGTATGATATATTATACTTACACGTGGCTCACGAAAGTATTCGAATGTCCTTTAAATCAGAATAATTTGTTTCACATTGCACCACTCAACTTGACATCTTCTTTCGCAATTAGAAGCATTGATTTACTAAATGACGTGCAACAAAGATTTTGAAAGATAGGTAGGCATTACATAAAAAAATAACAATGGCACTTTTTAAAATTTTTTCAATCCATCCCGTAATAAAAATTTAAAATATTCATCTTGTAGACCTATGTTAATAATACACATTCCGAAAATTTCATCCAAACCGATTCACGCAGGAAAAAACGACACGCATCGAAAGATATAAGAATCTGCGGATTTCTAGCAAAATCTGACCAAAAGTCGTGAAAAACTGCGCTTTTTATCAAGCTCGTGTATACATTAATCGATTTCGATGAAATTTTCAAATACTAACATAGGTCTACAAGACGCATATTTTAAATTTTCATTGCGAACTGAAATAAAAAAGTTTTAAAAAGTGACATTTTTATTTTTTCATGTAATTCCTACCGACTGTAATTTTTCAAAATTTTTTTTGCATCCCTCTTAGTAAATCAATGCTTGTAGTTGCTAAAAAAAAGCAAAATTATTTGGTCCAATTTTAAAAAAGTTATTCCAATTTAAAGTGCGTTCGAATACTTTCGTGAGCCACCGTATACGTGGAATACAATATCATTCAAACGTGCACCACGTCTGCGTCTGGAGGCATCAATTCATATATCGAAATTTTTCGACATGTTGCTGTAGTTATTTCAGGAATTGCAACTCAAATGTTGTTCTGTAGATCGTTAATTGTTCGTAGCTTGTTAGCAAAGACTATATTTTTCAAAAAACCTCACAGAAGAAATGTGATGGTTTTAAATCGCACGACTTTTAGGCCAATCGAAATCTACATTTTGTGAAATTACACATGGACGAAATTCCGATAGCAAAACCTCAATGTCTTTTCGAATTGTGTGGCATGTAGTATTTTCATAATGAGCTTAAATAACGTGAATGTGTTGTTGCAATGTATACCTGTCCATGGTTAAAATTGCACTATCATCTATTGAAACAAAACGACTTAAACGTTATACAAGATATTATATGAATGTTGGCAACTAAATGATTGCGGATTTTGTCGATAGATGTTCTAGCACATTCTTTTGTTTTGTCAACGTGTTCAAAGCACCTAACCTTGTTTTCTTGTTGTTTGGACTTCCACCTTTAATTAGTAAGAAAATTGTATCGATTAGTTATTTAGTTTCGTTTTTATACCAATTTAAAAATGAAAAGACAAAACGTGTATTTCAGACATATTTCATTATTATTTCCGAAAAGGCAGCGATGTCCAAATTTGGCTCCGAGAGCTGAACGCAGTCTCCACCACCGTTCGCCGTTTCCACAGCGCCATGGCGCGGCGAACCGATTACCAATATGCTCGCTTTTCGCGTTAAAAAGATGATCGTCGATTGTTTTATGAAATGCGGGTCGGTTACTCGGTTTCTTGGTCGGCGTGGTGAGAACCTACTGCGCCTGCGCAAACTGACAGTAGGAAGGAGAAGCAGCCGCGTGAGGGGCCCCTACGCTGGACACCGCTGGTATATGGGGATGAAGCCTTGGAAGAAAGGCAGTGTCAAAATTGGTTTGCCAAATTTTTTTTTTCTTTTTAGTTTTATGAACATGGAATTATGACACTGCCTGAAAGATGGGAAAAGGTCATCGACAAAAACGGACAATACCTAATTTAATAAAGTTGTATTTTCAAGTAAAAATGAAATAAAATCCGCAATCACTTAGTTGCCAACCCAATATATGTGTTATTCAAGAATTTTCAATAAATTCTTCATATACATATATGCCATAATTTTGTCGCGTCGATATTTTATCATTTGTGTACACGTATACTCGAAAAGTAAGACTTTGTCTTTAAATTTTTTATACTGATAGGTTGTATTGTGCAGCTAAAATATAAACACTACTAAAACATATTACATAATTACGTGCAAATTTCGGAAACTTTAAATAAATTAGGTGCGCCATCTTTTTGCCACAGAGTGTAGACTTCACATTTGGATGACCCTTTATAGAAGAATGGTCCTTTATTAAGGATTCCTTTTTTAACCCCTTCGCTTACAATATCGTCTGAGAGACGTGATGAAGATTCTGAACAGAGTTTAATAATGATGTATGTTATTAATTTCCTTTAAACCGAAATATAATTCTATTTTGTTGTTGTTAATGTACAGCCATTGGAGAACATATAGACATGCAATAGATATACATTTTCTCCTTTTCCTAAGAAATTATGAACTACAAAGAAATTCTAATCACGAAAACCGTAAAATAAATCGTAAGGCAAGGGGTTAAAGAATTTCGAGTAACTATGTTTCCATTGACGAATTCATTGATTTAGCGTAAAGTTGTACATTGATTTCAAGTGTCCTAATAATGTGAGCACCCACTGTATTCCACGCAAATGCAGAACACGCTGCCATAAACACGAACATTCTACGCTTCCCCAACCGTGTCCCCCACCCCAGTTCCCGCCTAGTTAATATACCACGCAAAATCTATGTATGTTTGCGCTTCCACCCACCACACTTTCTACATTCGCGAAATTTCATTTGATTAGTCATCTGCTGGAAAATATACGGGAGGTTGAGTCAGAAGGTGAAGGTTGTTGCCAAGCGATTTGCACCACTGCATTTGCACTGGAAGGGTCGTTCTTTCTAGTAGAATGGGTCGGATCGTGAAAACCAATTTTTCTTTTTAACTCCCAAACTGCAATTGGCGATGCAGTTGCGCACGTGCTGAACGATCTGTCGATTTTCAGCGGTAACGAAATTTCTTTTATGGATGCATCGAAACAAACCTGCACACAAAAGAGATAGAGAAAAAATTGTGGTCATATTTGCATTTGACTCTACCTTCCAACAACAATTTCTCGTTTACTCGATGATCCCTACATATAAATGTGTCGTATTATTTTGTCCAATGTGAGCCATTAGGCTGATCACAAAGTTTTTGAATTCTTTATTTCAGATGGAATTATTTTCAAGCATAAATATGTAGTAACCTTTGTGTCATCTCACATGTTCTACGGCGTTCAATAACATTGTAATTTATAGTTAGCTTTCACAGTTTCAGCTCATGTTTCCATGCCTCACATGTAAATTAACCTCTGTAAATTAACCTCTGTATTATCACTAGACTGCGGATCTTTATGCGAAATAAAAACATTCTACCTGAATTGCAACAAACTGACGTGAAATAGAAAGTTATTTTCTTTTTTAATATGTTTAGTAGGCTGAAAATAAATTGCGTCTACTCATTTTTGTCATAAATGCATAAAATCCGCAGTCTAATTATCACAGTGATTAGAAATTCTTTATCCTTAATAGTTTCTTAGTGGAAAGAGAAAATTTCCATTTAATGCATGTCTACATTTAATTCGATGCCTAGATATCAATAACAGATAAATTCCAGTTTTATTTTATTAAGAATCATTTTGATTTTTTGTTTGTTTTAGTCCACTTTGAGATTCCTAATCATTAGACCGCGGATTTTATGCATTTATGACAAAAATGAGTAGGTGAAACAGAAAACAGTAAATACATTTCGTGATATTGTTGTATTGTTTTCCACGCAATACAAAGTATTATCCTAAGTCTTACAATTGATACAAACAATTTTTAGTTTCCGTGAAAATCCGCAGTCTACTAATCATTTGCGCTAGCAAAATATGATTTTTAAACATGTATTCATTTCGGGCAAGATTGAACTACATAAAAAATTGTTCTGTATGACAAAAGAGTAGCTAAATCAATTAGGAATGAAATTATAACGTAAGACTATTACGAGTATAACGTACCATCACTTGGAAAAAAATTCATAAAAACTGTTAAATTTTGCAACGTTGACACGAAACTTTCTCCTTAAGTTTGTTCTCTTCATTCTTCCTGAAGCAGTGGAATAATTGACACAGGCTTTTGCGAATAATACATTGTCGACCGTGCTTATATTTCATCAACGCATAGATTTCAAATATGTATATGCATAGGGATTCAACAACGCTTATGTCATATTCCCCGATTACGAGGCTGCAGTCGGGTACCAGGACGTAAGATTATCTGTTGCGTCTTACACGTTACATAATAGAAACAGTTTTTCTCGTAGTTAGTGTTATGACAATAACGGTTAACACGTGACCGAGCACACGTGCTCACGCGATATATGGTTACATTGGTTACATGTGATCCTTATCGTGAGTCAACGCGATCGGCTTGTACATAAAACCTCGTCGTTGCTCGAACAAGTGTTCAGGACACGTTAGCAGAGGTTTAGCTACTGCAAATTAGTGTATCTTCTTAACACGTTAATTGCCACATTAGTCACATGTATATGGTGGGCTGAGAGTCATAGTGGTTTAAGTCACATACATGGTATATCCAGTAAAATAATGTTTTGTTGTTTTAAAAAAAAAACTCCATATATGCATTGAAGTTGCAAAAGCACATATACAAATGCCTGTACCTGAAAATTATAACACGAAACAGAATTTTACTTATTACATTACAGAAGCTTGACTTATACTGATGTACACTAATTGCCATAAATATTCGTACGCGCTGAAGAAGATGATGACTTTTTTAATATTGGAATCTACGACTTGAATTTTTTTTAGAAGTTAGAACAATTAGTTTACTACATGCAGGGGCAGTGATGGTATATGGTCTCGGTTTTATCACCCATGCGCGACGATTTTAGCGTCAGTAAAGTACAAAGTTGGGCTAAAATGGGGTACCTTAGTCGTCCCGCATAGTTTCGCAAATTTTTTATCGATTTTCAAATATGAATTGACAAGTAGCTCCTTCTCCAATACCAGTTGCCATTATGAATCAAATATATTAACATTAACTTACCAAAATTTCGAAGTACGGTCGTCTCGTCGTGTCGTCTTGCACTCTTCTGTCCGGTTTCCCGCCAATAACAGGTCTCCCCTACTTTCCCCACAAACATAAAACGTACAGTACGTTCCTGCATTTAGTCGCGCATGCGCGAAAAAACCGAGACCATATACCACCACTGCGCAGGGGTTGAAACGGTTCTGAAAATAACTGTTTGAAACAGTTATACATATATCGGTTCCGATTGAAACAGTTATGAAGAACCAAAATGATGTCGTAACTGTTATGAGAATATCGGTTCTCGCTTATATCGGTTACGGTTACGGTTCTTGAGAACCGATATTATAACAGTTCTATAACTGTTATTTTTAGGTTCTTGATTTCGGTTTCGGTTTCGGTTCTTCAGACTTCAGAAATTATAATATGTCCCGTATCGGTCTCATATGGGCTTTGCAGTTCTGCAACTGATATTTTTTGGTTCTGTATCGGCTATACAGGGTGTCTCAAAATTCCTTCAACATCCGGAAATGGGAGATTCCTGAGATCATTTGAAGCTGTTGAAGTTCGCGGTTATTCGCTTGGTGGTTTCCCCCCAGAGGGCACCCGTGTTTCTCCCGGCGCTGCCGATCGCGATCGTCGAGTTCTCTCCGAGGTTTTCTACGAAGCGCACGTGTTAAGACATCCTATTGTAACATAGCGTTAAGTATTTATAATACAATAAATTATACATCTAGGCACATACCGTGTCGTTTCTATGTGGCTAAGCGTTACGTACAAAACCCAAGTCTAACAGAAGCGACATTTTCCTTTGCAAAAATGGAGTCCGCTGCTTTGTTTAACAGTCATTAACGAAAAACACGGGCCTATCAGAGCGCAGCTACAGTGGATTGATTCTGGCTCGGCCAACGGCGACGCCACCCTAAGCGGGACTTGTCGCCGAGTCGGACTCCGTTCGCTGTAGCCGCGCTCTGATTGGTCCGTGGTTTTCGTTAATGACTCTTAAACAAAGCAGCGGACTCCATTTTTGCAAAGGAAAATTTCGCATCAAATAATCTCGAGAACCTCTTATTTCCGGATGTTGAAGGAATTTTGAGACACCCTGTATAGCCGATACAGAACAAAAAATATCAGTTGCAGAACTGTAAAACCGATATGAGATCGATACGGGACATATTATAGGTTCTGAAGTCTGAAGAACCGAAACATAACAGTTATAGAACCGTTATAATATCGGTTCTCAAGAACCGTAACCGATATAAGCGAGAACCGATATTCTCATACCAGTTATAACATTTTTTCGGTTCTCGTAACTGTTTCAAGAACCGGAATCGATATCATAACTGTTTTCAACCCCTGACTACATGACGTGAAAAAAAATTGAAAACAATTGCAAAAATTACAACGTTTTTATTTGGACCTTTACACAAAATTTACAAAATACGTTTTTTGGATGTGTAGTGTAAATCAGCGGTTGAAAACGAAAAAGCATAAGGCGGACTTACACCACTATGAGCCCAAATAGTTCTATTCGCTTAGTGACAAAAGAATAAGTTGTCATTTTTTAGTAAAGATTGAAGTGCTACATCAATTAACTCAACTATTAACTCAAATTCGCCATATGACTGGCACAATTTTTTGACTAGATTTCAACATTAATTCGTACGGTGGTAGGCAGAGTAAACTAAAATTTCGTTAGGAAATAAATCTTGATATACAATTAAGGATTCAATTAAAAAATTGATTAGAGTTCTTGGAACTCTGCTACGTGTTGGCTTGGCACTTATCGTGTTAATTATTAGCATATTGTCGAATAAAACCGTCTAAAAGAGTCTCAAACATTATCAAATAAAAATATTCACATCAACATTATCCATTCACTTTCACAGTATCATTGCTCGCATTTTACTCGTATAAATACCGTATTTATGTAATTATGTAATTGCTTACGATTTATTTACAACTTACTGACTTTAATTCAAGCTTTCATCATTGTGATACGAGCAGAACTGTCACAGAAATATTTTTAAATTATTAATTTTTACATGGGAACGTTGTATTTATGTTTCAGGATACCAGGACTCACGTTGTCGTAGAGCTTTATGATACTGAACGATCCTACGTGGAGGCACTGCAAATACTAGTCAATGTGAGTACATTTTAATCAAAATCACAGAAATCAATGTAGGTCACAAACTGACGAATAAGACAATTCCTATGTACTGGCACGCGTACCCAACGTATTTTTAGATTTGGTTTTGTAGAAAATTAAATTTTCAACTAGAAAATTTTATTCTACACCTCTGACATTTACTTATATTTTATTTTATTTCACAGTGACCCACATAAATATTCGGACACTTAAGAAGACGGTAACTTTCTTAATATTGGACCGTACTACTTAGATTTTTTTTTATAAATTAGGACAAATAGTTTGTTATATAACCTGAGAAAAATTTTTTGATAAAAATTGCAACTGGTCGGAATTGCAGAGAAAATACTATATTGAAAATATAAAAAATACGTACGTAGACCTGTGTCAATCATGCATATTCGGAAAATTTTTATCAAAATCGGTCAACGTTGCAATGTGCTACAGAGGTTTAAATAAAAGTTGCATTTCCGCGTTTTTTGGCCTCTAACTGTAATAAATCTAAGGATTCTTACATCTTTCAATGGCTATCGCCTTTTTCCATACCAACCGATTTCGATAAAATTTTCAGAATATGTACAATTGACACAAATCTACAAAATGAATTGTTTAAATTTTCAATGTCGGCCCACATAAAAAAGTTGTAAAATACAGCTGTTAGTATATTCTCTGTAATTCCGGCCAATTGCAATTTTTAGAACAATTTTTTTCACGTTATTTAACAAACAAATTGCTCTAATTTCTAAAACAAAATCCAAACAGTAGGGTCCAATAATAAAAAAGTTATCGTCTGTTTAGATTTTCCGCATATACTTATGTGAGACACTGCACATTCACCCTCTTATCGATTGCACGACCATATCGGAAATACCCTGCACAATTCTAATATTTCTCTAGTCACTATTGTCGAAATTAGATTGATCAGGGAGCAATTTTTCTGAAAGACACCTCTTCGATACCGATTATTTTCCCTTCCGGTGTAGCATCGACTGAACCGTGTTTCACGAAAGTTCTTAGAACATTGAAGCCGCGACCTTGTTTCTCGTAAACAAGCTCGTTGCCCGTTTATTTACTTTGGACAAGGATTCCACTTCAGTGATCTACTTGTCGAGCAATTTCTCGCTAAGTTATGCAGCCCCGCAACTATCCTGGTTGTTGTTTTGATTAAATATGCCGCGTGGATTACAAGCGCAGTGCGATGAATTCTTGAAACTGTCCCGACAATCAGTTCGATAAATTATGATATTATAACATACTCTAACGTTTACTGCTCGCATTAATTGCGTTAACAGATCTATTTCCACAAAATTTTCTCATTGCATTTTAACCGTTTGTTCACGAGGAGTTTTCAAAATTAAAATTTTTCTCTTAATCCTCTGTGGACAATTTGGGTGTCGTTTATGTCCTATCTTCCCAATATTTATTTTTTCCTGTTTAAACATTTTACCTTCCAACGATTGTACAAGGTTAATCACGAAAAACAGATCACTTGGAAATAGAATATAATCTCCATCTAAACATATGCCTGATTACGTTTTGTGGGGTAAATTAAAAGATGATTTTCATAGATAACACACCACGACGCCTGAAACCATGCGAGAAAAAGTTATTTACTCTCGTGCAACTATCTCACCTGAACCATTCAAGGAATAATTGATGTCTTATCAAACGTTTCCAAGCATTTGTAACTACCGAAAGTCAACCCTTTGAGCAGTCAATAAAATAAAAGTCGCATTTTGGTGTCATTTTATTTTAATGTCTGCACTCAAGATCATTTCAAGGTCAGACTGACCTTGGTTGCTAAACCCATCTCGCCATTAGTCATCACATAATGAAATTCAAAATACATATTGTTATTTAAAAATACATTGATGACCTTGAAATTATGTTAAAAAAACATTAATCACCATCGCTGTTGATATCATCATATATTGGCATCTTTGAACGGTTTCATTTCAGCTTTGTAACTTTGAAATTCAAGTGTTTTGTTTTTCCCTGTATATTAAAATTGGGACTTCAACGCGTATTTCAGAATTTTTTTAGATTTTTTGAAAGTCTAGAACAGTAAAAAAATTAGTCGTGAACATAAACTACCTAGATTGCACATGGAAGATGTAAAAACATGCTTGCCGAGGGAAGGTTTAAAGCTATGTATGAAATTATTCCAAATTAATTCCATCGTTATGTGTTTCTTATAACATTGTGAACATGAAAGTATAATATCGTTTAATATTAACAGCAGATATTACCAACAACATAAAGTGTGATCCAACTATTATGAACATTAAATTAATATTGTAACATATAATAAAACCTCTTTTATTACAGCACATATTGTTATGTTTTCAATAGCATATTACAACGATTTTATACTATTTGTAAGTGTAAAAACTGCATCAATAAAGAGGCGGCTCCACTTTCGAGTAATTTGAGTAAAGGAAGAAAGGACAATTTAACAGAGAGCATTTTTTCAAAAGTGCTATGAATTTATAGTCAATCAATATCCGTGTTAATAATTTTTTACATTGAATATAATGAAAGAATCATGCAATTTAAATATTGTTATAAAAAAAGTTATCACTCATTGAAAAAATTTAAAAGAGAGTATACTTTATATTTCTTTAGGCAATCTTTCCATTTGTTCATAACAGTTTGATCACCGACTGCAACGTTATAGTCTATTATCGTCCCAGGAACTTACTTAAGCTTTTTGATTCTACACGAAAATTCATTATTAAGGAATTAAATTATGTGGTTAAATAGTTATGGATATACACATAAGACTGATGCTGTCAACATGATGACATTCGTTCTCAGTAGGCTAAATTTAGAAACAGAGAAGAAGTAGAAAAGATTGTCTATTTTACAAAGCATTTGTAGAATGTATATTACGAAAGTGGCACACTTTTGCGAAAGCTACTTAACTACTTTAATTTCGTTGATATGTTAACATGTCACAGTGAAAATGGTCTGGTCCATTCTTTTTTTTCTGGAGAATTAAATTCAATTAAAAAAGTAAAAATAAAATAAAATATAGCGGTGATACGCTTGCAAAGCAATCTGAATAATAATAATATGTTCTTATTTCAACTATGTACATCAGAATAGAGACCAATAAAGAGAGATCATTTATAAATTCGGATAAAATTAAACTATTCTTGTAAAAGTTAAAATACATATATAATGTATTATTAATTTAGGTTTCATTATATCTAACATTGCCGTTATGCTGGATATCATTTCAAATAAGATCCAAGTAACCTGTTAAGATCAATCAATTATTCGCTTTTGAAGCAATTGTATAAAACTTTTTCTTTAGAACGGTCAATTGCAAAGCATCCACGGAATCACACATTTATTAATAGAAATAATTTCGTTGGGGTCTTCACTTTACGTCACGAAGTAAAGCTTCTAGAATTCCTCATTAACCGAATTGTGCGTCATTACAGTCGAACTGTTGAGCGTATTTCTGGCATTTAGAAACGTGGACATCAAAGTAACAGTATTATATGAATTTAATATTACCAGGACATTATTTATAGTCTATTATAATATAAATTCCTCTTCCTTGTAATTGATACAGACAACTTTTATTTTGCATAAAATGATCCGCAGTGTGATTATCAGTTAGTGACATCGGCGTAGGTATCCAGAGAAATTCGGATCCAATGATCAATGAAGGTTGCCATGACAATACAGAGCTGACCTTTAACACTCAATCGTACAAAACCGCTCCGTATGGTAGTTATACAGGGTGTTCGGTAACTGGTTAAAAAACATCTTAGAAAAAGATGAATTATGAAAGTAGAAACTTTAGCCTTTAAACTGAGATTTTTTACCAAATTATAACGTCAAATATTTTTCGATCATCATTAGATTGCGAATATTATGTATTTATTTCAAAAATGGATGGGTGTATTTTCAAGTTTAGTCGTCATATTTATTACACCTTAATAAAATAACTAAAGAGAGAAATACACTATTATGTGGTTCCTATGTTTTGCAATTGATACAAACAATTTTGAGTTTTCATAAAGACCCGCAGTTTAATAATCATACAAGTGTAAATACTTTTTGAAATTAAATTGTGAAATTTAGTAGCCAGACCAGTATTGCAATGGTCCAGACATTACAAAAAAGGGGGTTTTAGTGGACAATAGAAAATTTGGTGTGCTAATAGTTCTTTGAATCACTTTACATCGTGATATTAAATAACCAGACAAATGCAACCATCCGGACATTATAAGATAGAATCGATGTCCTTCGAAGTATCAGGCTTCGAAGAAGCTGGGACACTTATTCGTTGTTACGCTCTCCAATCAATTGCATTTCTTTTCTCGTAAATGCGGAGCAATGTAAAACCATTGTGCGCAACACAGTAGTAACAAAACTCTCCCGAAGGAGAAAACACTTTTCCGCGCCGTTTGACATTTCAAGAAGCTGGTCTCGAATACGTCTCCGCTTTCAACGCGTTGCTCGGTACCGAGTGAGACGGATCGCCAGGCCTCCAACCCCTCGCGTCCGATCGATAAATAATGCCTGCAATTAGTTCCTCGTAATTACCGTGTCGCCTTTGCGATTCGATATGATCAAGGAAGGACGATTCTTCATAAACACCGTTGAAAATCGACGTGCGTAAATAGGTCGCAACCTTCGCGGCTGCCATCCACCACAGGCGCGTGTTCTGAATTTAATGGTTGCTTCCCACGTCGTCGCGTATCGATATATCGGCCGCGACCGTTGTAAACGATTTTACGAACGCCTATCTATGTGTCTTCAATGGAGCTGATTGAAATCATTGCTAGGTCAAATAGGAACAATATTTTATATGCTGCGCCACCTCATGAAATTAAGAGGGTTGTCTCGTGTGAACGCTAAAAAATTGATCAAATTTCATGAATTGCTTTTTCGAAGTGATGGTTTGTCTTGGGTTTAATTTTTATTGTGATTGCTTTAGTTATTCTTTCTTCATGCAGAAAAATTTTTGGTAATTATGTAGAAGTCTGCCTTCATCATCGATTTCGATGACCTTAAAATATGTTGTCAAGGTCATCATTTTGAAAAACTTTTTCCTATACATGTTACCGCCGCTTGTTCTTACTTATCGAGATATTTGCAATAATATTTTGTCAAATTTTGATTACGAATACACTTTATTTAATTAGTAGTCCCCCCCCCCCCGCCCCCTCCCACAACCTAACCACACACACTCTATTCGCATAATCTTTGCATTGTAGCTGTCATCCAAAATTTAAACCAGTAACACGTACAAATGACTGGATGACATCTACAATGGAAGGATTATGCGAATAGAGTAAGTCGTGGTTAGGTCGTGGGAGGGTTCGGAGAGGGCTGGCCTAACGGTTGGGCCCGATCACGCGTACGAGAATCCAGGAGTAGTCTCTCAAAATTGAAAGCTCATCTTATATATGTATGACCACAGTGAAACCCTATTTTCCTTCTGATTTCCACAGCGTGTTTACAAAAACAGTAAACAGACTCCGCGCCGAAGCAGGCTTACGTTGCACAGAGCGTGCACGAATACAGAAACTTCAATTTAGTACTAGCAATAGTTTTCTGCGAATATCTCGAAAACTAAAACGGAGCGGCGGTAACATGTATAGGGACAAGTTGTTCAGAATGATGACCTTGACAACATATTTCAAGGTCATCAAAATCGGTGAGGAGGGCAAACTTCTAAATAATTACCCAATTTTTTTATAAGTTTCAATTACTTGTTCTTTCGTTCTTCCTGTTTGCGAGAATCACACTAGCTAATGAATCTCTGAACACTCTGCATATCGACACCAACAAAATTGAATTTAATTTTGATTTCAATGAAATTAATAACACATATTTCGTACATTTTGTTCGAAATCTACAGGGTGGGGCATTTATCCTGGGCACCTGGAATATCTCGAAAACTAAATTCCGGAGACAAAAATGTTTCAAATAAAAAGTTTAAGTCAAGGAGGGGCTGATGCAGTAGTCATCTGCATTTGTAATTTTCATCATGCTTTCAAGGTCATTCCAAAGCCAACTTTATTTTTCCAAATGGAAACGTATATTTTTTGTTACAGATTCTTAATCTACTACTTGAAACAAATAACTTTTATTTGAAACGTTCATTTCTTCGCCGTTTATTTTGTATAATATTGAATTTTCAAAGAAAAAATATACAATGTCGTTTTAATATAACCGGCAATACATAAAATAATTTTTATTTACATGTTTTACTCACAGGAAGAAATAATTTTTAAAAAAAGTGTAGAATATAAAATACTGGTTCGTGTGAAACTAAATAATATGTTGCATTTCAGAAATACCTGCAACCATTGAAGAGTTCCGAAAATGCCGGTTTGGTGGATGCAGCGACAGTGGACGAAATCTTTTACCAGGTAATTAATTTTATATTAATTTATCACGTAAAAAGTAATTATAGTATAGGTGATTATACACGTATGTATAGCTTAATATTATAATAATAGTATCAATCATTACTGGACAAAAAAAAATAATCTTATTTCGAAAAACTGAAGATTATACTTTCTCAGTTGTCTTTTGTTCATTATGAATTTCATTCATACAGTAAAAATATACAATTTTCGCATTTCAATTATATACACATATGTATATAAAACACATAAGAATTTTAATTTTTATTTCTTCTTATTTTTTGAACCATCCAATGTATAAAAGTAAATACTAGTATGAGAATGAAACTTAAAATGGTACACAAACATTTTCATAACTGTAAACAGAAATTCAGAATATTTGATAACAAAATATGAACTGCAGATAAAGATATTTAATAACAAACTGTGAACTGCAGGGTAATATGTTCTTACAAGGCGGGTTATTGTGCACCGTATTCATTGCTACTGGCTGACTATGTTCCGACTTCTCTACTTGCCTGAAATTCTATTGAATGCAGTGCGTTGACATTTTCGCGTATACATATCGAAACCAATATGAAAGCCCAATCTTAGACGATAGATTCCTTAAATTCAGTTTACTATCTCCATACTCATTTCGAGTAAAATATTTCCTGAGTGCAATTTTTCCATATTACAATGTGAAAATGAAAGAAATAATCGCAGTAGTAAAAAATTATTCATCATTCTGTCAAGTAGGAAATTATTGAACAATATCATTAATTAACAAATTATTATACGAATCATCATTACGGAAATGATAATACATTAATATTACTTTTTTAGTTTGCATGGATAAAAATAGCACAGGATATTGTAAAATTAGAACAAATATTATAATGGAAATTTCTTGCTTCTCAGGGAATATTAATTAAAAAGTTATTCGTGTAATTTCGATACCTTTGCAAGTGGAAGCTAATTGTAAAAGGTGTGAAGAACGGTTTAAAGCGCAAATCCGACATTAAGGGTTAATTCCGATCATAAATCAGCTATTGCCGTTTTCTTCGAAAATAAGTACAGCAATACCTCGATTACCTGAACGAAACAGGAAAACATGATTGTTCGAATATTAGAGCAGTTATTCGGTTATAATTCTAGATGTAATATTCATTAATTTGTGCAATAAATAGTATTGCATATGGATCACCTAAGATTCAGCTATATTTTCAGCAGTTATTCAGTTATAATGCTAGATGTAATATTCATTAATTTGTGCAGTAAATAGTATTGTATATGAATCACCTAAGATTTAGCTATTTACATCTGAAGCATGTTGAGATATTAAAAACTTCAGACATTGAAGGTTCGGATAATCGAGGTGCCAATGTTAGGTTGTAGCGGTGTCGCTTTCCAATTTCTATATCTTCCTTTCTTTCCTTCTTTCTCTTCTTTTCTTAATTAATAATTAAGTACATCTTTAGAGCAAATGTGTACACCTAGTTGGGTCGAGGTCCCAATGTACCGGAATATAAATATTGTTAATCAATTTTTCTTTTATGTGTGAAAGAAATCTTGTTTCACGACAGTATATTCTTATATCAAAAAATATGTTTAGAAAATCATTTCGTGGAAGTTAGTCTCGAATAGCAAGCTGAAAACTGTAACTCGCTTACTACAAAGTGCTGCTTATCCGATCTATTATTTTACGTAGAATGGTTGCTTATTAAAGAGAGGAGTAGCATTGTTAAAAGATGATGTTCACGTGTTTTAGGTACCCTCTATCCTCAATCATCATGAAGTATTTCTGGAGGAACTGCGCAAAAAGCTCGATACTTGGGAACTTAAACAGACAATTGGCGATGTCTTCCTCGATGTGGTATGTTTTTCTCTGTATGTACATAACAGAACACAGTCGATCTCTGTTAAATGAAATCCGGTAAAGTTTATTCAACAATTCGTTTTTAGAATTTCCATTTGATTCGTAACTCCCCCCCCCCTCCTTCGTAACAATCGGTTGCGTTTATTGCAAATTTTCGTTTCCCCAGATGTTTTTAATGAATTGCTAGAAATATATATCTTTAATGGACTACGAATTTATTAAATTAAAAATAAGAGAAAAACGATATTAAATGCTTTAAATATTTAATGCATTTAACACGTACTACTTAGATACTTTAGGAATGCATGCAACGAGCAGTCTAATAATAAGTGAAGAGTTTTGATATTTATTATAACAATTACAGTCGTCTATCGATTTCTATGAAGAGTTTTATACAATTTCTGCAATTGAATTCGTTTACACTAGTTGAAGCAGTCATAATATGCATTCGTATGTATTTATTTATTTATTTATTGCTTTAAACCAAGTGGTTTATATAGCAAATACAGTATTATTACATTTGTCTTACATTAAATAGGTTTACATTGTTTCTAAATTCTAATGGAACATTGTTTAAGAAAATTATAAATTATTTTCAGTCCTTTTATATCATGTTTACATAAGAAAGAACTAATACAAAGAGGGAAACAGTACTTGCTTTTGAGGAGCTTTGTTTCCAATGTATTACGTTCATTTTCATAGTCTGGGCATTGCCATATAACATGATTTAGGTCTTGGAGTTCTGCTCCGCATTGGCAAGCACTGTTAGCTATAAAGTTAACCCTTGCCAATGAACCGTTTAAATTATAGTGATTGGCTCGACATCTATTAACGAAAACTAGAAAATCACTGGAGAGCACAAGACCAGTGTACCATGGTTTGCTTTTGTCCTTGTGATAAAATCTAACGTAGTTCGTACCTTTGACTAGACCTTCCTTTTTTATTAGGGTGTTAGTGGACAGTCTTATGCATTCATATGTAAGCACACTACCGGCAAGGCTGGGGAAAATTTTAAATAATTTGATATAAAATACTAAAAACTGAAATATTTCCATAAGCAAATACTATTTAAAAATATTATTTCATTTGATGCTGGAATTAAATACTATTTGAAAATACTATTTCATTATTTGCTTTAATCTTCCGCCAATACTATTTACTACTTACACTCGACTATAACGTAACACGATTCACTATTCGCTAATTACATTCGAATATAGGAAATAGAGAATTATATCGAAAAATGTTTTCTGTTAAAAACAATTAAGTAAATCAGTAACATGTAAAAATATATATTATATATAAAAGAAATATATTATATTGTCGATAAAACTCTACCTACATGTTAAAGTTAAAAAGTGCTTACTTTAATAACATTATTTGAAATAGAAATTGATGGAAATATTATTATTTTAAATACATCTGTCTTATATTTCAACGAAATACTCATTTAGCAATACTATTTGTTTGAGGAGGATTCAAATATATATTTGAAATAACTATTTCTTTATGTAATTACTATTTTACAAAAACTTTATTTGCCAAATATTGTATCACTTAAGATAGTAAAAATACTCATTTCTATTCATTCAGTTTAAACATATTTTTTCCCAGCCCTGCTACTGCTGCTAACTATTTTAACTTCGTGAAAAAATGTTGTACAAAAATCTATCCAGGCTCATATTAACCAGTTAGCTGTTTCCGACGAGTATACTCGTCATGGAGAAATGAAAAGCTTTTGTGTTGTGACGAGTATACTCGTGATGCGTAAAAAGTAGATAAAATTTGCTGTTTAAACTGCAATCTTAGTGAAAACTAAAATATATTCGTATTAAGATGTTTTGAATATTTGGAGGTCAAGACGAAATAAAACGAAAAATAAAAATAAAAAAATATAAATAATATAAAGCGTGAAGCCTCTACATTAGGAAACCCGCCTTAGTTTTTGTCTATGATATTTCTGTATCATGCCGTAGGGACTAGAAGGAGCATAGATTTCTTTATGATCGAAAAGTCAACGAACGAGGAGAGAACCGTTTGCGTCCGAATTCATTTGTCTGGTACTGCATGTTGTAAAATCTAATAGATTGTGGCATTTTCTTTACAGTTCACGAAGCCAGTCGTCCTGGACACGTATACCCTTTTCCTTGATAATTGGAAGTCCGCAAGAGAGTCGATAAAGACGGCTTGTCAAGCGAAGCCGGCTTTCGCACGATTCCTCGAGGTACGCAGGTTCTATTCCCTTTCATTTTCTATATTTCAATTAACGGTTTTGTTTCCTCTGTTTCCGTGCCATTTTTATCACGAAATTATTTAGCAAATTCCTTTGAAAGGTGGGTTTGGGGGTCAAATTCGCCCCCGACATCGATTTTAACGATTTTGAACCAGCCGATAGCCTACCAAAAAAGAAACTTTTCTGCCAAGTTCCAACCCGATATCTCAACTGTAAGGGTAGTTATAGAGAAAAACAGAAAAGCCAGTTTCTGGCCCATTTTCCCCATTTAATGACAATTAAAAATTCTGAAAAAAATCTGACACATTTCGAATACCAAGCCACATATTATATATCGTTTTCAGATTTTTCCGTTGCAAATTTTGGTTTTAAGACATGAAAAACATGAAAAAAATTGAAAAAATGCAGATTTCATGTCAAGCACACAGATTTAATTTAGCAACAAGATATCATAAATAATAACATTGGCCCCCAAACCTGACTATAGCCTTTCAATGAGAAATTATATTCGGTACTTGAATAAGTCTCTATCGTTTACAGATAGATGTCGGAACTAATAATATTTGTGTCTAATTTTAAATAGTGTTATAAACAAGTGCTAAGACTTAGTATATGACATTTGCGTCTAGCATATACAGCAAGTGTTTTCATAGCATTGCAAATGTTGAATTGCGTGCCGGCAAAACAGCAATTGCGGGAGACGCTGCTACATCATTTCATTTTGAAGAAAAGTCCAGCCGAAAAACGCCGGTCCTCATGAAAATATCAAAAAATGGCTTGATGATTGAATCACTTCACACGAATCGAATTTCTGTTATCGCGGAATCCACTTATCACGTGAAAAGTGGGGAAAGTATTTGTAGACGTTTTAGAAACGAGTAACTTCATAGAAATTTGACCAAACGGCTTGAGCTTTTTTGAGATCTTACAAAGAGAAGACGCGGTCATGGGGTCTCAGATTTTCTCGAAACTTTGCATATTGGTAGATTTCGTTCTCCTGTTTATGAAAATGTAGCATTATACATAGGCCTCGATGCTCAACAACTTTTGATATACGTTAAGATTGATGAAGTTAGTGTTTCTTTCATATTATGTACCTTTTCAATAAAATTTTTATATTTTGTTTCCTATAGATATTATGAGTGTATTTTTCATGTGCAAAATACAATTAATTAAAATAGATAAACTGAACAGAAAAAAGGAAACAGGGATTTGAACACTGGCCTTCCCGGTAATGAATCTAGTACGCTACCATCACGTCGTTTGGTACTTGACAAAAACTTCAACCAAAACTGTACTCAACGGCTTAACGGGTATAATGAAATTTAAATTGTAGATATCTCAAAAATGATTGTGTATCGACGCCTATAATGGTGTATATATTTTCATAAACCGGAGAATGAAATCTACCTGTATGCAAAGTTTCGACAAAATCTAAAACCCGATAACCGCGTCTTCTCCTTGTTAGAAGGATTGGTTTACTAGGTAATGTGTAAGTAGCTTTTTTAAATTATTCCTAGTGGTCGGAATTGTAAACAAAAAAGTCAAGGTCACGATTTCAAGTTTTTATATGTACCTACAATGAAAATTGAATACATACCTTTTGTAAATCTAAGTTGTATACATAATGTACAAATTTTCATCGAAATCGGTCGACGCATAAAAAAGCGATAGGCATTGTAAGATGTAAAAATCTTTGATTTAAGGGTTTCCGATTCATTTAAATCGCAGTTTCCTACAATTTTTGCTATTTTCAATTAATTATATCCAGTAACATCCTAGATCGATTTCGATGAAACTTTGTGCATGTACGTAACTCACTTGACAAACTTAATCTAATTGTGACCTTCACTTTTTCTTATCAATTGCGATCAATAGCAATTTTAAAAAAAGAAGATTATTAACACATGACGTGATGAACTAATCCTTCTAACATTTCACATGAACTCAAGCCATTTGATGCAATTTGAAAAAAGTTATTCGTTCTTGAAGGGCGCCCGAATACTTATATCCACTATAGCTAACGATGAAAACTACCATGAATAAAATATTCTCTGTTTTTCTATTCAAACAAAGGACTTTTATTTGCCAAAAGATCGGCTGAAACTTATTCGAGTACTCAATATATTGTGTTCATCAAATTGTGGTTAGAAAGTTGCTACTCTCGGTTGTTGCATCGCAGACAATGGAACGAGAGCACAAGGGAAAACTCGGACTAGATCAATTACTGATCATGCCGGTGCAGAAGATACCCCGTTACGAGCTACTCATCCAAAGATTGTTGAAGCACACCGATGCGACGCATCCCGATTTCGAGTTACTTCAAGCCGCCCAAAAGGAGGTCCACGAATTAGTTGTGAAGATCAATTGCACGGAAAGACAGTCCCTTGAGGCGCAGCAACAGCAAACTACTTTGAGGGAAGTTCAAGCTCTCGTCGAAGGTCTCGATGGCATCGTTACCAACGACAGGTATGCACCTTGAAGTGATTGTACACCTTATATTGCATTTCTTATGTTGTCCCAATCAGAGATCTCGAAAGAAGTCAATTATATTTCATTTTTTAAGTGAAACTTCTTTAGGCGCGTTAGGCGCAAAACCTCGACGCGGTAGGCGTAAAACCTCTATGCGGTAGGAGTAAAACCGATCTGGCGATGAAACAATGAAATGAAATTCTATTTTATTGAAGTGAAACTTCTTTAGGCGCGGTAGGCGCAAAACCTCGACGCGGTAGGAGTAAAACCGATCTGGCGATGAATACAATGAAACGATGAAACGAAATTCTATTTCATTGAAGTGGAATTTCTTCAGGCGCGTTAGGCGCAAACCTCGACGCGGTAGGCGTAAAACCTCGACGCGGTAGGAGTAAAACCGATCTGGCGATGAAACGATGAAACGAAATTCTATTCTATTAGCATATACGGTTGAGGGTACGGCATTGCTTAATAAAGATTATGATAAAATTCCGATGATACGGAGTGGAGATTTCAACGTGAACTTTGCATCGGACCAATCAAAATTATTAATAGAATTTTTTAAAAGTAAGTTAAAATTGGAAATGGTAAATAATCCTAATGAAGCGACAACAAGATCAGAAACAACTCTCGATGCAGTATTTACAAGACATGTAGACAAAATTGATTAATAAAAATTCGAAAGAAAATTAAAGTAAGAAGTTTCACTTCAGCGGTGTTTCTAAATTCTATTACCAACAGATTCATGACACTATTTCGATTCAAATTACACGAAAACACGACACAATTTGGATCATGTTTACTCGTTTAATTCACGATACAGTAGAACCTCGAATATCCGAACTAACCAGTGGAACATGAGTGTTAATAATTGATAATAATTATCTAGCTACAGTGATAGATTAAATCTTTACAAAAATTCTTCGACTAAACAAATCAAGTGCCTAATATTGTAGTTATTTATATTTCCAATATGAAAAATATTTGAATAAAATAAATTGTTATATATAAAGAAACTATTAATATAAAAATGAGTATGTTTGCCTTTTCCATGTTGTATAGAATAAGCAAATTAGACACTGATTTAACCCTCATACGTTCCTCAGGGTGAAAATTCACCCATTTACTATTTTTATATACCGTAAAATGATTGTTCTCTATATGTTTTTGTATTTTGAGATGTATCTCTTTAAAATGTGAAATTATAAATGCAAAAGAATATGTTTATTTAAAGTGTAGAGCAAAAATGGTTGAATTATTCTACTAGGATCTTTTATGCGACTATTTCTAAGGAACGTATGGGGGTTAAGAGAGAGTTTATCACCTTAGCGTTAGACATATTAAAAAGTGTCCTATGTATTGCTGTGTTACGCTATTCAAATTTCTATATAATATTCTAATAGAGTTAGGCAGTTTAGTGTTTTATATTTGATAAAAAGCGAAACAGTGCATCACTTTATTATTAATATTTTTCTAAAATATCATTACTAGACTGCCGATTTTATGCATTTATGACAAAAATGAATAGTTTAAATTCAAAACTGCGAAGACATTAGAAGAATTTAAAAATATTGTTACACTATTTTTGACTTATTAAAATTAATTAACACAGGGAATACATTTCCATTTTATTTCTCTTTCTTACAGTTGATTTAGAACAATTTATTTTGCAGAAAAATCCGCAGTCTAATTATTACATTTTATAGCATATTTATCTAATGTTACTGTATTATTATTCATATTTAATATACGTCCAAATAATTTGATCAATAATCATGTTCACAATTTTGATCCAATATTTCCTGCTAAGGTTAGTATCAGATATCATCGATTCGGATAATTGACGTTCTAATGAATCGTTGATTGAACAAATAAATGCAATACAAATTATGTAATGTTTGAGCTCATCTCGATCAGCAAAATATGAAAAATATCTTAGTGAAAGTTTCAAAAAAGGATAATTGAAAACAACAAATTTTTGTAACTGTATTAGTTTCGTCGCACCGATGTATCGAGTCCCGCATCACGTTACGCTTCTCAACGCTTTGTCCCTTGTGTCAAGCGTTTCTGGTTTCTGCCTTTTCAAATTGGACACGACGACACGACACGTTTTCCAGTTTGAAAGGAAACGAATGTACAATGACTCCTTCAAATATGTACGCGTCGTATCTATGCGAAAGCGTTGTTCCCGGTTTTTCATTTCACGAGCTATTCAATCCTTAAGTGTGCATACTACATGGATAGTATTGATTCCCAATAGCGGTGCGTGTCGCGGTTAAAACAGCTATAAAAACAAAATAAAGATCCGTTCGCATTGACATATCTATTTTTGCTTGTAGAGCTTTCGTCCGCCACGATCTTGTCACTATTGCCTCAAACCAGGGAGCGAGGAAGGAACACGCGCTGTTCCTGTTCTCCGATCTGCTCGTCATCACCAGTATCAAAAGGAGAAGTGGAACAATCAAGAAACCGTCGACGTGAGTCCCTACAATCTTCCCAATCGTGCAAACTTTTCGCTATTAAATTTAAAAAGTATTTAACCCCAGTACTGAGTTAACCAATAAGCAAAATAAGCATGTACCTAGGCCATCAGGAGGAGGGGTGCATCAACTTTTTTTAAATACACTTTTTAGTCAAATTATCGGAATTGTCTAAGAAATTATACAGGTCTGGGTAAAGTCTGGGTTAGGTTTTTTTTAGAAATTGCCTAAGAATGATACGGGTACACGCTACATTGCGTTGACGTGATCGTATATAAGGGGGTCCAATATCATTTAACCCTTTTCCTACGGCAGACTTTGATACGTATCGCTTGTACCATACGGCCGGAGTTCAATGGCGATCTTCGCTGACAAGGAGAAGACGCGCTCCTGGGGTCTCAGATTTTCTCGAAACATATTGGTAGATTTCGTTCTCCTGTTTATGAAAATGTAGCATTATAGGCGTCGATACTCAACAACTTTTGAGATACATTAAGATTGATTAAGTTAGTTCTTTCATATTATGTTCCTTTTCAATAAAATTTTTATATTTTGTTTCCTATAGATATTATGAGAGTATCTTTTGTGCAAAATACGATTACTTAAAATAGATACACTGAACAGAAAAAAAGAAAAAAATGGAAAAAATGGAAAAAAGGAAAAAGGGATTTCAACACTGGCCTTCCCGGTAATGAATCTAGTACGTTGCCATCACGCCGTTTGACACTTGACAAGAACTTCAACTAAAACTGTACTTAACAAAAATGATTGAGCATCGACGCCTATAATGATATATTTTCATAAACAGGAGAACGAAATCAGACTCAAATAAGACTCGATGACCGCGTCTTCTCCTCGTGAGAACGGCGGAATTTTTCGTCAGCTTGCACATCTCGTTGTAATGTAAACGCCTATAAGCGCCTATCATTTCAGTGGATCGGAGTGAGTTAAGCGCCTATAGGCGCCAACAGTACCAGGAAACCAAATTTTAAAAGCGCCTTGAGGCGCCAACAATAACCAAAGGGTTAAGTGCTTAGGGCCTCTGAAGGTCTTAATCCGAGACTATTTAACCGTCTTAGTACTCGAGAATCGATAAATCGTTCAGAAAAGCAGATATTCTCTACATATAAGAAGGTACAAAGAGGGTTAACAATCACAGACGCCGAAATATTACAATATTACAATGTTACCGCAGACGCGCAGTCTCAAAGATTGTTACATTAATTTCACAGCTAACAAGTCATGAAAATATTTTTGTACTCTGTTTTTAATGTCTTTTACAATATTAAATGGCTGAATCCTAGTGTAGCCAACCAAAATGTTCACTGTTTTTTGCCAATCGGGGTAGCTACAATTTTGCTGTTATTTTTTTCCGTGAACGTTAATCTACGTGAAATTGTGTAGAGAATGAAGATCCGGAAGGGTTTTGCAATATTTTGTCAGGAACATTACAAAGTTACTTAAAGAAATATGGAAATGGATACTTGGGCACCCGGTTGGCTACAAAAGGGTTAAATTGTAGTATTACATTAATGAGTTTCAGTTTAGAGCTACTTATATTTATATATTGATATACAGGGTGTAACACGTTTCTGTCGCCACGGTTTCTCAGGCATTTCCGATAATATGACAAAAAATGTTTTCGGTAGAGGTTAATGTGTTCTTAAACTACTACAGAAGATAATATAAAATATTTCCAAAAAATTGCTTTTTTTTCAATAAGAAGTCGGTTACCTTAACTTTTTTAGAGGACACTACATGCTTTTGACTTCCTATTATAGTAGCCGATCTTAAGACCAGTTTAATGACCAATTATACTTTGACCTTGGGATGACCTTGAACATTAAAATATTGACCAAGGTGTGTAATTTGATCGAGATACAAGAATTCCCAACGACAGCGTTACCTTTGATTAGGACAGTCTTTTAAGGTTCAAGGTCAATGTATAGTAGGTCATTGAACTCGTCTTACCATCAGCTACTATAATATGAAGTCAAAAATATGTAGTGTCCTTCAAACAAGTCAACGTGACCAACTTTTTATTAAAAAAATAATTTTTTGGACATTTGTTTATATTGCATTTTTAGCCGATTAAGAACAAATTAACCTTTACTGAAAAAATTTTTTTTTGTCATGTTATCGGATGTGCCTGGAAAATCGTGGCGACAGTTAAAAACCATTCAAAATTTATATGTCAATATTTATTGACTGATCTGAGTAAAAAAGCCTCAGTAAACATAGGTCGAAAGGTCAACCGTTTCTGAGATATAAACATTTTTAAAGACGTCGCGAAGCCGATGCACTTCCATTAGCACGACCATACATAAAATGCATGTCTGCCATTTCTTCATTCGAGTAATACGCTGACATTTTCTGAATCTGTACACGCGAAATCTATTGTCGGTACTTGAATGGAAACATTCAGAACGCGATTTATAAACACTGAAGTAAATATCAGATGTGATGGGCGCAAGTAAGTGAATCATGATACTAGCAAACAAAAATTATTTATATCTCAGAAATGGTTGACCGATCGACCTATGTTTTTACTAAGACTTTTTTACTCAGTACTGTGTGGCCTTTATACCATATAAATATTGAATGGTTTTTTTAAACAACCTGTATATGTTTAAAAAGTGTCAGCCTTCCCTGGGAGAAACATAGGAATCTAAACTTCTTAAACGTGTCACAGACCGCACATCTGTGGTTGCAGGTTGACCCTCGGATAGTGAACCACTTCCACAACCGTAAGGTTGTTACACTCGAAATGTCCAATTTTTAACAGTAACATTAAACGAACATAATTATTTTCTACATGAAATATAACTATTTTCTACATGACCATAATTATTTTCTATATGAAACTTATCATTCGCAGTAACCGATATTGTAGTCGCCATATTCTGAAGATGAATTACAAGTCCTTCAATTGTATTACCGTTGAATTTTTTGATTTCACGTTCTCGATTATATTACGGTAGAAATTGAATTCTATAGTCTTCACGTTCTTATTTACAAAACTTTCTTCTCTAGACTATGGATCTTTATGCAGCATAAAGATTTTGTACGCCAATTGCAAGAAGGAGGGGACAAGTAGAAATTTCATAGTTTCTTTAACAACTTAAATAAGCTAGAAATAATTCACCGATATTCTTAAATGGTTTAATATTCCTGCTTCTCAAATTTGCACCTACCTATTTTTGTTATAAATGCATAAAATCCGCACTCTAGTCGTCTCTGGTAACTAATTTACTACAGGTAATTTACAGTCACTCTGGGTACCTGATATATACGTTTTAATAAAATATCTTTATTAAGAAAAGTATCTTTATAGATACTTAAGCATTCTTTTTTGTAGGAGTTCCTGTCCGAACAGTTTGGTCGGCCTACTGGAAGCAAATAAGTACAAAATGTTAACGAGAATACCACTGGACGACCTAGAAGTTATGAAAGGTATTTCATACATCTTATTTTTATGTTTTCCCGTGTAGTTAACCCATTGCCGTATGATAACGAGTCAGACTCATGATGAAAATTTCAAACAGGGTCTATTAAATATGGAAGTTACTTCTGTCTTTTAGGCCGTAATAAAATTCTCTTCTGTTATGACCAATATTTAAGCTTAATATTAAAGGATATGTAAATATACAATAGATATGAGTTTGCTTTTTGTCTTGAGAAATAGTTAAAGACAAACAAGTTCTAAGTTATTCCAAATGACTTGCTTCTATTAGAGAAATTATAACAAAGTAAAAAACTGAACCGAAGTATGCGAGTTGTTAAGAGCCAGTGGTTTCTATCAACAGCCAAAGATGAAAATTTGAGGCGAATGGCACGGGAGGTAGACCACCTTCGAGAAGACTGCACTACGTTGATACAACTTCAGGAACTCGCATCAACGTTACATGGTGCAAAACCGCAGCTAGATGATCTTATCAAGGACATGCTAGTGCAAGCCCAACGTCAATTAGCTGAGAGAAATGCGGCACATTCACAATTGGCCTGTTTAGAATTAACGCTTAATACTCCGTAAGTAACAATTCATTATCATTGTAGTTTTAAAGTTTTTCAAAACCGCATTGATTTTACTAAATTTTATTTTAAAGCATCCGTCTTGCGGGGATAAAGATCAAATATTTCCGCCGCTCTATATTCGAATCACACAGTTAATTCTCAAGAGTTGTAAGGATCTTTATACATTATACCACTGTGTAGATCAGGGATGGGTACGGTAGAGGCCCCTCAAACGCCTGTTTCTCCCACCAACCTCTCTTTCATGTGCGAGGCCCGCGCATTGTTCGCGACGGGCGAAGAACTTCCTTCCTCCATGGCAGGCATGGGCGACGCTGGCTTAAAATACACATGTTGCTACTTTTCTCCTTCGCCCGCTCGGCAAGGCAGTCCCCACCACGTCCACTCCGACTCTCCCTTCAGCACGAGCCCCACAATGCTACACCGGCAGGTTACTCACCACTACTATGTAAACATGTACGCGCGCATAAGACCGTTTACAAGGTAGTGGTGAGTAACCTGCCGGTGTAGCATCGTGGGGCTCGTGCTGAAGGGAGAGTCGGAGTGGACGTGGTGGGGATTGCCTCGACGAGCAGGCGAAGAGGAGAAGCAGCAACATGTGTTCCATAAGCCAGCGTTGCCCATGCCCGCTCTATGGTAGCGGTGGATGCTGGTGGGGGATAGTGAGCGCTGTGGTGAGGACGGTTTGTCTCAATTATGACAAAAATGCCCATCCTTGGTGTAGATGCTGTGTAGCTGAGTGCAAGCATGTATGCGGTGATTAGTAATATGTTTGCTCATTATATTTATCGACACCACTTTCATGAAAATAATTCGAACTTGGATAGATACTCTTTTAAATCACCCAAGTAACAATTATTCTTGGTATTTTTATGGGCCTTTCATGCAGTATTGGTTGGCCAACAGTTAGAATTGTCACCCCTTTTTGCAAGTGGGCCAACGATCATACCCAACATAGGGCCTCTGTCACCACAATGCGAAAGGCCAACTGGGCCGCTCTGAAAATCACCACTTTCATGAAAATAATTCGAACTTGGATAGATACTGTTTTAAATCAACCAAGTAGCAATGATTCTTGGTATTTTTATGGGCCTTTCATGCAGTATTGGTTGGCCAACAGTTAGAAGTGTCACCCCTTTTTGCAAGTGGGCCAACGATCATACCCAACATAGGGCCTCTGTCACCATAATACGAAAGGCCAACTGGGCCGCTCAAATATTATTCCAATCTTCTCTTTTACGGTTGTTTTTGCAGTATATCACAAATAATATATAGACAATGGATTTTCACATTAAAAGTTAAAAAGAAAATTTCATACCACATCAGAATTGAACTCGGGCCCCATGTGCAGTAAGCTAATACGCTACCGCCGTACCTACAGAGTACAGAGGTTTCTTGAGTGTAGGTCCCATCATCTGTGTTACTAGATACGTCAACAAAATTAAATCAAAATATCTAAGAATGGAAGGCCCATCCTGAAGAAACCCAAAATGGTTTTGTTGTAGTGCATGAGCACGACGATCTCCACAGACTGTCGTTCCAAAAACGAGTACAACACCCGTGCTTTCCCCTTGGAAAATGGAAAAACTTAAATAAATAAATTCCTAGGCTGTATACAATAAAAGTCTAGTTGGTCAACCATTTCAAGTAACAAATTGCGAGTATATTTATGACTAAGAAATCAAAAAAATCAATTTGAAATTTAATCAAAATTTTTGGTTGTAGCAACGTTTCTGACGCCTGTAAAACGGTATTTAAATGTTGAAAAACTATAGTTGAGCCAATGTAGTATTATCGTATGTAGACCCTAACATTGGATATTTGTTGGCAAATTGTCATTACTTCTTCGTCGAATTTGTAGGCAGAAACACTAAATCTGACACCAAATAAGAAGATACCTGATAAATAACGAGTTTAACGTTTTCTGTGTGCACATGACACCACAGAACTCGTTCATTGACTAATCCCCTATTCGTGCTTAAGACGATACAAAATCACTTGTCTTCCGGTATGCGAAAATTCATGACGTTGTAGGTGATGGAGTGGGGGGAGCAGAGTTTTTACAATTGTAAAATCTCATTTGAATTTTACATTCTTATTCGGTGTCAACTATAACTATATCCCAACTTCCAATTGTTGGATACCGTGGGCCAACCATAAATGCTACTAGGGCACTCTGTCAGATCTACATAATACCTTCCGAGTAATCTGTGTTTCCTTCAATTACCGTAACGCGATTTAGCGCCTTATGACACTAAGGTCATCGTTAATTTTAGGGCCGGAATCGAGAATATCTCCGTCATGTTCACGAAACCGGACAAGAGAGCCAGCTGGGAGGAGAGTTTCAACGAGGCCAAACAGAAGTTAGGTGAGTATCGTGAATTTTCCTTATGAGAAATCGTCAGGCTGACCTCTCTCGATGTCTTCGCTTACAGCGTTGTCCGCTGATAGGAGGCCCTGCCCAGAGTTTGTAGGTCCTTTGCCGATTCGAAAGACTCGGGCCGGCTTGCAGTTCACTTGCGCTGCACCCACCTTGACCAATGGTCAGGTCTCCAAGGATGTCTGGGTGTGCAACAGCGACGGCTTCGTTGGCCAGGTCTGCGTGTTGAGCCTGATGCCGGAACCACCGCATGTCACTTCCTGCAACGGTGTTTGCAACGCCAGGATCCTGTGTGTCGCGGGAATCCCGGCCTGTACACAAAGGTGTTTATATCCTCTTTCCCTAATGAAACATTTACCGTAGATCGAGTTTCTCGTCACCTGCATATTCGCTGTTACTGATTGAATCGAATGCTGCTTAGGCCGTCCATCTCCAATGACCAGAACCTTCAGATATATTGTCCAAGGTGTTTTATTTTTACTTATTTCTTTGTGACACTTTCATCAACATATTTGTGACATTTTTTCTGATTAAAATGAGACCAAACACGATAAAATTTAGAGCATATTTACTAGTCCGATTGACGATTAGTAATAGAACCTCGATTATTCGATCCAATGGTAACTCACTTCTTCATTATCTGAATACATGTTACACATTTAAACATTTTAACCTAGTCCAGGCAGATCCAACCAGTAGCTCCGGAGCTATTCGAGGCACCTTCCCCGTTTAGGTTCTTCCCCCACTCTTGGACTTCATCGTTATAATGCACACTAGTGGGAAGCTCCCACCACAAGAGCCGCGCGGCTCGCGTAGAACTCACTAACTCTACGGGTGTACGTAGTAGTGGGAAGAAGTTCGATGGTGGGGATCTTGCAGCTCTCAGAGGGGAATACATTGGAACTCCCTGACCTAGACTATTCATTAAACAACTCAGTAAAGATTTAATCTAGCATTGTTGCTAGGTAAATGTTTTATTATCCAAACAACAAACATCAGTTCGGATAATAAGGGTTCCACTATATCATGAATTAAACGAGTAAATATGATTTAAATTGTGTCGTGCTTGGTACCATTTTAATCAGAGAAATGCCGAAAATATATTAGTAAAAGTTTCATAGAAGAATAATTAAAAGCAAAAAAGTTTTGTTATTGCACTAGTATTGTTCACGTTTCATGCGTAGATAGATTTATTAGAAGATTGAATAAGTATGTGGTTTAACTGTTTATGATCAGTTTCTAAACGTGGACATAGTGGATCTTCGAAGTGTAAGTTACTGTTTACTGGATATAGAACTAATCGAGTTAGGTGAATCATCCTGTATAGTATTATAGTTCGGTTTGCGTTTAGAATTTCATTATCCGGTGCATTTCATTGATAATCTGAGGAAATCGTTTTGCGATAGCTCGAGCTCCGAGGACTCGGACTCGGACGACATTCCATGTGCAGATACGGGTAGCCTGACCTTGAGTGGCGACGTTCCAAGTATTGATAGTTCTACGACAGAGGAGGAGACCAATCAACCCACTATGTGGCTGGGAACAGAAGATGGATGCATACACGTTTACAATTGTAACGACAACATCAGAATAAAGAAGAACAAAGTCAAGCTCCAGCATAATAGCAGCGTGCATAGCATCATGTAAGATTTTATATAAATCCATTATGCAGGTTTTGTTAGCAAGATTCCTTAGAGTGTAAAAAGCATTCCTTCCTATACTTCCTAAAATTTTCTGTTTATCTTTGTTGGGTAGAATCATGCATAATCAGCTGTCATCTTATAGTGTAATAGTTTAATTCTAATAATAATCTTTCTCTATTTCTGTATCAGTATCAAGCAAATAGAAATAATTTACATTGAATTATAATGTTCGTTTTGCGTTTGATTTTCTAGATACTTGGATAATAAGGTGTTCGTGTCACTTGATAATGGAGACATCACCGTCTACACTAGAGATCATTGTAAGTATGAAGAAAGATTTACTTAAAAATTTTGAAAGTCTTATAGAAGTTCACTAATTGGTAAATAAAAGCTGTATAGAAGACAATGCCCTTAATTTTCATATACGTTGCCAAAATCACTTCAGGGGGTAGCTTCTGATAGGTAGGAGCTTTTAGCAATCATCAAGTGACGATAAATGCTATTTTGTCAATAATCTTTTAACAAACACGAAGCAGTAACAAAAACCTTCCGAAGGTCGGTCAGGAGATCCTCGCTTAGTTGTCCTTTACAACACATGTCAAGATCGCGGCGATTGTAGGTGGATCCCCTTGACATTAGGCTACTGGCACATTTTTGCCAGACTATTTTAAGGAATCTTCTTCATCAAAGAACACAGTTAACGCAACTGTAAATTTCTAGTGGGTGGTTGGGACACACCGGACCCAATAACTGTGACGGTAGGAAGCAAAGCTACTCCAATCACTAGGATGCTCCCGGTGTCTGGGAAACTTTGGTGTGGCTGTCGCAACACTGTGAAAATTGTACACACCCAGACCTACGACGTGGAACATACTTTCGCCGTCAGCAACGACTCGTCTACTCCAGTTTCCTGCATGGCGAGTTCCGGTGGTCTCGGAGTTTGGATTTCTTTACATAACAGCGCCGTGTTGCGACTGTTCCATTCCACCACATACGAGTGCTTGGCGGACATCAACATTGCACCGGCTGTCACCAAAATGCTTACCAGTAAGTCTCTACTCTCTACTACAAATAAATACTTCTTGTTTTTAAAATACAGCAATGTAGTAGTAGTGATGAATGTAGAAAAGGATTGCGAGCAAACAAAACTCTTTAGTTTTGAATGATTTTTGTAAGGAACATTTAACCCCTTGGCATACCCGCTAACTCCCGATTGCTCGGGCCATAATAAACAAGAAGGTCGGTCACGCGTCGAACCATTTAGATGTTTAGCCGTATGCTCGAACTTGCGCAAAATATATTCGTCTTATGACATGTATATTTCGGCGCAACGGAAGGAATTGTGAAATAATAAACACGTTTGGGCACAACTAATACTTTTCAGATGTCTGGGAAGTAATTATGATCAATTCATCGATGAACAATAATGATTTATAATTTGAAAGTGGATAATGTATCAGTAACAATTTGTAAAATAATACTTAATTTAAATTAATAATGTTTTGAGAAAACTCGTAGAAAATTAGTAATCTTCTTGTTAGTGTTGTTTACGTTTGTAACGAATGAAGTATCACGAGCCAGGCTCGTGTTGTTCATGTTTGGTCCGAACGAAGTACAACGAGCCAGGCTCGTGTTGTTTACGTTTGGTCCGAACGAAGTACCACGAGTCAGGCTCGTCCTTATTGTTTTTGGCCCAAATTTCTTACCACGAGTCTCACTCGTTGTTGGAGGCCAAGGAGTTAACAACAAATTCGTGAAATTTTTCTGGTCGCAATGATAACGAATAAGATATAATTTGAATGATAGTTACTCCTGTAATGCCCGATATAGAAGAACCGCTATTATCAAAACTAATCAGTGTAATATAAAGGCTAGAATAATATGTAGAATAGTTACCTAGTGACAGGTCATGTACAATTCTGCTGGATATGGATCGCTTTAGATTTATCTGTATATGGTACGTGTGCATCATCAGCATAACGGATGAAACAAGTTAAGATGATCCAAATTGTACGATTAGCATAATGTTTATTGTTGTAAAGAGAGTAATCTCTGTGTGTGCGTATATGAGAGGGATGCCGAAACCACCCGAGAGTTGCCGACCTCTGTCGAGCTCTCTGGTGTGCTGAGCGTAACACGGTGCGTGTGTGTGCAGAGTGTCCCGCGCTAATATTAAGAACTATTACTAATACTGTAATACCTCGTGTGTGCATTGTTAAGTTTAATCACTTTGTTATACATATACACTTTGTGATCTACCTCACAACGATTCAATAAATCTATATAAACAACAATTGTAACAGGAATCTTTACCCGCTGTCTATGATATTTATTTTAACGGAAGCTTTAAACTTGCTGCAGGTTGCGATGACATAATACGTCAGCACAAGGCTGCCTGTCTTCGAGTTACCGCACTTTTGGCTTGCAATGAACTGCTTTGGATCGGTACAAGCGCCGGTGTACTCCTAACCGTGCCAATTCCCCATATAAAGCCATCCACTCAGAGGATGTCACAGCCGCCAATTGTAACCGGTGAGTAATGACGTCAGATTTAATCGTCTATAAGCAAGCGTCGTTATTGGTTTCGTTATAATTAGATGCTGGCTAGACTCGAGAACTTCACGCGAAGTGTCTGCTCCGACACCGCGAAGATACAGGTTCGATCAATCATTTGTGAAATTTTTGGATCCGTACTCGTATTTCTGACGCGATAACGTGTTCCCGCGAGATATTTATAAAATGCTCGCTAGCCGGAATCTAATAAATCAAAAGAGACAGTGTCCTTGAAATTGGAACTGTCATTTGTTTGCCTTGATTACGGAAAAGTCTGTGTTTGTAAGAGGATCAATCTTAGCTTGAGTTTCAATCGGATTTCAAATTGCTGATTCTAAAAATGTCAAAAGAAACGAATTTAAAACTTGCATCAATTTGCCGATAGTAATAAGCGTAATGAATCTTAATTCTTAGAAGTTCTAACAATGAAGTTAGAAAAATTTCAAGAACCGTATCTTTTTAGGAATTCCTCATGGACACACCGGCCACGTCCGTTTCCTCACGTGCGTGGAAACATTGACGCCATCGAAGCCGGATCCACGACCAAAAACGAACAGATACTCCCTAAAATCCAACAAGAGTAAACCGAACAACATCAGTCGCGGGAAACTTCTCGTGATATCTGGCGGCGATGGCTACGAGGATTTCAGAGGACCTCAAGCTTCCGCTGAGCCGCAGGCTGGTCGTGAAGACTCGACCAATCATCTGCTGCTTTGGAAAGTGTGATGTGATCTTGAACGACCCTCGGTGAGTTATTCGAAAATTACTATATTATTCTTCGGACACACTATGTACGGGCACATTTCATTTGAAGTAAGATAGCAAATGATCATTCGAAATAATGAATAGTTTTAAATACTTTATTATGTGCATTTTCCAAATAGCACGAAACATTTCTTTTCATTTGGCATTTAAATAAAATCAATTATTTACAAATAATATTTTATTCGAATAATTTTTTATTCAAATAACATTGTTAAAATAAAATAATAAATAAGTTCACCTCGAGAAGAAGTTATTGAAGTAACTAAATTAATTATTAAATTTAGATATGCTAATATTTGTAGTTTAATAATTAAAGTTTTGCTGCATTGCCCTACTTTTGTGAATTTGTTGTAATTCAAGGTCACGCGAAGGTCATAGTATTATAAGTCGTCGGATTCGTCTCGACTTTAGCTATCTTACTATCGCGACGAAAATATACGTCCCATATAAAAAATCTTCGATCAACTTGATATCTCGAGAAAAATAAGCATAAAAACATTTTTTTACCTTCTACAATATTTGCTGCTCTGAACCAAACAATTTTGACCTCTAACATGTTTTTCTATTTCTACTTAAAAAAGAGCAGTAACCTGTCCCAGTTCCCAGAATCAGCATGCCTGTACATGTGCCTGTATCTGACATAGTGTGTAGAAACAAATTTCCGTTGCAATATGATTATAAATAGAGATCATGTAGACCTTAACGTGTCCTATCAGATTTTATCACAAAGAATGAGACCTTTTTTTCAGATAATGGATTCGTCGTTCTTATTACCGAAAAGTAGGGGTGTGCGGGATTCCCGTAAAATATCCGGGATTCCCGAGAACATCCGGGATTCCCGAGAATATTCGGGATCCCGAGAATATTCGGGATCCCAAAAATGTTCGGGATTCCCGACAATGTACGGGATATAGAATAATATTTGGGATTCCCGAAAGTGTCGTTATTCTTGACAATTTCAGCAATCCGAATGCCTTTGTGTTCTTCGAGCTTTATGATCGCTTAGCTAAGTTAACAGATCTTGTATACATTGCATAGTAAACACTAAATTATTGAACGTATGGAGAAACTTCAAAATATCGAGAGTCACAGATATATTCGGCAATCCCGAACATTTCCGGGATCCCGAAATTCTCGGGAATCCCGAATGGTTTCGGGATCCCTAAAATATTCGGGATTCCCGAGAATTTTCGGGATCTCTAAAATATTAGGGATTCCCGAGAATTTTCGGGATTCCGAAATTCTCGGGATTCCGTCCCGATCCCGAGAAAAATTCCCGTCCCGGCCGGGATTCCGCACACCCCTACCGAAAAGCCGAAACCTTTGGGATAGAATCTGTGTAGGAGCTGTGCGCTACAATAGTAATTAATTTCTGGGAAATTTTGTCGGTTTGACAGGCAAGGGTCGCAGTTCACGCACGTCGGCATGACACGCCGTGGGAATCGTTGTCACGTGTGCACTCGACACGTGGTCGGGTCCAACATCGTCCGATCGTGGCTGTTCAGGACGTATTCGCTCGACGATTTTTCAGAGAACGCGGGAAGGTTCTCTGGCTCGTTTTGGCCGAGTGGGTCAAGAGCAGAATGAGGGAGGTTCGTAATTTGCAAGGTGCCAAGAGGAAGGGGTCGCACAACATTATGGGACCCGAGTAGGTATTTTTCACGAGTTACCTTCGACGCTGATAACACATCAGACCTCGAGAGACGGAGTGATTTGTCCGACGATTGTTGAAATTGAACTGTTTTAGACGGAGATGTGGCGGGACTGTGTAAACGATTTACTGAAATCAGGCGTGAGCAAAAAGAAGAAAGGTCTGAAATTGACTGGATCACTCGTAAAATCGACCGATTCGAATCATTTAAACTAACTGAGCAAGCCTGGCCTCAGGAAATCGTTTCGCAGAAGATTTGTACTTTTACACTGGACCGCGAAAGAGTTTTGCGATGTTGGATTTGTCACGCAATCGCGTTTACTATCGATGTATTTGACTGTTTGTCGAAGAGAAAGACTGCGTTGTTCCGGCATGAACGCGCATACTTGGCTTGGAGAACAGAAATTAGCGTAATGAGGTACGGTACCTGGGAGAGCGTTGAATCGAGCTTATTATACAACCGATACTGGCCTAACTTTACGTAGACACTAAAAAAAAGGAGACTAATCAAATGATTGTGCCAAAACGAATTTATCATTGTCCATCGATCGACGCTGCGCAAGAACTGACGTACTTCATTAATCGTTTCATTAACCAACAGAAAACTGAATGTGTTCGTGTTGAACGCGATGGGATTCGTCCAGATTCCATTGCGAATACTGGACGTAAGTAGTCTTTTGTAACAACTGTTACGTGGTTGTTTATCGAGACTTAACATTATGATCTGTCCCCTCGAACGATTGGGGGAGGGGGACAACTAAAGAAACTCAATTTGTTAAATGGGAGGTGATAATGTATTTAGTGAGATTGTTTGCCCACCTTCTTACGCGAGAAAACGTTGTCGCAGGTGAAAAAAAGAGATTCCGAAAAGTCACTTTAGAGTTGCGAGATATTTTTATCCGGGTAAAGAAAACATTTCACGAAGCTTCGCCGCGATAATTACCTCGAGGAAATCGTTCAATCGTTGTCGGCAGCATCAATGGTTGTAAAATTCGAGAGGCCACTTTATATAGTTTCCCCTGGTCAGCGTGCTGTACTTTTCTTTAAGTCTTTAAGCTCTTTACATCTTCCGCGCGTTTTATCCGCTTAAACAGTTTAAGCGTCTCCGTACACTTTTCTACAAGGATCTAACGATCCACGGAAATATCAACCATGTTATTAACATACAGCGTATTTGACAATAATTAATGATTATTCGAGTGATCATATGCGAGACCAACTATCGGCACACCAAGGACGTTAACTAATTCGGATGAGAAACATTTTTGTTGTTCGCGTTGCTTGTCTCCACTGGCCGTGTTTCACAACAAATTTAGATTGTCGGTTAGATTTTCGAATCGCGGACTTCAGCTTCGAACGCTTCGTCCTAAAGATTATTGTTGCAAGGATTTACTTGTTCTCTTTTTCAAGGTACGACCTTTCATGGAAGAAGGGTCCCAAATTGACTGTGGTTATAATATTGGGATCACTGATTTCTTCCGGCGGCCAAACGTAACAGTTACGACCAAAATTGTGATGTTAAAATCATTCTTTGAGTCAAGGACAATCATCAGAAAGTGTAGAAAATTTCAATTTTCAAATGTTGTAGTTACAAATAACAATTTTATATAACCAAAAATACGTAAACAGTCAGTAGATCACATGCAAAATAGTAAAAACACTTAAAGATGTTATACTATTTTCCACTAATTTTTATTCAGAAAAGAATAAATATGCCTACATAGCTCTTGTATCTTGCGATTAATGCAGACTATTTCTAGTTTGTACAAAAATTCGCAGGCTAATTATGGTCGTTAAGAATGGAAATAAATTTCTATTCATTTTCCGCTTCTCAGAATTGATGTAGAAAGTTTTTATTTTACACAAAGATCCACGGTCTATTTATAACAATTCTCGATAACGGAAAGTGTATTTCAATTATTGTGTTTGTGTCGCTTTAACAAGAAAGGATTATTAATAAAGTGTAATAACAAAGGGTTATTGTACAGCGAAAGGGAACAATTTTTGTTTGAGTTTGATACCGGTTATTAGTAATTTGAGCCAAAAATTTGCTGTGATATTGCTATTATTTGCAGTGATAAGCAATTAAAATAATATTTTTGCCGTCGATAACTATTATATATGATTGAAATACAATTTTTCTTATTGGCAATGGTTATTGGCAATGAAAACGATTTTTTGGTTACTTATAATCATTATATGCCAACAAAAACATTTTAATCGAAAAGTAATTATTATCCTATGATTCTATTGTTTTGGTTGTAACAGTTATGATCCCTGGACTTCATACAATATATTTTTAATTGAACTTCGAACGGAAAAAATAAATTGGACCAATATTCTTTGTTCTGTATGCAAGACAATTTGTACGTGCAAGTTAGAAACAGCAAATGAAGAATAATATGTTGAGAGCATATAATCAATCGAATGGGAACAAGTGCTTGTTAGTGATCTTAAAATTGAGCTTCATATTGAGCTTGCTGTAGGCACAACTGAAAAATGATGTAATATATGTATGTTCTTAATTGTGAGAGACCCTATTTTGAATGTTGTTCTTTCGAAAATCATTATCAACTGTCGATGTTCTTTAATGTTGTTCAAACACTAAAGAATACTAGATGGTATCATGTGTGCAATTTTTCTTATTAATGCTTACTTTTATTAAGAATTGTATGTACTGTTCTATAAAAAATTTTAAGTGGTAATTTAAGACTTCCTTACATTGGAAGCGGGAAATACTAACTTTAAATAATTCAAATATGAAAACTACAAAAAGTATACCAATAATGTAGAATATTTCAAAGAATCCATAAAAACTTCTCATTAATTTTTTTTGTTATGTCAGTAATAGTAGTTAGACAAAATTGTTTCTACCCTATCAATTAAATGTCCCGGTCATTAGGACTGCTAATATGAAGCTTCACCAGCAAACAAACTTTTTGTCTCACAAACATACCAGAAATTTCCGTAACACGAAAACTATAGTAGGATCGCGTGACTTGCAGTGGAATCATTTTTCTCAGACAATATTGTTAGTTTCTATGCATATCTGCTCAGGTATCATAACAAAAATATCGATTAGAATTATTGACCCCAATATTATGACTTCTCCTCAAGTAGAATTTACCTTGTTACTTTACAATTTTTCTATATTTATCCGCGCTTCTTATTTCAGAATGCAAAACATCATAATATTCATTGCGAACTTTTTTGAAACATTGTACAAACCCGTTACCTAATTATAAATACACATACACACGCACGCGCGCACACACACACATACACACACGAAAACCGTGATAAAAAGGCAGTCCAAATACACTAAACTAAGGGTGGCATCGTTTTACTGAAGGAGCCGGTGTCGCTTCATTTCGTATGTTTCAAGACTGAGTACGATCTCTGGAAACGCTACAGAAAACAATTGTCATAATGTACAACGTCGTACAAATACAATAAACTAATGGTTTTGGTAAATGATATTCCGATTCTAGCTAGGAATCCAATTTCTGTCATCGACTGGCTCAAACTGAAAAACGATCGCCGCTTAAAAATCGCTCCTCAAATAGTTTAAGACCTTTTCGATGTATTTTTCCCTGCACCTGTATGTGTGATGATCGCTTTCCACAAACCTGCTCGAGTCGGTCGTGTGTCTCCAATAATTCGTGTCATTTTGTGATGAATTATTCAAGCAGAGTGTCAAATTTGCCAGCAAAATTATCAGCCTTGTACAGGGTTTATATAATATATTTATCGGTGTGATTTCTATCGATACGTTGCATGAATTCATGATCGCCTGGAAGAGAAATAAGTATCATTGCGATACCAATAGCGAACTCTGCCTTCGAAGTTTGTCTTTCGCAAAATAAATGATTACTCGTCAAGCGTATAATCGTGTCGTTAACACGTGACTGCGTGTTTGCGCGCGCGCGCGTGTGTCTGTGTGAGTGTGTGATTAAAAATTGTGCACACGATTGGCAATTGTCGGAAGAGAGCCCCGAAAGTTTGCGCAATGCTAAACTGTGAATTTGATGAATTTTATTTATTTATGAGCAAAATCGGAGGAAATTTAAAGCAGTAGCATGATTAGAAAAATTAAAAATGTCGATACAATACAGTAGAACCTCGTCAGTTGCAAAGGAATCCTTGATCGTTGTATACTAACGATTCCCACCATGAGATGTTGAAGATTCTGAAAAATGTGGTGAGGGATTGCGGTGGCTATGTGAGTAGAAACCAGAATCGCCAGAGAGGGAAAATTAAGGGGAATACAATCCCCCCCTCTCTCTCTCTCTCTCTCTTTCTCTCTCTGTCATTGTCGGATTAGTCACGTGACCTTGTAGCAGGGGAGACGGGTCTTAATCTGGCGGCACTGATGGAAACAAAAGAAGATCGACGCTACGAATCACTATGATTGGTTAGCACGTTAAACGCGGAGCAATTTTATCGCGCTTTACATTTCACTTTTTATTTAAGTTTAAATATAAAAATACGACTATAAGCAAAAGACTTGCTCATCCCATTTCTGTTTACTCTGCATCAATTAAATCTATTAGGACAGTGTGAACATTTTTTAATATTATACGAATTATATATACATATTGTTTTGTAAATTCGGAACTGTCAGTCCCCAGGAACTGACATAGCATTTAACGTGTTAAATACGTCTTTCGTTGCACTACTGTAGTTACAACTCGTTAAAATTAATCTTTCTATTTGGGTCTTTTCTATTGAAATTAGCGCAGGAAATGTGTATTTTACACAAAGATTCGCAGTTTAGTAATTTCGTTTTGAAACGTTGTCTTTGTCGACGACCCCGGTCGGTAGTGGAAAGCAGATAACAAGAAATAATATTATTTATTATAGCCACGTAAGGTATGCGAAAGTACACACCAGCTGTGTCGCGATTGAAACTGTATGAATGCATCTGTGGTATTTCTAGTGTGCAATAAGAAAAGGTGTCATGTGTACAGCAACGATCGCGCCCGTAAGTTGTTATTAATGTTATTAATGATAACTAGAGGCAAAATACGCAACTGCGCAGAAATATATTTGTATTATATGTATTCGTTCCTTCCTATTGGTGTCTTTATTTCATTATCCTAATCATTTCTCGACCGCGTCAATTATCATCCGACAGTTCTTATTTCATTACCTTTTTAGTCGAATAAAAATTGATCCTGGATAAACAAGAATATTTTGATCTGATTGTTCGATACCTGATTGTCTGTTGAAATTTTCTTAGCTCTTCTATTACACAATTTTTCTAATGTACAGGGTGAATCATCTAACGTTTGAACCGAAAATATCTCCATTGTTTAAGAAACATGTCTAAGGAAAAAATGTTTGCTTCAAGAAAGCAATTAGTGAGATGAAGATTTCATTTTTTTTATAGATTAGATGACATATTTTCGTTAATATAATATTATAATAAATAGAAGGACAAATTCGACCATGCATAAAATATTAATCTTTAAATTACCTTCCGAGGAATTATGCAGAAAATGCAATGTAGTTGTAAAAACATATAATGTCTATCGCAGGTAAGATGCAAACAAAATAAACGTATGTACGATTTATTGATATTTTCTTATAAACACAGTAGAAGATCGTAAAATATATATGACTATGAATTTCACTGGCAGATATAGTAAAATTACATTTCAAAGTAACAGTTGTTAAATATACAATACGAAACTATTGTGTGTATACATATATGCACGTATAAGTCATTCTGAAGTTGCATATGTATATGCTCATGAAAATATGTATGTGCATTTCTCTTAAAATCTACTTGTGAAAGTACATTGTACGATTAAATACGCTTCAACATTCAATACTTTGGTAAATATCCACTTTGTGCTTTACATTTGTGTACATTTGTTCGCTTGAATTATTTTATTGACTAGACATACAATTATACGAATGCTTCAGAAGTATGTATCGAATATTGTAAAACAACGTTTCCTCTTTGACGCGTTTAGAGTGTGTTATCAGTTGCGTTAACTTTTTACATTCTTACAGTAATTTTGGTGATTAAACTGCGAATTTTTGGACATTTACAGTCGTTACAGTTAGATGAAACAGTAAATTAGGAACATCAATCATATTCTGCATATTACTATCTCTTTTTAAATTGTGAAAATGTCAGTTTTCACAAATGCCTGCAGTCTAACGTTAATATTTATGTAATTCCATTGAAGCAAAGAATACTCACCCTCACTTGCTAATTACAAACGAGTAGAGTTCTTTTCACTATGTCAGATATTAAACCTCCAAACTTTTCAAGTTAACAGGTCATGTGTGTCCGTTAAAAAGGTACTCGCAAGATGAAAGATAACAATTTTTGGAATGACAATCTTTTCTACATCGAAATTATCACAAACTAGGGAGAATCTTCACTTGCGAAACATTTTTAGGCATTCAAATATAAATTTCAAAGAAAACCTTTTATAAGAAGTTGCTGGTGATGCGAATATTAACGTATTGCCAACCCAACGAGTGAATTATTATGCCAAAAAGTAGTAATATATAATGAACTTAACAAATCTCACAATATGACTCATTAAAAAATATATAAGTATGCATATTTTTACTTATACTACTACATATTTTATATTTCAAGACAACGAAATCAATAAATTATTTCATTTAGGTAACTCACAAGTCTCAACGAAAGTATTAAATTCGTACATTATTGCTCTATACATGTACGTATTACTTGCGTTCAAAAGTTTAATTTTTTAATTGACAATTTTTCAGCTTTCCTTAACTTGGTCATATAAATAAGATAAATCTAAATAATAATATAGTGCTGTTATATGAATTATGTTGTTTTATACGAGTTTGTGCTAAACGTTATAAAATTATTTACAAGATTACAAAAATTAATAATGTGCAGATTTTCGAAAACTACAAAATTTTATTTCAAAGAAAGACTACTTGAACATTTCGAACACTCAATCATATAAAAACTACTTGTCAACTTCAAAATATTTTGAAACTGTAAATCATATTATTAGAATGAAAAAATTAATAAATAATTATTAAATCACAATAAAAATAAAAATTATTGAATCAACAACACTAAAATTAGTAGATATCGAGTATATGTAACAGATTAAAATTAATGCTAAAATATACTGGATCAGTACGAAATAAAAAAAGAAATTAGTTTCTATATTACAATAATCTCTCACGTTTATCATTGAAATTAAGCCTTTTATAACTATAGTCTTGAAAATAGCAACAATATTTATTCGAAATAAAATTGTTGCGAAGTGGTTCTCGGTTTAACGGTAATTTGAGTCGACCCGTGTAATTGATCATCACTCGCACGGTTGGCAAATGATCGCTATTGTCCAGAAAGTATAAATTATAGCAACGTAAAAATTCTAACTGTATATCTTAATACATAACCAGAAAAATTGGAGCTCTACATCGTAGCATAAACCTGATGTAAATTGTACACGAAATATCAGCGAGGTATTGTTCTCAACATACTCATTCGTTCTTCAACGTCGCGGGATCTCAAAGTTCCACCAAAGGATGAGAGATTCCATCATCAAACATGAACACCTTCCTCCATCTACAATACTCCAAACCCCTATAGTGTTTGTCGTCGTGTTCGATTGCGATCATCGCATTCTCGAATACTTGAATTCTTCTTGACAATCGTATCAATCGAATCAATTTCACTGTGTCATCCTCCAGTATTGTGCGAAGATCTTCCGATCATGCCTTCGATTAGTGGATCAGACGTAGCTAACGCTGTCACGCTCGATTCGACTCTGGAAGACCGTTCGCTGCAACCTACCTCAAACAGACACTGCCACTAGAGGTGAATCGTGCACTTCGCTGACAGGCGTAGAGGGTGCCTCGGTGATCGGTGTCGATGGATCACCACTGCTACCGTGGTGATCGGTAGTGCCTGCCGATCGAACAGATTCGATTAATCCTCTTAGAGTAAACTTTCCTTTGAGAAGGGCTTCTCGTGTAACGACAACGAAAACAAGTGATTTTTAGGAATTTTTTTCATAATAACTATTGGACATATGGGACTAGACCTTTTGAGGATGTGAACAGATAGTCTTGAAGTACTAGTGTTTTTCTTTTTAGTTCGATTCTTCTTATTATTTATTGTATAACACGCATGTTTCTCGAAACTATGTTTTTAAACTGGCGTACACAGTAACTTAAAAACTAACCAACTGATCAATTTCGGGCAAGGCAAAGTCGATTCGTTACTTTCTCGAGGTACTGAACCACAATTTCAATTTAACACTAAACCTACCACAGCCGGTTAAATGACCGGTTTCAAATATTTTATTCTACAACGATTGAAGTTGTAAAGATGCCTTCATAAGAGGTGACTCAATAGTTTTCTTTATTCAATTATATATTGTAATAAAAATCGCAAATAATTTAAATAAATTAAATCTTGTTATTTTTATAAGACAATACTAACTAGTCAATTTTAATGTTCGGTAGGTTGAGTGTTCATTTCGATTTATATTTTTTCAAAAAAGTATATTTCCTTCAGAAATCCATACCTTTTGCAATCTCTATATATTTTTTTAAGTGTTGGTTCAGTACAAGCGTAAATAATAATCAAACTTGAAGATATAATTCTTTTTCTTTTCCTTTCAGATAACTGTGACACTGGTAATTATTTAGAAGTTTGCCCTCCTCACCGATTTTGATGACATTGAAATATGTTATCAAGGTCACCATTCTGAACAACTTTTCCTTATACATGTTTCCGCCTCTCGGTTTTAGTTTTCGAGTTATTCGCAAAAAACTATTGCTCGTACTGAATTGAATTTTCCGTATTCGTGCACGCTCCTTGGCAACGTAAGCCTACTTCGGTGCAGCGTCTGTTTACTGTTACTGTAAAGACACACACACCTAACCATAACCCACTCTATTCGTATAATCTTTCCATTGTAGATGTCATCCAGCCTTTTGTACGTGTTACTAGTTCAAATTCTGAATGACAACTAGAATGCAAAGATTATGAAAATGGAGTGAGTTGTGGTTAGGTCGCGGGAGGGGGCGGAGAGACCCGCCCATTAGGCCGGCCCGACCACGCATACGAGAATCCAGGAGTAATCTCTCAAAATTGAAATCTCATCTTATATCTGTGGTTGTCAGGAGGAACGATGCATGTCACATACTTTTACTTTCGAGATATTGCCGTTTAAAGATTTGATCACTAATGCTTTGACATAGGACATCGGTTAAATTGAATAATTTTTTTGAGCCGTTCGAATTTGGTTTCATGACATTTTTTCTGGTAAATATGCAAATCCTATACCATAAAGCTCAATTAATGCATAAACTAAAATTACAACATAACAATTTTGAGGTTAAATTGCATGTCAATCCGTACCTTTGTCCGTACTTATTGTTTCACTGTGTACATTAAACTCGCAGTCAAGAAAGTGGGAGTGCGCAGTGGAAGATCTCGCTGCGCCCCCTACCATCTTCCAAGCTGCGCGAAACGGGTCTATTCTCTCGTGAAACAAGGATAGCAATAGTTTTTTTGCAAATATCTTGAAAACTAAAAGAGACCCCTTGACATGTGAAAAGGAAAAACTTGTTCAAAATGTGTAGCTGCATAACATATTTAAATTTCATTAAATTCGGAGAGGAGTACCTCTTTCCATATAATTACAAAATGAAGTGTACTTGTAATCTAAATTTGACTAAAGATTTTTACAAATATCTCGGTAACTAAGACCGAGCGGCGGTAACATGTATAGGGAAAAGTTGTTCAGAATGATGACCTTGACAACATATATCAAGGTCATCAAAATCGATGAGGAGGAAGAATTTCTAAATAGTTACCGTCAATTTTTCTTATAGTTTAAAGTTACACACTTGTATTCCAAAAAGTTTTTCTACGATAATGTAAATAGTTTCTGTAAAAAAAATCACTTGTTTTTGCACTTGTTACACTAGAATCCCCCCTAAACCCTTTGCAAGGGCGATGTCAGTGCATTGTACTAACTCTAACGAGTGTTTTAAAATTTATTCAACGAGGCCAGATTATTAAATACGATTCACTTTCATACATTATTGCTTACCTTTTAGAATTGGAAAACAACTATGCAAAATACGAGAAGATCTAATTGTTTGTAGAACAAAACAGTCGCCCGATTTGGAAATACTGTTGCATTATTTTCAAACAATTAAACATATTAAGAAAGAAAATGAATTTCTATTTCACTCCAATTTGTTGCAATTCTAGTAGAACATTATTATTTTCCATAACGACCCACGTTCTACTAATAAAGGCATACTAAATATTATAGAAGCATACTTTAGTTTCATAAATGTGTTTACTGAATGGCTAACTAAAAGGGTAAACTGCAGTCTTTTATGCAAATCTTCAATTTCGTGAAATGATTTAAAAGTTTCTGTAGCCGTTATAGAACAATAGCACATTTAATTTTTATTAATATGCACATTTTCCTGCATTTTATACATTTTCACGTTCTGTAATTGCATAAAGATCCGCAGTATACTAATAAGAAATTCGGTGCAACTAGTTCGTCACACAACTAACACAAAATTAACAGTAAAAATATTTGCGTGAAGGGGCATTAGTGCAGATCAGTGTCGCCAGATCGGTTAAATCGAGGGGAATACAGTTTACCACCTCTCTGATGACCAGAGTAATATGTAACACGTTGCGCGGCACGTCACGTGACCAGTCCACGGTCTTAGTGGGGGGCGTTGGAGTGTACTCATGGTAGTGGAAGGGAAAAAGGAAGGGAGGAAAATCCACCCAGTTTTGGGTGTTTCTGGCGACACTCGTGCAGACACGAAAGAATTGAAATTGGGAAAGTCAAGGGTACGCAGAAACTTAAACTGCATTCAATTGTAAACATCGTGTGTTAATATATTTAGTCAATATATTAGTCAATATGTTCATCTAATTATGTAACAGTTGGAGCTTTTAAACAATTCATCAACGAAGTTGTTTTTCACATTACATTTAATATAAAAGAGTTTACCTGTGAATGAACTCGACCGGCTTGTATCTGGCCAACAGATCTTGCAAAGAGGTTTCAGGAGACGGAATCTTGGCCTAGGCATCCTCAATAGCACGTAGATATATGGATCCAGAGTAAAGTGAATACAAAGGAGCACGTCTGCGGATATGTGGAACATACGAATTGCTTTCTTCAAGAATATCGCCTTCTGAGGCAGCTGCAGCGCGAATTGTGCCAATGGAATGGAGATCTGCCGACAAGATGTCGCAAAATGATGTAACAACTTAAACATCGCAGTATATAATATTAGGTGCACAAATGAATTCATCACCCTCACAATCGATCAGCTGTATCATTATTTTAAATCCAAATCTTCTATCTACCAAATTGAAGATTCATGAACTGTTTATAAGGTGGAGCAAATGCACAAAATGTGATGGAAATTATTTTCCATGGTAAAATATATATTAACTGTTTGGAATTCGTGAACTAACGGCTACGAATTAATTTGTGCACTTAATATATGTATTACCAGCTTCAATATTTTAATCCTTTAATGCTACTGTCTCTTAATGCTTTTTTAATTTTTTTTTATTTAGTATCATGATTTGAAACAATCAAATGTTCCAGACAGTATAACACGTCTCTAATTATTTGCTCCTCGATTATTACATCGTCAAAATAATTATTTTATTTGTAGATCTATGACAAGCGCTGGAATAGAGTTTGGTGGATATTTAAAATATTTTCTTCTTGTACTGAAAATTAGAAAATACTTCGTGTCGTGAATGATTCAAAAAACGAACAAATATATTCCATCTATTTATATTTATATTATATTTACGTCTGTTTATAAATCGTTACGTGATCAATGGTATCATTCAATTTATGAAATACCAGCTTTGATACCTCAGGGTGCAATTTTAATAAAAAATTGTCCATTGGTCACATTTTAGTCTTCATAAAAGACAACCTTCCGTTTCGAGACTCACCTTATGTATAGGTGAAAAAAAAAACGAATATTGATTAATATAGATAGTTTTGAACAACAATTAAAGAATAACGCATGTAATTACTTATCGAAACATCAAAACTCCTTAGTTTTTGTAACATCTAATTATACCTTTCTTCATATTTGCTAAATATAGTTGTATCATGGGTCACGCGAACACTGGAACTAACAGACGAGTAAAAATAACTTGTTTCTGATTGTTTCTTTTATAATTAATGAAATCGTAGAAATGATTTCATGATACATTTTTAAATAAACTTCCTTAATCGATCGTATATTATCATGACAATCGTTAGAAAAATATACTCAATCTTTTTGAAATGAAGCTTCTTTAGGAGCGTTAGGTGCAATACCTCGACGCGATAGGCGTAAAACCTCGACGCGGTAGGAGTAAAACCAATCTGGCGATGAAACGGTGAAACGCTGAAACCCTGAAACGATGAAACGATTTAATAAAACCTCGACGCGGTAGGCGTAAAACCTCTACGCAGTAGGCGTAAAACCTCTACGCAGTAGGAGTAAAACTGATCTGGCGATGAAACGGTGAAACGCTGAAACCCTGAAACGATGAAACGATGAAACGATTTAGTAAAACCTCGACGCGGTAGGCGTAAAACCTCTACGCAGTAGGCGTAAAACCTCTACGCGGTAGGAGTAAAACCGATCTGGCGATGAAACGATGAAACGATTTAGTAAAACCTCGACGCCGTAGGAGTAAAACCGATCTGGCGATGGAACGATGAAACGAAATTCTATTCTATTAGCATATACGGTTGAGGGTTCGGCATTGTTTAATAAGATTATGATAAAATTCCGATGATGCTAAGTGGATTTTTCAACGTGAACTTTGCATCGGAACAACCAAAATTATTAATAGAATTTTTTCGAAGTAAATTAAGATTGGATATGGTAAATAATCCTGATGAAGCGACAACAAGATCAGGAACAACTCTCGATGCAGTATTTGCAAGACATTTAGACAAAATTGATTCAAGAATATTTATATCATATTTTAGCTATGTTAAGCCAATTATTTCAAAAATAGAATCATAGAAAATTAAATGTCATAAAGTGTTAATAAAAATTCGAAAAAAATGAAAGAAAGTAGTTTCACTTCAGCCATGTCGTCTAAGCAGACAACAATTTTATTATAAAGCAATCGGTTGCGTTTAGTGCTCAGTAGTTCTATTATTAGCCCCTGAGTGATCTAATGGGGTGATACACGGCCCCACTCAAATTTATGCTAATAAATATTTAATGTATCTTTTAATAATGAAACTTCTTTACCATTTCGATACAGATGAAAATTAAATATAAATTTAATTGAACCATTTCATTTTTAAAACATATTTTGATGGTCGACTTAAGGGTTGACGATATTGAAAACCAAAAAAAGCGATTATACTCAGTCGCCTACTTTAGAACTAACGAAGGAGCACGCAGACCACGATCAGTCGGTGAGGCGGATAATTTTTCTATCGTTCCTCTAAATCATTTTACATCCGGTACACTCTCGATGCTCAACGATTTAACCAGCATCGATAGTTGGCGGATGTCGCGATCGATCGTACGTGAAGATATTCTAAACTAAATCGTTGTTTCCAACCTTCATGCTGGCTGGCGGAAGTGCGTCACATTTTGCAACTTTACACGGTCGAATCGTTACATTAATTCTACGATACACGCGTCCAAGAGCCTAAACGGTTTCATGTTTCCGTTCACGAAACGGTTAAAGATATTTTTGTTTAACTTTGTAAACGGTCGTTCGATCATACGATTCGAGCGTTAATTTCAATTCGAAAGAAAACTTCCGGCATGCTCGAGGAGAAAACGATCGAATAAGAAGATGGAGCTGCAGGAAGTTGTATGCGATTGAAGCAGCACCGGGTGCATTGTTCGATGTAATTGTATTCGTCAAGACAGGATGAGTAGTGATTATATTGTGCTGAAAATGCAAAGAATGTGGCTGGGAGAATGATGAACATTCCTCCAACTAATTGACATAATTTCTCCTCCGTGATTAAATCACGTCCGTTAATGAAATATACAGGATATAAGAAGTTTCTTAATGACTTTCAAATAACTGTTGAAAATATATGCAAAAAGAGACAGTACAAATTCAAACATTGCTTATTTTCTGATACAATTTACATAAATTGTAAGCAAATGCTTCGGTTCTTTTTCTAAGAATTTTATTAAGACTGAGTCTTAGATTATAGCGGTAATAATAAATACATAACATCCGCAATATAATAATTGTAAATTAACAGTGTATTCGTATCAGAAAAATATTTGAAGTTCATCCTCTTAGAAACGAAATTATCTACAGAAACAGTTTATTCCGTTTTATATTTACTTCTCATGTATAATTTCTCTTTTTCTAGTTATGTGAAACTTTGAGTATGTGGTAACGAGTTTTTCAAACTTGATAAATTAATTATCCCTCATACGGATGAGGATAATATCCCGAATAATTGCTGACTTAATGAAGTTACTTATCCTTAAATGATTAACTAACATTGTTTCATGATTTCAAAGAGGACTACAATGTAAATGTAACTCCAATTACTTATTTGAGTTTATGTATGTCAGACTTTAACAATAAGTAAGAATATTATTGTAGCTTTCCTTTTTCATGGTGTAGGTGCGTAAAATTCACCACCATCTCCCGTTGATTTTTATTTCAGGGATATTAGGTTGCTCATTATCGTTCCAACGTGTATTTAAATATTCATAATTTAAGCACACGACATGGCGAAGAATCGCAAAGTGTCAATACACGTTTATAGTTCCGTCACGATTAATACGAATGCGAATTTTATCGGCGTTTAGAAGTCCAGGGTAAATATTATCGGGCGATAGTTCGCAAGCAGTTCACGTAATCTCCATTCCTTCCCATAAAAGAATCTAGCCGGAAGTTTCTTTTTCTTCTAGACAGCTATTGTGTTTCATTGTCAAAATTCATATATCGTCCGTGATATTGATCAAGATTGTAGCGAGATAACATAGACGAAGGTATCGTGTGCAAATCAAACATTAACGGACTGCCAAAACAAATTCTTTCATACATTCTTCAAACAGGAACTTGAGAATGTAAAATTTATTGTTCTAAGTATTTAGTGCCTTCAATAAAAGCGAAATTCATGTTTGGAGCATTTCGTGTCTTCGATAAAGAATGCATGCTCCGACGGCAGGCAAAAGCAATCAGAATAAGTGGTTCCATGAACGCAGAGCCAATGAAGTCGGGATTAATATTTGGAGGCTTACTCTACCTTTGACAAAGATACATAGCTATCAGAGATATTTAATGTACAGTCTGTCCCACAATAACGCTTTGGCGATATTCCTGCAAAAATTAATGTATTTGGAAAAAATGTAATTTGATTCAAAAGTACATTTCAAATACCACTACGCTCTGATTTTGGATTAACCTCTTCGCTCCAATGGACTAGATATCTCGCCACCATGATTTCGTCGCACAATGCTATGGATGAGATATCTCGTGTATCTTTATTATTGAGATGACGTGTTTTATTTGAAAATTTACATCAAGTAATCGATTTTCATCACGAACCACCCAAAATCGAAATTGAAATATCAAAATTCCTTATTTTTAGTTTCGCGTCAATCAAACTTCTACCATCGTATACGTCTCTTTTTTCCAATTAAAATGACCTCAAACACGATAAAGTTACGATCATAATTACTTGTGAAACAAGCGATTGACGTTTCGGACCTCACATTTATGGTAGAGACAATAAGTTGCAATATTTTGCTTTGCTTGCATTAGTGTGAGTTTTACCGATACTCGACCTCTCGCTGGCTCAGTTGTCCAGCGTGTTTATCGTTTGACTGGTTCCAAGGGGAATCCCCCCAGTGACGGCGATAAAACTGCGACATTCACAGCATAGACCTTTGCGACACTTACGGAGAGAATACTGTGCAATGCAGTACAGAATGGGCAATTAATTACATACCATTTGTGGCATCCAACAAATAACGAACGATATCGACAGCACGGCCATCAGTCTCGCGAATGCTCGTTCCTCGACGGTTGTCACGACCTCTGACGGTGGACTGGCCATCGTCAATAATGGTTTCGCTCTTGAGGAGGATCTTGTTACGCGTCGTAAAGCACCGGCCTTCCGACTCAGTCTGCTAAGTGCTCTGGAAACGGCCAAATTACACCAGACTATGGACAAACAGAGACCCGTACCTGAAATTGAAAGGCAACGTTCAGCATTTCTTCTGTTATCTTTTACGAGCGCCTTCAAAGATTCGAAAGAAATGTAATAGCAGTAAAAAGAACAAAATGTTTCAACGTTTAATAGACGAACTCCGACAATCGTTGGAAGCATTGAAGAAAATTGGTAGGATAAATTTCTCATTATTGTGTTTTACATATAAGCAGTTCAATTTAAAGTGATCCACATACAACACAATTTATAGTATAAATCAATGAAGATTTAATCTAATACAGCAACTAAGTAACTATTCTATTATCCGAACCCACAAAAAGATGCAATATGTAGGATAAATAGTTTGCAGAGGGATATAGAGTGTCAATGGGGAGGGAAAATTAATGAATCGTATACGTGAATAATATAACTTTGTAAATAAATATATGTTTATGTAAACGGAGTGCAATTCTTAGCTGTGAATCTGAATAAAACATTATTATTATTATTATTATTATTATCCGAACTCTCATGTCGCACCGAATAGTAGCAATCGAGGTTCGGTCAATCAAGGTTCTACTCGTGAATTAGACAAGCGAACATGATCTAAATTGTGTCGTGTTTGGTACCGTCCTAATCAGAAAAATGTCACGTATATGTTGGTGAAAGTTTCATAAAACAGTAATTAAAAACATGAAAGTTTGATCACTTTCGACACTATCGCCAATAGATCGAGACATAGTATTTATACATGACATAAGTGACAATTCGGTCCCGAAGCTTTCACATATATCGAGACACTGCTGTATTTAAAATCTGTTTCTTAGAAAAAGAGAATTGCAAAAATAGAAGAGAGTTTCATTACGTTGTATTCTCTGTAAAAGAGGTTGTACTACAATTGTACTAATTGTCACGACTAAAACACCTGTCGCATCAGAGGCGGCGAAGCCGAAATACGCCAGTGAACTTATCGATTGTTATAGTATCCGCGTACTCACCGAAAACAAACCAAACATAAGCGTACGCAACATCTGCTGGTTCAGTAGCTTCTCTGTATCGAACGCATCGCTCGCCCTTATAGTACAAACCAAACCCCAAAACCGGCAAGCTAGTCAAGGCTAGAGCAATTAACCAAAGTACCAGCATACAACGTACAATGACCGGATACGTCACCTGCTGGAAAATATATAGGTGTCACAGATTAAGTTGCATCAGTTTTCGCATATATTGCTCCTTTTTAAATCAATAGACAGCGGATTTATACGCAACTACACATATTTTTATGGAAAAGAAGATTAAGATGTGGAAGTTCGATTGAAATTTATAACGTCATTTCTATATTCGAAAAATGTATTTTTTAGTTTGCATTTTTTGCACACTGCATATGCTTTACATATTTAGATTTAAATGCATATTCAATAACATATTGCAATGTTGCATATTTATTTTGTCAATTTGTATCAATCTAAGAAGCGATAAACTGTTAGAATGTTACGATTATACTTCTTTATTTCTTGTAACATGCCAAAAATTTGAAGAAATGGAAAAGCATTAATGCAATCTAGGATTGGGGACTATTCAAATTTCATAATTGACGAAACCGAGCCATTAAGCATTTACTGCAAACTTTGCAATAAAAAGATAAAATATGAAAAAATGGAAACTAGTGCAACCAAATACTTCCTAGTACGAAGAGCATATTGCACAGGAAGTTAATTTACGTAAAACCGAAAATTTTGAAAATGAAGCAATGACTAAACAAAAATTTGATAAATTCTCACTGACAAACGTCACTAACTAACGGTTGGAAATGTGGAAAGAATGCTTATCATTTATTATAATCCAAACTATAATGTATTGTATCTGAATAAATGCAATAGTATTGTTAAGTATATGTTCGTTGAATTTTTTATCTGATATATTATTTTAGGTTTATGTAAAGTTATTCCGTACATAAGAGTAAAAAATTGTAGAAGAGTTCACAAACTCATAGAATATAACACAATGTATCTGTGCAAGAAAACTTGCATAGAATATATTTTGCATATTTTTCGTCCATAAATTGCATATGCTTTTTGCATATTTTAAGTGCATGTACATCCGCTGTCTAGTAATCAATAATCTACGAATATAAAAGAAATGTGAAACGGGAAGAACAAAATTAAAGGGAATGACAAATGAGAAGATAGAAGGAAAAACGAAATTGTTCGTTGATTAAGTTTCTGAACCTCGATGCGAATTGAAATCTATTATTTACCGGACTGCTTTACCCAATCTTAGCGAGTTCAGCTCTCGCCAATGTCATCAATAAATCTCATTAGCATCTATAAAGGAAGTGTTAATCAGTAGGAACAACTTTTTACTGTATTCCTTGTCGACAACCAATTGAACAACAATTTACGTTCCTTAACTACTATTTGACACGTGAAGTCTGAATTAAGTTAAATCTGAATTGATTAAGAATTTTTATTTAATCAGTTTTACGCATTCATGTTTTTCATCTCTTTAACATGATTGCTGTAGTTTAATATTTTCTTATATAGCTGCATCCTGATTTTTTCAATGATAATTTCATATTTGGAAAAGTCGCAAGTCAATCGTTACTAATATTTAGAATACACGTTACTTTTTTCGTTCATATTTTAAATACAATTTTGTTATGTGTGTTTTATATTATTTCCAAATTCTACTCTTCCTCTTCCAAAAGCATATCCTTAATTTTTTGCCATCATCAAACGCATTTTGTCTTTTTAAAAACTTTCAAATAGCATTACGTAAACATTAAAAAAGGAGTCCTCATTATTTATGAAAAACATTGTTTACTGGAAACATGTATAAACTCAATAATTTACAATAATTATTTCATGTGTTTCGATTGTATAAAGTTTTGCATAAAGTTGATCAGTGTTTATTTTCTGCGTGTGTGAACGTTTCTGAGCGTGTGCACGCAGCAATTAGATCTTCCAATAATTAAACGATAATTCTAATAATTACAGTGACACTAGACTTCATTGTAAGCTCAATGAGAAAGGTCAATGAATTTTAATTATATACTGATAGGTCAGTTTTATGTGTTGCGTAGGAAGAAACTGTTTTCGAGCAAGAGCTATTAATTTGATGATTAGTATCTTGTAATGTCTACGTCTAGTAAGCCCTGATACTAAAATAGATCAATTTATTGTGAGGGCTACGTAGATTCACCTCTAGGGTCATTGGACTTAGCGATGCTACTGTCGACCTTGTGTCTTGTTTTAGATATCTTCAGAATAAAAAGAAGAGTGTAATGGGGAATATGTTTTTCCATGATGTCAGTCTGTCAACAGTGTTTCGTCACTAGCCAATTGTCGCTGAAACTTTTGGCAATTGAATGGTACAGCTTATAGTGGATGGCCGAATTGTTAGACTCATTTGCGTTGGAACAATAAATTTTCAAATGGAAACTATGCTGCGTTAAATTCTTATTATTCTTACTACATTGAATTTTTAATATTCGCCTTTTCATATTATTCTTATTGATGCTGGTGAATTGTAAACATACATTTAGCAATACTGCAGTAGTACTATTCGTCACGTGGATAATGAGTATAGTTTTCGTAGTGTGACTTTAATAATTTGATCATTCACTGTATTTGTAGCATTAAGTACATTGAAGTCTGTTGATTTAGCGACTCATTTCTAACGTTTATGTAACTATCAAATTATTATGTTTAATATTAGTAGACACGGATTTATAAAAATTCGAATCAATCTCATCAAACGAAATCACGTTAGAAATTCCAATAAAATGACTAATGGCTGATAGTGAAACCAAAAAGAAAAGAATTTCTTGGTGTTAACTCCAAATATAAGGACAAAACACGTAATTATTGACATTTACACATCGGACAAACAAAAGAATAACACGAACCACCGTGAAATCATGTTTCCATGTCAATAAAAGGTAGATTGTAATCTCTCACTACTGTGAACTCCATACGGTCAACAGTAGTGACTGTACACAGTATACAGTCAAGAGTCTGAAGGGTTGAAAGTGAAAGATTATGCCCCGGGGAGCAAATAAAGCACTCCAGAATGTAAACAGAAGAAAATTAACGGAAACAATAACAATTACGTGAACAACACGTTTTTCTTAAATCTTCCACTTTCTCGAGATAGTAGCATCTCGAAACCGTTCCTATGAAGATACAAAACTTTTGTTTTGAAGCAAACTCAACAATCCTGAATACACAAAGCAGTTAACTCAAATCCTATGTCTCCTTCAATTTTAAATTAAATATTAATATACAATGAATAATATATTACTACAATTTCTGAACAGTTAATTTTAGAAACAGTTCACAAGTTGATAATATTCTTGGCCAACTTCTAATTTTAGTTTCTACTAATTGATTTATTCAAAATCACTCGCAAGTACATATATTTTCACAATTTGTTCATTTACAAGTATATATTTTGAACACAATAAATAAATATTGTAAAATCTTTCCAATTCACTACTATTCGATTTGTATTATTTTTGGGTTAGAATGTTTTTATGCATTTCTTTCATTTGGCATTGAAAAAATGAAGCATGAGCAGTCTTCTGAGAACTGTGTTTGGAAAAACAAGTATTTTAGCAAAGCTTTATTGTGCCTCTTTTTAATGAGTCAGTGACCTCGTATTAGTGACACTAGAGAAACAGCTCAAACTAAGCTTGAAAAACATCTCGAATTTACGTTGTAAATTTACACTGGCACGGTGCGGCTCATTTTGGACAGCACGTCATTGGATGCTTTGGTCAATGATGAGACGTGCTAGCCAAATGGTGCTGCTGCTAGCCTCGTCAAAGAAACCACTGTTTTTGAGAAGATGAATTCATGTTGCAGAGATTTAATTGAGAAATTTAAAGCACATGGGATGTTGTACTTTCTATTACGATACTATATGCAGTGACTTCCACAAATTTTCGGACTTTTCTAAAAAAAAACGATAACTTTTTTAACATTTCACCCTACGACTTGGATATTTTTGAGAAGTTAGAACAATTAGTTTACTGCATGACGTGAATAAAAATTTTGAATTTAATGAAATTTTCAGAATGTGTATAATTGACACAGGTCAACAAAACTTATTTCTTAAATTTTTGATATAGGCCCACATAAAAACGTTGTAAAATACAACTTTTAGTATTTTCTCTGCAATTCCGATCAATTGCAATTTTTTCAAAATGTTTTTTTCACATCATGTAGCAAATTAATTGTTCCAACGTCTCAATAATATCCAACTAGTAGGGTCCAACATTTAAAAAGTCATCATCTCTTTAAGATTGTCTGAATATTTATGTGAGTTACTGTATATATTGTAACATTTATGAAATTATGTGCACGAAAATTTAAATCTTAGCCTCAATTAACATCTTCCGCCCTATAATGATCAAATTATTAGAGCCACATTATAAAAAATACATTTATTAACCATGTGATGGATAATGTGGTCTATAGTGTTGTTAAACGTATATTTGCATTTTAATACCATGTAAGATACCTCATGGAAATAACAAGAACTCAGTGTATCTGATAAAGCACTTATACAAGTGGCCCTAATAAATTATCCACCCACTGTGCTCTATTATAAAATACCAGCAGTTAGAAGGTTTTGTTGATAATGGTATACAGTATTCCATCTTTCTTTGCACCGTGTGTTACTCTGAGTAGGGCACAAATCAACTAATAATTAAAAATGACTAATTGTATCATTGATTGTTAGTCATAGCAAAGTAGTCATTAGTCAAATCTAAATATGAAATTTATTATTTTACGGAAGATTACGGAAACGGATCACGTGATAAGAAGTCTAATTCATCCAATAGTGGTTCGCCGTATCCGTTTCCGTAATACGAGTTTTGAAATTTTGCATACATGTAAAGTACTGCATACTTAGTTTTGACTAATGACTACTTTGCTATGATTAACAATCAATCTAATTAGTCATTTTTAATTATTAGTTGATTTGTGCCCTACTCTGGTGTTACTTAACTAATAGAACCTACAGATAATACACTAATGGAATTATAGATTTGATCACCATAACATTTCGTTTGATATCATGGTTAGAGCTCAAGGTAACGTCTTGCTCTAAATTCCAGTTTAAAAGGAATAGCATTAACGCAACGTTATTTACGCGCATTTTACAGCGCTTGAAACATAATTTATGTAGCCATATTTTTGCACTTATCCACTTGAGACGATAGAAACGTGTACATATTGATTTAAGTGAAAATTCCACAACGATCAGAAATCGGAAATAAAATTAGAAACACCTTCGACAGATGAAGTGTATCTTCTTCATAAACAAAGTTGAATTAGAATTTAATATACGAACAGCACTGTTACAATACGTTAAATCTGCCTCGTGTTCGTAAGTTAGTAATATTGTTATTATATGGATTGATATATGTAATAATATACAGAGAAAAGAGATATTTATTTTCGTACGTATTTTATATCGACCCTTTTTAGTAAATATTAATGGATACAATTATACAGTTCATCATTTGTTGCAGAACTGCTCGTAAGTAACGTCATCTCAATCTTCTAAAAGGGGACGGACACTATCAAAATAATAAAGTCAAGATCAATGGCCATTATCGAGAATAATATGAAACAAGGTTACAAAGATGACGTTAAAGGAAGTTAAGTTCAATACAATTGGACCATAACTTCGCTCAACAATACGAATCACATTTAATTGAGGACGATCACAATGTCCTGTGTTTGGCAGCTTTCAGTATGGTACCTATATACGTAAATTTAAATATTCATTCAATAATAAAATAACAAAATTCTTATTCCCATACGTGTCCTGCATGTGTGTTATTTCCGTATATTACACTACACTCTTGACTGTTCATACTGAACAATATTTGGTTGGTAAATAGCTAATTAACCCTCTATGGGCTCGTGTAACTTTCAGGTCACATTTTAATTTATCGACATTTTACAAAATAATTATAGCTTTTTTCATGAGATGGCGCACAAATCTTAACTCTATGACGTTGCCAGCACAACCAATACTAGTATTCATGACCATTGCTAGGCTCATCAGCCTGAAATAACAAAATAAATGCTGTGCAAACTGTCGGCAGTAAAACTACGCGAAACCATTTGATCCAATTGATATTATTTGTGCTTTTGTCAGTGATTACCAAACTAAAAATAGTGGACATAATAACTCTGGGTTAATATATCAATAACAACCTATTTGTTTGCATTTCAATTTTCAATTTGTTATTGTTTTTGATGATACTGTTTTGTAACTTTATAGGCCGGTGTGACTTGAAAGTCACATAGTGAATATATCGCAATAAAATTGTTTAAACGCAAAAATTTGTTTTCATTTGCATATATATAGGTTTATAATTTCTGATTTTTCGTTCCCACAATTTTTTTGGAGTTAAAACAAAAATTCGGCCCATAGAGGGTTAAAATATTAATTGTCAAGAAAAATCTCTTTTTTTAAAACTATAATATGTTTAAAAATAGTAAGACTGTTTTTACAATTCTTTCTTATTTATATAACATCATTCGATAGAAGGAAGATCATCTACAGAATATTTCCTGTGTTTTCTATTAGCTCAGAACTCAGCGGTTCATTTTCGATGAGACCAACGAGAAATGAAATATCGATTTCGGTTGCTCATGAATGCGCATTTTCACATCATGAATCACTCATCGCCAATTTGAATACACTCTTTTACGCTTTCGTAGCGAACAAGCCTGAAATCGACTAGCATTTCTGTTGCCACGAAAGTTATACAGTAGCGATTATACCAGATTCAAATTTTCTACGTACCGTATAATATTATACATCCATCAGTATTTATACCAAATATTCGTTTCTCTGCATATTGTTAGAATTCTATTCGTTGAGGTGCAAATGTGACGCTATAATAGTTTATATTATTTATTTTATTAACCTATGTGAACGATATACAATAAATACGTATTCCATAATATTTTAACAGGTTAGCATTATTTTATTTATAGATTTTATACGATTTTTACTTTTTTACTTTATTTTTAATACTCGCTCGAAAAATCCGTTTTTTTCCATCAGAATAATTGTTAAAATCTTAATAAATCACCGGTGTCGATGTACTGACATGCATTGTATCCGTTAGAGTAGAAAAATTGCATTTTCTATGAATAAATATAAAAATATACTTAAATTTTAGTGTGTTCATTACCACTTTTATTCATCTGGGACATCGTCACCATTGATGACGTATCTTAACAATATCTTATAATAATAATATATATATATATATACATATATCTTATAACCCTTTTTAAGCCGAATGATCGTATGAGATTTCAATCTCTTCCCAAAGCTAAACAAACAGCTTTAGACCTACCGGTTTAAAACCAGTGAAGTCTTTCGAATAGATAGCTGTGAGAAAATCAACTGAATCTATAACAAAATTGTCAATTCCTTCCTGAAATCTTTCAGAGACTTCATTGTTAAGATAAAGCATAAATAAAGCAAATAGCTACGTGGTAAAATGAAACAATAACAATTAAAAATGTAGGATTCGTTTTAATTCAATGACTTCATAAAAAACAAGCATTTTTTTTAATTTTTTCCGATTAACCACTTCCCCTACAACAGGGATGGGCACTTTTGTCTCAATTGAGACGAAACCGTCCCCACCATCGCGCCCACTGTCCCCCACCAGCATCCGCCGTTACCATAGAGCAGGCATGGGCGACGCTGGTTCAAAAAACACATGTTGCTACATTTCTACTTCGCCTGCTCATCAAGGCAGTCCCCACCACGTCCACTCCGACTCTCCCTTCAGCACGAACCGATGCTGCATCGGCAGGTAGGCAGTGATTGTATATGGTCTCGGTTTTTTCGTGCATGCGCGACTAAATACAGGAACGTGTCGTACGTCTTATGTTTGTGGGGAAAGTAGGGGAGAACTGTCATTGGCGGGAAACCGGACAGAAGAGTGCAAGACGACATGACGAGACGACTGTACTTCGAAATTTTGGTAAGTTAATGTTAATATATTCGATTTCATAATCGCAACTAGTATTGGAGAAGGAGCTACTTGTCAATTCATATTTGAAAATCGAAAAAAAATTTGCGAAACTATGCGGGGTGACCAAGGTACCCCATTTTAGCCCAACTTTGTGACGCTAAAATCGTCGCGCATGCGTGAGAAAACCGAGACCATATACCATCACTGCAGGTAGGTGCAGCATCGTGGGGCCCGTGCTGAAGGGAGAGTCGGAGTGGACGTGGTGGGGATTGCCTCGTCGAGTAGGCGAAGAGGAGAAGCATCAACATGTGTTTTTTGAGCCAGTGTCGCCCATGCCTGCCGTAGAGGAAAGAAATGCTTCGCCCGTCGCGAACAGTGTGCAGGCCTCGCGCATGAAAGAGAGGTTGGTGGGAGAAGCAGGCGTTTGAGGGGCTCCACCCGTGCCCATGCCTGACCTACAATATTGAATCAAACTCGTGATGAAGATTTCAAACAAAATCTACTAAATATAACCGTTATTCTGTTAAACTTAAGTAAAATTCTATTTCTCTGCTATGAACGTTTAACTATTATTAAATATATAGAAACACAAACAATACAAATTCTCATTTTCTTCTAAGAAATTCTAAACGACGATAAAGATCCAATCACTATTTATATGATATTATACCACCCTCGAAACCAAGCAAGTTTCATCCAACATATTTTTTTTTAAATCACACTTTTTTCCACATCAACCGGTTCTGATGAAATTTTCAGAATTTATATGACCGACACATATTTACCAAGTGCAGTTTTTAAATATTCAATACAGGCCGAGATAAAAAAGTTGCAAAAAGCAACTTTCAAAATTTTTTCCAAGATTCTGACCAATTGCAAATTTTTCAAAAACATTTTTCTTACGTGACCTAGAAAACTCATCCTTCTAACATCTCGGAGAAATGAAAGTCGTTCGGTATAATCTTAAGAAAGTTATCGTCTTTTTAACACTGAACCTACCAAGCATTGAAACTATCAGCGAATGTTACCTTATAAAAATGGCAACACTAGATTTATTCAGATTGTCCGTAATTTCCAATATAATAGATGCTTGGACAAGGAAGTTTATTCCATTACTTTTCATAAACAAATTTTTATAATTCCGATAATTGAAAAACATAAAACCGGTCATGTGACCGTGGTAGGTTTAGTGTTAAAAATGTCCGAATATTACTGTGAGTGACTATACATATCTACCAATACTGTACCAATGTACAAAATTTCATCACTGGTTTGCACGTTATATAAAATCATATGTAGTATAATTTCACACGTTGCCAAGTCGATAGTCTAGTTTACTTTGATCACATGTTCCTGTTTTCAATTCCAACGAAATTAGAATTCTTCACTACCTCTAGTTAGTTCAGGCCTCTATAATTTTCATTCTGCTCTGTGTTTTACCACTAACTTCAATCTCACGTTCCGTAAAGGTAAATTGCGTCCTGATACAAATTTATAGTGTCCCCGGGTAATCGAGGATTCTACGAAGGAATACTAACAAGAAGCACAGATTTTCGTAAAGCTAGCGCTTTCTAATTAGCTTAAAATCAGTGACCTATTTTGAAATATACTTCACCGAATCGGAAGCACGATACATGTGAATGATAAAGTACATTCTAGTATGCAACAGAAACTGTTGCTTGGTTATCATAAAAAAGTACTGTGCCGTAAATTCAAGTAAATTTATCACTAGGTTTCGCGGCACTAAAAGTAACTATTTTACATTACTTTATACAGATAACAAACATGTACCTATCCTTAGCCATTTCTCTCCCAAAGAAATAAATTTGTTGAATAATTTTTAATGGATGCATATTTACAATCTCAATAATTGTAAATTAAAAATATTAAAACTCGCCATTTTGACGGGTTCCATAAATCTAGTGTTAAATATGATTTTCTCTTACTTTTGTATTCTCGTAATCCGTAAGAATAATTACATCAAACTAAAAGATGGAGATGAGTACTTTAATAGAAATAGAATTACATATGTAGAAATATAATACAATTTGAATCATTTAAACGCTATTTACTTAAGTAACACTGATCACTCATATTCTTAAAAATCTTACAATACAAAATAATTTATTAGAAGTATAATAGAGAAGTATAAATATTTAAATAATTTTATTCAGACATATCTAAAAATATCTTGTGATACAAAATAATTTTTTAGAAGTACATTAGAATTGGAATGATTTCAACACCATTTCTTTAAATAATACTTGTCACACATATTTAAAAAACATCCTGTAATACAATCTGTGTTTACTAAAAGATAACTAGTATTTGTATACAGATAATTGTAGTTTTACTTACAGAGATCGGAATCGTCGAGATTATTTAATCACTCTATTCAGAATTCTATCAGATTCTATATGTAGACAAATATAACAAAAACATCGTTGAACTTTTTACTATACGGGCCTAATGAATAAAAATAAATAATAAATCGATGAGATGAAAATACTGTAGTATTGGAGTACTTTGGTCCGTACAATTGCACAATAACACGTTTCTAGATAAAAAAAATTGAATGTACTTATTTGTGTTTACAATGAAAGATTTAATGAGGGAGTTAATCAGCTGAAACGATAAGTCCCCGAGGGTATTGTGGCGTCAGATGTCATACCAACGCGATTCGGGGTTTAATGAAACGCATGTACCTACGTGCAAAGATACACGTACCGTAAGAAAAAGTAATCCTCCATAGCTTCATTCGCATCCGTTCGGCAAGGTTCACCATTAATTTCACTGACCTTGGCCAGATGTCTGTCAAAAGTCGGAGTATATATCTCGGAACTTCAAAGCCAAAGTTCAGTTTACTATTGAAAAGATTAGACAATTGCACAAAGAATTCTATGAAATGTATCACGCCTTTATTTCCAAAGCATGAAAAAAAATGGAAAGGCATACTAAAAAAGAACAGTGCACTTGCAAGGGATTGCAAATTTCAATCGATAAAGAAACTTGATCTTAGATGAATACAATGAAACACTGAATCGTACGTTTAATGAATGTCTATCTTATTTTGTCGTTAATAAAGCAAAACATTTAAGAGAACTATTTATGTTTTAACACTAAGCCTAACAAGCACTAAAAACGAACTAAAAAAGAGACAAGAATGAATTTATTTAGATCTTCCACGATTTTAACTACAACTTATTCAATCACTTTTCATGAACTTATTTTCATAATATTGGTAAATGTGTAGCATAGAATCTGAAACTGGTTAGTTAACTAGCAATGGTAGGTATAGTGTTAAACTGCCTTCTTTATATGTTAATTATTACATTTGATCCTTGTCTAAATTAGATTAGAAGGTCCAAATTAAACAAGTTCAATAAGAATTTTTTGATGAAATTCTGTGAGAATCAGAAAACGTCAACAGACATGGAGCAGAGTGTATCTCTGAGAGTGTAACAGAACTAGCTGCCATATTTGGGTCACAGCACGGGCCAAATGTTCTTTCCTCCGACATGACAAGTCTAAGTAGTATCAGTGTCAGTCACAATCGTATACAACGACCTTAAATCAAACAAAACGCAAGACAAGCCGAGAAACGTTCACTCTGCTTAATCACATTTCAGTATTCAAAATAAATTATTGGGCGTGATGTTCGCGATCACGTAGCTTCCCTTCTTTTCTCAGAAATAGTTAAAGGCGCCTGCGAGCTATCACTGATTATCATTATCGCGAGAATGACGAGGAACACGCGCGTCTTTCCATGTGACCCATGACCTTCCTTAATCATTACATCCTGAATCAGTTAAAAACGTAACTATATCCGTTCCAAACTTCTCGCAAATAAAAATAAAAGTTTATCTAGTTAAAGTAGAACAAACGTTATCAATATTTCGATTATACTAGGTTGTTGTATATGAAATGTCCGATTTACAACAGTAATGTTAAACAAACGTAACTGTTACCTAAATAGATTTACTGATAAAAGTATACACCATTTTAATCAACATATTATGTCAACGAATTTCAAATTCCTTAATTGCATTAATTGGTCATTCACGTTCTTCATTTTCAGGATTGTCATCTTCATTTTGTAGTTTCTTTTATTCATCAACGATGGTAAAATTGCTGTCATCAATAAATTGTTTTTTCACGAATATAAAAAGAGACAATCGCATTGATAGGCGTTGGAATAAAAATTTAAAAGTGAAATTAAACATTTAAATTAAAATTTACACGTAAAATTAGACATCTAAATTAAAATTTAAGGTACAATTTTAAGGATCAGTTTTATAGAAAGTGATGTATAGCAAAGCTGTAGACTGTAATAGTATTCCTTGATCGAAATGCTTTATAACATTTGCATTCTAAAATCGGACATTTCATTTCCACAACCTAATACAAAGTATCGGTTCAATTGTATAGTCACCAACATCTAGCAAAAATCATTGATTTTAACGAGCAACTTTAATGTACAGAATTAAAATAATTACTGAATTCTGTCGCCTTGAAGTACTAGAAAAATCTAATTAGATTTTTTCTTTATATAATAATAATAACAAGACTGTGGATCTTTATGTATTCATGACAAAAATGAGCAGATCAAATTCAAAACAGTGAAAATATACCAAAACTTTAAAAAGAATGTTGTATTATTTTCGACTTTTTAGCATGATTAAAAAAAGTAATGAATGTCTATGTAAGATCTTTATCATGTAATAATAGGAGATTATTTCTTATTTCTATAAAAATCCGCGGTCTAGTAATAACAATTATTGATTTTTGTATATGAAGGTTCCTACTGTTTCTTCTTTTTAAATTTTATTTAATCTTAATGCCCCCTATGAACATGATGTGTGCGACTAATTTAAAAAAAAAAGAAGTAATGAGGTGATATCGAAATGATGATGACAAGAATTTGCGTATTGCTTAGATCACGTTACAACGTGAATGTTTGAAGAAGATAGAACAACTTGGCAATCACAGAAATTATTACTCCAGTATTTGTAATCTTAACTTAATTTCTCGGAAACCCTTGCTTTTCCTTTTTTTAGAGCAGAACTAATTCTGAAAATACTTTTGTACATGTTGCAATACTTTTACAGAACTAAAATCTAATGTAAAATTAAAGGAAAAATAAATATAATATTTTTACAGTATTAAACATAAATAATGGAGTCCTTTATGTCCTTACATTAAAATAAATTAGCAAAATTGAGTATCTGAATGGAAACGAAGTTGATATTCTCAATGATATTTCTTCTTGAAGTACATTGTATTGTCTCTTGCAAGACTAACAAAATCCTTAGATTGCATTTATAAGTATTGAGATATAAGAGATAACTTCTTAACGACTAGTTTAGTAAAATTTAATACAACATTAATAAATAATCTCCGTGCAACGAGAGAAATGATTATGGATTCAAAACAATCTAGTAACTGTTCTGTTTCTTTGGCTATAAATAGTACGCAAATTCTGACGCTTAATTCTACAAGTACCGTAATGAAGCAGAAGACGGAGCGGAAGCGGACAGTTTCGGCAGTCAAATTCTATTACAACGGAATCAGTTTAAATAATTATTTCCGCCACGTCTTAAAAAGGACGCAAATTGATACAAACGTATTACCGGTCTGCCCGCGGAGTTAGTATTCGCGCGTTGTCCATCCGATAAGTACAGGTACATCACCTGTGGAATCCGGAGAATGTCAATGCAAAGTCTCCTCCATCATAGATTCTGTCAGCGGGTAGCTTAAACGATCAATACCTACGCTACGCAAGCTAATGATCCCATTAACCTTGAGAAAACTGATACTATTAAACCGTTCTTGAAACTTTTTAGTTCGATAAGAAAATGTCGCTTAACTTAATGACACAATTACGGATACGCCTCTCGTGTCGATACTTCTGGCAACTGCATCATTGCATCTTCTGTTCCGTACTTTCCGTTACGTAAACGGAAGAAAATGGTCGCATTCAATGAAAGAATTATAGATGAGTTGCCTAATTAGTCCTTAATTAGACGTACGTTAATTAAAATTTTATTAGGATCATGACTGTTATATATGGATGACATAATATTCAACTATATCGGTTCAATTTAATTTTTGCAATGAGACTTTGGACAAAATGGGCTTAGTTCATTTTTATAAAATCGAAGAAGGTACTATTATATTATGGTATTACAAATAATTATTATTATATTGTTCAAAAGATTTTTAAATTAAGAAAACGCTATCAGTTCTAGTAATTAAAATGTCAACAAAATGATATACAAGGGTCTAATAGAAAGATTAAAAGAATGTACGGGAGTAAAAAAAATGCATATGGAATTTCGATCTATTTAACATATTTCTGAAATGATTCGACTATTCATTTAAGATTTTATAAACAAACGGATTCATACAAGGATTAAGAGACTGCATTCAATTTTCATAGTAAACGAATCTTAATGTATCTATTGAATTATAGTAATATACTTTTTGCTCTATTAGTGGAAGAAAGGGGGAGAATGGTAAAATGGTATTGAAACCCTGAGGGGACCAAATATCAGTACCTATCCTACTTTTTGCTCTATTAATATGGAATTAGTATATGCTCCTATCATGTGAAATACCATTATCTATCATTAATTTGATGCGATTAGAGTATGCTAGAAACGATTTAATAATGTGATCACCAACATGCGTATTGCAAATATACTCTCAGTAATTAATTAACCAAGTAATTATAGTAGCATCAATAAGACGTTACACGGTATCGTCACTTTAATTGGCGTTCACTACAATCGAAGTCTAAAGCACTTAAAAAATGGGTCAGTCCTATACGTAAAGTGTGGCCAACGTAATACGAGTCTTATCGCGTAAAATGAAACCTACGAAGATGACTGGAATCGAGAAAATACATATCTTCTTACTCCCTCATTTATCTGGAGGAGCTTATTATTACCAAGAAAATACGCAACGAATCTTCCGATTTCTACGATGTGTGTATCATTCTTAACATTGATAATTCATTAAATAATTGACGTCATTTAAATTCGATAGTCGGACGAGAGATATCTTTGAGGATACTGATGACATTTTGAGGATGCTTCTTTCACTCTTAATCATAGAAGACCAAAGATTAATATAAACAAATCTTAGGGAACATTAACGAATATTTATACAATTTTGGAAAAATACAGTAGAACCTCGATTATTCAAATCTCAGATATTTGACTCTTTCATTGTTTAAACACGTTCTAAAATATGATTTATTGTACAATTCAGTAAGGACTATTAATCAAACATCTATGTCCCCATGAAAATTCGTATAACTGAGGTTCTAGTGTGCGTTATAATAATACAGGTATAGAACTTGCCACCTTAATTTATTATACAGTTGACAGTATCTAAAAATAGTTGAAGAAAGTAGTCGAGCTTCTCGCAGGTGAAGAAAACAACCCTACGAACCTCCCAAACAAAGTTATCGAGGATCTTGACTTACCTTTTGATAAACGAAGGGCCTCGTCAAGGCCAGCCACCTTTCAGCAGCCATTACAATCGCCACGCAACCACTGAATAAACCAAACAGCCTCCAAACTACACGAAGGGAGCAAAACCCTCTGGTGGATATCACGCTCCCTACGTATATTGTGATATACATCTGTACCAGCATCCCCAACAGTGCAACGAGATCGTTTGTTGCCAGACATCGCAGCATCAGCAAGTGTTTTGGATTTCTCCTCTGAAAAAACAATATATATTTTTTTAATTCCTTAATTTAATATTTTTACTTAATTACATAATTTAATCTCTTAATTTCATCTTTTGATTTAATTCTTTAATTTAATCTATTAATTTAATCTTTTAATCCATTTCTTTAATTAATCATTTTCTTTTAATACTTCAATATATTAAAACTAATTTTTACTATTGTAATCCTCGCGGAGGGGTAGTTTGTAGGCGTACTGCTGAAGCAAATACTAATTTTCTATTATTTTAACATATACATAGTTATAATAAAGACTTCGTGTAAAAATAACACTTGCTAAATTTCTTCAGGAGACAGTAAAATAACAAATCGCTTGCTGAATTTTTTGTAAGCAACGCACAACGGTATAAAGTCTAGAATCTGTGGGTCTTTGTAAATTAAGTGGAAAATAATTTCAACGCTGTTTTCCGGTAATAATGAAAAATTTTCAATATACAAGAATTAATTTACATTAATTAGAATTAATTTAAAGATTAAGTATCTCTACTATTCATTAGTTTGTTGAAATAATAAACATTTTATTCATCTTTATAATGATTTTGTTTATCTTTAAATGGAAATCAATTTTTTGCTTTAGAAATATTACGGTCACGTTCGTACTTAATGATGACAAATTAACACTTTAAGTATCGAAAATGACTTGATAATTTTTTAAAAATCAAGAATTTACGATTCAAAACTCTAATAAATTTTTAATAACAATTAAACTCGTAAATTAAATAAAGAAGTCATCTCACTTAACATAGTTTTATTCATTTCATTTCGGATTGTTATTTTGGAGAAGATTATAAAACTTCTAGATATTGCACCATTATTTATAAGCGTTAAAACGCTCCTAGTAAGTAGCGTTAATCAAGAATTGTTTTCATTACAATAAAAAAATTGATTTCTAAAAATTTAATATAAGACTCCAAAATGTGTTTGAACACTATTTTTCCAATTTGCGAAAAACTACCAACATTTGAATTCTTATAATTTCGTAAAAAAGAATCGTACAAACAATAAATGTTAACCTATTTTAAAACTTGAAACCCCTACAATCCTATTCTGTCGTTCATTTTTTTAGAATGTTTACGCATGATATAGAGGGTAGAAAATTGAAGACATTTTTCCCCCGCATGGCTACAAATTGAAACGTCTCTAGAGATATTAAAAACTTTCTTTGTGACTGAAATTACCATAAAATTCAGTTTACTTCTTAGATACTTCAGATGCCGATTATCTCGTAAACAATAATATCAATTTTTTAGCAAATATGATTTTGACTGAAAATGACTCCTACTTCATAAATGTGTAAAAAAGGGGGTATGAATTTAAAAAAAAACTTTCTTGTAACTTCAACCAGTTACGAAATATTTGCTCTGACATTTATAGACGAACATCCTGTATATGCAAACTGAAGATTCCCCTCAACTACGACCCTCGAGGATTGATATACGAATTTCTTCTCTGTTTTATGAAATAGAAATGAAGAATATTATATAAATGATTATACAAGAATATTACTATAAAATTGGTAGTACGCCTGTCATTCAAAGTTGTATAGTACAACTAAAAAGAATCGTACATCGCATTTTACGAGGTCTTTGTAAAGAAGAAGCTTCAATCTACAAAACTATGGTAGAGTCAGGAAAAAATTTCCGATATCTTTAAAGATGTTTCAATATATAATATTTTCGTGAAATACGTGTCTTCAGATTTCCTTCAGTTTTTCATCGTATTCTATAGGTATATCATGCAAAAACATCTTACAAAGGCAAAACTAGGGGTTTCAATTTCGTGAAATACATGTCTTCAGATTTCCTCCAATTTTTCTTCGTGTTTTTTAGGTATACCATTCAAAAACATCTTACAAAGAAATGAATGATGGAATGCAAAACTAGGGGTTTCAATTTCTAAAATGAGTCCAAGTGTACTGTTGTGCGATTCTTTTTTACAAAATTGTAATAGTTTAAATACTTTTGATTTATAATATTTCTCAAATACTTCTCGGAGCTACTACATAAACATGTAGGTACATTTGTAAAATATCTACAGTTCCTAATCAAACATTTGAGAAAATATATTTATAAAATGTTTGCATTTTATTTTCTGGAAGTTTTACCCTAAAAATTGATTTAATTTTCAGAGTAAAACGTGTAAAACTGAATTTTGCTGCACCCTTTCCCAGAAACTGGTAATGTTCAAAACAAACATAGAACGGACCAATTAAGATAGTATCAATTAACATTCTGATCGACGAAATTACCTTATCACGATGGAAAAGAATGATCAGAGCCGACACGTTACCGATCACTCCGGTAAAGTACACAAGGGTGAGCACAAATTGAGCCGCGACAGTCACGTGTCGTTTTGGCGGGTTCAAAACAATGTTCGGATCAGTGGTCGTCAAATTAAATCCTAACATCGACAAGGTCTCGTTCCACTCTTCCGTCGAGGTGAGCGACATTTTTTATGAGTCTCGCAATAACCAGAAAACCAACGATGACGATCGATCAGTATTACTGACCGTTGTTCAGACGACTTGTATAAATTAGCGTGATCGTCGGTGCAGTGATTCAGGGACCTCAATATTTATAAAGTTCGTTCACCCTCGCCTCGATACACTGGATGGTAATCGATTGTAAATGATCTTCGGCTGTTTTGTCTCTTCTACAGCGGCGGATAGATTTGTCCAGCGATTATCCTATTAGAGAGCATAGTTATCGTCTGTCGGAGGGACGCTCGACGGTTTTTGAGTGCGTATCGTCCCAGTTATCATGTACCTTTGGTACTTTATTATCGCATCGTTCTCTCGAGCCTCAGGCGCTGTTGCTCTTCCTCGGTGTGTTGTATCGACTTTTCCGAAGAAACGTGACAACGTCGAGCCCGGACCCTTCTGTAAGACTACCTGCAGACCTACAGTCCCTGGGCCCTTATTCAAGCCGCAGGCATGAGCAGCAGGGCTACACCAGAGCAATGAATCCACGTGCGTCTATCGATCGCTATACAAATACCCGAAACTGAGACGGTTTGCGAAACCACAAACTGGAAATCAATCTTCTTCTTGCAAACTTCTTAAAAGCGCGACCAAAAATAATTAAAAATACTCAATCGTGGCTCGCGCACTTTAGAGATCTTCTTCGGGCATCCCTTTAGCACATTTTTCCTTTCCATATATTTATTTTTCGAAAAACTGGAAATCAGTCTTCTTCTTGCAGACTTTTTCCAATTAAAAGTATGACTGCAGTTAATTACGAATACTTGACTTTAACACTTTAAAGATCTTCCTGGGACAGCTATCTGGCTCTTCTCCGCGAAGACATGGAAATCAGCCTCCTCCTTGTAGACTTTTATCAATTAAAAGCGCCTCTGAATATAATTACAAATAATCGCGACTCTAACACTTTAGAGATCTTCTTAAGACATCTCTCTAGCACTTCATCCCTTCATATATTTTTATTTTATTCATTCGAAGAGTGATAGTTCTTGTGTTAGTTCGTGAACGTTGTAGACTAAATGAATCGACTGTCAACGAAGTTTTAATGAATAATATTCGTCTCGGACCTCGATCACAGTGCCCTGATCGGAATCGCCGTTCTTTGTCGATTGCTCGACACGTTCTTCTCTCGGTGATGGGTGATTCTTGGAGAATTAACGGTGCGAACTTGCGATATATCCGATCGAGACTGATTTTGTAATGGAAAAGAGAAAAATGATTTCACTGACTCCTTCGACCTCGAGAGTCGTCGGCTCACTGATCCGAACCACGCGGTCGCCTCCAGTTTTGTTTACAATCAACGGCTTCCTCGTCACTGCGCAAACGCCTAATTTTGAAGGTGGCGACGCAACGCGCCACTTTGGCGCCACATTTCCGTGACACCCTTGTGGAATTTTTTCGCCGTTATTGATATGCATCAGGTTGAATAATGTGCAACAGTTTTGATTTTGAGCTGGGTACATTCTGCATAGAAAGTATCGGGGATAGTTATTCAAATACTTTTATTTAACACTAGATCTATGGAGTACTAAAAATTACGCTTTTACATTACTTTATAAAAACAACAGGAATGTACAATATTTATTCAAATTTTCAGCGATCTTTATTATACTATGTATCCAAAGAAATAAATTGATTTAATAATTCCTCATAAATGCATCTCTTCAGTCTCAATAGTTATAAATTAAAAAAATTTGGACCCATGTTGACTGTGTGGGACTAGTGTTAAATAAGTTTGAATTAATTTATTTTATCAGCATTTCATCTAAAAGTACTTTCAAATATCATTCAACTGTGTATGAATTGAAATTATTAATTCAAATAATGCGTTACATGTAAAGGATAAATATGCAATATATATATTATTGCATATTGCATTTTAAAATCTGCATTCCAAAATTGCATTTTACTATTGCATTTGAATATTGTAAGTAAAGAATCTTCTAGTTTGAAACGGCAGGAGTTAATATCGTAAATTAATTTTGTAGAGAATTTAATTATTATTAATGTACATTCCATAATTGCATTTTACTATTGCATTTGAATATTTCAAGTAAAGAATCTTCTAGTTTGAAACGGCAGGAGATAATATCGTAAATTAATTTTGTATAGAATTTAATTATTATTAGATTGTGGATCCTATGCATTTATGACAAAAATAAGTAAATCAAATGCAAAACAGTGAAAACCTTCAAAGGATTTAAATATATTGTTATACTATTTCAATCTTTTAAAATTATTAGGAAAGATATAAATGTATATATAGCTTCTGCATCTTCTATAATTAATACATCGATACAGACAATTTTTGTGTTGTATCAAAATCCACAGTCTAATTCTTATAATCAAGTACAAATAATATATTGATATGATACCTAGGTGCAATTCTTATCAATGCCATAATAAATTTATATGCGACTATACAATATAAAATTATTATGCGCAAATATAAATAATGTCAATAGAGTTCCCAAATAAGGGTAGAATATAAAAAATAATTGGCGAATGCTTGGTCGCAAGCCTAACGTTAAACACAGCAGCATTTCGTCGGTATGCAGATAGTGATAAATAATGCATCGTACATATACTTTTTTCGTATACAACGCGGCACATTCGCCATTGAAATCGATAAATAATTTCACGCACGACGCGATAAAGGCTCGTTCCGTGTACTGAGTAAACACGATCCTCCTCAAGGATGCAGGACACATTATGGCAGGGATTCTGCCTACAAATGGCACCGATCTTTGATCCCAGATTAGTCAAGATTTGGAATCAATCCAGAGAAAGTGGTGACGCGATTACCAATAATTATAATCGACATTTCTTTCTTTTGTTAATAAATTTAATGAGTTAAAAGTAAAACAAGAGTATTTTGAAATTCTTTAAATGTTTCCACTCCTTTGTATTTGATCTACTCATTTTATTAGAAATGCATAAAGTCCTCAGTCCAGTTGTTAACAAGTTGTATTTCCAATTTTCGATTACCTTATTTACTCTTTTGTCTATATTATTATATAGTGCTCTATATTTCTGTTAATATAGAAAAGGGTTAATGTTCATTGACTTTGAAAAATAAAACATATTGAATATCTGATTAGTATTTATTATCTATTAGCGGATTAGTATCTATTAGCGGATCTTTATGCAAATTCTAAATTTAATGGAATATTTCATAAAAACCAGAATACGGAACAAGTTTAATTTATCAACCAGAAAATGTTTCAAGATAGGCAACGTCATTAATGTTTGTTAGCATACATGTTTTCTCGTATTTTAAAAATGTGCACATGCTAAAAATGCATAAAGATCCGAAATTTACTAATTACTTTGGACTTAGAACGGTTATTAGATTTATTATATACGCGATAAATAATTAAACAAATTATTTACATTATTAAACTGTGAAAGATTCACATAATTTTAATGTTTATGGGCTTAAATTTTGCACATATTAAACTCGAAGAAATACTCATTTCAACATTGAAATGTTTGCTCATTCATTTATTAAGCTGAAAAGGAAATACAACTTTTAATTCTTCTTATAAATGTTCCATCACTCGATTTTTGCATATATGCTATAACAATGAAGTGTACAATATGTTTGTTACTGACGTAATTGTATGCTCAATAGGTATGTGAACATCGTATTTAAAAAACTTACCTAAAATTTTGCGGCATAGGTTCATAGGGTATTATGTTTAATTCAATTATATTAAATTGTGTAATTTTCGCTAGTGCTATACAAGCATTGTACAAACGACAAACACGCTGAACAGAAGGGGAAATTTCGGAAGAAAGCGGGTTACATGCGATTTCTGTCGTCACATAGAGGTCACCACGTGTTCATTTAATTGCCTCGAGGTGAATGAACTATTATGTGTCTGCAAGACGACCGATAATTGATGTCTTTTTTATCCAATTTACTACACGGGCACCACACACTAAACTTAAAGAAAGATATATTACCATCCATCACAAATACCAACCAGTTTCTTAAATTATAACTCGTTCGAAATCCATAAATGCGTTTATATTAAGTTTACTTGAATTATTCAAATGATGAGCATTTCCACTCGATGCCATGGAAAATATTTCGCAGCAAATTTTTCATGTTTTAATACCGGATCCAAGTATCAGACAACCTTAATAAAGTGATGAACAGAGGAGGTAGTGTTATAATCATTAACGAGAAGCTTCTTTCGCACTGTATCAACGTAGACCACCAACAGTCTTGAATTGCAATCGCAGCCTCTTAGAAACTGGCTCAAGTGTTATGCAAAGCAATTACGGCAATTGAATTGAGCGCGTTAAATCGTTGAAGGCGCAAACTGTTTCAAGTCGATTTTAAATCGTAATGAAATTCTATCGTATTATACAAAATGCTTTAATTCTATTGATTAGACAGATGAACGTAAAATCATTTTGTAGACTCAATAATTATAGATTATCAGAAATAGTGAAGCTCACTGTATAATCTTGACATTTTCAAACTATTTTAAAATTTTAATATGACATTTGTTTTATTATATTAACACATTAAAGATTTCTATGATAAAGGCATCAAAAAACAAAAAAATGTACATGTAATTAAATACAGTTCTTTAATAGGGATTTCTTACTTAATAATTAATATAAAAATTGAGTAATGTATAACTACTTCAATATACAAATCATCGCAACCATTGATTCACGACCACTGCAACTGTTTTTGTTCGTTTTTGTACGCACGCTCGATGATAGTAGCTCTGACTGCGTGAATATACGTAAAATATGAAAATATAACTTCATAAAATGTAACTATCAAATAAACATTTATTTAATCACCATTTAAGAAACAAGCAAAGGCGTGAAGTGTTTAATATTTTTGTTCACGAGTGCCTATATTTATTTGTTTATATAGGAAGTCCAAAAACGATGTATATTTTCTTTTTCGTTTTTGAAACCAACGTACGTAGTAAATGGGCTCGTTATTTATACGATTGATGTTATGGACTGATTTCCAAAATTATGGCGACCAATATGCATTTTCGTTTGTCTCGAGGACATAACTTGAAGCCTGCCAATGCAAACAACGCGTTGAAACGAAACGAATCTCAATATGAAATTCCTAGTTAACTCAGAGTGAAGCAAGTTAAATATTATTACGTCATTGATGTAATGCAGCGAATGCGATGAAAAAAGAAACAAAAAATAATTTGATGAGCAATTGTAATTTTAGGTTGGAACATATAGATATTTTTTTAGTGGTTCACCGTAACTCGTCGAACCAATTGACAAAATAATTGCGGTAGTGGAGACCCTGCTGCGTCACAGTGAGAATTTCCCGTAATTTGGTTTATTGTATCTGTCGCTGCATTGATGAAAACCTCAAATTGAATCCTCCGAAACATTGGCGCTATTTTTAAAGTGCATCGATCGCCGAAGATCGCCACTGCGAATGCAAAACGCGTGTTATCTGCATTCATACGATAGATGAATGCAGTGCTTACAATGATGGTTTCTCCATAAATAGCGATCTATAAGCATACAATGGGTAATACGGAAATTAATGTGGAAATTCATTTAAATAAAGCAAACTTGATGACCGCCATTTTCGCACGCAACGTGATTATAGTATCTGCATGACGTGCAGAGAATTTCAATCTGAATCTTGTATTAGATATTTAAAAATAAACCTAGAGCGTAAATATCGTCGACGTTTTAATTTTTTAACATGTTTTATGTCTTTTTATTTATAATCCTATATTTAATCTATTCCACTCAATATTATTTGTTACATTTTTATATGTATTATATATAAATTATATTATGTTTTATTCTTTTTTATTATAGTTTTGTTGTTTTTTTATTAGTGGCAAACAATTTGGGGACTCTCAACTTAAATTGTATGTCTGAAACTAGAAAAGCAAATAGATAGGTAATCGCATGAACTAATTTTTTATTTATATTTCTATTTTCTTGGTAGAAAATGAACGTATGTAATAGAGTACTAAGATAATTGATTCGTTATTACGAAAAATTAATTACTATGAAGCCTAGGAAGACCATCTACAATCCAGAGTTATCCGCCATTATTCTTTTTGGGCCTGCTGAATATTGATTGAAAATGACTTCATGTATACGTTTAATATTTAGTAGGAATTTTCTTGATATAAGAAAATGCTAAACATTAGTATAAACATTTTTTCTGAGAATAAAATTTAGTACAGTGCGGACCCCTAGTCTAAATCGAGCCTGGATCAGATCCTACCTCATCTTTTTAGCCCCTCTAACGCACGGATCAAAACTAACTTTTAGCATGGAACAGAACCTATCTCATCTTTTCACCTCTTCTAACGTATGAATCAGAACCAGATATAGGATCCTATATCTCGTCTGTGTCAGAACTAGCTTCAGCCAATTATTTAATTTGAATATAAAATAATCTTTTAATAACGAATTAATATGTAATATGTATTGTACACCTTACAACCTACGTCATATTTGGCTTCACAACTACAGTTAAATTGTTTTATATAAAATAGGTAACTAACAGGTAACCAATAATAAATTAAATATAATCTTAATTATAATGACAAGCATTTTAATTTTTGCGATTTTTTAGTTGCAAACTGTAGTTGTAAAAAATGAAAAACCCGAGAAAGTTTGAAACATACAGATTTTATATTGAAGCTCAAGAGCAACCAACATGGATATTAGTTTAATAATGAGGTATTGTCATCAACGCTATCTCCAATTTTTTTCATATTTTTGGCTACGGCTATTGTCCGTTAAAAAAAAATATAAACCAATTTTTTCGGCAAAAACCGATATACGCCGCATTAAATTCAAATCTTGCGAATACATAATGCTTCCATCAGCTCAGATGGATGATGCAGATGTAGCACCACGTATTACTCACTCGTGCCGCCTACTTTTTTACAGGACTTCCAATTACATACCTGGTAAAAATTTGGCGAACATGATAACGAAGTTGGTATCCAACAAGGACGAACTTATGCACATTTACGAAGAGAAAGAAAGACAGACACAGAGCTGCTGAATAATGTGTACACTCAACAGGAAAATTAGTAATGCACTTGTGAGGAATTGTTTACAAATATTTGTAGTTAGGAAATATAAAATAGACCTTCAGCTACTTTCACATATAGTTTTACGTCACATTTTATTTCTGATTAAACAGTTATAAACAATTATTCTAAATCTCGATCTAAAATAAACTCAAATAATTTAACAGATCTCCGGTAAAAAATAATGTTCCAATTTAGTGTGTTCATCCTCGACCCCCAGTCGGACTCTCCTTATCTTACACATTGCGGGCATAGAATATGGAAGTTACCTCCTCAAAAATTCTTGATAAATAGTTAATCAGGAAATTTTTATAAATATTAGCTCTCGAAGAATATAGAATGGACCTTCGACAACATTCATGTATAGTTTTCAGATCGATTCTGGCAGAGGTTCATTAGTTATTAATAATTTTTGTAAGTCTTGTCCGATTGAAACCGTACATATCCGTGAGAATTGAATATCTTGTATACTCTAAATGTTCATGCATAAAAGTTACTCTGTATCTCGTATACTATTAGCCATTTTTACTAAAAAATTAGGTGGTGAGGTAAGCCATTATATAATTGTTGTAATCGTTAAACAAGCAGAGATAATGAATTCATTAATTACATTTTCTCGATATAATTATGCTTAGTAATATTCATGTATCATAAATTATTCTGTATCCCGAGTTCTATTACACATTCTTACTAAAAAATTAGATGGCCAGATAGTCGAGGGAGTGCTTGTCGACGTAATTGGCAAAAGGAATTGTTATAAACATTAAACAGCCAGAGATAATAAATTTATTAATTACATTTGCTTGATATAATATTGTTTGTTAATATTCATGTGTTAAAAGTTACTCTGTATCTCGAGTACTATTAGCCATTTTTACTTAAAAATAAGATGATAGATAGTCAAGAGGATGCTTGTCGACATCGTTGGCAAAAGGAATTGTTATAAACATTATACAACCAGAAATAATGCATTTATCAATAATTATTATCATGGCGATCGAGATCTGCCAAAATTAGTTGGGATGGGGAGCGTTGCGCTTCGTTGCGCGCTGCGCATCACTGCTTACTTAAGCCCGCGTAATGCGCTCAGTCAGTCAGTCGGGCCGGGTCCTCCGGCAGGAGCGGTCGGGCTCTGGGACCAGAAGGGTCTCCGGCTACCTTGGGGCTGCCCAGGGGTCCTCCAGTGGTACCCTTACCTATCCTGCCTACCTTGGGTATGACCAGTGGATCTCCAGAGATACCCAGGACTACCTTCAGCCGGCTTCGGGTTAACCAACGGTCCTCCACCAGTGGCCTACGCTGAGGTTGACCGGTGGTCATCCAGAGCTACGATAGTCTACCCCTGCTAACCTTCAACTGGCTTAAGGTTGACCAAGGGTACTCCAGCAGTGGTCTGCCCTGGTATACCCTTGCCTACCCTGAGGTTGACCAGTGGGAATACATGTACGTTCACCAAACACCTTCAATATTAATTTTTGTGTTTGTAATTGGTACATGCTCTTGAAAATTTTAAAGCTCAATTTTTCCGCATTGATATTTTCGTCTTGAAATTGATACTTTTGTCTTGAAATTGATACTTTTGTCTTGAAATTGATACTTTTGTCTTGAAATTGATATTTTTTTCTTGAAATTGATACTTTTCTCTTGAAATTGATACTTTTGTCTGGAAATTGATATTTTTGTCTTGAAATTGATATTTTTGTCTTGAAATTTATATTTTTGTCTTGAAATTGATGTTTTTATCTTAAAATTGATGTTTTTATCTTGAAATTGATGTTCTTGTCTTGAAATTGATGTTTTGTCTTGAAATTGATATTTTTGTCTTGAAATTGATACTTTTGTCTTGAAATTAATATTTTTTATTTTGAAATTGATATTTTTTATTTTGGAATTGATATTTTTTATTTTGAAATTGATATTTTTTATCTTGAAATTGATATTCCTGCGATCGGTTCCCTCAGGGACTCGTTCACGCTATGGGGCCCATGAGTGGGTACGGGGACTCGCGTCCCCGGGGCCATCCGAATCGCCTATAGATCGTTGCGTCCACAAATCATTAGATTTGGGCTCGATGTGGTTTCGATTCCGTTTCGACTGGTTTTCAACTTAGTGTCGATTCTGTTTCGACTGGTTTTCGATTCTGTTTTAATTTTGTTAAAACTGGTTTTCGATTCTGTTTCGATCTTATTTCAACAGGTTTCCGATTCTGTTTTGATCTTATTTCAAGTGGTTTTCGATTCCGTTTCGTTTCGGGTTGTTCATATACAGGGTTTAGTGTCATATATTTGTGGCATCTTTAACGTCTAGTTCCAATTTGGTTCATACATTGTATTATATCTAAATATAATTAGTCTGCTTCAGTTACAGTTAGAGGACAACAGCTGATCATCTTCATCGTCGGACGACGAGGATTCATCGAACGAAGAAAATTCATCGAATGAAAAAAATTCATCGATCGAAGAGGAATCATCGAACGAAGACTCCAGATTATTTATAAAATAGCTTTAGTGCGTGCGTTAGTTATTAAGATTGTATATCGTCGTTGTAATTATGTCGAGTAATTATTGCCGTAATTTCACTTTGCTCGCTCCGTTTTCTGATTCCGACACAGCCTTCTGCTGTGTCGGCCTTGCTTGCAGGTTCTGAGCTGGTCCAGTTTCGGTATCCGGCGTGAAGTCATTGAGAGGGATGTCTAAGAGACTCGTTCACTCGTCTTCTGACGATCCTCTGTGTTAACGTAATCCTGGGCACGCCATGTTCTCATGTCACCCAGTAGCGCCAGAAACCGTTTGAGCGCATCTCTTTGCCATCTTTCTTGGTGATGGAGTGACGGGTATCGGGCTGGTCGGCACAGGACTCGTAAGCACTGAACGCGTCGCGTCACCCTTGAACCAGAGCCTTCTGCTTTGGTTCGATCTTGTTTCTCTCTTTGAAAGAATCAGAGCCTTCCGCCTGATTCGCCCTTGGTCCCTCGTGGATCGGAGACTTCTTCTGCGATTCACACTTTGACCCGCAATAATTACTCGACATACGCTAACTGGAAAAGAAGTCTTTTCCGTGAAAAAGACTACTTTTCCGTGAAAAAGACTACTTTTCCATTTAGCGACCTGCGAACTTAGTTTCTAAGAATCGTCGTTGTAAGAAAGGGAGACAGAACGAAGGAAGACTTCGTTCTGACTCCCTTTCGGGTCTCTTGTGCAGCAACCTCCTCGTGGTGAGACCTGGGCAATCGATATTATCCACAATTCGCAAAATGCTATAACATATAAATTATAGCATTTAGCATGTAGTGCATAATATCGAGCTAATAGCTGCACATTTAGAGCTTTAGTTAATAAGTATTTAATAGTTAAATGTAAGACTTAATACTTCCTTTGTTTTTCCTTGTACCAATTTCAGCATTTCTTTTCAATTAACAATCGAACTGCAGAGTTTCTATTTCAGGATACATGTACCATCAACAAACATCTTCAATATATTCATTTTTGGATTTGTAATTGAAATATGCTTCCGAACTTTCAAAGTTCAACTTTCTCAAATTGATATTTTTGTCTTTAAATTGATATTCCTCCGAACTGAGTTCCCTCAGGGGCTCACTCACGGGACGGGGCCCGTGAGTGGGTACGGGGTGTCGCGTCCCCGGGGCAACCCGAGTCGCTTATAGATCGTTGCGTCCATAATTTATTCATTGATTTGGTTTCAAATCGGTTTCGATTTTGTTTCGATTCTGCTTCGAAATTGGTTTTGATGTGGTTTCTATTCTGGCTTTGATATGTTTCCATTCTGGTTTTGATGTGGTTTCTATTCTGGTTTTGATGTGGTCTCGATTTGAGTTCTTCATCATGTTCATGCTCTTAATACAAAGACTACTCGTCCAAAGAAGAGGATTCATCGAAAGAAGAAAATTCATCGATCGAAGAGGAATCATCGAACGAAGACTCCAGATTATTTATAAAATAGCTTTAGTGCGTGCGTTAGTTATTAAGATTGTATATCGTCGTTGTAATTATGTCGAGTAACTATTGCCGTAATTTCACTTTGCTCGCTCCGTTTTCTGATTCCGACACAGCCTTCTGCCGTGTCGGCCTTGCTTGCAGGTTCTGAGCCGGTCCAGTTTCGTTATCCGGTGTGAAGTCATTGAGAGGGATGTCTAAGTGACTCGTTCACTCGTCTTCTGACGATCCTCTGTGTTAACGTAATCCTGGGCACGTCATGTTAACGCTTGCGTTCTCGTGGCACCCAGTAGCGCCAGAAACCGTTTGAGCGCATCTCTTTGCCATCTTTCTTGGTGATGGAGTGGCGGGTATCGGGCTGGTCGGCACAGGACTCGTAAGCACTGAACGCGTCGGGTCACCCTTGAACCAGAGCCTTCTGCTTTGGTTCGATCTTGTTTCTCTCTTTGAAAGAATCAGAGCCTTCCGCCTGATTCGCCCTTGGTCCCTCGTGGATCGGAGACTTCTTCTGCGATTCACACTTTGCCCCGCAATAATTACTCGACATACGCTAAATGGAAAAGAAGTCTTTTCCATGAAAAAGACTACTTTTCCATTTAGCGACCTGCGAAGTTAGTTTCTAAGAATCGTCGTTGTAAGAAAGGGAGACAGAACGAAGGAAGATTTCGTTCTGACTCTCTTCCGGGTCTCTTGTGCAGCAACCTCCTCGTGGTGAGACCTGGGCAATCGATATTATCCACAATTCGCAAAATGCTATAATTTATAAGTTATAGTATCTTGCATGTAGTGGATAATATCGAGCTAATAGCTGCACATTTAGAATTTGCTAATATTTGTAAATTTGTTAATATGTATTTTATATTGGAATGTAAGACCTAATATTTTCTTCATTTTCCTTTGTCCCAGCTTCGGCAATTCTTTTCAATCAATAATTTAAACACGGAGTTTCTATTTCAGAATACATGTACCTTCAACAAACACCTACAATATTAATTTTAGGATTTGTAATTGGAATTTCTTCTTGAACTTTCAAAGTTCACCTTTTACAAATTGATATTTTTGTCTTGAAATTGATATTTCTACGTTCCGAGTTCCCTCAGGGGGTCACTCACAGGATGTGTGTCGCCTTTAGGTCGTTGCGTCCACAATTCATTAGATTCGAGTTTTATTTGGTTTCGTCTTGGTTTCAATTTGGGTTCTTCATCTTACTCTTGTTGGTTAGCGGGGTTAGCTTTGCTCTCGTGAGTGGGTGTTAGATTTGCACTCTTGTGCGGGATGTAGATTGTAGGATATAAATGTAGATTATAAGTTCTGAAGCAGGCCGAAGATGATATAAGCTTTGAGATTGATTCGTTAATAAAACATTATGTTATATTCAAATTGAATAATTCGTTGAAGATAGTTCTGATAAAGATGAGGTAGGTTCTGTTCCATGCTAAAAGTTAGTTTTGGCACCGACGAGATACTGTTAAAGACATCCAGCCCCCGTGTATTCGGTTGCGCCGAAAAGTGGGCTCTGATGGGCTCTCAAACCGGTCGGTAACGGGTCCGATGGCATCGCCGGTGGTTTCGTGGAATGGATAAAGTAGACTTATGAAGTTCCACGGTGCTAAAAGTTCCGCGCTCTCTACCTACATAGAACATTTGCTCGTCAACTGCGCACGACTGCATGAGTGGCGTAGAGGTAAATGGATGTAATACCTTAGGTAATAAATAAATGAAGACTGTCATTATCCATTCTGTGATTTCTTGGAAAATAATTACATATTATTGTATAATTTCATTAAATTCTTATCGCCTACTTATTTTCCTTATTGTTCAGCATTGGAATCACTGTTTTATAATCGATAGCCTGTAACTGTAACCGCTTAATTTAATTAATGGGATATTTATAAAATAATTTTTCTTAAAGAAAAAATATTCTGTAATAATTATAGAATAAAAAGGAAGAATAAATACAATCTACAAGAAACGATCAAATTCAATCGTTCTTATCGAGATCCTTAGTAGAAAGCAGAAACGTAATTTTTATTACTTATTTTTCCGATAAAACCACTTCTAATGCTCGACAGCACTGTCTGCAATTATTAAATGCAATTATTTTGATCAGAGAAATATTACATATATGATGGTAAAAGTCTCCTAAAAGATTAACTAAAAATGAAAAAGTGTCATCATTGCATTACCGTTGCCTCACCGATGTTATGTACCTGACCTGTACATAATGACCATACACCTGTATATGATCCGAATTATATCGTGTTTGGTATCATTTTAATCAGAACAATGCCACAAATCTATTAGCAAAAGTCTCATAAAAAAATAAGTAATAATAAAAAAGCTATTCCTTGGTAATACATTGTGAGGACGTGCGAGCCTTTGAGCTGTGCCGCCGACTGCGACTCTCCGCGTCTCTTTCTTTTCCATACGCTATCCTTCCTCGCGCCCGAAACTTTAATTGTCTATTACACAAGTAAATATCATCGGAATTATATCACATTTAGTATGATTTTTATTAGAAAAATGCCACAAATATGGTCATCGAAGTTCCATAAAAAAATAATGAAAAATAAAGAAGTTGGAAATTCTCTCTCGAGCTCGGCTATCCTTCTCTACGTTCGGCAAACCTCAGACAATGATATTCCTCGCGTATAAACTAGGTCTGTTACTTTTCCGACTCTTCGAAGCTTCGAAGGATTCGAAGGAACGAAGGGAACTTCGAAGGTGATGAAAATCGAAGTTTCGGACCGTCGAACCTTCGAACCTTTGATTCGTTTCCAGTTAACGGATAAAAGAAATAAATTTTCATAATTTGTTTCTATATTCGCCATCTGAATTATTTCAATAATTTATTGTTTAGATAATATATTTATAATTTGAATTATCTTTTCGATAGCACATTGTTAAAATAATTGTTTAAATAAATAAATTTTATAATTTGTTTCTATGTTCATTATTTGAATTATTTCAATTATTTATTGTTAAAATAATGGTTTAAAAGAATAAATTTTCATATTTTGTTTCTATATACATTATGTGAATTATTTCAATAATTCATTGTTAAAATAATTATTTAAAGAATGTACAAGTATTTACATAACGAATATAGAAACACATTTCTATAGATTATAAAAACTGTATATTATAAATTTTTATACTCTATAGAAACGTGTTCCTATATTAAATATGTAAATACGTGTACATTGTCTAAACAATTATTTGAACAATAAATTATCGAAATAATTCAAATAATGAACATAGAAACAAATTGTAAAAATTTATTTATTTAATCAATTATTTTAACAATAAATAATTGAAATAACAATTCAAATAATGAATATAGAAACAAATTATAAAATTTATTTATTTAAACAATTATTTTAACAATGTGCTATCGAAAGAAAAATTCAAATTATTATACTACAAACGTCCCTGCGCAGATGCGTGTTGTGGACCATTATCGATGAAATACTGTACATGGTAAAGTTGTGTGGCTTCGTGTAAGAATTACAGATGTGAAGACAGATTTCAAATATCACCTGTTGTTGCAAGAATACATTAAATATCATTCATTATTCACACGTTATTGTAATTTTTCAAGCATTTCCAGTGCTCTGACAAAAAATGTTTCTGATAAAAATTACTCGGTAGTCACTCTTCTATAAATTTCAATATAAAAAATTAAATGTAAAACGCCCCGCCCCAGAATTACGACCAGCCTAGGCGTCACGTTGACGCACCAGACCCCGGAAGGCGAAGCTCGAAACAAGGTGGAAGCCGAAGGACTCGGGAGGGCAGAATACTTTGACATTGCTTGCGAAAGCATCGACGAACTCCGAGCGAAATTATTTGTATTGATACGCACTTTTACGGCAGTTTTGGACACGTACGATCTGAGTTCTAAGACATCTGCATGCCTTACATAAAACAATTTTTTTTATTCGATAAAATTGTAAGGTCTCCTTGATTTTCTAATCGTCACTATATATTTTTTACTTAATAATGTTATTGCTGACGTCGGGCTGAATTCAACGACTACAATAGTTGTGAACAGCTAATTCTTCGATTCGGACCATTGTGCGACGCGCGACGCGGCGAAAATCGAGCAGTCGAACGCGAAGGTTTAAAAGTAGGACTCTCCGCGTCTCTTTCTTTCCCATACGCTGTCCTTCCTTGCACCCGAACCTTTCGCCGTTCATTACACGAGTAAATATCATCGGAATTACATCATATTTCGTATCATTTTCATCAGAAAAATGCTACAAGTATGTTTGTGAAAATCCGATAAAAAAATAATGAAAAATAAAGAAGTTTTGTTGTTGGATTAGTAGTGGTCTCACACCGATATACCCGACCCGTATTGTGTTACACTCCTCGGCGACCGAGGCCCTCGAGCTTTACTCCGTCCTTTTCTCCGTTCGGCATGGGATCGCGGAACAGTCTCTCTTGAACGCTGAATGTCTTATTTTATATCTAATCTAATCTTATTTTATTTGTCAAAATTTAACTTCCTATTTAAAATATTTTTTTATAATTAAATTTGGAATATTTTCTCTTTAAAGGACCTACCTAGAGCAGTCCCGTTTTAATGGTTTTCGGCCAATCACCCGTATTTAATTGCATGCAAAAATATTGAAAAAATCTGACGAATTGCGATTATCGACATATATATTTAAGAATTTTTGCCGATTTTTCGGTTGAAAATCTTATTTACAAAAAAGGAAAACATAAGAATTCGAAAATTTCAGGTTTCTTTGGAAATTGAAAAAGGACATCGAACAAATTTTTACGGTAGCAACATATCCAGAAAGAACTTCGATTTATGAGAGTTCACAGTTTATTCGATCCCTGCTCTGGTTATTGGGCGATACATTGTAACGCGTGTGCCAATCTTTGACTGCTCGGTCTTCGCTATAGCATTCGAACGCGGCTCAGAAAATTATTCGAACTCGAATAAAACGTCGAATAAAGATACAGATGAAAATGATAACTTTATTCACCGCTAACGATGAATAAAAAAATTATCTTTATTCGCCGAATAAATTTTCATCGAATAAAACTTTATTCGACGCGTGTCGAATACATAATCATTCCTTTTGTCGCGTGACAAATAATGTTTTTATTTTTTAATCGCTGTTTGCATCGAAACTCCTACAATTATATTATATGTATTATATTAATTTATCCTCGCGAGTCTCTTTCGAACTCTATATTATTCGATATAGTATGTCAAATAAACGTTAAACTGTTTTTCAACATATGTATGTTTCCAGAGATCGATTCTTAGAACAATTATTATTAAAAAGTGTAAGGAAATAATGTTTGTTTATGAAATATTTTTAAATTACAAAATGAGGTATTTCGTATGAATTCAGAGGTAGGAATTATTGAATATTGATTTTCCTAAATATGCTTTCATACTTTCTTACGTACAAAATTTCTAGGATTTTTTGTCTTTGATATGAATTTTACTTTTAGTATTTTAAGCCTTAAAAACCAACACCAAAATGTTTGTTCGAGAATGTAACATCTGATCTCATTGCTGTCTGCCGTCTCACCGTCTCAAGAATCTCCTCAGAGGCCTTCTGCACCGACGAAATATCGTCGGTGGCCTTCTGTTTCTTACTCCAGCCAAAATATATCCTAGAGGGCGTAAGAGAACGCTTGAATTATTCGGGCACACGAACTCCCGTAAGGCTGGCTGTCTTTAACAGTATCTCGTCGGTGGTTTTGGTCGTGCGTTAGAGAAGGTAAAAACATGAGGTAGGATCTGATTCAGGCTAGATTGAGACCGGTGGCAGCACTGTCCCGGCACGTCAAAACCCCGGGCGTGAGCACTGTCCAGCACTGTCATTCCTCTCTGTTTATAACAACCAAATAATTGTCTATATCTTTTATAAATGCTAACTGTGTAGAAGAAATTTTCAATTGTAACTCTTCGTAGATCTTTAACTTTAATAAGTTATGGAAAGAATACAAATATAGAATCTGCAAACAGTGCTTGTTAGTTCTTAAAGTATTTAAATTATTTATATATAAATTAAAACATTTATACATATGTAAGTAGGTACTTACGTCCCAATATTCAATTTCTTCACGTTCGTTTTTAACTTAAACCATTATATGGTCTATGGTTAATGTTGGTAGTGTACCATAGTTGCTTGAATTTAAATCTTTTCGACTTTATTTAAAAAATAATGAATAAAGGGTTCGCGATAATATGAACATGATGAATAGTAATATTTAATTTAAGAAAAAGGTGAGCATCATCATATGAAAATAAATTTCAATTTGGTAAACCTAACTTTAACTACCTAACCTACGATAATCGGACTTGTAAACATAACTATTTTGACGCTTCTATGCAGTTTCAACGGTTTTTCCTTTACATAGATTCTACAATTGTTTAAAAAATGTTTAATATTATAATTGTGTGTGTTTCAGATCAAATTGGTAGATCACATGGAAGAAGGATAAGAAACGTATGGCACAATTCTGAACGGATTAAAACAAGTCATTTTTTAATTATTTGCAGATTGTCATATAAAAGAGAAAGAAAAGAATACAATAATTTCAGTAAATCAGACATATGACTACATAATGATATTGCAATTTATTATTTGATAGATGTGCTATTTGGTATAATAATTATTAAACATTAAAGGTACGTTAAGTATTTAAGTATGTAAGATTTCCATTGTAAAACTATTCTTTAAATTATTTAAGGTAGACAAATTTCATCAGTTTTTCAATTTTTGGGTATCAAGAATGACATACTTCTTCAAATAATTCTGCAGTGTTTTTTAAGCAATTTCCAGTAATATGGAGAAAGTAAAAATACATGTAGACCAAACATGATTAAAGGAATCAAAGCAAACAAAGAAAAACTGTTTGAAATAAAGTTGGTGTTAATTTTCAGAAAAAGACTGCAGCCGGGTTTGTGGGTCCAAATCGCCCCTGGGCCGATTTTAATCAGATCAAGAGCATTCAATAGTTCATCAAAAAAGGAACATTTCTAACAAGTTTCACAGAAATCAAAAAACCAGTGGTTGTCCCATTTTCACCATTTGATCACATTTAAAAACTCTGAAAGAATTGATACATGTGGGATACGGAGCCACATGTTAGGAAACGTAAAAAAATTGATAAAATACAGGTTTCATGTAGCAGTTTACGACCGACGTCTACAGAATTAATTCAACAATAAGATATTGTCATAAGCATTATTCTCAATTTTTTTTAGATTCTTGGATCTGATGCATCATAGTTAAGGAAATAAAAACCAATTTTTTGACGTCTTTTTTTAAATTATCCTTCTGTTTTCTTAACTCTTTGGGTATATTATGCAATGTTAAACATTTCAACATTGGGAGAAACATTTTGCAGATTTTAGAAATTACTGTAATGCAATAAACCAAAACCGATATACGCGTGTCATATTCTAATGTTGCGGATATACTTCCAACAGCGCCGATGAGTGCCGCGACAGTAGGACGTCCGACTGCGGAACCTCTGAAGACTTTTTTAATCTGTTCGAGATCCTATGGGTTTTTTCATTTCCTAGTCATACGAATTTTATTAGATCACTTCAAAAACTTAATATACGAGGTATAAACTAATTTAAATGTTTTTTCAGTAAACGACATTTAAAAAGACGATAACTTTTTTAATAATGGACTAAGCTAATTAAATTTTTTTAAAACATTAGAAGAATTTCAAAATTGACAAGAAAGACAAGTTTTGAAAAAATTGCAATTTGTCGGAATTGCAAATAAGTTACTACAAGTCGTTTTTTACAAGTTTTTTATATGCGCCTATATTTAAACTTAAAAAATTCGTTTTGTAGATCAGTGTCAATCATATGTAGGTATATATTCAGAAAATTTCATCGAAATCGGTTGATGCGGAAAAAAACAACAGCTATCGAAAGGCGTAGGGATATTCGCATTTATTACAGTTAGGAGCCGAAAAGCGTGAAAAACTACGATTCTCACTATCTTTAACAGTTTGTAGCTCATAGCAATGTTGACCGATTTTGATGAAATTTTCAGAATGTTTAAAATTGATAGGGATCTGCAAAACGTATTCTTAAAATTTTCAATGTAGGCGCAAATGAAAAAGTTGTAAAATACAACTTTTAGTATTTTTTCTACAACTTTTTCAAAAATTTTTTCTTATCAAATAGTAAATTCATCTTTCTAACGTTTCAAACAAATGAAGTTGTTTGGTCCAATTTTAAAAAAGGTTGCGTCTTTATGAAAGCGTCGTTGATTTTTGAAAGTAACTATTATATAAGAAAAACTGCGTTAATTTATTTTTCTTAATGTTTATCAAACGAAATATCGATGCGGGGAAAGTATTCAACAAATTCATTTTTAAATTTGGTTGTAATATTTAAAAAAAACAAGCATGTTATTATAATATTGCTTTGAATTTTTTCATATACATGTAGGAAACAAAATTTTGATACAATGAAAACATGAAATACGCTGCAAGGATTCTTAAACAGCGATGTTTCGAATCCGCATCATTGCTTACACCATTAATTTCGATACATTAATTTTCTTATACATAAAACTTAAATATTGGGTTTACGTAAGACCTAAAACATAGACAATATTAGTTAATATTATTTAAATATTAAAGAATCGAAGTAAAATGAAAATTGGATATGCTTACATAGAAACTTGACCTACTGACTGTGCACAAGGTCAGGTGCATAATAGTACCTACCTTCTAGAATGAGACTAGCCATCACCTAGTTCAAATGAAAGTGGTTACGACCTTTAGCATTTCTGCCGATAGAAATGCTTATTAGAATGATATACATAATTGAAGTAAACAAAGAATAAGTCGATCAATTATTTTAACGCTCCCCAGCATAGTAAAAGGCACGGTTTCACTCTAAAATCGGTGTAGCGGAATGCACTGTTACGTCATTCGACATTTGCTCGGTACTCCAACCATCTGCAACAACTGCAAACATATGAACAAAATTTTAATTCGTATGATTTCTTAAATTAAATATATTATTTATATATGGTCTAAACTCATACGATTTCAGTAGGATTTATTGATCTATTAGCGCAACTATTAATTTATTAATGTATCACATTATTCTTAAATCGCGTGCAGTAGTTTAGGTATCCAATGATTATTCGGTAAAAATAAATAAACATAAAGTGCATTAAAACGGTTTCTTTCTAGCAAACAAGCACGGACATAATAGTTTGAACAAACACTTATCATTCAACGATACTTGACGATAATTTGATTTTCCATAAGCAGTTATAGAGTAACTATGATTAAATAAAATCTCGTATCACTGAAAATGGAAAATATAGAGATCGTGTGTTTCGGTGTCACTACGTTTTGCAACTCTTTTACAACGACGAAAAATTTTTGTTTTTATCGATTGTGGGCATGTCTACTATGTCTACTATTTGCAGTAGATTGTCGAACGTTTTACAGACCTACTTGAAAAAACTCGTCGATCTTTCTTACGAGCCGGTCAATTCGCTGGACTCTGAATGAACGCACGAGGATCCCGTTATCGTTTCGTCCGAGTGGGTCACCGACACTTCGACACAGGATTTTAATCATAGCTGGTTCAATGTGCACGTATCGAACCTGTACTGCACAGACTGTTCTTCTGGAAGCTTGGTGGGGTTAAACAGGACCGTCTATATTGCCAAAGAATCATGGAAAATACGATTTTGATTCTTGACCCTTTTTGTGAAAATTTAACAATTTTATGTTGACCATAGTACAAACTAGCCATTAAACCAACCTATTTCAGAATCATCGCACAGGAATTCTCCATTTCATATTTTGGAAAAGAGGAGTGGAGAATGTCTTTCAAACATGAAGAGAACCTTCCAGAAATTGTTAAATAAATTTTAGCAACTGTTTAGCTACTTACAAACACAAAATATTATGTTATGAGTGGGTCGCAAAATTGAAATCTTTTTAGTTTCCAATCATGTTCAATAATTTATTATAGAAGTCTTGGCAAAACTTCTTAATGCAAAATACACTAAATAAATTAATATTTTATTATGATAAGATCTAGAAAGATTAGATTCATGTTTACTATATGTTTAAACACCAATTTATCGATGACGTTTCAGGTGCAAGACGTAAAGGAACGTTTAAATAACATTTAAACAGATATCATAGAATATCTGATATGTTTACTTAACACTTAACACTAAACACTAAATTAAACTACCAGAATTTCCAAATTTAATAATTTACGACTATTGATACCATAAATATACATTTACGAGGAACTATTAAATAAATTGATTTCCTTGAATATTTTATAAAAATCGCTAAAAATTTGAACAAATCCAAGCAATATAAAATAGTTACTTTTATTGCTAAATCTAGTGTAAATTAAAATGTGCATGTCGCTCAACCTTACGTGCGTGTGCGATGCAACGTACGCACGCAGCAGGTGTGTGTATATATATATAAACTAATAAAACGTTTGTTACACTTGCACGAGAAAGGGGAAGGGTGGGGGTCATGAAAGTGGAGCCAAGTTTCAGCCGTCCCTGGAAACCAGATGGGGTTTGAAAGTGCCCCGCGTGCTCGCCTTCGAAGAACATATCCGTGCAGTATTAGTGTTCACGGGAACGAGTTACCTGTCGCACCTCTTTATCTCTCAATCGTTGGCTATCACGTTCACCAGCGGCTCGACAGGACAGTTTCCTTCAGGTGACGCTTCTCCATCGCTGTGCGAACACGTTCTAAATAGTTTTCGAGTTGTTGCTGGCCGAGAAAGAAACATCATCGGAGAACGTTCGGGATCCATCGACTTTCTAAGAACTGTGACAAATCAAAACTGGATCGACCAGTATGAAGATCGCCACGACCTTGTTCCTCTTCGTAGTCGTCGGTATGTACGAATTGCCCTTTATTCGACTAAACGCAGTTTCTAGCTATGATCCATTAATTTTTAATTGATTAAGTCGTTGCATCTTTCCTCAATGGCCTCTCTCTCTGTATTCTATGAACTAACTGGATGTGCTACTCGGGTTTAGTTCAGTGCATTTCTTATTTAATTGAGTACGTTTCATATGTACAATTGAGTGAATTTTTCATATATCTAATTTTGCTCGAATGTATTTTCTAACCGTTCGAGAAGTCTATTATTCGTATTTGTTTTAACCCGGATATAATCTGTATTTGATACACGTACCGTCTGTGATGAAGAAAGTTTACTACTAATGAATGAACTACAGGCGCTTGTGCAAATTAATATTTTCATATGATAGATTACAAAGACTGTTATTAACACCTTCGCTACCACCGCCACACGTGTGTGACGTCCACGATCTCGTAGCTTAAATAAAACTAGTCGAATTTACATACGCTGTTATTTAATATCATAGAACGAGTATAATATTCGCAGAGTCCAAGAACTTCCATTGCTAAATTGTGTTAATATTTGATAAAGAAGATGCGTTGCATTTAATCAAACGTTTTAATGATGAAGATTAGTATTGAAACAAATGGTGATAGCGAACATGTTAACCTGTTAACCGTGTGATTTTTCAATTCTAAACACTTTCAAGAACGTAACACAAAATATAGAAAATCGATGTAACCAAAATTTGACGCTATTGATGGAGGTATAGTGTAGTTTACACCCATTTAAATGATGTGTCACCAAGAGATTCATTGAATAAATTACGAAAGAAGGAAAAGTTATTGAAAGTTAACGGAGAACACGATTGACGAATTAACTTGTTTTTCTCGATTAACAGGTTCAATAAAAGTCTACCTTATCGGAAATACTTTGTTTGAAGTCTTTGCTAAAAGTTAAAAATTCACTCATTCAATGAAATATTTATTATTGTATTTTATCAATTACATTTATGGGACAGTAACCTAATTTATACCGGCGTCTAAATTATACGATCATGTATGAAAAAGAAAAAATATTGCTAGTATTATTAATGATATTAATTGTCAATGAATGTTGGTTTTTGATCTGATTTAGCTATGTATCTGAAAGGAAAGGAATAGTTCCAGTGTGATTACATATCTTAATTAAATATAAGTTGCGCATTATATCTAATCCCAGCACTTGTTTAAGTTCCTTTTCCTTATTATAGATGCACAATTTCTATAATTTATACTTTGAATCAAGTTCTTATTGAATATATACAGTCGGGGACAAAATTAAGTGTATACCATTTAAAAACTAATAACATTTTAAAAATTGGACAAAACGACTTCAGTGTTTTTAGATGTAGGGATGATTAGTTTATTATTGGTCGAAGTTGCAAAGAAAAAAAGTAAATGTCACGATTTTTCACTTTTTTATCTGTGCCTATAATGAGAATTTAAAATATACAAAGTTTATGATATATTAAAATGTATACAAGCGGTTAAGATTGCTATGAGCCATAAATAATTGACAATAGCAAAAATTGTGAGGATCTGCGATTTAGATCAATCGTAAGCTTTTTTTATGCGTCTACCAGAGGCATATTATCAACTAAAAGGCATATTATAAATGCTCATTATAGGCACAGATAAAAAGTAAAAAATTGTGAGTTTCATTTTTTCTTCGAAATTCCGAGCAATAGTTATATAAAAAGAAGTAATAATATTACAAGATAGCCATATTACATGCTCAAGATTGCAAAGATAACTCTTCTGAATAGCATTTTCGATAATAATATATAAAATAAGATAGAATAAGAGGTGTTAAAAAAATAAATAAATGAAATTGTTTTCACAATACCTAGTAAACTAATCCTTGTAACGTCTAAAAAAGATGAAGTAGTTTTGTCCAATTTTAAAACAGTTATTAGTTTTAAAAGGGTGTCCACTTAATTTTGACCCCGGCTCTATGAATAATATGGAAGGATAAGAATTCTTAGAAAATATGAGCAAATTTAAGGAAAGATGTAACATAGCTTAATCGCCGTCATTTATGTTCGCGTGTAACTAAGATGTCATCTAGCCAAATAACTTAGCTTCCGGGAGCTAAGCCCGTTTTACAATCTCTAAAAGGTTGTCCTTTTTGGTGGTACATTACACGCGTCTCGTTTCGTAATGATTTTGCGTAGAAGCGTGAAAGTGTAATCACTATAGATCACGTAATTGTCACAACACATCGTAATCTTAGTAACAGATTTTTTATGTGTTGCATCCTTTTATGATTCCTCGAATATCAAAACTAGAAACTGTGTTATCAATGGCTCAGCTAACACTTGGATATGCGGATGCAACTATTGGTGCATACGTGTATCAAATTTATTTTTTTTCGAGGCTATACAAATATCTAAATGTTAGCAATAAACCTTAAAAAATCTCTACTTTAACATTTTGTCACGACAAAACCCTTTCATTTCGCATACACAATACGATACTGTTATAAATTCAAATTTTGCATCTTATTGTGTTCTGTGGATAGACTGCGGATTTTATACTTTTGTAATTGAAGATTACAATGTTAATTCACATTCCAATTAAAATCTGTTTGGTGTACAAATTAAATCGTGGTTTCGTGAATTCTTAAAATTAATAAATTGTGACTTTATTCTGAGATCAAATCTTTCAATCTTCATATTGGAGATTGATTAACTACTTATAAGATAGAATAAATGCATAGAAAGTAATGATGATTATTTTGGATAGAAGAATATTTTTTAGATGTTTGTAAACAATTAATGAATTACCGAATAAAGCAATTAATTTGTACACCCTATATGTTCAGTTAGTCGTTCATAAAAATGAGAATAAACGATTGTAGTCTGTTTATGCATGTAACAAAATGTTTGGTAGAGATTCGTACGCAGGTTTTGCTGCTACATACTATATTTACTAAATTATTCTATGACATATTTAGCTACGGATCCCTAATTTTTATCGCTTTCTTTTATTACTCAATTATTTGGAATTTACTTTCGAAGCGTGTATCTACATTTCCTGGGTTACTTTTTGGGCCTTTTCCATAATTTATGCCTTGTATTAAAGCATATTATTTATACTCTGTGCTATCGAGCCCTGACTTATCTCGACTGGCTGCACTGTCCACTTGATCTTATCACTCAAATTTCCTTATTACTCGGCCTCATTACTGTCGGACATAACACACATGGTCTTTAAATAATGTTCTCTTTCTTACGATACTAATGGCGTAGTACTTCTCCAGAGTGGTAGCTGCGACTTTCTCACTTGAATGCAGATCTCTTTGTAAATACGATCTTGCATACGAAATATTGTAAAATGAGGTTACTTCTCGATCACGTGAGCTTGATTTCGTGCACTTTTGCGGTGCAACAAACATAATCTGCGCTAATTTCACGGTTTTCTTCGCGACGACATAACCGTGACTTGTTCTATGTTAGATCGCTATGTTTCGATATAGTATAAAAGATTATATAAATTATCTTTTGTTTTATTCATATTTTATGTTACGGTCGATTCACTAAAAAATTAATCGACTCTTTTAAAAATGTATGTCTCCATATCATGAAAAGTATTACTAATTTTTATTATCATAAAATGTAAAATATTCTGTACATTAATCTAGCACTGTTTTAATAGTTGTAGTACATAAATACAATATTATTTGTACATCGGAGAACAAAAGAATAGAATACAGGAAGGAAAGTAAGGTGTATAAATGAAATTAAATTATAAACCTCAGCTCAGTAAATTATAATAAACTGTTCTTATGCTTAACTCTGTTAATATAATATAGTACGGTATGAATTAAGATTTTATGTAATAATGATAAGAATGTACATAAGAATGTAAATAGGTGACTGAACAACAGGTATTACAACGTGTTTAATCGTGTGTAATATTATGAATATTATCAATAACATGAATTCATCGTATACATACAGACACTCGATTTCGAATCGAATCAGTCAGATTGAACTGAGCGGAACATGCTGAATTCATTTGGATGCGACCATAGGCGTTACTTTCAGCAGCTTGTTAGCAGAATGAATAGCAATTTCTCTTTTTTCTTTTCAACGCAAAAATTTATCTTCCCGTTTACGTTTCTCTCGTAATGAGCATCTCGCGTAATCAGTATCTCTTGTAAAACGCTGACTGTAATCGCGTGTGTATAATAATTTCACGTGCAATAGCAATCAGATATTCGCCGAATTCATTGTTCACATTGTCCGTTCATTCCATTACAGTGAAGAGTAGACCCATCGCTAGTAGTGATGGGTGTGATCCAATACTTTCTGATGATTTCCGAGCAATTTGGCAATGAAATACTTCTATGAAAGAATCGAAGCGTATTGAAAAGTAAAGTACTTCATATCGGCAGCTAATATTAATACTTGTCAAAATGAATACCGAACGATATTGGTATCATGATAGCAATGATGTATCGATACTATCACAAACAGATTTAAATATTTAAGTACTTCATGAGTAGACTGCAGATTTTATGCATTCATTAGAGAAATGAGTAGATGAGAAACAAAATAGTGAAAGTATCAGGAAATTGTTAGGAGGTTCATTATATTATTTGTGACTTATTTAAATTATTAAGAGAAAAAATATAGATGTCAGTGCAGCTCCTAATTCTTATTACGGTGCCCAACATTTTTATTTTGTATAAAGATCCCCAGACTATTCCAGAGTATTTCGTACAATCTATGAGAAGTGCTAACATGTAGTACTTTGAATTGTTTTAAATACATAAATAATAGTAAGAACTAGTTTATTTAATAATACCATTTAATAATAATATTTTATTTATTATATCGTCATGTAGCCGATTTCTTATTTGGACTAATTATCACGTCACTTTTATAATATATTCTTTCTGAATTTTGTCGCCTCGATCTTTTGCTGGTGACATAACTTTTAATATACAGTCACTACCATTAATATTCGGAAACTCTTAAAAGTAGATAACTTTTTAAATATTGGTTTATATGACTTGATAGACAAAATACTAAAAGTTGTATTTTACAACTTTTCTATGTGGGTTTATATAAAAAATTTAAAAAATACATTTTATAAATCTGTGTCAATTCTACATATTCTGAAAATTTCATCAAAATCGTTCAACGTTGCAATAAGCTATAAACATTTAAAGATGGTAAAAATTGCAGTTTTTTCTGATTTTAAAAATTCTTACATCTTTCAATGTGTGTTGTATTTCTTTGCATCAATCGATTTCGATAACATTTTTGAATATGTATAACTGACACAAATCTACAAAACGTATTTTTTGAGTTTTCAATATAGGCCCACATAAAAATTTGTAAAATACATCTTTTAGTATTTTCTCTCTTCAATTCCAACCAATTATAAATTTTTAAAATTTTTTCACGTCATCTAGTAAACTAATCGTTCTAACTTCTCGAAAAAGACCAAGTCGTAAGGTCCAATATTAAAAAGGTTTTCGTCTTTTTAAAAGTGTCCAAATATTTATATGAGTCATTGTGTGTAGTCAAAATTTTTTCACGTTGTCTAGTAAACTAATCATTCTAACTTCTCAAAAAACTCCAAGTCGTAGGATCCAATATTAAAAAAGTTTTCGTCTTTTGAAAAATGTCCGAATATTTATGTGAGTCATTGTATGTATTCATACCTACTACAATCATACGTTGCTATCAGCAATAGATACTAATAGTAAACAACAATAAGGTTGATCGTATGCACCGGTGCGATCTAGAAAGTGCAAAAGTGTCTGGCTTCATTGCTGAAAATGCCCGGATTGTGAAAACAGAAAGAAATAGAACACATCGCCAACGAAAGTAAGCAATTGCACTCTTCGATTGCCGTCCGACGGGAAAGGGGATCGAAATCGATGGTAATTACATATTTTCAATTTTTGAAGCAATGCTCCTAGATATAACACACGTGCGTACGATAGAATATAGGCCAAAGGAACAAGATGTCTTGCGACACAGTGGCTTCGTCTACTTGCACCGATTTTCATTGACAGGATGTAATACATTCACTATTATCCTGTCAAATCGATCGTAACACTTTCCCTGTATTTAACGAAACAATAACTTTCACCTATTAATTGCTTGATCTGTTACAACAACGCGCAATTCGAGACGAATGATGTTGCGTGCAAGTTGAGGGCGTTTGGCAGGCAGTTAAAAAATGAGTAAATTATATAAAATTAATTTTGTCGTGGGATAGACAGGTTTGGGTGACTAGTAATAAGTAGAAAAAGTTACTATCTTCTAGTATTACCATTAGACTGAGAATTTGATACGTTTATAACAAAAGTGAGTACGTGATAAAACAGTGGATATGTGAAAAGAACTTAAACAGATATTTACAATACTTCCATGATATTAAAATTACTAAGAATTGGAAAACCAATTTCTTAAAATAAATTTTTGAAATAAATTTTTGAAATTTAAACGCGAAAGACCGCGCTAGTGGTGAGCACCACTGGCTGCAACTCATGTCGGGCGAAGATATTTTGCTTTCTGTTTCGATAAAAACGTCGACGTTGCAAAAGGGGATTTCTTCAAGATGAAAGTCTGCTCTATCACGTGATATAGTTCGATTTATTACTTATTACTTATTTTTTAAGTAAACTGAAAAATTCCCTAAAAAATTGGTGCAAAAGTGGTGTCTCTCCATCTTTCATGATTGTTTAAACACGTTTAAACATTCATACTGTATTAACACTGGACATAACTATATTCGGGAAAGTCTATAGAATATTTTGTTGCAAAGAACAATTGAATATCTTTTATAATAACATCATATTTAATAACACCATATTTGTGTAAAGTTGAAAAATATGTCTTTTTTTCCAAATCATATTTCTCAAAAACTGTGCGTCTGGGGGAAAAATGAAGGGCAGATTCGGAATCAGCGCAAGAACTGCTGCAAGCATCGCTTAATGAAAATCGGAACGTCAAAAAAAGTTTTATTTTGTTGGACTGTGTAATCAACTAATCAGTCGATTCCCATAAGATTCCACTAGAATTTCGATGGTTTGATTATTCGGGAAACCGATTTTGTTGGACTGTCTAATTAACTAATCAGTCGATTCCCGTAATGATTCCACTAGAATTTCGACAGTTTGGTTATTCGGGGAACCGGGTCAACAACGGGTCTATATGATCGCTTTATTCCTGACTGGATACTTTCTATCCATCTCTAATCAGCCGTAGGACTCTTCCATGTGTTCCAGGTCCCATGTGATTCGATCATCAAGAGAACTAATTAATTCTTCTACTAGCTACAGTTTATTTTTTATTAAGCAATTTTAGCTTCCATAGGGAAGTGCAACATAATATTCCTTATGATACATGAAACAAAGAAGCACTGCATTATTTTCTTATATAATTAGTTGTTGCATTACTATCTCTTACCAGTAAGTATTGCAATATTTGATTTACTTTTTAAATTTCTTTATTTGTTGGAAAATATTTTCGTATGTGTTTACAATATTTAAAATGGGAATATACAAATTTACTTGATCAGGCAGCAGCTTTGAAAAGCAGTATATTAATGTAATAAAAAATGGATTTTCTGCAAGTGCTTTATAAATTGTAATTTTTGCTTATCATTAAACATTACTATAAAATATAACTTCTATTTCGGAAGACTGTATTATTGGTCGACTCTACATCTGTTGATTGTAATTATTATATCACGTTGTAGATTCTCGTGCTGATACCATGGTATTTATTGTCTATCGTGAAAGCATTTAAAGTAATTAACACTTTTAAATTGTCCTTCCTTCTGTGACATTTCATAAATAGTTTTAATAGATTTTGCTGATTCCTTAAAATCCGTAAACAAGAAACCAGTAAATTTTATTTTATTTCATTATAAAATCACTTAATTAGAGAAGCACGTTCCATTAATATCTTTAATCGGTCGCCAATAACCTGAGCTGCTGATGTGACATTATATAAACTAACAAAAAAATAATCTTTATTACTTTTCTTACTGATTTAGAAATGTAATCAAACACTTGACGATGTCGGTGTTCGTGAACGTTTGGTCCGGAAATCAAAATCGTCATTTAATTGCTAAAAGTATAGCAATTACATTAAATGAGTAGCTGTTACATTAGAAAAAACAGAAAGACTAATGGGCGTACAAAATTACAAGAAAAAATACATTTGGAATATTAATAAGTAAAGCAGTTTCAAGCACCGTAGATTGTATAGATAATAATTGTAAAAAAGATGAAATAATAATCTCAAAAGAGACTGCTAAGATCCATTATTCAACGTGACGTATTAGTTCGTGACGAAAATTGCTATTGCCATAAACAAATATATAAATAATTCCTTCAATGTTATTCAAATATTTTTAATCAATTACTTAGCAATGACTTTTACGTAAAATGTTAATATAAAAATTCGTTTCAACCATTTAGTAAACATGAAATATTCATCGTGTACGGTAACATTGAACGAATCAATAAATTGGATAAATAAAATTATTTGAATCGCTAACATCCTACGTTTAAGTTTTATACAACTATAAACGTCTAATAAGGAAAAAGAATAGCAAGAAAAAAGGATACAAAATGAAATAAAATTAACCAAGCTTTAAAGAAAAATATACTGTGTTTAATGAAAATTGTAGTTCTAATATGAAGAATATGTGTAAAAATTATCCGCCGGGAAAAAACAGGCCATCCAATCGCCGAACGTCTACAAATGACAATAGCAACTAATAGCAGCTTTGAAGGTCGCCATCAAGGTGAAGGTAAAGGCCGTTCAAGGGAAATAGTTGCGCAGGTTTGCTCGTACACGAACATCGTTGCTGTGTGTAACGGTAATGATGGGACTCTCTAAACGAGGAAAAGAGAATTTTGCCTTCATTCATAGCCTACTACTTCTTCCCAATTATATTATGACTCAGTTACATTAGGTGAACTCTGAGATGAGCAGTGAAAGTATCCTTGAGATTTGTACCGCAAATGTCATCGTCCTAGATCGCAGTACAGATTAGAATCTCTGTTTAGCCATGCTATTGAAATGGAGATGCATTACATAGATCAAAACGGCACTGTTAAACAACAGAGAAGAAATTTTTTTCTCATTATATGTACGGTGGCTCACGAAAGTATTCGAACGCACTTTAAATTGGAATAACTTTTTTAATATTAGACCATATAATTTGACTTTTTCTTTAGCAACTACAAGCATTGATTTACTAAGTGGGATGCGAAAAAGTTTTGAAAAATGACAATTGGTAGGAATTACATGAAAAAATAAAAATGGCACTTTTTAAAACTTTTTTATTTCAGTTCGGAATGAAAATTTAAAATGTGCGTTTTATAGATCTACATATGCGCATACCGAAAATTTCATCGAAATCGGTTGACGCAGAAGGAAAACGACACGCCTCGAAAGATGTAAGAATCTGCGAATTTTAAGCAAAATCTGACCAAAAGTCGTGAAAAACTGCGATTTTGATCAGTTTGAACCGCTCGTAGCTCGTGTATACATTAATCGATTTCGATGAAATTTTCAGCATGTGTATTATTAACATAGGTCTACAAGTCGCATATTTTAAATTTTCATTAGGGGTGGAATAAAAAAGTTTTAAAAAGTGCCATTGTTATTTTTTTATGTAATGTCTATCTATTGCAATTTTTTAGTAAATCAATGCTTCTAATTGCGAAATAAAATTTCAAGTTGAGTCCTGCAATTTTAATCAAATAATTCTGATTTAAAGGGCGTTCGAATAATTTCATGAGCCACTATTTGTATATTAAACGTATATTAAAGGAATTCTAATGGCATAGGAACAACGCAGAAGCTGATTACGGATGCGTATCTAAATGTAGTTGAACCAGCTTACTATAAAGTTTTACAGAAAATTAATACTTTAACTAACAATTTAACTACTACGTTAATCATGGATGATATAATTTCTTTGCTATACATAAAACTTAAGTTTTATCACAATTTGATAAGTAAACCAAATTATGTTAGGACCTACGAGATGTAAGCAAGTTACAATAGCAATCGTTATAATAACCTTTATCTTTTTATTCTTCTGTTATTAATCAACTTGTTAATAAAATGAAAACTTTGTTAAACACTATAGAATATTCTATTGTAAATTTCAACCGGTTTATCGTACGATGTCCGCAGTCTTTTAGAATATAAATGTAATTGAGGAAGTCTGGAAAAGAGTCCTCGAACTCAGTAAAAATTGAAAATTTTCTGAATATAGCAAAGTAGTACTAATTAAAATGACTGGCTTCGAATATTTTATATATATATATATATATATATATACATATTCAAAATGTACAAATGCTTTGCAAAAAAATTATGAAATAAACCTATTTATTATATCGAACAGAGTTTGTAATAAAAGCTGCGCATAGTCTAATGAAATGCAGTCACGTTACTTTCAGAAGACTAGGTGAACTAATTGCCATTAGTGCTCGATAGTTTTTGTATTAATTATTTCGTCAGTTCAATCTTTCCCAGGGATAGCATATTTATCTAATAATTGTTGGCAGCCATTCATGTGTTCTACATTTGATTTGCCTGACACACGTGCACGCGAGCCATTATAATACAAGAGGTTTTGAAGCAGTCAGGATACAACTAATTCTGTTGACAATCATAGGGCATGAGCGGTACTATGTACAACAAAATTATATCTTTCGCTTGCAACAATTTTTGCAGACCTTTTTTTCTATTCCACAATACTTGCTATATCATTTCAGATTGTAGAAACTGAGAATCAGTATTTTTATGATAGATTAAATTGACAGTATGCTCGACGTGCGAGGCAAAAAAGCATACACCAATCGTAATTGTTTAATAATAAAAAAGAGATAGTAAATATCTAATCAATTGAGAGATATAAGTAGAAGATATAATTCTGTAGTATGTCAGAAAATGCACATTATAGACGCAAGCAATTAGCTGAAATTTTCTTTCTACGTAACCCGGTCAAGCGATGGCTTCTCATTGTATGCCACAAAGTTAAGCTTTCTCGTTCGAAAATTTCACCATGTTCGAACAGCTACTATAAAGTGTTTACAGACTCTTTCATCACATTTTTAGCACTCTTCGCAATTAATTTCTCAGGCTCTCCAAACTGTTACCAGCGGAAACAGCCATTTTGATTTTAAGACTAACTTCATAATTTCGTTAATTATATTATAGCCGTTAGATGACACGTTTCCTGGCTGTTATAGAACATTACATAAAATACAAACTACTTCTCGACAATACTTGCGTTCCGTTATTCAATATAATGTTAATGTAATGAATAAAAATTGGAATACAAATAATAGTGATTTGAACTATTTCTTTTATTAAAATATAAAGCAATGAAATTTTTAGCAAGATTTAATTGCATTTTTATTTTACTCTTTCTTTCATAAATACTTTGATAGAAAATTATAGATGTTCCCTTCATTCTGGTTTGTGTAAAATATGTTATAGTATAACTACTAATAATTTAGTATTTGAAGTGAAATTTATATCTTTAAATTATTGTTACACTGCTGATTTATACAGCCATGATATAATATGTTTATGCAAAACACAGTTAACTAAAAATTAAACAAAATTTTACAAAATATTCCTAGTACTTTAAAGTTATCAAAATGCATAACTAAAGAAACAGCATTCAATTGAATTCTGTTCTTTAAAAATTAATTTATAGAAATAAATTCTTGTAAAAATCAGTTCATACCTGTACGTTTTTAATTGTACTTATATGCAGTGACTAGAGAACATTCAATTCATTTAAAGAAAAATGTTCATTATAATAACCAATGCAGTTTATAATATTTGTAATACCATAACGCCTTAAAATTCATATTGTATAATATGTACCAAATTAAATTATTTTATAATGCGAGTGATATCGAAACTATATCGTCAACGCCACCTTACGTAATTAATTTTTACTCGAACGTTTCATCATTTCATCTGACAGTTACGTTGTGCAATTTCATGAAGCCTGTGCTCAACAATAATATGACACTAACCATTCCACTATTTGGAGCATGAAGGAGAATTGTCGAGAAAATTGGCATGAAATGGAAAGAATGAAACGAGCTGCTTTGTTTCCATCAGTCGTAGATCTGTCCGGTGATGTTACGACTTTTCCTTTTTTTCGTCAAAAGGAAGAAGTGGCTCGTACAAAACGGAACTGATTTTTGGAGTATGAGGAACCTCTGTTGACGGTCAACATGGTCGAAAGATGAGTCGACCGTTCAAGTGGGTCAGTAGGCTGTGGCCCAATGGCATGCCTAAGATCCGGCAAATCTTTTCCGAACACGAACTCCGGACTTACCTTTCACAAGCTTTGGGACATTCTTTCAATAATTCGAAAATACGCTTATATTAAATTAACACATGCGTAAAATGTACTAATTAATTTTGTCTCGGAATAGTTCATGCAATGTTTTACATATTTATTTTAATTTCTCCGTTGTGAATGAATCTACAAAAGCGCATATCTACAGGAAAACAGCTTTTTCATTTGATTCGTTTGTTTGAGACTACTATTTTTTAAATTATTTATCATCAACAATAATAAATGCTTTTATAATGGTTACTAGTTTCAATCCTTATTCTTTGCTGATTTTCATAGGGACACCAAAATATTAGTCATTTATGTTAAAATAACTAATTAGGTCCTTGAAGAGTATTACATATAAGAACGTCTCCATTTTAGCAAGAAAGATTAGGATATTTGGTGGTGGAATGGGTGTTTGGAATGTAAAAATGATGGAACACTATCAACACGAAATTTTGATTTTTGTATTTCGTGGTAAAAAAGTCCGATACGTCTTAATTCGGTAAAAAATCCAATATTTATTCAGTTGATTAATTAAAGAGTTCGCTATGTATCTTTCTATAATTTAATACATTTGCAGTATTTTGAACAATTTAAACCGATAGGAAAAGCAATAGTTACACGAATCAATTTTGAAGGTTTGAGGTATTTATGTGAAGCTTAAAAAGGATGCATTAAATGTTTATTGAGCAACGGATTTATCTTTGTAGTGGTATATATTTACGACTTTGATGTTAAACAAACGCAACTTTGGTCTAAATAGATTTATTAGTAAGAGTAAGCACCATTTTAATCAACATAATGATTGTATTACGTTAGAAGTTTAATTTTTTGGTTAGTACCGTTCTTCATTTTCAAGATTGTTATCTCCATTTTATAATCGTTTTTACCATCAACGAATAATACGTTGATTAATCACCACATTTAATACTATCGTCAATAAGTTGTTTTTCCACGAATATACAAAGAGGTGCTCGATAATCGCATTAATGGTCATTGGAAAGAATTTATTTAGAAATTAAATTAGAAATCTAAATTAAAAATGAAGATAGGATTTCATGGATCAGCCATATAGCTGAATGTGATGTATAATAAACCTGTTACTGTAATAATATCTCTTGATCCAAACGATTTATAATATTTGCATTCTAAAATCGCACGTTTCATATACAGGGTGTTCATTTGAAAACTTTCCAGCCGAATATCTCGAAAAGTATGAAAGATATTAAAAAAGTGTAAAACACGTGTCCGAGGATTTCGATGGGGAAAGAAGGGGGCAGTATCAGTTTTTTATTTGGATGGCGTTTTCAAGGTCATTTGGAGGTCAACTTTGTTTCTTCAAATGGAAACCTATATTTTTTATTATGGGATTTTATATTACGTAAAAAGACCAGCAATTTTTGTAGGATACTTTTTTTTACCTGCGCAATAGTTTCGGAGATATTTAAAGAGAAGTAGAGCGTTTGCACAGGAATGTAGAGCTATTCCAACAGATACCTTCAAAAATGTTCGTTCAGAATTTGAGAATCGTCTGTATTATTATTTAGAAAAAATGGAGAACGTTATAAAGAAATTACAAACTTTCTCGCAGTATAAGTATGACTCGCTTTACTTCTCTTTAAATATCTCCGAAACTAGTGCGCAGATAAAAAAAGTATCCTACGAAAATTGCTGGTCTTTTTATGTACAATAAAATCCCATAATAAAAAATATAGGTTTCCATTTGAAAAAACAAAGTTGACCTTCAAATGACCTTGAAAACGCCACCCAAATAAAAAACTGTTTCTGCTCCCCTCTTTCCCCCTCGAAATCCTTGGACTCGTGTTTTACACTTTTCTAATATCTTGCATACTTTTCGAGATATTCGGCTGGAAAGTTTTCAAATGGACACCTCGTATAACCAACTAATATTTCAGAAATGAAAGTAACTATAGCACTATAAAGTAACTCTAAGCAATAATATCTGAAGAAAGAAATAGTCAATTATTCAGTAATTTCAATTTTAGAACATGTATTAGAAATGCACGGTGCACACAGAGTTCGTTTGCTCTCTTCGTCGTCTTGGCACGTTCCTTACAGCAAATAAAGGACGACTTCGTGATTTCCTTAAGAAATGCCATTATTCCTGACGCCTGGGGACAATTTGACGGACAGCGTTAGAAACCTGTCGTCGTTGTTTCGTGATTATGGTTGACAATAGAACATATAACCCTGGATGACTCATTTCACTGGAAGATTACTTTCTCGAAAAGAAAACGATTTCATGAAAACGTTAAGCAATTACGCCGTATGCAGGGGATAAACGTCGTTCTGAAATTACTGTGAATCTCCACAACATATGGGATTCATGTACAAGGTGTCTCGAGACGAAAGAACTCTAGCTTGAGGTGTAAAAAAAGAGACAATTCCGATCAAGTTGTCAGTAAGATGGTTTCAATACATAATTTTGACCTATTTTATATTTTTATTAAATGTATCAATGAATATTTCCGTTGAAAAGAATTAAAAACTAATTACTAAAGAAATTTGAACAGTATACTTTGTTTTCTAAGTAAGATCAGTGTTGATGCTGATTCAATATGGTCATCATCATCTTGTTTCATTAAAAATCATTCCTAACTCCTCATTCCTATCACGATGTTTACAAAATTATGAAGGATCAATAGCACAGCTTAGGCGCAATGGATTGTGGCCCATTTGTATGTAAATCACGTTAAAATTAGAACCCCATTCAATTTCAAATTCCTCGTATCAATGATTTGACTCGATACTGTAGATTCTTACTGACTGGTCTAACTCAAAGTAACAAGAATTGTAGCTTTCCATCGCAAAGTCGCTTCTATCAAATTATTTAGCCAAATTTATGCTAAATTTCCGGTTTTCAAAACAGACTTTCTCCGAGAGTATTTCATCGTTCTCTAAATTTACATAGATTACTTTTCGCTATAGTATTTTGTTCGAACTAAAATGAATGATGCAAATCACGTTTTATTTATGTTTTAAAAGAAGATAAATCTTGGAGGTAAAAATTCTTGCCTGAGAAAAGACATGGTAGAAAATGAAAGCTTCCTAAGAAATGACGTGAAATAAATTTACCATGTGTTCAAAATCTATGCATTACGCATTGCGATGGAATGTGTAGGGAGTTTCGCAAATTCAGTAAAAAATATCCAGCCTTTTACATCAGCTGATTTAAAAAAGAGTCCTATTAAATAAATCCAAAAATCTTCTACATCGGATTCAGCCACTTCAAGGTGTACTATTTACTTTGCAAGTGGTATCATTGTTAATGTACAGTAATGTCTCGATACATGTGAAAGAAATGTGCACGATATTTACGAACAATTGATGACAAAGCTTTTTTGTTTTAATTATTTTTTCTGTAAAAGCTTTACCAACATCCGTATGACATTTTTCTGATTAACACTAAACGCATCAGCGCCGGTAAAATTGATCGGTCTCAGATTATACGGTGGCTCACAAAAGTATGCGCTCGCTCTTTAAATCAGAATAACTTTCTTAAGATTTGACCAAACCACTTTTTTTGTGCAATTAGAAGCATTGATTTAGTAAAACACGTGCAAAAACGATTTTGAAAAAATTGCAATTAGTAGGAATTTCATGAAGAGATAAAAATGGTACTTTTTAAAACTTTTTATTTTAGCCCATAATGAAAATTTAAAATATGCCTTCTATTGGTTGAAGATGGTAGATGGTAGTGGTTGAAAGATGTAAGAAACTATGGATTTTAAGCAAAAACTAACCAAAAGTCGTGAAAAACTGCGATTATCACCACTTTCAATCGCTTGTAGCTCATATCTTCGTTAACTGATTTCGATGAAATTTTCAGCATACGTGTAAATAACATAGATTTACAAAACGCATATTTTGAATTTTCATTACGGGCTAAAATAAAGAAGTTTTAAAAAGTGCCATTTTTATCTCTTCATGTAATTCCTACTAATTGCAATTTTTTTAAAACCGTTTTTGCACGTGATTTACTAAATCAATGCTTCTAATTGCTCAAAAAAAGTCAAGTTTGGTTTGGTCAAATTTTAAGAAAATTATTCTGATTTAAAGGGCGAGCGAATACTACATCAGAATAATCTATCAGATTCAGCCAATTCAAGTCATACCATTTATTCTCCAAGTGGAGAATATCTTTAATGTACACTATTGTTTCAATGTGCCATTTACAATGTAAAATTAGAGTAATTTAAAGTGATTGCAAATCTAGACGGAAGGTTTATGGAAATACATTTATTAGGACTTCTCCTTATTATTCTGTGGTAGAGATTACACGCGATCGTGTTGAAACAGTGAAACAGATATCACTTGTGAGCGATGCTACGAACTTGGATCGGAACAGAGATCCACGGTGTTCTTTTCTTCCCGTTTGGTTGCAGGCTGCACGTGGCGGGAGACGCTAGGCACATGCGTGTTTCAATCGGACTTTGGTTTTGCATTAAACTGTGCCTTCAAAAAGTCCGGCCTCTTTCGAGTACGAAATCTTGGAGGTGTCAAAGGCTACGTAGGCTTGGGTGAGTCGAAACAAGCGCCGATGTCGATGGAACAATAACATACACCATGCGACGTTGCACGATATCATCATTGTCATGTATTTCCCCTCACAAGAGAGAAGATCTCATTCGAGTTCTAGAAGATACAAAATCTCGCAATTCGTTACTTTGGTTGTTTATCGAACTATTCATTATACTGTAAATACTCACAAAGATAGGCTCCCAGGCCGATGAGTCTGATTTAAATCTATCCGTGTTGAATTATTGTGAATATCTATCTATTTTATTGTGAAAATCTGTCTCTGTAGCGTATTAAGAGATGTTGAACTCCTTAAATATCATTATTTCGACGCAAAGTCGCAAATTATTAGTGTTTAACCGTCTTGTATTATAAACATTTGTGTAAAAAAATTGATTGCTGCATCATGGTGAAGGCACTATCTTGTTATTGCTTGTAATTGCTTTTGCGTGTGTATTTAAATCACTTATGGCTTCAGCTTATATTATAATAATTGTTGGAAATCCAGCAAATCGTGATAATATTTCATAATGTATTAATAATGTACTTTCTATTTCTAGTTACACTTCGTGTTTCGTGACTAATTTTTCCTGTCTACAAAATAATACAGAATCTCATTGAATAGGAAAAAATTAAGTTCTCCGTATAATTTCAGGCTTCAGATTCTTACATAAGGTGCAGGTTATGGCGCACTCTGAAAGTATCTTATAAACGTACGACTACCTGTAGATGAATGAATGTGAATAAATGAAAAATATTATGTAAATAAATCAAATTTTTCGATTCATCATCAATTTCATAAATACAGTAATTAAAAGAAATTCTGATTTGTCACATCATAGTTTTATACTTTTAATATTTTATTAGATTAAAAATAACATAACAATTTTAATAAATTGTATCAAGGTATATATTCTTGCCTGTTTTCTGTATTGTTGTGTCACAAATGCATAAAATACATAACTTAGTGATCAGTCACATATTTAATAATATACAGGGTGTTCACGCTATTACTAGCCAGCGTTTTTTTTTGCAAATAATAAATATTAGAAAGAAATGAAAGAGGAAAAGTAATACTATTTTTTGCAAGCAACGTAATGGCGTATGCAATTCTTTTTGTATTTGCACTATTTTCATGAAAATGTCGGTGACCTCTAATTTTTGTAAATGGAATGCTATACATATATTTTTGCATACCATATGAAAGCGTGTGTCAAGACAAATTTATTCGTATACGACGCAATGACCGTCAAGATCATGCAAGGTCAGAAACGGAAGAAACATTTTGAACATTTTGTACTAATGCGTTTACAAGTATACTTTATTGACGAGGCTGTAGTAAATGTTCAATATAACTTCCTTGTGCATGACTACATATTTCGGCTCTATTAATTACATTCTTGTTAGCTTCTTCTAGCATTGTCAGAAATATTAATGGACATGATTGCGTTAGTTTCCTTTGCAAGTCGTTTACATTTCTTGGCGTTGTGCATCGTGAATGATATCTTTACGAAATATTAAGTACGAAATATTCAAAATTTTACAGCCATTTCTGACCTTGTATGACCTTGAAGGTCATTGTGTTGTATACAAATAAATTTTTCTTGACACACGCTTTCATACGATATAAAAAAATATATGGCATTTCATTTAGAGAATTGAAGGTCACCTTCATTTCTAAGAAAATTACATACGCCATTATGTTACTTACCAAAAACAGTATTACTTTTTCCTCTATCATTTTTTTCTAATATTTATTATTTGCAAGAAAAACGCTGGCTAGTGATAGCGTGAACACTCTGTATACATATTCTATGAAGCATAAACACTGCACTTTTAACGGTTCAATATAATTCTTTAAAAAAACAATTATATTTTCCATTATACAACAAATTTTGAAACACAAGCGTTGTAAAAGTAAGGAAGCTAAAGCACTCCTACGAAAATGAATGATATCAACATAAAAATTGATAGTTCTATCAAAATCAAGTATATTTACAGAATCTTTATTGTTATAGTAATGAAGAACAATTATATTTTATGTTACACAAGAGACAATTTTGGAATAGAAAGAATGCAAAACATCGATTCGTAAAATTTGCTAAACGATAAGAAGGAAAGGGACCAGTAAAAAATTTGATAGTCTGATTAGAATCAAACGTATTCGCAAAATCTTTTTTGCTCCAGTAATGTTGGTGCGTTTAATATCCGGAAGATTATGCATGTATTTCGTATGATGAGGCATCCAGTTGGGTAGGAAATGATGCAGAAAGTGAAGGAGTATGTCAAGCAAATTGAAACTAGTAATCCGAGGCACACATGATCGTGGATAACTTTAACGATGACTTTCTTATCAAAGCACATACGTCTGCCTAACCTACTTCCACCATGCTTTTGTTCATTCGAGGTTGAGGTTGACTATGGAAAAAAAGCTCGCTGCCTTGACCTGGCCTGAATCGTTGACAAAGGTGCCTGTACCACGGTAAAATGATGACATCTCTAAGGAAACATAATTTGCATTGGGAGTGTGTAAACCGTAAAGATTGAACGAGCGTCTTTGTAAAAAAAAAAAGGAAGGTTCGCTTATTTGTGCGTTTCAGACCGCGCAAAAAGCAGGTGTGGACTATTACGTAATATATAGTTACTTAACTTTCTTTGAGGTTTCTTCTCCGCGCTGATTTTCAAACCCTTCTGGAGCAACAGAACCTGCTTTATGCATAATTCAGAATGAAAGTAGATTTTTGTATACCTAAGAAGGAATTGTCGTGAGAAAAGCAAATTGTTTCGCAACTTACGGCGAGCGAAATTCTTGCGATTCGAATTAAAATTCACCTTTGGCAAAGATTAATAAGAGTTTTTTAATGTGATTGAGAACTATGATTTCACTGCGTATTTTATGCGTTCGTGGCAAAAATTAGTAAACAAAACGCAAAACAGTAAAGAAAATCTATGCAGTTCCTGCTTCATGCAATCGATGCATAAAATTTTTATTTTGCATAAAGATCTAGAGTTTAGTTGTGACTTTTGAGACGAGTTATGATAGCTTTTATATTGAAAGGCTATACTACATATTGTACAATTAAATGTATATGTGTAGAATAAAGGATTTTATTTTCTATTAATATTTATTTAAAGGAATTTATCATTAGAATGTATGTATATGTATTTGTATGCGTTCGTTTTATGTCGCAGATAATACTAAATAATTATTAATTTAACAGTGTCAATGTTTGTATCGTAACCATTATTTATATGTATTATACTTTCACAGCACATATTTTATAATAACATATCGATGTTAAAATTAATAGATTATTAGAAAACGTAAAATTCCGGTATTAAATTATGAATTATTATTCAATGTACACTATTATTTTCAGGATTTTCCGTCGGCGATGAGTTGGGTTTCGGTCAATCGTTGTCTAACGTAGAAGTTTCCAAACGAAGAAGTGTGTCTACTAGAGGAAGTGTGCCATCTTACACAAACACGGTAAAAACAATGTTCAAAATAATAATAGATTTCATACACGCTGCTAAAACGAATACTTCATATCTCTCCTTTAATTCTTTTAATACTTCGATCATAAAAATAGTGTTCCCATTTTTATTCGTGACTTTGTCAATTAAAAAGAGAACATTATAATTATATAGAATTTTCTAATACGACAATATTCTAAATAGAGTACTGTGGAATATTATCTATAGGATCTGTAACTGACAAAAACATATTCTACTTCTGCATCACGTTAGTAGTCCGGTGCATAACCGTACAAGATTATGTGCTTAATATAAAATTAGATCAAGGAAAGCTAGAACGGTTACAAGAATGACTCTAGTAGATTAAATAATGTATTTCACCGTATTCAACGCAAGTTAGCAGTAAAATTAATCAAAAATAGAATTAAAAGTACTTATAATTAAAGTAAATACTATTTACCTAACAATTTGTTTCAAAATTACTTTGTTATTTATTTTATACAAACACACAATTAGTTTGTTACTCTCTTTACATGTACACACAATTAATACGTAATTACAATTAAATACACAATTACTCGTGTAATTATATCAATATAGGTACATATATCGTGAGTAGCAAAGAAAACTATACAACATAAACGAAACAGGTCCAAAATCAGTCGAAAGTATGAAAACACTGTAAGTTGATGGAAATAGAGATATGCTTGTTAAACAAACGTTAGAAACCGTGAACAATTGAGTTAATTTATAAAAAGTGAGAGTTTCAATAGCTGTTTCGAAAAACTAGAGTTTCGAAAGAAGGACAAATTTTTTGCGTAATAAAATTGTATTAAATTGTATTGAAAATCGGTAGGGTTATTTATTAAAATTGATTTCAAGTGATTGGCTGGTGTTGTTACGTAAACAGTCGTGTTAATTTATGAAAATTAAGAATTTCAATAATTGTTTCCCAACACTCGAGCTTCGATAGAAGAGAAAATTTGTTGCACAATATAATTGTATTAAAAATGGATAAGGATATTTATAAAAATCGATTTCATATGTTTGGCTGGCATCTTTAGGAACCGTAAGCAGTAGCGCTAATCCATAAAAAGTACGTGTTTCGATAGTTGTGTGAAAAACACGAGTTTGGAAAGAAAAGAAATGTTCCTCGATCTCTATTAAACATCGGTAAAAATATTTATTAAAGTCGATTCCAAATTCTTGGCCGATACAGTAATTTTGATTTTTGAAAGCTTGTCATATTTGAAGAATTATATGCTTACACATTTAGTGAATAATTTACTTTCTCTCGAGTCAAACGGGTTAGATGTCTGTCATGGCACAAATGCAACTCGAAAGCACAAGGTCAGCCATATCGTAATTGGTGCATGAATGTCGATCCACCTATTTTCACGAACAAATGTCTGCAACAATAACACGGTCTAGCACAAGGTACACATATGTATATTAGCGGTAGAATATTAGCATTCTGTACTACAAATAATAGATATCCCATTGAAGTACAATAAAAAGCAATGGGGAAGGACGAACGAATCAGGACAAGGCTGCAGAAATTTTTCTACGGTGCTACTGTATATCTCAAAACCCGATGAGGTAGAAGTGCAAGTGCGAAGATTAATGTTTATGAACAGATTGAAGTCACTCGAGCAGTTCTGATTTTTCTTCTGAAACTTGATAGACGACTTTCTCACATAAGAACTGAAAGCTGTGTCTTCGTGGTATTAAATCACAGGCATTTATCGAGCACTTTGTTCCGAGAACTTTGGGACAGTTGATTCACAAATCACGAACATTATTTTTTAGCTCTTTGTATTTCGAATTTTTTTTCAGTATCGTTGGCAACAATTCCTTATTAGTTTGTGTTTTATTTAAAATGTAGTTCAAAGGCAGTTCCTTGATTGGTAGTAATTTTAAACAGTTCTTTTTTTGCAAATTATATTGGAAATAACTAAATACACACTTGGAAGTATCGAGTCACATTCAACATAGGAGTGCAAAAAGTTAATGGAAAAAAAAATATATATTCCATTAACTCTTATATATACATATATTATATATATATAAAGTATATGTATAATATATATAATATATTATATATATATAAAGTATATGTATAATATATATAATATATTATATATATATAAAGTATATGTATAATATATATAATATATATATTATATATAATATATATAATATATATATTATATATAATATATATATTATACATATATATATAATATATATATTATACATATATATATATAATATATATTATACATATATATATAATATATATATTATACATATATATAATATATATATATTATACATATATATAATATATATATATTATACATATATATAATATATATATATATTATACATATATATAATATATATATATTATACATATATATAATATATATATATTATACATATATATAATATATATATATTATACATATATATAATATATATATATTATACATATATATAATATATATATATTATACATATATATAATATATATATATATATATTATACATATATATAATATATATATATATATATATTATACATATATATAATATATATATATTATATATATTATATATTTTATATATATATATTATATATACGTATAATTTACATTGATCTTATTTTATACTTTACTCGGCAACGAATTTTGTGTTCGACTTAATTTTTGTGTCCGTTTTATAACAGTTTGGATGAGGTTTGCTAAAGAAAATGAGCTAGGATGTTCAAAATACATTTGTACTTACAACGTATGGTAGAACAACGCTTCAATACATGAGATCAAGAAAACAAAAATATAAGTACTGACAAATTACGTGGCAGAAGATTTTAATGCCAGTATCTAGAAAACGCAGAAGCTATTCACTCAACTTAATATTTTTAAGAGTATGAGTCACGTCTATTCGGAAATAAGTTATTAAAATATTACACACACATTGATGTTACTAATACCGAATTTCACTTTTACTGTTAATTCTTTAGTGTCGATGTCTAGGCAGTGGACTTGTTCTGAAACATGTTTCAAAATTGGTTACACCTCGTCAGATAATTAAACACGATACACTATCATCCGTCATTGCTTAAGTTTTTCTTCCCCGATAGCTATGGCTAATATCAGAAAGTTTAAATGACTTACAGATTATGATAACAACTGTAACATCATAGAAAGTCGATCACGTAGAAAGAAATCCACGACCGTGCGTCATCCTTGAAAAATTAACAGATCTGATTTCTCTCTATAATTCAAAACATTTCAACTTCAATAACAGGATCTCGCTGTCAGTTTCATGACCAATCAAAAAGTTATTCAATTTTGTAATCTAGTAAAAGAGCTTTTGGAATATTGATCAATTCCTTTTTTCAAGGCTATCAATCGAGGAGACGTTCGACAACAAGCACAAACCAATAATCGACAAGTGGTGCCTCCTTTCAAGCCATTGCCATCGGGTGCAGTTCGACCGATTGCTCAGCAACCGGAACGACAAAAATTAGTTGTTCAGCAGAATAATACAGCTCTCCGGACCGTGCCAGCGCCTTCTTTGTCGGCAACACATCAGGATATGCTGAGGCAACAACAACAACAACAACAACAACAACAACAACAACAACAACAACAGCAACAGCTAATTCAACAGGAATCGAAGCAGAAACAGCAACAGAGGCTGCAACAGGAGGCGTTTGCGTTGCAAGTGCTGAAGCAGCAACGGTTACAACAACATGAAGCTATGAGGCAACAGCAACTACAAAAGATCCAGCAACAACAAAAACAACAACAGCAGCAGCAGCTAGTGGCGCAGCAACAGCAGTTAGCGGCGCAGCAACAGCAGTTAGTGGCGCAGCAACAAAAGAGGCATCAGCAGATGCCAGTCAAGAGGGATCAGGTAATTGTGTTTCGTTATCCTTGAATCGGTCTATCTCCGTTACAGTGAGGATGTTTAAAATATTCTGTTTAACACTATTATTGGTTGTTTCGAGATAATTGAGACGTATGTGGTGTTAAAATATTATTGCTCCCACATTGCAAAAAATGTAAATAGAAACGTTCACGGAAATCTTTTTCGTATGTTTTAATTGATACATTCTGTAAAAGAGACAAATAAATAATGCTCCATTGTTCTATCAATAAAGTCATTTCCAAAAATGCGAATTCACGCAGACATTGATAATCGTATAGCAATAATAAAGAAAAAAATCATTTTTAGTTTTTCGGAAACGTTTACATGCATATCTAATTTCCAACAACCAAATGGACTTGAGAAAATGTACACGCTGTGCTCGATCTATAGAAAATAATTTTGCAAATGATATCTTTTCATTCTCTACAGAATAATATTAACAAAAAAAGATTACCAAAATAATTTTCCTTTAATTATTAACCCTCCAACAGCTGAGACTGGGTCTACTTTGACCCAGAATATCAAAATCGACATATAATTCTTCAGTTTCTGACTATTACATTAAATGGACAGCTGTTGCGTGAGTAAAAAACGGAAGACTAACGTGTTTACAAGAAGTATACCTTGGAAATATATGTTTCCAAAAATTCATAAATATAGTAGTTGTAAGAATGGTCCGTTGTCCGAGGGCTAATTTAAGTATTTGTCCTAATAATTAAGTTTCACTGAATTTATATGTTTTGTTACATTTATAGACACCACAGATAATCGCCGTTGCAGCTGCAACGCCTGGAAAAATGCCTAACATCGTTGCTGCGATTCCGCCAGCCGGAAGCATTGTAGAACCTGAATCTGCATCGAAACAGGTAGTTGCTATCGGAGGTTTGCCACCTTTCCTCTCAATGCCACCATCGTCATCACAGTTAACTGATAGAATTAGCAATAGTCCAACAATTTTGGAAGATGCCGACAATGAAGTATCGAAAGACGATCTTAATCAGGTAATCCTTTTCTTTGCCCGAAACAATGGGTTTAAAATTGTTCTACACTAATAACGCCTGTTGATAACAATATATAGATTTTTTATGTTAAAGATAAGATTGGGTTGTCTGCTCGGGGAAATTGCAGAATTTAATTTATCTTATAAGGATGCAAATAATGAGAAAACAATTATCAATAGATATAACAGTAGCAACTTCCGACCATTAGAAAACGCTAGCGATTTCATAGTAGTGGTACATAAATTTGATTTATGTACCATTGATGATAACTGCGTTTATTTAGATATTTATAATTTGTACAACTTTGCAAATTATGCAAAATCGCTTTAAGAATACATTTTCATTACAGTGGGTGATCAAAATATTAGAACCACTTGCATAAATTGACGATTCTTTATTGAAGCAATCAATTTTCAAATGAAAGGCTAGCTATACTGAATGCTTATCATTTTCGTATGAAGTATTCATGTTTGATAATTATAAATGTACACTGATTTATTGATTGTTTTTTATTGATTTTCAGCTGCCATTACCTGGAGACGACGTAGCATCCTCTGTGAATGAAATGACATTGCTTTCTCTCCACCCCATTACTTCGGAAAACAGTCACAACTTGCATCAACAACAAACGGAGAAAAGACAATCATTACCATCGTCTCTGCCATCTTTGGCACCCATTCAGGAGATGGAGACGTCGTTAAAAGCTCTCGCGGAAGCTAGTAACATTACTCTTGAGGCTTTGGAAGCTGCTATTTTACTTAGGCAACAACAATTATTACGTAAACAACAAGGACCGACGAGTACAACCACTAGTACGACAATGGCTCCTCCCAAAAAGTAATCTAAATTTTGTTCACCTCTCACAGTATTTGTTAACGTCATTTGCAGACATGTTAAAAATTGTTCAGCTTCAGATACCGAATTAATGGGTGGCTTCTCATGTAACGGCAGTAAAAACAAGTGATTTCTCATAATTTTTTTAAAAAACATTGTTTCATATTATACACACAATAAATAATAAGGATTGAACTAAAAAATAATACTCGTACTTCAAGAGTATTTGTTTACATCCTCATATGTCCCTTCTGAAAAAAATTTCTTACAAATCATTTGTTTTTGCTGGCGTTACACGAGAAACTCCTCTAAACTAAGTCTACTTTATCCAGGAACATTTTATTTGACTTCGAAGTAAAATTTAATTTGTTTTAAATTTTTTCAGTAAGTATAACTCAGGAGCCACGAAAGTAATGAATGCACCTAGAGAATATTATCCATTGGGTTATGACAAAAATTTCGATGATAATTTCGCTAGTCGCGTTGATCTTCCGGATACGAGTTTCTATTGCGGTGATCAGAAACATTTCCCAGGGCTGTATGCTGACGAAGACCTTGGATGCATGGTAATATACTTTCTCATAAATTAAAATTACTAATTCACAATTCCATTCTAATTTAACTTTACAAGATTATTAGTTTTCGTTAATGAATGACAAAAAATTTTATCAAAAACATTAAGTGCATCTTTATGAATGCATCGACTTGTTTTCACAATTTGTGATACCAGCTAATTGTAAAAGTGAGCAGTCGATTGTGAATTTTTGTGCAGAATAAAAATTGTCTGCTTTGATTGCAAAATACAGGAAAGACATTTATTTCTTTCCTTAATCATTTCAATGACCTGAATGCAATACAACGGTATTTTGAAATTTGAAATTTTTTAACTGCTTTGCATTTGATCAAATCAGCAGTCTAGTGATTAACTAATATTAATGGATAATTAAATCAGTTTCAAATAATAAAACAATTAAGCCTTTGAAATACGAATTAAATGAAATTCGATGTGACCAAAAATGGTATTTATTATTTAACTTATCATTTTTGTAAGTTTAATGTTGAATTTTGTATAAATTCAAAACAGATGTGTCCCTTGGACGATAGCAGATATCTTACTGATAATATTTATTGTTAATATTATATAATATTTTACGTCAGTGTATATAGCGTATTGCGGCTAAATAAACATTAATATCTCAATAACGAATTAAACAGTAAGATATTCGAATTACAAATGATAGTTGTTTTGTTGGACTGGTGCCCTAAATATTCTGTACTCAAGACTTAAAAGACCGAAAGTACGTTGCATAACTATAACTGTAGCCTGTCCTTCGAAAAGAGAGTACAGCGATGGTCATAATAGCTGCTCATTGCATTTCGATCACTATACCCAAGACATGTGGGTACCTGATCAACAATTATGACTGTCAGTTTACCTCCGTCGTCTTTCGAAACACACGGTACAGAAATCAGCTGAATCAGGTTGTGAAAACAGGAAAGCAGTGACGTATAATCTTAACACGTTCACTAGCAGCGTCACACAAGTGTGACGACTACGATATTGTGTACCACGCAAATAAAGTCAAATTCATTTTATATATGTCATTTTTTAAAATTATAAGCCGCAGTAGAATAATCAAAGAACTTTTAACTTTTCTGTGTGAATATCTTTTTTCTAATTTTACAAGAGGGGACGTTGTATGTAATACAGTATTGTAACTATAGACGCTGTTGTTGAAATAAGTGCTGGTAATGAATGTGTCAGAAGTTTGAACGTCTTCTTTACCGACGGCAATTATTTCAAATATTTCACAATCTATGTAGTTATTTTTCTAGTGCTGCAGCATTTTATTTTAACAGCTGCTCAACAGGGGGATTCGATTTATCCATATAATTATGTATTATAATGCTATTGAATGCTGTAGAAAATTTTGGGTTTTGATTAGGGGTGTGCGAGTATCCGAAATTTCGGGTACTCGAGCCTCGGGTCGAGTCGGACAATGATCGGGTAGGGTCGGGTCGGGGTCCCGAAAGTTTGCAATATTCGGGTACTCGAAGTTAAAGTTGCATTTATATAAGCATAATGCTGTCTTATGATTTTTCAGTTCAATTTTTTATTTTCAATGGAAGGTTCAGAATAATTTTTGTATTTTTAGTGTAATCGGTTGTCAAATTTCGCGAGGAAAAAATATTTTAGAATACATTATGTGAAAGAATGTACGTAAAGGACGTTTCTGTTTCTAGTAAACACTGTTCTTACAAGACACGGGTTCTTCGTCCGCACACTGTTCGTATAAGAGCACTGTTTCGTAAACGGTGTTTACTACAAATCGAAATATTTTTACAACCGATGATTGGACGTCTTAATATACACAGAGTCACAGAGTTATTTATTGCTGATTTGACCGCAGACTTGCCCCAACTTTAACTTCGAGTACCCGAATATTGCAAACTTTCGGGACCCCGACTCGACTACCTTTTCGGGTACCCGAAATCGCGGGTACCGAAGTTTATAAACTTTCGGGATCCCGACCCGATCCCGAACAAATTTCCCGACCCGAACCCGAAATTTCGAGTACTCGCACACCCCTAATTTTGATTATCGACATAATGGTTAAATTAAAAATTCTTTTTATATAAAGCTTAGCACCAGACACATATTATAGCAATAATCACTGTATTCTAATTACAAATTTCTATGTTCTCAGGTATTCCACGTCTGCGCACTAACAGATGATGGACTGATTATGAAGAGTTTTCTATGCCCTGAATCAACGTTGTTCGACCAAACGATTCTCAAATGCAACTGGTGGTTCTACGTCGACTGCAAATCATCGAGAAGCATATACGACAGCAACATTCCCATTAGCAAGAGCTACCAGCTGATGAAAGCTCTTGCGTTCTTCTCAGCATACAAAAACCATGAAAATAGTACAATCAATGCTCAAGAAAGCTTAGAACCCAGTAGCTCATGAACCTCCTAAGAAATAGGCGAGTCGTCAATCTCCACTAAGTAGTCGTACATTTATTGTTAGATTTTAATCGGTTCTACGATTGCCAATTAATGTTCTCCTAATCCATTAACTCTCGATTTATCTTAAACTGTCTCTGTCTGTTGCAACGCCGAATTATTGTGTCTGCTGGCTAAGATTTGAATGCGTTGACTGCCATGTTGCTTATATACAGATGACACTATTTTTTCATCGGGTTTAGAAATTCATTTTTGTTGTAACTGAAGCATATATTTAAAGGAATAATCACTATGATAAACTTCATTTTTCTAAGTGTGGTTACATTAACTGAATTAATTTGATGTAGTGAGATTTTATAAAGTTTGTAATCTGGTAATCGACGTGTTAATGAATTAAGTTTTATTTTTGGGGGGAATTAATGGATTACAAAGAATTGTTTTAATGAATATATGAGTCTATAGTTGACAACAAATAAGAAGGAACTTGTTTTACGCAACTCATTGCGCGGTTGCATTGTAGTAAAGTCTTTGCTCCCCCACTCGATCATCGAAACGTCATGAATTTTCATATACTGGGAGAAAGTGATTCGTGGGGTCTGTTGTCCTAAGCGCGGGTAGGGAATTAGCCAATGAACGAGTTGTGTTCTGTCATGTGCGCAGATATAGCCTTAAACTCGTTATTTTTCAGGTAACTTCTCATTTGGTGTCAGGTTTAGGCATATTATTCGAGTTTTCGTTCTGCAGTGTACGAATTCTTCTCGAATAAGTAGACAGCGAGTGTTTATGCGAATGGTCGATATAATTCGCTTATCTGAAAGTTGATCGAGGATTATAGTTACAGAAAAACTTATTTTATTACTAAATAGTTTTATCAAGTTAGAAATATGAGGAAAATCTAACTTGTCCATGTGTTTATGTTTCTGTAAAATTCGCAGTCTGCAAACAACTATAAACACTGCCAATGTTATCGCAAACGGCGAAAGTATGTACATATAATTTATTGCGTTAGTACGTAGTATTTCTAGCAAATAATTTTTTATCATAACAACTGTAAATAGTTATTATGTTGGTCTCTTCTTCGTTGATATGGCTTGTTCAATAATAATTCTATTTTCCATAATAATGAATTCTGTTCTCAAGCTTACCTTATACATAGTTTTCTGTAGTTTTGGAAACTTCAATTGATATTTAATTCAATAATGATTTTATTTGGTGAGGAAGAAATGATTGCGTAGAAAGCGTAACATTTATTATGGCAAGTAAAGATAATGAAAAATAATACAGTTTAAATGCCAATATTGCCCTATTACGACGTACACAGTCAGTCTATAATTTCTCGTCGATGATCACGTGTCATTCGTTACTTGAAATTTAATAATACCGAAGGCACAATCCTTGTAAGGTCCTTGATAACGTAAATAGTTAGTATGTTCTAGAATGCCTACGATTATCGCACTTGATAAATAAATCGCTTTCTAAAAGGTACAAAACGTTATAAATGTTATATAATTTACTATTGATTACGAAAGCGCGGACCAATTAAATTCGCTGAGGAGTACGTGTCGAGTTGTTAATGTTCAAACTTTATATAAAACATAGAAATCCTAATATACTTTCGTGGGCAGTGTCACCTTTCGGCGCAAGGTGTTCTCGAATTATAGCTGAAATTAATCAACAGAAAACGATGAGTGAAATTCTAAAATAAGCTCGGATACTTTCGTGACTATATGTAGAGATAACTATGATTGTGAACTTTGTTAGATCTCTAAGAAAGTACCTTAAGCAAGTGCAAGAGATACTTTCGAAACATACAAGTTTGTTACAGTCGTAATACTATGTTACGTGTCTTATTAGTAAGTTAAATTACATCTATAATTCTGAAACGCCCTGTATAAAAATCGACGTCGAAAATTCTATCAAACGGTGTGAAAGTGAGTAGAACTCCACATGTACATACGACACTTAAGGTAAATCGGTCGCAAGTCTAACTATTCGACGTTACATTTATATCGAAGACACGTTCGATCAATTACAACTCACTCTACTTCTTGCTTCGCTCTAGAGCATGACAGGCAGCAAAACTGTTGGTAGAACTGGTAAGAGCAAAGCCGAGCTTGCGCAACTAAATTGCAGTTAGATATACTGTCCTTGCAATGAGGATTCTCGTCTAAAACTGAAAATGAAATAATTACATTGTAAATTTAATATATTGATTATCACATCAGTGTCTGTAAAAGTCAAACAAAATCGGAGCAACTTATTTCAGACTAGAACTACTGTATGAATTAAAATGATGTTTCTGCTTCTTTCTTTTTGCTATATTGAAATTGTACAGCGTGAAAAAATCCATTTATTGGCTTTATATTACCCACCAAGAGGAGTAAACAATGTCTGATTAATATATGTCCCAACAGCAATCCTTTCTCTATAAAATCTTGTAGACTTGTATCATATATGCTAACAAACTTTGATTTACGTAATAGATCGTTATAGTCATTGATTTTTAAGTTTGATTGAAATATTTTGCCATCTATGAATGATCGCCGTGGCAGTAAAAGTGTTAAAAATCTAGAAGATGATTGTTTAAAATACCGTTCGAGATTTCTGGATCGTCTTGAACTTGCAAAACTCTATGATGATTTTCGGAGACGTGTACATCATCCTTGCAAGGATAATCGTTGCAAGTCCGTCGCGGTATAGGTTTGTCGTTTTCCTTGCAATGGAGCTCGTGAGGTTCCGGCGATTGACCATTTCTATTCAGACATCTCACGTCTCTTTCCTGAATGCCTTTTCCGCATGATCGAGAACACTGGAATCATTCATCAGTATATTTGCAGATGAATATACGTTCGTAAAATTCTAGTCGTGGCTGTCATGAAATCGACAGAACATTAAACATGAAACGTTGAATTATTAGGTCGTTAACTAAGTTCTGCGGAATTTTTACTATAAAATATTTATTAAAATACTATTGTTAGAATTTTTTATCAATCGAAATAATGGCCACCATTTTCAATGACCTTTGCCCACTTCTTTGGTACGAGTTTTGGGTTGTTCGGAAAGTAATTTCGTTTTTCGTGTAGATATGGTATTGCTTCCATTTATTATTACTTAAAATTATTCTAAGTCGCAAAATCATTGTATATTTTTTCAGAACGGACATTTCGGACATCATTTCGTGTCTTATAGAACTTTATAATCTTTCAAGCATTTGTTTTGTCATCGCATCAAGTATGCAAAATCAAAGTGAGCATATCCGTCATATTTTGCTTTTTTGTTACGGGTATGGTAAAAACCCAATACAAGCAGGGAAAAATATGTATGCTGTTTACGGAGAGGGTGTACCGTCGCATTACCATTTATTTCGTTCTTTTCAACTCTTTTTAAACGGTGTAACTATCATTTTAAATGAAGGCATCAAAAGTAATAAAACTCAATTATTTGCTAATAAAAAACAAGAATTCTACGAACATGGGATCTCCAAGTTACTAGAAAGATGGCACAAGATCATAGAACAAAACTGCCACTATATCACCGAATAAATAAATAGTGAAACATCGTCTTCATTTTCCCTTGGAAAAACGAAATTACTTTCCGAACAACCCAATAGATTTCGCGGCGGAAAAACGTTGGTTCATTGCAGGATACATAGACATCCAACCATTTCTCACTTCATCCAGGTTTTTGAAGTGCTGTCCTTTCAAACCGCGTATCATTGAGCGAAACAGATAATAGTCTGAAGGTGCAGTATCTGGAGAGTAGGCAGGGTGAGGAAGAACTTCCCATCCTAATTCTGATATGGTCCCTGCATTGATTTTTGGAGCGTGCAGCCTAGCGTTATCATGCTGCAAAATGGCTTTCGACCGTTATGACGCTATTAACGGTAGTTTATCAATTAATTTTGCATTAAGTTTCATTAATTGATGACTGCAGCGTTGGGCTTAGGTTGTTCCTTCAAATTAAAAAACAGCAAAATACATTGTACGGATATACACTTTTCCAGGCATCATTTTAAATCAATAGAAACAAAATTTTATGCAGGATTGTACTTCTGTACGTATTTTGTTATAGCACAATGATCAATATAAAAGAAATTTAAAAAATCGAAGTGAAATGTAAACTCGGTCTACACTACCGTCATTTACAAGCGATCGGCAGAACTGAGTTAATGACCTAATATACAGGGTGGTCCACGCAACTTGTTCACTCTAAATAACTTCCAAAGTATGCATTGTATGAAAAAACTTTTTCGAGAAAAGTTGTATGGTTTGAAAGGATACGTTATGTAATTCATATACCTTTTTTAATCGATAACTGTCACAAAATTCTGAACAAGAAGTGTCCCAGAACTATCCCCACTCTTGCTGGGTATATCACGTGAGGGCCCGTGCAGCTCGAGAGGGCTCGCTTGCAGAGAAGTATGGGTCGGGTATATCGGTGAGACCACTACTAATCTAATGACAATACTTATTTATATCCATTAGACAAGTAAATATCATCGCAGTTATATCTTATTTGGTATCATTTTCATTAGAAAACTGCCACAAATATGTTCGTAAAAGTTCCATAAAAAGATAAGGCCTCTCGAGCTTCGCTCTCCTTTTCTACGTTCGGCACAAGTCAAAGAATAGTATACCTGAACACAAAGTGTCACTGACCGTATTCGTGGTAGTGACATTTATCGATTAAATACTGTATCATGCACGGGCCCGTTTCAAGAAACAGTGAAATTATTCGTTAACTATTAGGTTTACGGCTAATAAAGGTCAGTACTTTTTTAATCTATTTAACTCTTTTCTCTTATTTAAAAAAACGAAGTTGACCTTCAAATCTCCAAAACGGCTCCACTTACAAGAAAGTATAATTTTTCTAGAAAAAGTTTTTTCATACAATGCATACTTTGGAAGTTATTGAAAGTGAACAAGTTGCGTGGAGCACCCTGTATACATGTAAATTAGAAGTATCAATAATGATCTGATACTTCTAAGCAAGAATGTTCCAAGCTAAAAATTGATTCGCTAATATTACTTCTGTCCAATCCGATATGAACCATGTAGACTCGCATGGTGGACCGTTACAAGGTCTTCTTGTTTCCGGTTTGGTTGCAGGGCAATTCATATCCAGGACCAGTCGAAGCGATCCACGCAGAGTGGTTACACAGATTGCTTCTCTGACCTGTTCACCCGAGTCACAATGTGTAGAGCACTGAAAAATAAAGAAAGAATACTCGAAATGTAAAATTAAATAGAAATGACACTTATTTCCATAGCAAGCAGAAAATTCAGTTTCTCTATCGTTAGAATGTTACATATCCGGCCGGAATTTTTTCTCTTTTCATCTCACAATCTTTTCTTATCTTTTTTAATACATTGTGATTTTATCTTTCGTTGATGTCCATGGATCACTTTAATTCATTTCGATTTAAAAAAAAACGAGAATTCATTATTTTCTGCAAGATACAAATGACTTATACGATTAATATTATACATACATTCGGTGTAAAAAGTATTCGTATACCCTTTAAAAGCGAATAACTTTTTCAATTACTATTGGTCGTAATTGCGCAGAAGAAATGTAAATAACAATTTTTTAATTTTTTATCTTTGTTTAGAATGAAAATTTAGAAGATGCCTTTTGTAGATCTAAGTAAGTTATATACATGCATAAAGTTTCATCGAAATCCATCAAGGTTGCTATGAAATATAATTGATTGGAAATAGCAAAACTTGGAAGAAACTGCGATTTAAATGAATTGCAAACCCAAAATTCAAAGATCTTTATATGTTACAATGCCAAAGCTTTTTTATGCGGTAAGCGATTTCGATAAAACTATAATTTACAAGCGAATGATTTAATTAAGATTGACTTATGGGTACCGATATACAGTGACTCCCATAAATATTCGGACACTCTTAAAAAGACTTTTTTGATATTGAACCCTATAACTGGGATAATTTTGAGGAATTAGAATAATTAGTTTGCCACATGACGTGAAAAAACTTTTTTAAAATTGTAATTGAGAGAATATACTAAAAGTTGTATTTTACAACTATTTTATGCGGGCTTATATCGAAAATTTAAAAAATACGTTTTTTAGATCTGTGTTGTAAATCAGCGGTGGGTGGACTTACACCACTATGATCCCAAATGGTTCGTTCTATTCGTTTAGTGACAAAATAAGCGGCCATTTTTTAGTAAAGAATGAAGTTCTACATCAACTAACGCAACCGGTAAATACATGAAGCCTTTAAGTTTCGAAAAACAATAGTAACTCAAATCTTCAAGAATTTTAGTTATATCAGAGTCTTAGTTATATTGTCTTTGGTGATTGACGATAAAATAAATAATTTTAGTCATGCGGTCTGATGTCGTATGAACCGATGAGTTAATACATATTAATTTGAAATTGAATATTCAATATAGAGGTCTCCTTTAAAATCGAACGTTTCAATTATATTTTAAAAACTGTTGGCAATCAAATAGAAGAATGTATAGAGAGTACAAATTGTTATTCCAGCAAATGATTTAGCTTTAACTTTCGTCTTTCCTGCTTGCATTATAAGGAAATAATCAAATTGTACCTCCGACCAAGGTCCTGTGAACCATTGTCCGCTGCAGGTCCTATTACTGGAGCAAGTTCTTGTAGTTTCAGGTCGACTCGAATGATCACAGAATCCCAGATTTGGACTACTTCCGCAGAAAACTTTCCTAGTTTGCACGCCTGTTCCACATTCGGACGAACACTGAGAAATTATAAAAGGATCATACATACGCTTCTGTTCATAAAACTAGAAGTTTGATACTTTAAGAAAAACTTCGCGCAAATTCTTACCCCTTCGGACCATTCAGTGTACAACCACTGTGGACTCTGTGGTCCCGTAGAAACGGCGGTTAATGACGGTGCTTTAGTTGAACAAGGTCCATAATCGCAAGGTTCTTGAGTATCAGGCTTCGTTTCAAGATCGCAGGGAGGTCCTTGTGTGACACAAGTTGCCATTCTTGTCCTCTTACCTGGCCCGCAAGACGTGGAGCACTTTAATTCGAAATTAGCAAATTAGAACACGTGTTGCTTCTCATAATTTTTATATTTAACTTACAGACTACAACAGTTGATAGAATCTATTAGTTCAATAGAATATAGAAATTACAGTATTTCATCGATAATCGTCGCCACCACGGGTCCGGCCGGCGACGCTTAAAGTTCAGATAATACTATTCTTTGACTTGTGCCGATCGTAGAAAAGGACAGCGAAGCTCGAGAGGCCTCGGTCGCCGAGAAGTGTAACATAATACGGGTCGAGTATGTCGGTGTGAAACCAACAATTAATCCAGTGACAAAACTTCTTTATTTTTTATTATTTTTTGATACAACTGTTACCAACATATTCGTGGAATTTTTCTAATAACATTGATACCAAATAAGATATACAATAAATCCTCTATAAACGCATAAGCCTCGGGGGGATAATTATGCGTTTATCTGAGACGGGTAACTATTTTTTGAGCTTCTAAGGCCGAGCCGAACGTAGAGAAGGACAGAGCGTGTAAAGCGAGACCACGCGCGGGACTTTTGAACTGGGCCAGCGACTGCGACTCTCCGCGTCTCTTTCTTTCCCATACGCCATCCTTCCTTGCGCCCGAAACGTTCATCGCCATTTAAACCACTAAATACTACAACAGTATTTACACAATTGAAATCATATCGTGTTTGGTCTTTTTTTAATCAGAAAAATGCCACGAATATATCTATGAAAGTTTCATAAAAAAATAAGTAATAATAAAAAAAATTAAATATTGGTGTTACATTGTCATGACGCACGGGCCTTTGGATTGTGCCGACGACTGTGACTCTCCGCGTCGCATTAGTAGTGGTTCACACCGATATACCCGAGCCGAGATCGGATTACTAAAGTGGAGGGGATATATTTTCTGCGTTTATCTGCTACAGCTTTTATGCGTTTATAGAGGATTTACTGTAATTCCGATGGTATTTACTTGAGTCATGGGCGATGAAAGTTTCGGAAAATTGTTGTAAATCTGATCCCAATTATATCGTGTTTGTTATTATTTTAATCAGAGAAATGCCACAAATATATTGGAGAAAATCTTAGAAAAAAATAAGTGATAATAAAAAAGTTTTATTTTATTAGCATTACACTGTGAAGACACGTGAGCCTTTGAACTACGCCGGCGACCGCGACTCTTCGCGTCTCTTTCTTTCCCATGCACAGTCCTTCCTTGCCCCCAAATCTTTCATCGTCCATTACTCAAGTAAATATCATCGGAATTATATCTTATTTGGTATCGTTTTCGTTAGAAAAATGCCACGAATATGTTGGTGAAAGTTCCATCAAAAAATAATAAAAAATAAAGAAGTTTTGTCATTGGATTAGTAGTGGTCTCACCGATATACTTGACCCGTATTATGTTACACTTCTCGGCGACCGAGGCCACTCGAGCTTCACGGCCCCTCACGGGGTATACCCCGCGGAAGGAGGGATTGTTTTGCGACGATTATTGTTCAGAATTTCACGACAATTAACGATAAAACACTGTTCATACTGATTCCTGCGACTTGTTACATAATTGTACAAAAATGAAACTAACAAGCGTGACAAGAATGGTGATTACCAATGTAATTATTATGTCGTTGCATATGAAATGTCCGATTGTTAACAGTAACGTTAAACAAACATAATCATCTTAGAAATGAACTTATGGATCAAAGTAAGCATCATTGTAATCAACGTATTCTGTGAATGAATTGCAAGATTCTTGATTGTTTTAAGGTAGAAAACGGATTTATTTGTCGTTCACGTTCATCATTTACAAGATTCTCATCTTCATTTTGTAGTTTTTTTTACCGTCGACGAATGGGCATTGATTAATCGATAAATTTTTGGCCAAACATGATGCTGTCGTTAAAATGTTATTTTTCCACTCATATAAAATGAATACTCGTCAATTGCATTGATTAAAATTGAAATAAACTTTATTTAAAAGTAAAATTGGACATCTCAATAAAAATTGAAGATAAACCTTAAGATCAGCTATGTACCTTAAAATTACGTATAATAACGACATAGATTGTAATAGTATTTCTTGATCAAAACGCTACATAACATTTCCATTCTAGAATCGGACATTTCATATGCAACAACCTAATAACTTTGGCGTGTACTGAATTTTTCGTTACAAATTCATTAAATATGATATCATTATTCTCGTTGGTAACACATTAGAAGTAGTACCTATCGTTACTACATTTAATATATTGTGTGCTATTCGTCATATTATAAAATGATATATTTAATTAAGTTTATAATACATACAAGAAAGCAGACTCAAAAAATAAAAACTGTTTCTACAATCTCTTAAATTTCAATTCACTGTCACTATTGCATAAATACGTATAGTAGAAGCGATGACCTTTTTAAAGTTAAGAAATGTTCTACCTTATACATATAATTATTAAGTATGATTTACTGTACTCTTCTGGATCAACTAGAATTGGTTTCTAAAATCAGTTTGGATTAACCGTATAAGCGCTATTCACTGTTTTCGGGCATGTCAGATTTATGAACCTCTAAAACCAAATAAGGTGTCTGAGATGCGTAATATGCAATAGGAGAAGATTAATACCGAAGACCATGTGCCCACGTTCCATTGCGGAGGCGGTATCGTCGTCGGCGTTATTTTCGCGTCGTATTCACACGATGGCATTTCACAGGGTTCACTCGTAGGAAGAATTTTCGGCTCCATGCAAGCGCCATCAGCTATCCTCATTACCAACGATGGTTTTATTTCTTGTACGCATTCTAATTCACGTGTACGGGTCCCAGTACCGCAAGTAACAGAACAGTGATTCCAAGGACCAGCTCTCCATCTTTGCAAAAGTTAATAACTATATAATCGATTCATCGAAACAAATCATTCAAATGAATTTAATCTTTCTCTTACTATTAGAATTTTGAAAACTCTCAAAGTAATCTCAACGTTCTCAACGCTTTGAAAATTATTAAAACTTTGATTGTGCATTGTTAGACTTTTTGTATGCACTCTGTTATGTTAATCAACAAACTACTATGTGAACTTTCTAATTTTTATTCAGAAAAATACACATATACCACTCCGGTAAGATTAAGTATGTAGTATGCTGATAAGTAGACTGTGAATGCTTAGGCAAAATAAATATTGTCTTCATTATTTACGAGATATAGGAACTACGCATACGTTTATTTCTTGTCTTGAGAATTTAAATGAGTTAAGAGTAATAGAACAGTGTTGTTAAATATTTTTAATGTTTTTACTTTTTTAAATAGTTTTAAATCAAACTGTTCTTAAATGTAAATATAAATATTTTGTGCATTATACTTACTTGGGCGGGCACGGTGTGGTATTGCAACGTTGAACGTCTCGTGGCTTTTCTGTGTGACATCTTTTTCCAGGCACTACTGTTTGCGTGTGTTCTTTCATGCATATATATTTTAACATTTGGAAGCCTTGATTTTAGAAAAAAAGGAAGGATACGTTAGATAATTTGGACTGTTGTCGTGTTAACAAAATTCTGACTTAATTGACGATGATCAAGTTTAATGTAAGCTACATAAAGCAGTGATTTTTGAGAATAGTTAATGCGAATATTGATGTACCTCCGCCACAAGTTTGGCTGCATCCGGTATAACCGACTGCTTTCCAAACGAATTTCCGTTTTTTATATCGTCTCGAAATATACGGTGATTGCGTCCCATTGTTGATTGCAGGACCACTTTCTACTCTGAAAAATAAGGATAGTAATTACACATCTTTCTTCAGTGAAAGACCAAGAATATATGTTATAAATTCGGATATTTAAATCCAAATACCTTCTGTTTAGAGTATTCGGTATAACAGGTTCTCCAGCTTTACTAGAAACTACAAGAATTAAATAATTATTATTAGCATAAAAAATAAGAACTTTCTATTCTTGTTAAATTGAAAATGTTGTAATTAATATTGCAATGTATACCTGTTTTGTGCCCAAAATGAGTATTTGTTGGGATGTTCCCATTTCCAGGGATAATGTATCGATAAACTATACCCGGATTTGGTTCTTGATACAGAACCTAATTGAAAGAGTAATGTACAGAATATATATACATAACTTAATAATATTTTTACCGCGTAAATATGTTATGAAAGGTTCGCAAACTGTTGTTTAAGGTAAGTATACAAATTTTTTGAAATATAATCAAATATTCACCATAACATCGATTGGTTCTTGCAATGGACCTGTAGCAGAGAAGCTTTCCAGATGTTGAGTCCCTTGACGGAGGTACACAAAAGTTGTTCCAGCTGCTTGATATTTGCCGGATAAGTTAATATTGTAATTTCCATTAAATAAATAGGTACCATTTTGCAATTTCACCGCTGGAAAAATAATTTCATATTTTATTTTCAATAAACACCGTACACAATTTGCATCAATGCTTACTTCCTAGGTTTCTGTCAATTTCAAGAGGTTCATTCTATTCCTCAATGTAATAAAACTAGAAAATGGTATATTTAAAATAAGTGTAATAATAATAGCAGAATTACTATTAAGTCTGTATAATAATTTTGTACTAAGTTTTTATCAGTTCAAATTTTAGTGTCTGTTTCAGAATATATCATTATTTAAATACATATATTAATGTAATATACCATATTAAATCAATTTTAGAAAAGCAATAAAATTTGCAAGCACAATTTTGTGTCATGTTAATTTATGGAGAAGGCTATGAATAGAAGTACAGCTCAACATCGGAGAAAAGAAACAAAAGAACGTCAATCAAAAAGAACCTACTCCCTCATGATAATGCCAGCTGCATGTCTTGCAAATGACTCTGCAGAAATTGCATGAACTAGACTATGAAACTTTACCTTACCCAGATTATTCTCCATATCTCTCTCCAATCTACCACTACCTTTCCAAGCATCTTAACAAGTTCTTACGAAAGAAGATTTTCAATAACCAAGAAGCAGCTGAAAACGCCTATGAAGATCTTATTTGGAACAGTATTTTTCACACGATTTTCATTCACATAAATTCGAAATAATAGGATTTAAAAAAACAAAGAGCAATTTTACTTTTACACGGTACATATGCTTTGATTTAACAAGTTTCAAATGACGTTTATTTTCAAGATTTCTGTTTGCATTTCATTATGTTAATATTTTCATTATAATTATCATTCCCTACAATGATGCGTCGATATATATATTATCCTATTTGACTGCATGTCGTTTGAAACAACCATATGTTAGTTTATTTGAGTAGCAATATAATTATTTCATTATTTGAATTTCAAATGAATATCAAATAATTTTTCATTTCATCAAATAATTCGTACTCTCAAAAATTCTATTTATTTCGTGTACTAAGGAACAATTTTAAAAGCGAATGTAACTAAACATCAATCATTAAACTACATAAATTAGTATATTTAAAATCAATTGATTCAGTTAGTTCAATAATGTCTTCTTGAGGTGGAATTATTTATTATTTTATTTGAACGGTGTAAATGAAGTAAAATATTATTTGAAAATAATTTATTTCATTTAAACGCCAAATGAAAATTGATTTTTTATGTTATTTGGAAAATGCAAATATAAAACTATTCAATATAATTTATAATTTCAAATGATTATTCGTTATCCCCAACCCTGATACATATGTACTTATTGCGAAAAAAGCATGTGTTAAATTACAAGTGACAGATACCAAAATGAGTTTTCTAAACGTTTGTTACAATATCAACCAAAAACTAATACAGAATTCAGAAATACGTACAATAACGAATGAGTATTTACAGTAACAATGAACAAAGATAAAAGAAAGTGAAAGAATAATTTTGGAAATGCAGAATTAGGCGTATTATAAACTGATAATGACATGTAATAATTGAAAATTCATGATATAAAATTACAATTCTTTTTGCACAGTCTTAACACATTTAATAGAGAAGTAGAAATTATCAATTTGGAATATTTCGTAATATATAATATTATATATAATTACACATATTATACATATACAGACTTGACACATTATAAAATAAAAAGTGGAAATAATCTATTTCTAATATTTCATAATGTACATATTATATTTTCCCTTTTTTTATCGATTTCACGAACGGTAATGTCGGTTTTCCTTTACTTCTCTCCATTTGATCATGATTGAAACACGAACGACAAAAGCCGATCATTTTCCGTAATTGTTCGGTCTAATAATAATGCTCGCAACACGTGACGAAACCACATTTCACAAAGTACTTTCCGAGATATGAATTAACACATTCATGAGTGCATTAGAGACTATTAGAGAGATCACGATCGATAAACCTAACAGCCCCCCTCCCCCCCGGTGCTAATTATTTCACGCTCGTGTCATGCGTTGAGAAGTAAATCGCATAATCAGTCACGTAATGAAACGTATAGTCATTCACGGAGCTCGAATACGGGAATCGCTGTCTCTGTCGGTGTTGTGTACGCGATATGATACATTAGAAATATAGACACGTCATTTATTAAATGACGCGCGCGCCGATTACCGCTGGTTGTCTTTCATCTCTCTTCAGGCGTAGTTGAACGAACTATTAGATTGATAATAGTAGCCATTAGAGAGCCAATTCGCTCGGAGAAAAAAGTGCAATCTCTATATCGCGTGCCGTTAGTTATTTTTAACTAACATTTTATACATAATTATTGTATACATTTATCTTTAAAAGTAATCTACACGATTGATAGTGTAATCATTTTTTGAAAACAAACACAGGGATTTGATCATATTTTGTAAATATTTTATTTATGTAAATTTTGGTTGGACCTCGTTCACTATTTTTCTGTTCAACATCTTTCTTTCTTATTGTACATATACTATAAATTATAACTATCGTACAATATTGGACATATTAAACACGTTATTACTTAAACTTTTTGTACTGTTATCATAATATTCTAAAATTAATTTAATTAATTACTTAAAATAAAAAAATTTGTTACTAGACTGCGTACCATTATAATGTAAAATGTAAAGAGCAGAAATTTCCTGTATCAGTTGCAAGAAACAGAAGTCAAGTAAAAATTTATTTGTCCGTTTAATAATTTAAATATTATTATAATATTCATACATTCATTTAACCTCAATATTGTTTCAAATGTCACCTACTCATTTTTATCATAAATGCATAAAACCCAGAATCTAGTTGTCATAAAAATAGTCATAAAAAATTGTCATAAAAAAACAGTAGTCTCTTATGATACTTTACCAGTAATTTAAAGTAAATTCATTAGTGAAAAATTGGTAAACATTGAATAATTATTTTCACAACGTCACATTAATTGAAATACATATATCTTTTTAATTGAAGTACATAGATTCACAATAGTTGAATCGTACATTATTGTACGCGGCGTTAGAAAACATAAACAAGTTCTATCGATACAGCTTACTCAAAGGTTTCAGTTTCTGACATAAACCTGATGTTTTAATACGAATCGTCATAATAACTTCGAGGAAATGCCAACAAAGCCTTCGATTCTGTTATGAATTGAATATAGACATGCGAAACGGTTGTCACGAACTCCTATTAGCGCTAAGATTGATCACTATTTTAAAACGTTCGGATCGTTTAGCGTTATTTCACACCAACCTGCCCCCTTTCATATTCAAAGAATGGCCACACTTCGGAAATGTTTTGCACAGCATTTAATCTTCTTAGCGATCTATGACACGTCGATTAACCGTTGTAAAAATCCTGATCGCAATCGTTTAGCCAAGAATTATGCCCCTTCTTACAAGGGCGCGGGTTGGCATGGATTTTACGACCGATCGATTTATGTGATCCGCGATAGATACGTTCCAGGAAACGGCATAGTATGTATTCATAATAACACCTTTTTGAGTTTCGCAAGGTACTGGAAAAAGAATTTAACCGTTGATAATTGGGCTGAGGAATTTTATGCGTTTATAACATTTGTCTCTGTACGAAAATATTGCACATTTTCTCAGTGTGAAATGCATTGAAACTGTCTACACGGAGAATAATAGGTAGTAAATGCATTCTCATCGATGACGGTATGTATTTTGAGATGTGTTATTTGAAACTGTTTTTCATTGTATTATGCCAAGGTTGACAATAAGAGCACATTCTTGTTAGTACCAGTTGTTTCTGAGATTTATAGGCTAAAGTACATTTAAACACAATAATGCATTTAAAGATTTGAGATTAAAGATAAAAGACTGAAAAATAAAAACACAGAATGGCGGACCAATACAGATTAATTATAATGAAACAGCAAACATAGTTGAGTAAAATCTAAGATGTACAGTAGCGGACAAAAATTTAAGACCACCCATTAAAAACGGATAACTTTTTTAAGATTGGTCCACAGTAGTTAAGTTCTTCTTGAAATGTTAGGAGGATTAGTTTACTAGATAATGTGTGGAAACAACTTTGGTAATTGTGCATAACATGTCCCACCTCACCGATTTTGATAAAATTGAAATATGTTGTAAAACTCAACATTCTGAACAACTTTTTCCTATACATGTAACCGTCGCTCAGCCTTAGTTTTTGAGATATTTGCGAAAACTGTAGCTACTACTACATTGAATTTTGCCTATACGCGCACGTCCGTGCTGTGCGTATGCGTTAGCATGGTGTGAGCGCTATTCAACTGTTTCTACAGATATATCATGCGATCGTCGAACGATCTATTTACCACGTGAACTTTTTAAAACATATGATGATGAAGAATGAATACATATTACGATGACACCACACACATCCACAAAGTGTTTCATACCTGAAATCTTAAGCTTTTTTCCGAATAAATGTTATGCGCTGATTGCACTTAGTATTGGATTTTTTAATTGCAAAAAATGTAATTCATGGAACATTCAATTGTATCATCTTCACCGTGACAGCATATTAAAAAATCATCGAAATCGGTGAGGTGGGACCTTTTATGCGCAATTACCAAAGTTGTTTCCACACATTATCTAGTAAACTAATCCTCCTAACATCTCAAGAGAAACTTAACTAGTGTGGACCAAGTTTAAAAAAGTTATCCGTTTTTAAAGGGTGGTCTTAAATTTTTGTCCGCTACTGTACATCTTAGATTTTATTCAACTAAGTTTGTTGTTTCATTATAATTAATCTGTATTGGTCCACCATTCTCGTCCAGCTTTTTCAAAATTGGTCACAATGATTCGAGCTTCTTTTAAAATGTTATAAGGATTAGTTTACTAGGTAATGTGTAAAAATAATTTTGCTGAAATTGCTATTGGTCGGAGTAGTGAAGAAAAAAGTAAAGGTCGAGATTTTTTACTTTTTTTCTGTGCCGACAATCGAAACTTAAAATGTGCCTTTCGTAGATCTAAGTAAATTATATACATACACAAATTTTCAACGAAATCGATTAAAGTTTCTACGAGCCAATAATGATTAAAAATAGTATAAATTGTGTTAAAATCCGATTTAAGCCCGAAGTTCAGAGATTTTTGTAGATTTTTACGTCTTTTAATGCCTATGGCTTTTTTGCGCTTCTCCCGATTTTGATTAAACTTTGTACATGTATGTAATACGCTAAGATTTGCAAAAGACATGTTCAAATTTTGTTCTAGACACAGATAAAGAAGTTCAAAATCGTGACCTTCACTTTTTTCTTCACAATTCCGACCAATAGCAATTTGAGCAAAATTATTTTTACACATTATCTAGTAAACTAATCCTTATAACATTTTAAAAGAAGCTCGAGTCATTTTGATCAATTTTGAAAAAGTTATTTGTTTTTAAAGGGTTGTCTTAAATTTTTGTCCGCTACTGTTATCTACAACAAAAGTTAAGGTTGACGTCTCGTGAAACGACAGCGAAAACAAGTAATTTTAAAAAACTTTTTTCAGAATAACTATTGGACATATGGGACTTCCGTTTTTGGGAAGTAAACAGATAGTCTTGAAGTAAAAGTGTATTTTTTTTAGATCAATTCTTATTATTCATTGTATGATACGCATGTTTCTCGAAACTTTGTTTTTAAATTGGGGTGCTCGATAACTAAAAACAACTTCTATCTTCTATCTTCCTAAACTGAAAACGAAACTCTTTCATTTCTGTACGTAATTCTCTAGAGATTGGACCTAAAAATTTTAATATTTTTTTAACAATATATGTTTAATTGATCGGCTAAAAAAAGAAGACTTTTCTGCTCAATCCTAAAACTTTTCCAACTATTCATACTCTTCTTTCAAAGTAGATTCAATTCCAGCTTAGAGTATCTGACTTTAAGAAAATTTCTCACATTTTGTGTCTTGATTGGGTATAGTGTACAATAAATTATAGGTAGCATTGAGCTAAAAGAGATACTTGTACTGCAAAACTATCTGTTTACATCCCAAAAAGATCTAATGTCATATATCCAATAGTTATTCCAAACAAATTCTTAACTTAATAAAAATTTGAACGCAGTTCCGGGTTTTCTTGAAATTTCCTAAAAGAGGTTCGTGTAGACTAAAGGAATCGTTTATTCTTCCAGATGGCATTGTGATCGTTTAATTTTAAAGTTGGGTCCCCAAAAAGGCCTAGACCCAGATCCAGTAGTTATTCTAAAAGGATCTTTGTAAATGATGTACTTGTTTCCGCTGCAGTTACGCGAGAAGCCCCCGGTAATTATTTTTGATCAACCTGCAAATGAATGATAATCCCTAGGTGTTCGTAATAATTTGATCACCAACTGCAAATATACGCAATAAAATCAATCCGAGTGTATGAATCTGTGAAGCGAGAACCTGGTAGCAAATGAAGTAAATAAACAAATCTCGATCCTTATCGGTGTCATAGCCAGCACACGTCACAAATTATCAAGAAATCCGAGAAACCAGATTCTCGAAGCCCAACGCGGTGTGTGACATGCCTATCAACAGTTGTTGCACTGCACTTGCAACAGACAGCTCTCCACGTTCCACTTAGCACGCAAACAGGAGATTGGATTATGAGAGGGTTGATGCTGTGAGGACTCGTTCATCCTACGGATTCGTACGATAGCAGATCCCGCGTTGATAACAAAGGGCGATCGCGAAATCGACGCAGCTGATTGCTTACAATCGCGAACAATCACGGCGACGATTCGCTCACTGGCACAGTTCATTAAAATCAGTTTGTCGCAGCTCCAACAGGACTACGTGTAAATATCAGCCTGATTCAATATTGCCGGGCAACCTTCGTTTGATCCCATTTCTCTTCATTCGTTATGCGCTCGTTCGAGTTCCGCTTGATTATCCCCCGACACTTTCACGCCTTTGTTATCGAACGACGTGTTTACGATTCCATAAATCGTGTATTTTCTGCCCTGTCTGTCGTTCGTTCGATCCGACCAACACTTTCATTTAATGATGATGTCATTCAGGTACGGCTCAATCTCCGATATTTCAATTAAGAGGATCTCCTAATGTGACAGGGTAAAACATTCGATCTTTTTGTATTTTCTTAATCCATACATATTACCATAACGAATTTTCTTACCCGGCTTCCTGTTTTCCACCCAAAATACTACACAAACTTGTGGCGGTATGTAGGCTACTTCCTATGCTCGTCAACAGAGGGACATTACGACAACACCTTTCCCGCTACTACCTGAATCCTCCTCTGTTTGTATATATACCGTCCTAAACTGTCCTTACGACATCCCGCGTCTAAGGTACGGGTCCGCTAGATAGCCTTACTGATGAGTCCTCTAGCGGACCTAGAACGAAACGCCTCCTTCTCCTTTTTCCATCTTTTCATAATCCAAAGCCGCCATAAACTCATGATTTCGTCCTTGACTCATTCTCAAACTCTGCCTCATCCTCGACCTCTGTCCTTGCCGCATCATATTCGAACCTTTGCCTGACCACACCACCTTCAAAATTCTGACCTTATCATTCTAGACCTTACAATTCCTAAAACACCCCACCATTCAAGTTAGCACTCATGTATACCCCGTTTTCCCTCAACAGATCAGATTCTCAGATTCTCTGTTCTCCAGAGCACACACTCATTTCGATCGACTGTCGTAGTCTACTGTATATTCCGCTAACGTACAATACAGGGTGGCCCACATAACTCTTAACAGCTGAATATCTAGAAAACTATGCCATCGCTTTTACCACTAAACCTACCACGGTCAAAATGACCGGTTTTCTATTTTACAATTGTTGAAATTAGAAAAACGATTTCGTAGGAAATGACTGAATTGACTTTTTTATTTAAGCACATATTCTTATGGAAACGGTACAAAGTTTAAATAAATTCAATCTTCTCAATTCTGTAATGCGTTTTATCTTTATATGTTTTGAGGTTGGTTTAGTGTTAAAGTTCTTGGTCTTAAATTGCATCGATCTGAAGGGCCTTTCTAACAACAATTCTAACTTCCCCTTTAAGGGGGGCGGGGTTACCTTTATAATTTTAAATGGAACCCCCTATAAAACATTACATGTTTAGATTCTACAGGAAAAAACAAGTAAATTTTGTCTGAAACATTTTTTTGTCAGATATTTCCATGATGAGATATAACAGTTTAAAGTTTCGACTTCTACATAGGTACTTACTTGAAGCGCTCGGAAATTATAACGCTATTTCCGAGCGCTTCAAGTAAGTACTTATATATAGAACTTTCATCAACATATTCGTGACATTTTTCTAATGAAAATGATACCAAATAAGATATAATTCCGATGATATTCACTTGAGTAATGGACGATGAAAGATTTGGGGGCAAGGAAGGACAGTGCATGGAAAAGAAAGAGACGCGAAGAGTCGCGGTCGTCGGCGTAGTTCAAAGGCTCACGTGTCTTCACAGTGTAATGCTAATAAAATAAAACTTTTTTATTATCACTTATTTTTTTCTGAGATTTTCTCCAATATATTTGTGGAATTTTTCTGATTAAAATAATAACAAACACGATATAATTGGGATCAGATTTACAAGAATTTTCCGAAACCTTCATCGCCCATGACTCAAGTAAATACCATCGGAATTATATCTTATTTGGTATCATTTTCATTAGAAAAATCCCACGAATATGTTGGTAACAGTTGTATCAAAAAATAATAAAAAATAAAGAAGTTTTGTCACTGGATTAATTGTTGGTTTCACACCGACATACTCGACCCGTATTATGTTACACTTCTCGGCGACCGAGGCCTCTCGAGCTTCGCTGTCCTTCTCTACGATCGGCACAAGTCAAAGAATAGTATTATCTGAACTTTAAGCGTCGCCGGCCGGACCCGTGGTGGCGACGATTATCGATGAAATACTGCATGTACCACTGAATGCCACGATTACAAACATTAAATAAACTCGTATTAGGTGCCAAGCTAAATCACGTGAAAATTGTCAAGGTCAAATCACAACTACACCAGCCAATATGAAACTGACAAACGAAGATTGACTGCATAGATTGTTGTTGCAACATGAATTTGTTTAACCTTAAGCAGGAAACTGTGTCAGGCAGATGTGTGCAGCGTGGCAAGCGCTAAATTGGTAATCGAAGTAATCCAAATAACACTAATCACATCAGGCAGTATGTGCACACATGGAATTTAATCCTGAAATATTCTTGCAATGGAGTTACAAGATTCCAAGAAGTACGCCCACAAGTATAGTATGATATTATCGCGAATATGTTTCAGAATTTCAGTCCGCGCATTGTTTAGATTGCGGAATGGATAGTCGAATAACAAGTATTCCTATACAAGTTCTACTGCATTTTCGTCGTGCCTAAAAATACAACGGTGCTAAATATACAATTGTCACTCCCTTACCCAAATAATTCTCCGTGTGTCGCAATTGTGTCACGTTCAGAGCCAGAGCACCTCTAGGAACTGTAGCCACTAGATTGTAACCCAGCTCCAAGGTCGGTTCCGTGAAAATCCCATCGATCAAGTGTCCACTGCAATAACTTGAGAAACACTGCAACCAGAATTAACATGGCGTTAATTCATTATTCATGTATTTATTGCATTTTTATGCCAGCCAGGACAAGTTTCATAATTCCCGAGCTGTTTTTCGATCGCGAATTTCATATGCGTTGCGACGTCTACATCGTGTAGAGTAATTAAAGGATTATTTTATCAGCTAATAAATTATTCAATACTTCAAAATTCTCATTCGCTGCTTGAAACAGCTAATGCGTCCAATACAGATTTCTTTCTTCTTTCAGCACATGGTACATTTTTTTAAAATTATTTCAAAATGTTGGACATTTACTATTATAGTGTTGTAAATAATTATTTTATATCGGAACATAGCTATATCAAATATTGTAAACGTGTACATGTATAAACAAAAGGGTCGAGAATATGGAGAAGATGAATTCTGAAATAAGTATAAGGACTCTTCATAGTATTGTACATTCATAGTTAAATGGTTTCAAGAAGTTAGTCATTTACAGTTATCGTATTGTAAATAATTATTGTAAAAGGTATCGAAAGAAAGATGCATAAAATTTGAAAAGTGTGATTATGTATGTATGATTTTAGAGATAATAGAATTCTCAAATAATTGCTGGCAATTTTCATTATAGAATTAACTATACAATACACATATTTATTGTGTCATAAACAAATGTATAATCCACTTTCAAGCATATTTCAGTTTCCAATCCCATCTCGAAGAGTGATGAAGCAGTTTTCAGAAAAGGAAATGCGCTTGCTTTAAAATTGTTAAGGGATCAGGTTTCCAGCAATTGAGGCCGATACTTTATCCAGTCATACGTATTTGAGTAGGTGATCACTCTAATCACTCGCAGCAGTGTGGTAATCCTTTGTTTTCCCGATGAAACCTAACAATTTCTGTTTCTCATAAATCATAAATTGAATGCATTTCTCACTGAAGTTACTTATGATTATCACTCTGAAGACCTACCTACATTATACAAAATTTTAGAAAAATGATGGAAGTAACAATACTTTATTTCAACACATCAATTACATTATAATTGGTTTATGCAAATTTTGTCAACCAATATCTTAGATTTGAAAATAATTTCTGTGAACATCAATTAATTGTGAGGAAACAAACTTGCCTTATTATTATTTATTTATTGCTTTAAACCATATAAGGTTTATATAGCATATACATTACAAATTGTACAATATATGGTTATATTACAATATGGCTTAGTGTCTAACTTCTAATTAGTTTACATTATTTTTGTGGGAAATAGTTTTATTTTCCAGATGCTGCATCCTACCCTATAAACATTTTATTTCATGAAACACTATTCGTTCGAATAGTATACCTTAAATACATCTTTCCTTTGTTAATTTTTTTCAACTAGGATTTGTTAATTTTCTTAAATATTTATGCATACAAAAAGCAAATCAATACTGGAGCACAAAGTACGGTTAAAAGTTTTTCATTGATGATTATTACACCAGTAAACAATAACAGTTTATATGCAAGGTTAATAAATAATAATACTTAAGTAATAATAAGAATACTTTCGTAACCTACCAGTGGTGCGTGTTTGTACTAATTGTACTGCAAACACTAGACATAATGTTGAATTACATTCCAATATCACCAACATAATCATAAAACTGTAAATGACCATTCTTAGTGTAATTTTAATTCTCTACAAATAATTATATTGTTCCAATCACTTCGGATTCACTCAAATATTTTATTTATAACAATCTTAATCGATCGAATAATTTCGCAAACAAGTGCACACACTTTAAACTCTAAGAGCAAAGAGTATTTGGGCAAGTAGTTGTCGACATACGAAAATAATGCAAGGAAAGGTTCGAGAAACAAACAGTAGAGTAAAAAATTTCATCGCATACAGTTTCTGAAGTGTCTACACAGCTCTTGAAGCACGGATATTTGCGAATTGCATTCAGGGCTCCATTCATCTCCTCGTCATTCAGAATCAGCGATGTCTAAGGAATAATTAGTCAAAACAGAAGTGCTGTTTACACACGTGGCCGCTTAGCCGCGACGCGAATTAGTAAGTCTCAACACGTGTCGCGTGACACGTGTTTGGACGTGCGAAACCACGGCGAAAATTATGGTTGTGACTGCGCAAATTTAGCCTCATCGTGTCGCGAACCTATTTGGCCCTCGGCTGCGTTCTGTCCTCGATACTTCAAATCGAGACAGCTGTCGAGTGCACCGGAAGTGAAAGAACCGGACGCCGCGCTGATACATTGATCGAAGACCATTCGTGATCACTGACAGCACTTGGACTAAGAATCTTAGGAATTTCTACAGTTGCAGATGTACAGTGCCGGACAAAAATATGAGCACACACTTTAGAAAGGAATAATTTTTAAAAAATTGGACCAAACGACTTGAATTTTTTTTAAGTATTAGAAGAACAAATTTACTAGCTAATGTGAACAAATTGTTATTGATCGGAATTGCGAAGAAATAGTGAAGATTACAAGTTTTAACTTTTTTGAAATAAAGAAAGAAGTGGATAGAAGAGGGGCATCATCGATACGAATATCTTCGATTATAAACTGATTGTATAACTTGTAAACATTATAAACCCTATCAATATTTATTAAATTGTAAACCGTGGTATAATAGGCGAACTATTATACTACAAATTTTTTATAGCATAAATAGCTTACGCAGTCGTTGTCACGTAAGTAGATACCAGGTAAGCGTAATTATTAGAGGTGACCTAACCTGTTCCGACTCGATATTTGCGGGTTCTCGCAGAAGTAGTACATATTATGTATTGCTCTGCCATCGATTGTGTCGACCCAGCGTTGATCATGTAGACTACACTGTAAAACTAACACCAAAAATATCTCTAAACTATTTATCGATCCGCACCACTGTGCAGCATGACTAAATAAAAGAAGATTTTAGACAAAAGCAGTAAATCTTATTGTTAAGGGTGACGTTTTAGAGAATAAGAAATATCCAAAGAAACAGTATATAAATTGCACGTTCAAAGCACTCCGATGACAACTATTAAATGTTATACAGTTTCTATAATAAAGATCCTGAAAGTCTAAACAAAACTATGTCCACAAATACAAATATAACTGCCCCACTGTACTTGCTTTCATCAAGGACCAATCCGCGTTGCATCGCGTGAATTTGCATGAAATATCGTTTCGATATTAATCATCCTGCTATGACGATAGTATTAGCATTCGTGATCCGCGCCTATGCGGCTGTATGCGCTTTTAATCGAGAATAGAATAATATATTGCAATCGTTTCCTGGAAAAGGATTCTTTGTCTCCTGGCAGAGGATACTTTGTGATTAGTAGCTATGCAGATCGGAGAAGCTGGATTTACATTCGCGCGAGATGGTCAGTTCGAAAATAACGTTACGAATGGAAAAAACCCGATGGATATTGTAACTTGTAACATTGTTCGTTGATTCTAGGGCTGATGAAGTTGAACAAGATTTAAGGCGATGAGGAATTGTATGTTAAATTGCGCAGTACCCTACGTGGGTTAGCGTTACATGGGCGTGGAATCGTTATATAGGACGCGAAAGACGAGTATAAATTATAGGGAAGACCACATGGCTACATAGCAGGGAGTGCTTCGGCAGTGATTCAAGTTGAATCTGGGACTTCGTATCTATTACTACCGTTTGATTGGGTGATTAATCACTGATGGCTTTCTTGAATGTTCTATTCTATTTTGGCTGCGTACGTACATAGTTTCGCAATTCGGGGATGCATCACGGCCGACATGACGTCAACACATTTATTTCGTGCTTCTACAAGTATTCTACTTTACCAAGGTTACCGCGATCGTGTCAGCAGATTGTTCAAGTTTTATTGAATATTTATTAACCTTTAAATCCCTTGCTGTACAATATGGAGTCAGATTCGTGTGCGCGGATTACAAACGAATTCTGTTTGGTGAGAACGTTATTCCATTCTTTTAAGACGAAATAAAATTATGTTCTTCTGTTATCAATAGATTGCGAAACTTTGTGTGAAATAAAAATTGTTCAAGTTAATGTTAGGAAACAGAAGTGAAATAAAAGTGTAGTTTCTCTTCTAATAATTTTTATAAGTCGAGAATAATATGCGAACATCGTTCAACTTTTCTAATGCCTTTACAGTTTTATATTTGGCGAATCCGCAGTCTGATTATCAACATGTAAGCAATGAAGTAAATGTTGATATACGATGGCAAGCAAACATATTACAATATTGATCGTAAAAGTTTTAAACAATGGACATGGTGAGTTTTGATATTCTTCTGATACATCTTACACTTTCAAGTTCATTAACGCTGGATTGGTGGAAAATACGATGGGTAATAAAATATAAATCGAATTTTTTCTCCAATTTTCTATTTGAGCGGAATTTTTCAAAAATACAAATGAGTTATTTTTCTACGTATGTTCTGCTACATTCTACACACTTTTGCCACCAGATTAGTAATCTTTTGTATCCACTGTCATAGAAAATAGAAGGTTGATCCCAAAGTTAATTTTACACGAACTGATCCACCTCTTCGTGACTATTGAAACAATATTCTCTCAATGTCTGAGTGGTCCAAACAAATGATAACGACGCCGTGATACACTGAGACAGTAAAGGGGATGTTCAAGAATAGTTCGATGTAGTTTTCTAATTTTTTCTTGTGCTCAAACGGCAGCTCAATCAGCTTCCAAATGACTTTAATGGTTGTTTGTGACGTTTGTCTCGACGCATTGTGTTTTGATCGTCTTGGCGTCCAGTAACAAACGATTTATGCCAAACAACCACTTATATCCTGAGTAACGTCTCATCCATAAATTGTTGACGTGATCTGTGCAAGACTTCAATGAATTTCGCACCTTCAATACTTAAAAACGTGATAATAATACGTTATGCAAAGGAAGTCGGTGCTACTCGCTCATTCATCGTTCCAGGTATTGAGAAAACAGTTATGTAAAATAGCCCATGATGCAGATTGAGTGGAAGACATGTTCTACCTGAATATCCGCTTGGTCTTATCTAGATAAGAGCAACTATGCTGCTCTACTGTACGTAGGACACATATTATAATCAGAACCGCACAAAGTCTATTTAATCTTGTCATTTTCATCAAGGCAACATGCAATTCAGTGTTAAGATGCATCCTGTGCAACTATCCACAGGAAACACCAATGTCGATTCACCGTCGACGAACGTCCACAATTGTCCTTGATACTTGCCAGAGCTGAACGCGGTGCTGCTGTTCCGCTGCGCGACACTTCTTTTTTCAGTAAAAGCTAATCAGTAGTAACGTGCATATAAAAGCCGCGCCCAAAGCGACTCTCCTCACTCTGATTGGATTAACCCCGGATGAATGTCAAGTTGCTCGTTGCTCACACGACCGATGTTAATTGTATGAATATCGCATGAGCGAATTTCTAAATCGACCCGAGGGGAACAATGAGGACTCGGAGCCACGGGTCTCGATTACTGTTCGATAATGTCAAACGACGTGAAAAAGGGCCCCCTCCCCCTCTCTTCTCCTTTTATCGATCGATTGATCGATATTAACGACGCGGGTCGACAGTATCATACCGAGAGTATCGGACGTTAACATTATCTTGCATCGATGGTTATCTAGGATTTATATTTATGACGGTGACGGTGATTTAGATGCGTCCCCGCGGCATTATAATTACAAAGAAATTTATGGAATCTCTTAATTACGTAACGATTCGGTACGAAAAGCTACGGACAATAATTTACTTAGAGGGTTACCATCGATAGCGCAATTTTCTCCGGGACATGCAAATAAATGTAACGCGGCAACCCCTGGTACTATACACTTAAATATTTTCTTCGAGAATATTGTGGCGCCTGGCGGCGTCACCGGTCAGTCGTGTTTTATTAGTATCTGGTGCGGCAATTTTGTAGACGATAGACCAGTCGGCGGTACAGCTGAAATTCATCGTATCTGTGTAACGCGCGTAAGCATAGGAGTTTTATGGTATTTTTAGACAGCCAATATTTCTTGCGGTATTCATTTGGATGAAGCACGCTCGGAGTCTTTTTTCACGGTGGAAAATGTGTTAGAAATGTATACACATGAATGTTTTAAAAACTGAACAAAAGTTGAGGAAACGCATTTGAAAAATCATGTAGAAGCAAATGAAACGTGTTAGAAGCCTATGTGAAAATTATTTATGTAAAAACGTGCCGCGTATAGAGAGAGATCCAGTTGCGACTCAGCATAGATAAGCGTGGATCGTCACGACTATTGCATGTCCGCTAATTCGGTGCTTTGAAATCATAAACTGTGGTCTCTGGACAGCTGTGCACCATTTGTCTTCAAGATATTATTTATTAATAAGGACACTGTATTTAGGAATTCTAGAATAATATGCACAACATTTCTATCAGGGAGGTCGCGCTGCATATATATAATCATTTTCATATTTTCGTCATGAGCGACATTATAATATAGTCGTCGATACAATGAAAGAGCAAGCAATAATTAAACAGTCTTGGCAGACGACGCTGTGGATATTTATACATTGATTGGATTACAATTATATTGTAGTTATACAATTATAAGATTTTCTGTACAGGAACATTAGTAAGAATAGTAAACTGATTCAATAATTAGGCACACTGACGAACAAAGTCTCCAGAGAAATAGAAATTTAGCAAAAATGAATTTTATTGAATTAAACATAACACGAAAGTGGTCTACAAGAAGTTATAATGAATGCATAAAACTTACAATATTGCATGTTTAATTATACAGGGTGGAAATTATAAAGTGTTACAGACGAATATCTCCGAACATATTGATATTATTATTTATTTATTGCTTTATACCATATAAGGTTTATATAGCATATACATTACAAATTATACAATATATGGTTATGTTAAACATATTGATTAGACGCAAAAATGTTTCAGATGAAAGTTGTTCAGTACCAAGGGGGACATCATGTGGTGGGACTTTTATTTTTCCCGGTGGACACTCCAAGGTGAGCTGAAGGTCAACTTTCTTTTTTTTTTAAATAGAATAATATGTTTTTTATCCACGATGAAATAGTGTGTTTTAAGATGAGTTCAATTACCTATCTAACTCAAGGTCATTCAATGTCAAACAACGGCGTTTCAAAATCCAGGGACCCTGAAGTTTGGTGCTGCATTATCGAAAATGTTGTCATTGGCCCGCACTCTTTCGACGGACGTTTAACTGGTATAGTTTAAGTTAACTTTCTACACAATGTACTAGCCCAATAAAAAGCGCATTATGTGGATGCAACTCAGGACAGCATCAAAGTCATTAGCAATGAAATGAAAACAAACATATTTATGTACTTGCACAGTATGAGCACATTACTGTGCTCTTCTGCAAGATAGTTAGTTTACTTTCATTACTATTCATACTAAGGTATCCTTCGCTGAACAACAGTACTTAAATAAGTGGTGAAAATGGAAATGTATCAAAATTGTTTTGATATGTTTATGGTACTAGAAGAATGCAGGAAAAATTACAGAATGGCTGCTAATTTGTATACACGACGCTAAGATCGACCATCAAAATCGCATATGGCATTTAAAAGACTAGAACAGCATTTTCTCCGTTCAGGTTCTGTGCTTAAAAACTGCGTAATATCCATTAAGCCTACGACGCGTAAAAACAAGAAAGTAAGAATATGCGAAGCTTGTGCTAAGATAAATGTTGAAATGTTGAGAACAGGGATCAAAAACCTAACCCGAATCGGATTCGGTTCTCAATAACCCGCTGTAACCCGCGTAACTTTGCTACTAGATGGCCAACTGTAACCCGGTTAACCCGGTAAGAGCGGGTTATGGTCGGAAAGCTTTAAAACAGGAATTGCAGTCGTAACTCGAATCGGTTTCGGTTCTTTGTAACCAATGAAACACTGTATCCCACATTAAGAGAGGTCTTTGAGTACGAAGTTTGAGCTTATTTTCTTATTTATAATATAATTATGCTCTGGTGCCTATCAGTTGAATTTATCTATGAATAAATTTTTAATTATATGAGAACAACTTATTATTGATGTAAAGAAATTTGTCTTTTCAGTAATTGTGAAGTGTGTCGCGAGAGTCGCGAGAGGCAAAGAGCGGAAAGGAAAAGGGATTGATGAATTGTTTTTCGATTTTCTAATGTTATGGGCCACCCACCCATTCCCATTCTTATTTCACACGTCGTGTTCAGTGTCGATTATTGATATAGTATATGCTTTCAAAAGATTATTATTAATTTTTATTTATTTATAAAGTTAAGAATAAAGCAATTGATATTTTGGTTTTTTAATAATTGAATTAGTCATTTAATAGTTTGATAGTTAATGTAAACAGTTAAGTAAATAGATAGTAAATTTAAGTTGTAAAAGAAAGTGGAAACTATAAACGTAATTAAAATGCATCGTGAACATCCTGTGCGTCAATATTTAGCTATAATTAGTTTACGATTCAAGTTATACGGCGGGTTAAGTTTCGTGAATCTCTATTTAATAGTAACCCGCTCCGAGCGGGTTAACCCGCTCTCTCTAGGATTTGAGAACCGTTCCCTCGAGGTTAGTATGGGTTACAGCGGGTTACAGTAACCTTCCTTGGTTAATCGGGTTTGGGTTAGGGTTAGGCATCGGGTTAGAATCCCTGGTTGAGAATAATTAGAGAATCATTTAAACAAAGAATTGTTAAGTGCATTGAAGTAAGAGGTAATCATTTTGAACACAAACTAAACTGAAGTACAAATAAGACGAAAACATCTTCTCTGCATCTCCCAGCAAGTTTGACCTTGAATGACCTTGAGTCATAGGTAATTGAACTCATCTTAAAACGCACTATTTGATGGTGGATAAAAAAAACATATGATTCTATTTAGAAAGAAGAAAGATGACCTTCACCTCACCTTGGAGTGTCCACCGGGAAAAATAAAAGCCCCTCCACATGATGCCCCCCTCGATACTTAACAACTTTCATCTGAAACATTTTTGCGTATAATCAATATTTTTGGAAATATTCGTCTGTAACGCTTTATAATTTCCACCCTGTATATTATTGCTGCTAATAGCTTTATGGATTCAATAACGAATCATTAATTAAAATAAAATAGTACACTCTAATATAAAACTCTGCCAGATCTAATTTTTACAACTGCATCTGTATTACAGTAGGTGACGAAATAACTAGAGCCACTTGCGCAAATTAATGAGATTACATTAAAATAATCTTTCAATGAAATGCTAGCTACATTGTTCTTTTCTTATTTCATAAAGTATTATACGATGCATTAAATTGCAAATGTACGTTTAACAATATCATAGTCAACATTATCCATCACATGAGAAATAAATATATTTTTCGTAATATGGTTCTAATAATTTGATCAACCACTGTATGTAAAATTACATTTTATATTGAAATTTTATATATACCATTTATAAAATTTCTTGAATACATTCTATAAGATGATTGTCTTCCAATGGTCTCCCAACATTTACAAGCTGGTGAATTCTTTCTTCGTGAAACCTGCATGGCTTTTTTTAACAAATATCTTAAGGTCTCTGAAAATTTTATACGAACTTTTTCAGTCATCCGATATAAGCACAATGACCCCAAACTATAATAGTAAAATGAAAGCATCTACGCTAGAATTTATTGCATCAGTAGCAGAAATAAATAAAGGACACGATAACCTTTATAACAAATGTATAAACGGTAGAGTTTTGTGAGCTTTTTGTACAAAAGTACAGTATATTATAACCGAGCGCCGTGAAGTGTAAATCTGTGGAGGCGTTAGAGTGCATTAAATTATGTCGCGCGTGTTAACTTGTAATAAACGAGTTATAATTCTACCGGCTACGTTTACAAGTGGGTCCGCGCGAACACACGTCAGGTGTTTACACTGTGATAAAACAACCTGCGTGCCTATGTGAGTGTTCACTTTTCGGGCCACGTGTGTAGGTGATTCCAGTGGAAACCGCCTTCCGGACGGCCTGGATAATACACCGGGGGCATTGATAACAAACGTATCGCGCGGAATCCCGTGACCGAATGAGGTAACATCGTAAGCCCACGGAAATAGAGCGACTCAGGTTATCCATGTCATACATAACAGGTACATACACAGTAGTTTGTACGAACTTTCGATTTCTTCTGGTCATATTCCTCCCCCCCCCCCCCCCCATTGTGAGACTTGGCGAGAAAATGATCTATGCACAAAATTTGGAAACAAACGGACCAGAGGAGCCCGTGTCGCATTTGCGTTAACGTTTTAAAATTTTAATTTTCAAACACAACTATATTCCGTTATTTTAGAAATATCTTTAAACATTCTTGAGAGTAAAAGACAATGTGTTAGATGAAATTTTTGTGTCACTATCAAAACACATAGAAAGTTTAAATTTGATTTACCATTAAGTGTATGATGCAGAATCTGGCAAGGAGGGATACATATATAGGAGGCATACCTATACATATATATATATATATATATATATATATATATATATATATATATATATATATATACCAAATTTGATTAGTGAGAGGTGGTTTTTGGAAAAATATTCAACGCACGATATTTTGAAGTATCAGTTTGTGTAAGATGAATAAAAGCGTACAGCAAAGAATGGGGAAAAATGAGAGTCTATAGCATTATAGGCGAATTAATAAATTAGCATACTTCAAATTTTTAGTTATAATGTGCAACAAAATGTATTTGATACTTTCTTGTAACTCAAAAACCACGTAAGTGTAATTGGAAAGAATTCATCTGTGATTTTCTCTTATTTTCATTTTATACTTTGAAAGATGAAAGCACGAATAAAATTCATAAGTAAAATACAATCAAAACTGTATTCAACAAATTATACAAAGATTTTATAGATTGGAAATATAGTGCAAGAAATTTGGTTTATATTAATTTTTCCAAAGTGCTTGTAAATTTTTCCAAACTTGTTTAACCTATGGAGTACTAAAAGTGGTTATTCTATATTTCTTTATAAAATTAGCAAAAACACATTTATTCAGATTATTAATGATTTTATCATAATGTATGTCGAAAGCATTTATTTGAATAAGTTTACAATCTCATTAATCATAAATTGAAAGATTAGGAACCCATAAAAACTACATCGCTTTAGTCCAATTGTTAAAGAAGGCAAATCAATGTATTAAAGTGACTATTAAATAAACAATTACATGGAATAAATATTACAAAAGTCAAAGATCGTATCATCCCCGGTGTCTCTTACTATTTCCTTATAAGTTCCCTCTTACGTTCAGTTCCGGATTCAGGATCACCCGCACAACATTAGCGTTCGAGTTCTAAGGTGTCCGCGTTGATTTATATCATTCCCTTCACGCTAAGCCTGTTTTCATTGCGAGAACATTAAGGGAGGAAAGAAAAAGGAACGAAAGTTGCACGAGGTCATTAAGATAAGCGGCTAATTAATAATCGGCTTCGAAAGGGCCGAATGAATCATCCCGGTCCAATAAGGAACGCCGCTGTTGCGCTCCGAATTCTTGACATCGAGGATTAAACGGCTCTAGTGACCACGAAAATAACGCAACACGAATAAACGTCGAACTCGATTCGTGTTATCGGAAGGATCTCCACGACGCCGACGCTTTATGGCTGTGCCGGTGTCGCGTTGTTAGAGTGACACGTAAATCTGACTTATTTGTCTGTGTTCGATGCGAGACATCCGGTTTTTAGCATCGAATTTACATGCGTTCACTTCCTTGCATTTATTGCAACGACAAAATCGGAATACAATAATTTCTCGACGTGTGCAAAATTCGGGACCGAAATGTCACTTACATATATCGTGTACAGAAGTGACTCCTTGATTTCTTGCCGGTAGCGTTGAACATGAACAAGAATGGCGAGTGAACAAAACACCTCTATCCCACTCCAAGAAATTATCAATTACGATAAAGGAAATAGTAAAGAAGAATAGAATAGCATGTTGAAGTCGAAGACAACAAAAATACACAACATAATCACAAATTTTTTCCGAGACATCCCACGCGAACACGTGAGCAGGAAGGAAAGAATCGTTCTTTCCCGCCTGAGAACTGAGAACATAAAGAAAACAGACTGCCCCCTCCCCTGCTGCGAAACCCCACTCACAGTACACCACATTTTGTTAGACTGCCAAAAATTTTCTACCCGGCGACTCAAATTCAGAATTACTCGAACATTGCCCTCACATCCGAAAAGTACACAAGATATACTATCGAATTCCTTCAAGAAATCAACCACAGTATTTCATCGTTAATTGTCGTGAATTTCTGTACGATAATTGTCGCAACACAATCCCTCCTTCCGCGGGGTATACCCCGTGAAGCTCGAGAAAGCTGCACTTCCACAAAATCTAAAATCACCACGGAAGTTCGTCGGTAATGACCTGAATGCAACGTTAAACTTTATATATAAAAAAATGATAAAACTGTTTTGTCTCTAATGATGTTTTTTAATACACTTTTAGCAACGTTATCGTGACATTTTTCTGATTTATATGACATCAATCGCGATCACATTTGAATTATATTTACTTGTTTAATTCAGATATAAAATAGAACCCCGATTATACAAACTAATCCGAGGAAAATTCGTGTTCGCATAATAGAATAGTTACCTAGCTACAGTGCTGAAATGAATCTTTACTAATTTGTAGAATCACTGTGTGTGACACGTATTCGAATGAATGAGAATTCAGATATCAGTTCGCATAATCGAAGTTCATATCGTCAATTCAACGAACAAGTATGATCCAAATTGTATCGTGTTTGGTATCAATTTAATCAGAAAAATGTCACCAATATGTTGTTGTAGATTTCATAAAATAATAATTAAATACGAAAATGGTTTTGTCATTGAATGAATACAATCTCACCGATATAATACTTCTCGTTATTCTTGGCAATGCAAAATGCATCATACAAACAAGACTAAAACATGAATTTATATTCAGTATGTTTAAATATACATAAAGCTTGATTATGTAATTGTTATGATTTGTTAAGTTGCACAACAGAATGAAATAGTTCTAGTTGAGTTGAGATTTGTTGAGTTGTACAAATCGTTGAAAATAAGAAATTCCATAGAACACTCGTGTGAGGATACAACAGATTTACAATGTTTTCAATGCAAACATAGTGAAGTACACGTAAAGTTATGCTGATAGAGTATTTATCCTATTTTAGCTACTTTACTAGCTTACTCAAAATACTAGGCTCCTCTGCCAATAAAATAGCCGGCGCAATCACAGAACTCTTCTTCAGAAAAAGCTGTTCAATGGTCTATAAAGCCTCTTCAGAATTTACACCGTTTTCTGTTTTCAAAAATGAGTGCAAACTGCGGATGAGTTTAAACGTAGATTTACATTCATTCTAGCATTTTACAGAAAATGTTGCTAAAAATTTCTTTCTTTTCTTTAAGAATTTGTAGAGCTCAGAAATGTGTTAACAATTCTACTGCATTATCATTTAAGTGTCTATTTTATAGTACCTCAGATATTTATTATATCATACTTCGTTTTCATTATGCTAAATCAGCAAAGATAAAACTGTTCACTTTAAAGTTATAATATATTGAATAGCTTGTTTCTATCAGAGTTGGGCAAACTCTAGTCACAATTATGATTAATAACACACAATTATGACTAATAACTTCGTAAACCCTACAAAAATGACTAATAATTAATGACTAAGTAAATATTTGGGTGTGACTAATGAGTAATTACTACATAAGTATTTGACCGTAATGACTAATGAATAATGACTAAATTTTTATTAAGGATGAATATTGAATACTGACTAAGTATAATGGCATAACTAATGACTAAATATTCAATCAGAATTTCACTATGATCAAGGACTTAAAATGGTTATAAATTAAAATTAGACATAACAAAAAAATATCCTATTACTTTATAAACATATGAAATACAGATTATAATAAATTATGCTGTCTATAAAGAAAAAGGCAATTCCGATATAGTTTAGGAATACATACTAATGTATGTTAATTGTACAATAGTGACTGATGACTAATCATTTAAATTAACTAATGATTAATCATAACTAATAAGCAATAACTAACGATTACTTAGAGCTGTGACTAACTAGTGCCATGTAGTTATGACTGACTAATCAAAAAGTTTTAACTAATGACTATTTTGCTATGACTAACAGTCAATCAGACTATATTAGTCATTTTTAATTATTAGTTGATTTATGCCCTACTCTGGTTTCTATCATTAACACGTTCAGCGCCCACTCCACAATCATAAAAATTACACAAAATCAAAGCAATATATTTAATAAAACAAAAACTAAGAAGTTTAGTTTTGTGATATTAATCACTTTTTCAAACCTCTTCTCTTCCTCAGATCGTAAGGAAATTTTGTACACTCAATTTACTAACGTGAAAATTAATTTTCAATTCTGTATAAATAATTCCGTCACCCAGATATGGGTGACATGGCGCTGAACGTGTTAAGCCAAAACAGTAAAACGGTACGTTACATAACTATAGTTACTTGACTATAAGCTTTACCATGAATGTGCGTTACTGTGACGTTCAAAAATGCCAGAACCACAAATGTGTCTTTTTCCGCTGAAAGAATGTTGAGTAATCAAAGTGTTTTGTAAGCGAAATTTTAGTGAACCATTATTTGGGGAAGTGAGTGATTCACAGTGACTCATAGTAATATTCGGACGCTTTTAAGAGGACAACAACCTGTAAAGATCGGACAATACGACTCTATGTTTTTGCAACAGTTAGAGCAGGTAATTTACTACGTGAGGTGAAAAAGAAATTTTGGTAAAATTTCAATTGGTCGGAATTGCAGAGAAAATACTGAAAGTTGATTTTACAACTTTTTTTATGTGGGTTTATATCGAAAATTTAAGAAATACGTTTTGTAGATCTGTGTCAATTAATATACAGGGTGGGGCATTTATCTTGGCCACCTGGAATATCTCAAAAACTAAATTCCGGAGAAAAAAATGTTCCAAGTAAAAGTTATTTGTTTCAAGTCGTAGATTAAGAATCTGTAATGAAAAATATATGTTTCCATTTTAAAAAATAAAGTTGAACTTGAAATGACCTTGAAAACATGATGGAAATTACAAATGGATATGACTGCTGCATCACCCCCTCCTTGACTTAAACTTTTTATTTGAAACATGTTTTTCTCCGAAATTTAGTTTTCGAGATATTCCAGGAGGCCAGGATAAATGCCCCACCCTGTATACATCCTGGAAATTTTACTGAAATCGATCAACGTTGCCATGACCTATAAACAGTTAAAGGTGGTGAAAATCATAATTTTTCACGATTTTCGGGTCCGAACTGGAATAAATTTAAAGATTCTTACATTTTTCAATGGCCGTCGTTTTTTTTAGAATCAATCAAAATAGTCCCGGACTCCGCAGTCTGCGGTTTAATACACAAGAAGTTCTAAACGAATGTAAGTTGCTTTTTAACTCTTCCTCGTAAATAACGGAACCTGCTAACGCAACATTCCAACCAACGAATTCCAATTTTCCACGTTTCGAGATTATTTTAACGCCGAACGTTTCGCGGCTTGTACATCAACGACGTCATGATTCGCTATGACGATGTACGTCGTACGTGACTGTGCTTATTCGCGGACTATCGGTTCTGCTTTCGCTACTCATCCTATTCTCATCTTGGCGCATCATGAAGCGTAACCGATGCACAGTGGAACGACCGAGGAAAATACGTAGATATACCAAGTATCTTTGTTGTTTTTGATTTCATGAAAAACTTCTTTCGAACAAAATTTCATTGTTTGAAAGATAATAGATCTAATATCGGCGTAGAATTTGATTTCAATTTTATTTTTCACAAGCTCAAATCGGTTGATGATTTTTCCACTATCTTTACTTTAAATAGCCTTTTACACCTTCATAACAATTAACATGTAATTTAACTTGTAATGTTACTTCTGTTTGGAACTGCCAAACTGTCGAACTGTTTCTTTCAGAGCTAGAATCATGGATAATTTAAAATTAAATCGCTTAGAAAATCGGTAAACGGTATTTTAACATTCGATAGGGTTCCTGATTCTGTAGCTTCTTTGGCTCACTAATCAGCCTTTTTGTTTCCTGTTAAGCCAATATGTGCTGGGATCCAAATAAGTTTGACAAATTTTGAAATACCACCGTTGGCAATAAATTCAAGATATATGTCCTTAATTTCTATTAGTTTATTACACTGAGGACTGAACATAGGTTCATGTAAAGCTTTGACTACACTTTGCGAATCTGTGAGAATGAGAAAGTTGGAATCAGTGTGCGAGTTAACCACGTCTAAAGCTTGATTTATCGCATAACACTCTACTGTAAATATGGATGCTGGTGTTTTAAACGCGAAAAATTATATTTTTTCCATCCCTGGATACATTTTAGTATTCTCTCCTACACTTAATATACCGTACGAACGACTGGTTGCCTTATAAAAATTACTCTAATAAATTTATTTAGAATTTTCACAATTTTTATAATAATATGTGACGGAACGTACAAAATTTATTCAATCATTTTCGATGGAAGTATTTTTGAAGTGAAACTTCTTTAGGCGCGATGCGCGCAAGCCTCGACGCGGTAGGCGATACCTTCGACACGGTAGGAGTAAAACCGATCTGGCGATGAAACGATGAAACGATTTAGTAAAACCTCGACGCGGTAGCCGTAAAATCTCGACGCAGTAGGAGGAAAACCGATCTGGCGATGAAACGAAATTCTATTCTATTAGCATATACGATGAGGGTTTGGCATTGCTTAATAAAGATTATGATAAAATTCCGATGATACTAAGTGGAGATTTCAACGTAAACTTTGCATCGGAACAATCGAAATTATTAATAGAATTTTTTAGAAGTAAATTAAGATTGGAAATGGTAAATAATCCTAATGAAGCGACAACAAGATCAGGAACAACTCTCGATGCAGTATTTGCAAGACATTTAGACAAAATTGAATCAAGAATATTTATATCATATTTTAGCTATCACATGCCAATTGTTTCAATAATGGAATCATAGAAAATTAAATGTCATAAAGTGTTAATAAAAATTCGAAAAAAAATTAAAGAAAGAAGTTTCACTTCAGCCATGTGGTCTAAGTACATTCCAATTTTTTGTAATTTCGATAATTGTGGAATAAAAAGTATGAAATTGATGATTTGACCGACAGCGATACGTTTAGCGTTATACAAATATTAAAGGCCTTGGTTTGAGAATGTATTGGTTTAGGAGTTGTAAATTTTCTCTCATATGCCCATACATTTGTCAGAATGTAGCGACTAGCAGACAGACCGTCGACGTCGATGTCAACGTCGACGAAAGACGAGTTGGACACGCTTCACCCTGTTGGACCACCGAGAAAAAGCATTTCGAATTCGATACCACGGAATCCGGTCTTACTGCGAACAGTCAATTATATCCGGAAAACAGGTTGCCAGGCGTGAAAAAAAAGGATGGAATTCCGCGGAACCGTGAAACGATTCTCGGAACGTTCGCTGTAACTCGACCGTGCGTTCCACGCATGTTGGCGACGACTGGGTCATTTTAATTAACGGAGACTTTTTAACCTTTGGCACATTTTGCGCTATCAGCAATTTCAACACAATTCTAAATATAACGCAGATTTTGAGAACCAACTGTTGAAGGGGACCCACCTTGGACCATACCAAACTTTAAAGTTGAACGATCATAATGCCATCTCGAAGAATAAACGATTCCTTTAGTCTACATGAACCTTTTTTACGAAATTTCAAGAAAACCCGGAACCGCGTTCAAATTTTTATTAAGGGGGGCTACTCGTGTAACGGCCGTGAAAATAAGTTATGAATTTGTTTGTAATAACTATTATATGTATGGGATTAGATCTTTTGGATGGAAACAGATAGTTGAGCAGTACAAGTATCTTTTCAGCTCAATCCAACGTATAATTTATTGTACACTATATCCGATCAAGATACAAAAAGTGAGAAATTTTCTTAAAGTTAGATACTTTACGCTGGGATTGAATCTTTTTGAAAGAAGAGTATGAATAGTTGGAAAAGTTTTAGGGTTGAGAAGAAAAGTTTACTTTTTTTGGCCGATCGGTTAAATTTATATTGTTAAAAAAATATTAAAAATTTTAGGTCCAATCCCTAAAGAAATATGTGCAGAAATGAATGAATTTCGTTTTTAGTTCAGAAAGATAGAAGATAGAAGTTGTTTTTAGTTATCGAGCACTCCAATTTAAAAAACATAGTGTCGAGAGACATGCGTATTATATAACAAATAAATAATTCGTTATACCTCCTCATCCCAACGATTGTTTGATTACCCACGATAATGTACCGGGTATACTCGACTATACAAAAAGACAGGCTATACAAAACTTTTATTTATAAGACATCTCGATCTTATTTTTATTAGCTATACTAACGTATTGGACACACTGACCAAGTTTGTGGAGAAGACTCTAGAGCACTGTGTATATTTATAATCGTCTGGATCATAAACGTTCATTAGTCTCTAATAATGATACTCAAGCATTTAAAGCTACATAAAAGATACGTTAATTATTAATAATAACAGTAATATGAACGGTGTGCGTCGTATCTTTCTATGTATCAATTGATTCGTGCAGTTCCCATGCAATAAAAGCATTTATTCTACAATCTTCAGTTCCCAAAAAGTATATAATTTTATATAATTTTCTTATAGACATATGTATACACATCTAAAGGTAAAATATAATGCACCAGAAAATAGGGTAGTATTTAACCCTTAACTGGTGTATTGGGGTCTCCCATGACCCCAACAAAATTTCTGTATACTAACTTTCGCTTATTGTACGATAATTGCAAATGTGGAGTTTCTTTCACTTCTCTTGAACATTTGGATCATTTTGTCTTAAATTATACAGGTTAGGGCATTTATCCTGGCCACCTGAAATATCTTAAAAACTAAATTCCGGAGAAAAAAATGTTCCAAATAAAAAGTTTAAGTCAAGGAGGGGCTGATGCAGCAGTCATATCCATTTTTAATTTTCATCATGATTTCAAGGTCATTCGAAGGTCAACATTATTTTTTCAAATGGAAACATATATTTTTCATTACAGATTCTTAATCTACGACTTGAAACAAATAACTTTCATTTGTAACGTTTTTTTCTTCGCCGATTATTTTGTATAATATTTACTTTATGATGGAAAAATAACCTCAATTAAACGGAATGGCAATTATTTTATTAATAATAATACAGGAGAATAGCAACTTCATTACAAGAAAATCAATTTAACAAATATTCAGTAACATTCTAATGTTATTTGCATTGCATTCGAGAGAATGCGTAATCTTATTCCAAAGAAAAGACAGTACAAAACTGGTGTATCCCTGCGCGTAACGAACATGTTGTGTACGCTCAGCGTTGAATTTCTTTGCTAAGTTTTTTTTAATTGTTTTGCCTGTTTCAATATTTAGCTATTATTTAATTATTCATTTAGATTACATGTTTATTTGATACTATTTTAATTGGGTATTCATTTCATTTATCATAAATAAAATGATTTTCTCCGTTAAAACGACATTGTGTATTTTTTCTTTGAAAATTCAATATTATACAAAATAATCGGCGGAGAAAAAAACATTTAAAATAAAAGTTCTTTGCTTCACGTCGTAGATTAAGAATCTGTAATGAAAAATATATATTTCTATTTGAAAAAATAAAGTTGACCTTGGAATGACCTTGAAAACACGATGAAAATTAAAAATAGTTATGACTGCTGCATCAGCCCCTCCTTTACCTAAACTTTTGATTTGAAAAATTTTTTTCTCCGGAATTTAGTTTTTGAGATATTCCAGGTGGCCAGGATAAATGCCCCACCCTGTATATTTAAAGGTATTTTTTCAAAAATTTACACAGAAATTAGAAAGGCCATAGTATGATATTTTATAATCTGAATAAATAACGTACCACTTAATGGTTAAGTTTAATAAAGCAATTCAGAAAAGAAAGCCATGTATGGAAATTTAAACACCATGCAATGTCAGCTCGGCGTGCAATGAAGCTCGAGTGACTGCAACCTGCATGATCATGAGCCTGCACTAACCGCGTGTCATAACGTTGGCGAAGAAACGAGACACGAAACTGATGGTCCATGAAGAAGTATCTTCCTACTGTCAGTCGAGTAAGAGAACATAAAAGCAAATTGATTGTGTAACGGAGATGAAAAGTTAATCGAGACGTCGCGTCGCATCGCGTGCCTCATAAGACATCAAAGTAGCAAAAAGTTATAGTTTTTTGGGAAGGTTCTTTTAGTGAAAGAACAGCAGAAAAATTATTCAAACGATTTACGCGAGGCAAGGAATTGCTAGAGGGTAAAACACGTCCGGAGCGTTCATCTATAATAATCAGACATGGGGACGTGCTCGCTATGTATTTAAATGTACGCAAAAGATGTTCATATGTTGCTAGGCTATTCTGATTTGATGAGTCCACGGAAAGGAAGCGAATTCACTCGATTGGTTTTTATCAAATCTTGTTATTACCCACGATGACAGGAAAATGACACTTATTTTGCAGAACGAACAGCTTCGTATTCAAGGATGCCAGAAGTTCTACCACATTCTTCTTGATCTGCCACTATTATGTGTAATGTTTTTGTAAACATTTTAACACTAAACCTGCAGAGCTCTAAATGTGACCTGTATAATGTGCCGTATAAAAATGATTTAACTCAACGTATTTAAATATCTATTCTAATTAGATTGCGGAGCTTTATGCATTTATGACAAAATTGGGAAAAAATTTAGGATTAGAAAAAATTAGAGAAATTTAAGAATATCTATACACTATATTCAGCGTATTAAAATGATTAAGAGAAAAATGTTGGCTTCTGTCTCTTGCAATTGTTGTAGATAATTTTCATTTTGCATACAAATCCGCTGTCTAATTATAATACATATTATGTACTTAGAGGAAGAAATGTATTGAATCATTTATCACGAAAGGGCCTTTACAATTTCAATAATTGTAAAATAAAATGTATAAATATACATATAGATTGCTATAGATTGTTCTAGACTGTTACAAATAGATTGTTGGTGAGGAGTAGATTGCCGATCTTCATGCAAAGTAAAAAACGTTTGCACTGATTGTAGAACACAGCAGCCAAATACAAATTTCTTTCCTCTTTTAATTATTTTATTTAGCTAAAATGAATACACTGATGTCATTAAATCTTTTCAATACGTCCACTGCTGTAAATTGTTCGTAACCATTTTTGTCGTAAATACATAAAATCCGCAGTCTATTCATGAGTTACAAATATAAACCGTGGTTACTTAGTTAAATATAACTATAGTAAGTATAGTATGTGTATGTACCGAGGGTGTGCGAGAACTCGAAAATGTATGGATCTCGATGGTCGATACGGGTCGGGAAGACATCGAGACGAGACGGCTCGGGTTCTCAAAAATGTTGGGATTCTCGATTTTCTCGAGATTCTCAAAGCTTTCGGGATTCTCGAAAGTGTCGAGATACTCAAAGGTTTCGGGATTCTCAAAAGTATCGAGATTCTCAAAAATTTTGGGATTCTCGATTTTCTCTAAATTCTCGAAGGTTTCGGGATTCTCGAAAGTATCGAGATTCTCGAAAATTGCGGGATTCTCGAAAGTATCGAGATTCTCGAAAATTGCGGGATTCTCGAAAGTATCGAGATTCTCGAAGGTTTCGGGATTCTCGAAAGTATCCAGATTCTCGAAGTTTTCGGAATTCTCGAAAATTTCGGGATTCTTGATTTTCTCGCGATTCTCGAAGGTTTCGGGATTCTCGATTTTCTCTAAATTCTCGAAGGTTTCGGGATTCTCGAAAGTATCGAGATTCTCGAAAATTGCGGGATTCTCGAAAGTATCGAGATTCTCGAAGGTTTCGGGATTCTCGAAAGTATCCAGATTCTCGAAGTTTTCGGAATTCTCGAAAATTTCGGGATTCTTGATTTTCTCGCGATTCTCGAAGGTTTCGGGATTCTCGATTTTCTCTAAATTCTCGAAGGTTTCGGGATTCTCGAAAATTGCGGGATTCTCGAAAGTATCGAGATTCTCGAAGGTTTCGGGATTCTCGAAAGTATCCAGATTCTCGAAGTTTTCGGAATTCTCGAAAATTTCGGGATTCTTGATTTTCTCGCGATTCTCGAAGGTTTCGGGATTCTCGAAAGTATTGAGATTCTCGAAAATTTCGGGATTTCTCGATTTTCCCGAGATTCTCGAAGGTTTCGGGATTCTCGAAAGTATCCAGATTCTCAGGTTTTTCCCGAGATTCTCGAAGGTTTCGGGATTCTCGAAGGTCTCCAACGAAAGTAAAAACAAGATTCAATAAATAAATTTTATAATGTGGTTTTCGGAAATGCCTCAAATATCGAAATCTCATACCGCGATCGATTCTGAAGCGAGTCTCATGACGGTAAACGTGTACTGATCACCCTGAAATTTTCGAGAATCTCGATATAATCGAATCTCGATCTCGAAAAAAATTCTCATCTCGTCCCGACTCGACATTTTCGGGTTCTCGTACACCATTAGTATGCATACATAGTATAAATAGGTCTTATCACAATAGTTCTAAATTCGTTTCTAGCTCTCTTTCAATCTAAATTTCATCAATTCACATTTATTGTTATAATAAATGTTCTTTTTTCAACGAATATTGATCTTGGCATAATTTCAATTGGAAAATGTTGATATAGCAGTCAGCATAATGATGTACAGGGGTTAAGGACACTCGTCTGCTCTGTGAAAGTAATGTTGTCTGACGATTACAATTCACAACACATACGTTTACTTCGTTAGAGAACTATAAAGACGTTTGTCGCGTCAGAAGGTTTATTTATAATGATAAAGGAGACGTCATGAGCGAATGCATTTATAGGAAGCTACAAAACATTCGTAATTTATTACAATGCCTCAACCTAGAGAATACGCGGCCCGCTCGTGACACGCAAACGAGGAAACACCGTAACAACCCGTACTTCCTGGATGTATGTATGCAGCTTATCCAGGCTGGAAGATATATTGAATTTTTAATTCGATCTATCAAACTATCAACTCGTACACGGGCACCAAGAATGTATTCCTTCAAGCTATCACCATTGTATACCAGTACTGATTCGCCTTCTTAGATAGTTGGTAATGGGTTTTAGTAGTTAACACTTTCCGCTATCAAATATTAGAAATGTCCAGCTGAAAATATTTCAAAAATATTAGACCATGATTTCTTGTAGAGAATGATTTCTTGCAGCATTCCTCGATTTGAAGCTTTCATTGCAAAATGTTTAACATTGGAATAGCCGAGTAATAAAGGTGACTAATTTGTATTGAATTATAAAAACAACAAGATGGTATTTATCGAGACATTGTACAAGTATCTAAAAAATACGTGTGAATAAATAAGCGCACTCAGTTAGTGTTTCCAAAAATATCTTTAGAATCTCAATTGCAAAATAAAGAATTTTAAATCCGTCATTTCAACGGGTTTAATTGTTGTAGTGTTAAGTACTAATAAATTTAATGACTAGACTACGGATCTTTATGCAGGATAAACATATTCTTCCTCGGTTGCAACAAACTGGAGTAAATTCGAAAATTTTCTTTCTAAATAGGTTGAAGATATTATAACAATTTTATTAAATTCGTCTAATGTTTTTGCTGTTTTCTATTTCTAGTTCTTATTTGTTTATAAATGTATAGAATTTACAGTCTGCCAATAATTGTTACATCACTTTTCGTTGTGTTGTATAGAGTAAGTTATTTTAAATTATGATTCTTGCTTGTGCACTTGCTTTACATTTTATTCTGTTTCTAAATATATGCATAGTAGGATTGCATAATTAATTAACAAAGATAGAGTTTCTTGATAGTAATGAAACTTGTTATGGTAATTATTATATCTTACTTTCGTGTTTAGTTTATAATTTAAGACATTGATTTGACGTTTGTTTTGCATTTTCAGATAATATATGCTAATAAAAATTTGTTTTCTAACATGTAGTGAAATTTATGTCGTAGATGACAACAGAACAAAAAATACATAAAATTCGCACAAAAATCATTATGACTTTAATTCCGACTATACCAACAGGTTGCAATCTTTTAAGACACGATTACGATATTGTGACAATTAATTTCAAAAACATAATTACGAGAAAATGCATATAATTCTCTTAGATTCTTTGAGGAAAATTTACCTATTCTTTGTTTCTGATACTGCAAAAATTGTTTAGTTTTCTGTGATTGTATTGTAATTTGATGTTTGTTTAAAACACTATTAAAGAGTAAAAAGAAAATGGATAAAAACTACGTCAGGATATTTTATGCAACCCTGTTTCAAGAGTGTATGAGCATTAAAGGCTTCTCTACTACAATTTCAAGGTAGGTTAATCAATCTATAAACTACTATCAACTTCATCAATTTTGAGAATTTAAGGACACACTTTCAGCATTTCATTGTCTAAACTATTATTTAACCCTTGTATCAATATCTGAGTACTTGGATACCTATTTTCAATTTGCCATTAAAATTTATTGCATGTTCTTGCGGACAGATAACAACATTGCTACAGAAACTATGAAAATCATCGATTACAATGTTATTGAGCGTTATAGAAAATTTCAGATATTGGCGCATGGTTTAAGAAGACCTAAGAAAATTGATTTCTTTTCAATTTCTCCACTAGACTACCCCCTTACCACTTGGATTATAGATGTACAGTATTTCATCGATAATCGTCGCCACCACGGGTCCAGCCGGCGACGATTAAAGCTCAGATAATACTATTCTTTGATTTGTGCTGAACGTAGAAAAGGACAGCGAAGCTCGAGAGGCCTCGGTCGCCGAGAAGTGTAACATAATACGGGTCGAGTATGTCGGTGTGAAAACTACACCTAACCCAGTGACAAAACTTCTTTACTTTTTATTATTTTTTTATGGAACTTTCACCAACATATTCATGGCATTTTTCTAATGAAAATGATACCAAATAAGATATAATTCCGATGGTATTTACTTGAGTAATGGACGATGAAAGTTTCGGAAAATTATTGTAAATATGATCCGAATTATATCGTGTTTGGTATATCTTAATCAGAAAAATGCCACAAATATATTGGATAAAGTCTCATAAAAATGTAGGTAATAATAAAAAAGTTTTTTTTTTATTGGCATTACACTGTGAAGATGTGTGGGCCTTTGAACTACGCCGGCGACCGCGACTCTTCGCGTCTCTTTCTTTCCCATGCACTGTCCTTCCTTGCCCCCAAATCTTTCATCGTCCATTTCTCTAGTAAATACGGAATTATATCTTATTTGGTATCATTTTCATTCGAAAAATGCCACGAATATATTGGTGAAACTTCCATAAAAAAAATAATGAAAAATAAAGATGTTTTCTCATTGGATTAGTAACAGTCTCACCGCTATATTCGACCCGTATGATGTTACACTTCTCAGTGACCGAGGCCTCTCCAAAGAGGGGATTGTTTTGCGACAATTATTGTTCAGAATTTCACGACAATTAATGATTAAATACCGTATTTACGAGAAATTATTCAATTTTATTTCTCTGATTCTATATCATACTAAGAATATCGAAAAATCTGATCAAGTGGGGAATTATACATTAAATTTTAATTGGGCCTATATTATGATAAAAATTGATAAATCCGAATCAATATATTCCTCTTATTTTTATAAAGTAACATAAAATAGTCACATGTAGCACTCTGCAAATCTCTTGTTAACTTTCATGGTAACCATAGTTACGCAGAATTCTATAATCCCATTGAAACTTTTGTAATCTTTAGACTGTGCATTTCAATGGCAAAATGCGAGTTGGTGCAGCTTAATGCAGTAGAAAAATTAACAAAATTTTTAAATGCCAATATATTGTCTTCCTACATATTAAGATTGTTAAAGAAGAAAAGGGCAGTCTTTATGGTTCCTGTTTCTTGCAATTAAAGCCAAACATTTTCATTTTAGATAAAAATCCACAGTTTAATAATGATCAATGGATCATACTTGAGCGATTACCCAAAAGAATGTTATAGCAGGCATCCATTGATATTATTAATGAACAGCCCTATGCAAGAAAGTTACGGGAACGTGGCTCGGTGAATTTGGATCAAGAATAAAGTCGGATCGCGTCTGCTTCCTGCATTACTTTAAAAGCGGTCGGGATCTATACGCGGCTGAATTTGTTTTAATCTGCTATCCGTCCGGTCTAATAATACGCGTCACTCGCAATATTTACCATCAGGAATGCGATCCGCACGCAATATGGAACTTCCTAGACAGACCTTGGACATCGCTGACAGGATTTCTGCTCATCCGCGGAATCGAGGAAAAAATAGGCGTCGCTCGTCGTCCGTAATTAAACTTCGGTGGTAATTTACGAGCGACATCTCAAGCATGCTAATCAAGCGCCTTCTTTGTCCGTCAAAAAGTAGCTCGCCGTTTTTGTAATCGATCGTTAGGAGTATCGTGATATTTTCACAGCGAACGAGCATGCCCGGCTCAATTCCGATCCTTGCGATTACTTTGATTTATGCGACTACTTGGGTAATCACGAAGGCGAACCCCTATATTTTAAACATTCATATCTACTTTACAGTCGAGCATAATATAGCAATTAATAGACGTTTCTTCCAATGATCAGAGAACTCGGCTACATCGATCCTTTCGCACATTTCTGTTCTTTTTTTTTTAGGATATAGTATCTTCATCTCTTCAATCTTACTGTCGTTCTTAGATTTCTTTCGATCAATCTGATTGAGTAATCACGAAGGCGAATCTCTACATTCTAAACATTTACATTTTCTTTGCTGTTGAGTACAATATAGTCATTAATAGGCGTTTCCTTCAATGGCCAAAGAAATCGACTAAAATCGATCCTATCGCACATTTTAGTTTTTTTAACTTACAAGGAGAAGACGCGGTCATCGGGTCTTAGATTTTGTCGGACCTTAGCATACCGGTAGATTTCGTTCTCTTGTTTATGAAAATATAGCATTATAGGCGTCGATATTCAATAATTTTTGAGATAATTACAATTTAAATTTCATTATACCCGTTAAGCCGTTAAGTACAGTTTTGGTTGAAGTTTTTGTCAAGTGCCAAACGGCGTGATGGTAACGTACTAGATCCATTACCAGGGAAGGCCAGTGTTCAAATCCCTTTTTCCATTTTTTTCTTTTTTTTCTGTTCCGTTTATCTATTTTAATTAATTGTATTTTGCACATGAAAAATGCACTCATAATATCGATAGGAAACAAGATATAAAAATTTTATTGAAAAGGAACATTATTGATATGAAAGAAACACTAACTTCATCAATCTTAACGTATCTCAAAAGTTGTTGAGTATCGACACCTATAATGCTACATTTTCATAAGCATGTGGATGTAGCCATCGCTCTCATGAAATCATTAATAACATTTGGCTTGCAAATAAAAAATTAATGTACTAAATTGATGTAAAAATAATCATAGATTCAAAACCATCAACGTTAAACTCGTCTAGTATTAATCGGAATGGAAACCATTAACGTATACAAAATCGTGAGAACAGAAAATAAGTCTGTCCCTGTCTTAAGAAATATTCTTGAGTCCTTGTGGTGATGAATTCTTCTTTTGAAAATCTTTTAAAAGGGCTTGTTAAGATGCTTGAGATAATAGCAGTCGCTTGAAAAAAGCGTGGAGAATACACCGGGTAAAATGAAGTTCCCAGTTCATGCCATTTTTGCACAGTCATTTACGAAACATGCGGTCACGCGTTGTCACGAAAGAGTATAGGTCCTTTTCAGTTGACATTCTTTCTGAATTTTTTTCATTGATCGTCCCTTCGCCAAATGATTGGCTTGTGATGTTCCATTTTGAACGGACATAGTAACACTCCCTCGAATTTGCTTCTTTCATGTTTGACAGCGCCAAATAAAAGCCAAGAAACGGCGAAAGCAAAGTATTATCTTTTAAAATTACCACTTGAGTGTATTACATAAACATAATTATTTTAAAATGAGCTCCGTGAAAGTGATCAAAATCGTAATAATTTTATAGCAACCTAGTCCGTCTACTGCTTGAATTTATGTTGACTTATAGTGCAGAGCAAAAGTGAATCAACATCATTTGAAACAACATAACCTTTTCATTAAAATTAAACTAAATGACTTCAGTGTTTTTTAGAAGTTACAAGGGCTAGTTTATTAGATGAGATGCAACAAATTTTTTGAAAAAATTTGAAAAATGTGTTTTATAGACACAAATAAATTATACATGCTGAAAATTTCATCGACATTGGTTAATTGGTTTATGAGTTATAAACTATTAAAAGTGGGAAAAATTTCTGTCGTAAGTAGACAATCGTGAAACGCATTAATCGGTAAAACACATTTTTTAAATTTTTAATACAAGCCCAGATAAAAAAATTGTAAAAATCAACTCTTACTTTTTTTGCGATTTCGACCAACTTGAAATTTTTACAAAAATTTGTATACACCTCATCTAATAAAGTAATCAATCCAACTCCTCAAAAAAAAAAACTCAAGATATTTGGTCTGATTTTAAAAAAGCTATGCTGTTTCAAATGATGTTGATTCACTTTTTGCTCTTCACTGTAGATAAGACAGACTGTAAATGTTAAAACGCATATTTCATAAGAAGCATACAAATCACAAATGATTAAATTACGAATATATATGCAAATGATAATCTGTGTGGTCTAATCAACAGAAACGGGAATTAAATAAAGACCAACCCACCTCATTAAAGATTCTACCAGATTCCAAGTAACATGAAAATGGTATTCAATCTTTCTTAATGTATTATACTATAGTGGATTTCAGACAATCGTAGGTGGATTCTGTCTAGAATGAACGAAGAAATAGTAGTTATCATTTTTCAGTGTTCTGTAGTGTTATAATACATTATTTCTGAAGCAATGCCGGAATAATGAAACTGTTAAAACCTTCCTAATTAGTTATAAAATAACTGCGTTATTAAACGCAGTCTATTAAACTGAATCTTTTATTCTATACATTCTTGTTTAAATAATACACTTTTATTTTCTTGAAAGTAGAAAAAATGTTCTAATTAAACAAGAACATTTGTCCTGTTCTGAAGAAGTGAAAGTTGTGACAAACAGACCGGACGAATAATGTTTTTCTTACGGTTGACAAAATAGTGGCCATTAAAAACATATTCCTAACTTTTATATTTTAAGCTAACATATCTGTTAAAAAATGTATGCTCCTCTAGAACTTTTAATAATCGAATATAAAGTAATTGTTAAAACTTATGAATTCATAAAATAATGTGTTGATGTACAATGTCAAATTAAATCGAATTAGAATTGATTTCAAAGTTAAAAGTTAGATAAAAAGTTCTCATTTATAAAAGTTAACAATTTCATTCCACCTTTGCACAAAATGTCACTTTTATTACAAGTCTTAATAAATTGATTTGTTGAAACGTTTTATTTCTCTTTCATTACAGTGATTTTTCGTTCGATGTAGTTTGGAGTTTTGACGTCGAACGATTTCTGCTTCGGACAACATTGCTGCGTAGGATTCACCTAAGTTTCGTGAGAAAGACAGAGTCTCTATAGTGCCGTACGTTTCGTGATCACCATTTTATACGTCATAGTTTCTAATGGACACGAAAAAACCGGTTTAATCGAAACGGTCGCGAGTCCCGATGTACCGATGCAATTTTAAAATACAAGCATTCATTAAGGAATGCGCGAGGTTTATTTACCTTTTTGCCAGCGACAACGTGACCCCCTCATTAGGCCATTGCAAATGGTAATAATAACGCTGATTAACGTAATGACGAATACTCGCGACGATTCATTAACGGCTTGGCACGTAAACATTGCTGAACTTACGGAACACGCGGCACCGATTCGCTAAACGCGTTCTGCGCCACTTCGGGCACGTTGGAATTCGCGAAATGCGTTTCATTATCGTTTTAGAGAATAAGATCGATACATTCTCGAATATAAAGTAACCTAAAAAGTATTTAAACATTAAATTTCCAATTTTTGTAAAATTGTCGATTAGACTGTTATAATTTTATAAAAAAAAAGAATCGTAACAATACAATGGTAACAACGATAAACCTGGATTCATTTTATAGCTTAAAGCCTTCACTTTCACAATCTGTTATTCATTTTCCCCTAAATTGTTTTTGCATAACACAGAACATAGGAAACTGAAGGCACGAGAAACGTGTCTCTAAAAACATTGTCAAATATTGTTTTGCAATTGAATCCGACGTAGATTTGAAGATTGAATCTTCCTCTTTACGATGATACCTTAAAACTTGATGCACGATTTTTTCTAATTATTTTATAGAACAAAAATCAGGAACAGGTTCAGATATGTGAAGCTTTCATGGTATAATTTATATTTATTATTGTAAGGGTTGGTAGTACTTTTCATTTAAAAGTCGTTAAAACGAGTGAAAACATAGTACACCAAGTTTCGGAAGATCGTTATAATGTGAGAAAGCTTCAATCTTCAAATTTATGGTAGATTCAGTCAAGACAAAGATTTTTCAATGTTTTTAGAGACATTTTACTTTGTAGCAATTTCAGGATAACACATGTCTACTGTTTTCCACGTACTATATCATGCAAAAATATTTTAAAAGAAAATGAACGATGGATTTTGAAAGTAAAGACTTTAAGGTTTAAAATGAATCCAGATTTATTGTTGTATTAATATCTTCAATTTTCCAACAATGAAAGTGTGCCAATACTGTTTGGAGCCATTGTATTTCGCACAAATGAAATGAGTTAATTAAACCTAAAACTCTCGATAAAAAATTATGTATTTGTACAGTATTTCATCGGTAATAGTCGCCACCATGGATCCGGCCGGCGACGATTAAAGTTCAGATAATACTACTCTTTGACTTGTGCCGAATGTAGAAAAGGACAGCGAAGCTCGAGAGGCCTCGGTCGCCGAGAAGTGTAACATAATACGGGTCGAGTATGTCGGTGTGAAAACTACACCTAACCCAGTGACAAAACTTCTTTACTTTTTATTATTTTTTTATGGAACTTTCACCAACATATTCGTGGCATTTTTCTAATGAAGATGATACCAAATAAGATATAATTCCGATGGTATTTACTTGAGTAATGGACGATGAAAGTTTCGGAAAATTATTGTAAATATGATCCGAATTATATCGTGTTTGGTATATCTTAATCAGAAAAATGCCACAAATATATTGGATAAAGTCTCATAAAAATGTAGGTAATAATAAAAAAGTTTCCTCATGTGGTATTGTTTTGCGACGATTATTTTTCAGAATTTCACGACAATTAACGATGAAATACTGTATCTGGAAAAAATAAATGAAAGAATATTTGTATTGTAATTTCCGTTTTGTATTCAGCTTTTCAGTCAGTGATGGGTAATAAATTAGTTGAAAGAACTATACCGAGACGTGAAGATTATCCGTAATGATAACAACAGAAGATACTTTCTCTTCTTTTCCGTATGGTATGTTTGATTCACTTTCCAAGCAAGAGCTTCTGAAATCGTTTAACCATTAATTCTCACATATAACACTAATAAAAAATTTAGTTTATTCTCCACTAGCGACTACATGCATGCAACAATTATGATTTTGCATTTTACTTAAAGAAAATCAAATTAGTTTTATGCATGTCGATTTATAATATTACATTACATTTGGGAAATTTATGATTTTTCTGAGATGATATTTTTATTCATATTTTATAGGAGACTAGGTTTTACTTAATACACATAATGTTACAAATAGATTGAAGATTTTTAATGCTTACACAAATATCAGCAAATTCTTTTTATTGTAGTATTATAAGTATTATTTTATTTTAACTCCACTAAAATCCTTGAATAAAAATAATAATTCTATTTAACCCCAAGTTCTATAAATTAACACTAGCGATTAATGTGTTGAAAAATTCTATGCTATTTTTCACGATAAATATAACTATTTAAATCGAATCTGTAAAACAGCCAACGCATTTTAGAACAGTACATATATAATGTCTGTAGTGGTTTCTTATCAGTAGACTGCGGAATTTTAAGCAATCTAAAAATTGTCGGTATCAATTGAAAAATAGAGGAGCTACGTAGACGTCTACTTTCTGTTATAATCATTTCAAAAAATTATAAATACTAAGAATAGTATTATTAGATTCTCTAAATGTTTTTACTGTTCCGCACTTGATCTATCCATTTTTGTAATAAATGTAAAAACTTTACAGTCTACTTAGCGTTTAAACACTCAAGTATAGTTAATCTAGGAAATTATTTCTTAATAAAAATAATGAAAGTGAAAGTAATTTATTCTGCAGCATAGTATTACCTATTATATTAACATAACGTATATGAAATCTTAGCCAGTTGACTTATAATATCGAATCATACTCGTAATGAAGATTTTCAACACAATCTATTAAATATGTCATTAAGTTTTTTAACCCGAAATAATATTTTATTTTTCTGTTATCAATGTTTAGCCATTAAAGTAAATAGGCATACAATAAATATCAATTTTCTTTTCTTCATAAGCAATTATGAGCGACATATAGGTTCTTATCACTGTAGTCATACAATAAATTATAAGGCCAGTGGATAAAGGGCTTTTTCCATAAATCAGTTCAACTATTAGGTCGTTGCATTTCAAATGTCCGATTTCAGACTGTAAATAATTATGAAGTATTTTAATCAGAAATAATATTATAATCTACAGGTTTATCATATATCATTTGCATTTACAATGATAATTTTTTAAGTCCTACCATCAGTTTCTATTTACATCTCTAATTTTACTTTTAAACATTATGGGATGTTTAGTCAAAATGTGGTAGTAAATGAACGCGCTTTCAGTCAATAATATAAAAAGCTAAAAATTTAATTTTTACCGTAGTATAATCGGAAAACTCGTAATTTGTTAACAGAATACGATGAATACAATGGTGCTTACCTTTAATCAATAAGCATTATTTACGGGAAAAAGTTAAGTTTGTTTAAAGTTACTGTTATGAATCGGACATTTCATACGGGACAACGTAATCTATCAAATTAAGAATAAATTTTCGAAATCTCCCTGCAAGATTTCTATAAATTGTGCCATCTTTGGAGCACATCCACGAGATAATCCACGCTCTTTCCCATTAGCTTCGGACCATGCGCCCAAATACGGTTTATCGAAGAAGCGTCTCATCTACAAGTTAAACAAATAGTCGATTCACTTCGTCACTCATGCGCTGCGGGCCCGAACGAGCAATAAATTCGACAGGAAACGAAACGAGCAGCGTTTTATTGCCGAGGAAATTCATTTACAAGTAGAACAAGCCTCAGGAATCCGTTCGAGACGCTGAGCTCGGAACCTGAAGGAATCTTTGGGGAACTCCCACACGTTACCGATCCCGATAGTGTCAGGGAAAAAATACACCGACGCTCTCGCGACGAACTTCGGTGACACACACGGATAAAGGGATGCTCCCAAAAAGAGTTTCTTATCACGGTGACACGAACGAGACACGGCCGTGTAACACTTTTTATTGGCTCGGTGGTGGTAAGCCGCCGGGAGCGAGACACTTCTTTCTTCTCTCGGCTCTCTCAGGTTTTCTCGAACGGCCAAGACGGAGAATATGATGAAAAAACGAAGGAGAAGAAAGTCCGGGACGAAAAAAGAAGATCGAAAAAGCAGAGAGGGCGGGGGGAGAAAGGCGAAGAAAAAAAGAAAAGGGCTCCCCGTGTTCGTGCTTTTCAGCATGTGCTAAGAACGGACGGGCTTGAAGCACGAGGCGCCAGATATCCAGTAATTTGTCTTTCAACGAATCACTTTGGATGACGACAAGGCGCAACGATTTTCGTGGACCGTATAAATTACAATATTCCGGGACCACGCGAACGATAGCCACCGTTGCTGCTTCCGTCCTTCGACGGTTTCTCCTCGGACTATAAAATGGAGTCGTTTTTTATCGGTCGAAATTGGTTAAAGGGTTACTATGAACTGTTGAAAATAAGAGAAATTCAACGATTTGTTTTATATTTAAGACTTCCTATTTTATCTACCGGGAGCCTATTAATAAGCTTTTCAATATTTGCGCTGTACCAAATTGAAGCTTAAAAATCTTCTTTCTTACAGAATGATCCCAAACGAAGTTATTAGATTAAGTTATTGAGGCTGAGTCGTTTGTTTATGATTGCAGCTTATAGCAAGTATCTAAGCTAATGCAGCTTAGAGCTTACAGCCCATATTCTGTAAGTAATGCAGTGACCGTCATTTATAAATAACAACTCAACAGGAAATGCAACAAATTTTTTTGTATACTAAAAGAGTGTATGACCTGAAGACAAAAAGTTGTTTTATAAAATGGATATTTTAAGAAAAAAAATCCGAAATATAGGAAGTCCCCGTAAGTGCTATAGATCTGCTATTCATCCATGTTTCAATTTTCATAATAGTTGACTATTACTGTACTGAGGATTTTATTTGAATTTGATAGTATAATGCATTGTTCACAAATTAATAAAACTACAAAAGAGAGAAATAAATTCCTACATAGCTCCCATGTTCTGCAATTCATGTAAACAATTTTTATTTTGCATATAGATCAGCAGTTCAATTATCACAGGATTTTCGTGTTTCATTTTCCGTCGTTTTATTTTGGACTCTTATTAATACGGAGCAAGAATAATTGAATTTTTATTTATCAGTTGTATGTATGTAACAACACAATAAATATTAGCGGTCTGGAAGGCCTGCAGCAATTGTGCAAGTCACAATGTCTATGGTACTTAAGGAATAAAATTATGATTTTTTAGAAAATCAATATGTACATCTTCCAATATATTTAAGTGATATTTACTAAAAACTTGAACAACATATCTTACAGTAAAAGGACGTGGCAGTCATTTTCCTAAAGCTATTTCTGCAAAATACCGTTGATACCATAAACAAAATTTTGAAGTCAAACATTTTTGTATCAATTTCAACGTTGTCGATTCTCCATGGAATAAATTAAACACCAAAGCACGTAAATTTCCAATTTGCTCAAATTGTGATTAATTTAATGATTAAGATTGCTTTCTATTTGAAACTCGTTTGAAACAAGGAATTCAAGAAATGATATCCAAAGAATGTCTATAATGTGTTTGATTCATAGACGATCTTGTGAAGACTGCAGAATTTATTCATTTTATGCTTTATAGCATTTTTACCTTCGAAAACTTGATATAGAAAAATGTTTCAAAATGTTTAATCGTATTTTTATGTCTAATAAAATATTTTAAAACCTTTAATCGGATAAAGTTTCTGTTCGACTCCATTTTTTAAAAACTAACTCTTTACTATCTCTGTTTATGGTCAATTATTGTGATGTGAAATAATGATCAATTTCATTCAGTACTCGAATATTTATGTTTGACAATAATTTGGTATAATTTATATACTAGGCGATTGCAATAAGTAACGTTTCTTTAGTAAAAGACATTAAACCAACTCTTTCACAATTAACCGAGATAAATCACTATCAATTTACTACTAGCAGGGACTAGTGAACAAGTACCGGTATGAATTATTAGCGAATAAAGTGGAATGGAAAATAATAAAAATGGTATGTTCAGAAAGAATATCGAGTAATAATTACCACATAATTCAGTGTAAGTAAGTTACTCGTGCTCTTAAGCCGCTTACATTTTTCTCAGCTACCTATTGAAGTTTTCTAAAACAGCAGGTTCACGTCCATGTTATTGATATGATTCTCATGTATATGTTACGCATAACTCGTGTAAGGGTGCAGTATTACACCTCTTATGAGAAGAAAACAAGTTTTACTTTCAGTTCTATTTCAATCGTTATTATGTGAAAGGGGACTAATCGATAAATACAATCGATTCGAAACCTTTCGACGTATTACATAAACCGTTTAATTTGACAGCAACACTTACCATTTAATATACAACTAGCTGAAAGCATTTTCTGTGATTATAGCAAAGAACAAAATCGAACCAATGCAAATGCTTTTTATAGAAAATAATAATGATTAAAAGCGATACAAACTTGAGTCAAGATAATAATAATATGACTAGAAAACTAAATAGAATATTATACAAATTTTACATGTTTATTACACTAAAATAACTATACATTCATATATGTGATCTATTTTTTCCAATCGCTTTCCTCATAAATACATAAATTATTCTTTTATACACAAAGCACCAGCGATGCATCAATTTTTCTCTTCAGTGTATTTTACCTCTAGGTTCAGTGTTTATTATTATTTTCTATAACAACAAATGTAGGTGCGTCGCATGTAGAACTAACGTTAAAACAAGAAATATAGTAATAGATAGACTACATATATGACAAGTCGTTTACGTATTCCATGAATGAAGAATCAAATGAAGTGCGTTCATAGAGTATATTGAATCCAAATCCAAAAGCGTCGAGCGTTTCGCTAATTTAAAGCGTTCAACGTGACTAATTTTCGAGACGCTCGGGACAAAAGTTCTTTAGAAAATTCGATGACGTATTCGCTTTAAAGAAGCGTGTCCTTTGAATCCGGCTTCAAAGAGACCGCTTTACGGTCACTCATTTTTTCCGTTCGGCCGTGTGTACACGACCGACTGCACATTAATTTGATCTACGAGGTTGACATTGAAGTTCAAGTCGAATCGGAGGTGACCCAGAAGTGTCTCGACGGGCACAGAAAATGCGTGCGCGAATGTTTCGACTTTAATACTGAAAGCTTACCGTGAAAGATATCAATAGAACGAAGACGAGAACTCGATCCATCTTGGAGAACATTGGCATACTGCTTCAGAGTGGGCTCATTATCATCGTCTACGACTTCAACAGTTGTCTTCTTCTTTGCGGTGAACTGCTTCGTGGCCCGTTCGCGAAATACTCATCGTTTCTTTCGAACTCGGGCAATCGTTTTTTCCACTGCACCACGATCTTTAATTCTATTTCAGTCCCTTCCACTGTCATCGAAATCACCATTCCACATTTCACTTAAACTTTTTTCTTCGTTGAGTCTTGCCGCGAGCAGCCGTTCATTTCCCGAATTTTATGGCACCGTTTTTCCTAAATAAGATTAAGATTTATGTGGACTTATATTTTCGAAGAATTACAATTTTTATCGAGTAGCAATTGATTCTTTACTTTATTAATTTTTTAACTCTTTTCTCGTAAATTTTATAATTTCAATACTGCTGCAATGTACAGTTTTGTGCAAAATCAATTGCTCACATTAATATTACAACCATGAAATTAAATTAAGAATTGTATGCACCCGTGTTTTCGAAACATTACAATTTTTATCGACTGCTGATTAATTTCCTTCTTTTATTCAGTCTTCATCTTCTTTCACGTAAATTTTGTAACCTTATTGTGGCTAATTTCACTCTTAATACAGTGTTAATTGTTCCCTTTAAGACTACAATGATGAAATCATTTTCAATTTGTACCATACATACATCTTATTCTATCTTGTTATATGATTGTGAAACATACATTTTATTACTTCCTTGGATAGGATGAATGGATGGAATTGTGAATAATAATGGATAAATTATGAAACACGTGCATGTATGTCAAGCATAAAAAGTTCAAATTTAAACAAAAGGAGATTATAAGATATCCAAATTTAATTCAAAGATATGAATGTCACACATCCCATGTATATTACACATTTTTATCAGTTGAAAATATATAAAACAACTGTAACTAAAAATATGTTTCATCATTCACGAACTTTTCTGCTATTTCTTATAATTTGTTTTCTCGTTAATTACATATTCTAATAGTTTTTTTCTTATTTCTTATGTGTTGTTATATTCACAATACCAATCGTTATCAAAGAGTTTTCTTCATTTTTCGAAACTCTGTAGTTACATTTGAAAAAGTTCAACTACTAAAATGAAAGTGAATAAAACTGTTGCTTCACAACGTCTTAAACATTACAAATGCAAATATGAAGCATAAAAGAGATGAGACAGTTCAAGCAAACTTCTAAAACACCTTAAATCAACTATTTAGAGAACACTCAAATGATTGTAGACGAAAACAATTCTAATCACAATCATACAAGACAATATACAAACAAATAGGCGTGGATTGCAATCCTGCAAGATAAATTGATATAAGTGACTAAATCAATTTAATTTCAGACAAATTGCAGTCAATGTAAAATACACATATGTGACTCTAATAACTATAAAATAAGGTGCAATTACTTCAGCAACGAGTTCTGATTTGAGCTGAAAATATAAAAAAGTTGAAACATTAAGGAAATTTCTAAAATTCATTACATCCAATTTCTTACAGAACAATAAAATGATTGTACAGGAAAACATATTTTACTTGCAATCTAACAAGATAACTTACAGAAAAATATACTTTAATCGCAGACATGCATGATAATTGATATAAGTGACCAAATCAATTTAATTTCAGACAAATTGCAGTTAATATGATACACACATAACCGGCTCCAAATGGAAAATAAGACACATCTACTCCAGCAACAAGCCGTGGGATTTAAAATGCAGAATATGTGAGCCACAATGAAAAAAGTTTCAAATACGAGAAGTGTGTGAACAAGACAATTTAAAAATATATTCTCATACGTTAATTTGCATCGACAGTTCTTGTCCACTGGTTCGCACACCTGAATAACACATCAGGTTGTCCGATTGACAAACTTTATCAATTTTTCGTTATTCACGTTTTAGTTCTCGGTCCAGGTAGCACACGGTTTCTTCGATGAACGAAGGGGGCAGGTTTCTTTCACTGAAATTGGTCAATGAAACCAGGGTGTCGACAAGAGTGATCGATATGTTTAGCTCAAATTACAGGCTACTTTCAACGAAATAAGCGTCGAGGCAACGAGAGCGCCGGTTTCTAAAGAGATTAGCCAATCCCTGTCTCAAAGGGAAATGTTGCTCGCGGGGTAACTAGTGACATATTGTTTCCTGCAATATCTGCCCGATGAAAAATTCCCCTGAGTGATTAATGATGGCCTGTGTAAATCAAACAGTGAGGGCATACGCGTGATTTGAATACCAGCCTCGTTATTTCGTCCACGGGATCTTTCTGTTACCGTGATCACCAATGAGACATATAATTTCACTATTCGTATATAGTTAGGTGAATCATAGTGGAAACTTACAATAGCGACGCATGCCGGAACTATTCAATTAAGAAAGAAGAATGTGACTTTAAGGAGTAACCGTAGGCAAAGATTTATTGCCTAATTACCCGGCCTTCGACTCGAAAATGGTGAGTTCAGTGGTCGTGTGAGCTTATGATAAAAAGGAGATAGCAAATTTGATATGATTATGTCATGTGATGACAGACAGAACACGCTAGCACGGAACAATCTTAGTGGAACATTTGATTTAAATAATTTTTAAATATTTCTTAAAGTTTTTGAACCAATAAGTGTATATACAGTAGGTGTAAAAAGTATTCGTACACCTTTAAAAATCAAATAACTTTTTAAAAATTAGACCAAACGATTTCAGTTTTTTTGAGATGTTAAAAGGATTAGTTTACTAGTTACTGGGTAAATAATTTTTTCTAAAAATTGCTATTGGTCGAAATTGTGAAGAAAAAATTAATGGTCTCAATTTTTAACTTCTTTATCTTTGTCTATAATGAAAATTTAAAATACGCCTACTGTAGATCTACGAAAGTTATATACATGCACAAAACTTCATCGAAGTCGGTTAATGTTACTATGAGCTAAAAACATTACAAGCTTAAATTTTAAGGGTGAAAGTCGCAGATTTTCGGTCTTTTTAGGGAATTTTGTCCGTATGTAATCACCTATAAATGTTTGTAACTCATAATAACGTTATCCGATTTCGATGAAACTTTGTACATGTACATAATTTACTCAGACCTAGAAAATGCGTCCTTCAAATTTTTATTACAGTCACAGATAAAAAAAGTTGAAAATTGTGATCATTACTATTTTCGTCGCAATTCCGGCCAATAGCAATTTTTAGAAAACAATTATTTACACGCTACCTAGTAAACTTATGCGTCTAATATCTAAAAATAATTGAAGTCGTTTGATCCACTTTTAAAAAAGTTATTCGATTTTTAAAGGTGTACGAACATTTTGCACACCCACTGTAAGTGCATAATACAGGTAAATAAAAGTAACAAATCGAACTCTTTTTGAGAATGTAAATGTTAAGAACTAGATAAATACTAGTTTAATGTGTTCAGAAATATGAAGAATACAAAATTAAGGTATGTAGATAAAAATATAATGTAAAGTAGGTATTTTCGAAGATCACCATTATTTATATAAACAATTTAAACAATTTGAATGATCTACTTTCTTAAAGAAACACTACATGATTCATAACTAAGATAAAAAATGGAAATTAGTTTTTAGAAACAGATATTTTAGGGATTGCTGAAGAAGTCTACTAATTCAGTTTTTTTTTAGGAATGCACTTCGATGCAAAAATACACCCTGGGGTTTGGATAATATTTTCAATGCCTCTCAAGGCAGGTGACTTATCGTCCACTATTTTTAAGTCTTGGCCTCATTTTTGTGAACGAAGCTGCAGGCTGCACTATCAGTGATCTGACTATCTTCCTTCCCAATTCTCCAAGACTATGTTTCACTTAAAATAAAATTCGTTAGCTTGAGATTGTAGTAAGTTAATTTCTAAAACATTCCGTTCATCAACGTGTATTTAGTTCTTTTATAGAATAGACCTCTTAATTGTTACATTCAGGTTTTCTTCTATTCCAATTTAAAAGTGGTATATGACTAGATTTTATTATAGAAAATTCTCTTTAAAAATTGACAAGGAGAAAAATTATATCTCATTAATTAATGGCAGGATTCTAGTAAATATTCAAGTACACTATACGATCACGTAGCACACAATTATTTCAAAAAATTTCTAAAACACGTTTAAACCATTTCAGTAGCAAGACTAATTATTTTCTTAAACGTGACTTAGAAAAATGATGCTGTCTGTTATTAACACATTAAAGGTTGTGTCGATTAAATAATATTTTGTAATCTATACAGTGTTAAACGATATGTTCACACATTTTTTCACTGATTCAACTGAAACATTTTCAACAAAGATATGGATTTCCTTTACAAATCTTTTGGTTATGTACAGGCACGTTTTCTGCATTTACGTGTTACCTGAATGGAAAGTACTACAAAAGAAAATTAGCTCCGTTAGAGTTAAACGCGTTAATACAATGGAGTATCTGTTGTAATAACGTTTGATTTCGGCCGAACGATCGATAGAAATCATTAACATCGTGAGAAACTGTTTATAGTACGACGAGAAGGAAATTAGATATTATTGGAGTCATCGGGGCTGGTGTACATATCCGCACGCACATAATGCTTTCATGCTCCAGTTGTTAGTGAGTGTTACACGAGGATCGATATTAGCCGTGCGTCGACCTGTCGAACGTAATCGCTCCTGCATAGAATTATTCGCTGAAAGACCGGCGAAGAACGTTTTCTCCGCTCCACGCCGACGCATTCCACGGCCGTTTTAATTTAAAATTACGCGCCGGTTGAGAGTTCTGCTTGAAATCGTAGCTAATGATTTTCCTCGGTGGCGCCAGCCAGTAGGTTCCACTAGATCGATCTCAATTACGAATGTTTCTTTATCTCTGTTTCAATCTATTGTTTATGTGCTCTGTTTTCCGCTGTCTTGTGACACACTAGGAATTCAATAAATTACACTGGTCAACAAAATTAAATTTTTCTTGTCATAGAGAACATTTATATATGTCTTTATAAACTTTCATATGCAAAACACGAATTCAAAAGCCGTTTGTCGTGATCAGCCTCAGTTTTTGAGAAGATTAATTTTGAGAAAGAAGTCAAAAATTCAACTTACAGAATTTTTTCCGCTCTGGCCGAAAAAGCTAGACGAATGATTCTTACGCAGAAAACTTCTGTAGACTCTTCCAAATATGATAGTATTTTTTTGCAACACTATAAACATTTAAACATGTGTGAAAACACCACCAACACGTAGTCAATGAGTACCACTGACCGAACCACGTTACATGCGGGCCTATTTTGCTTTGTATCTCGAAAACGAAAAATGTTTTTGGAACTCTAAAGGCCCATTCTGAGAAATGGAAGTCTGGCCTATCGGGTAATGTGATTCGATTTCAGGCTAGATCCATATTTCTTTGTGACTCGACAAATATTCGTAAAAATTCGTGAGAAATTGATGTCTCTGCGACATTAAAATCATTATACTATTATAAAAAATACCGTAATATCTGGGAGAGTTCAGAGAATTTTTCCATGTAAGAATCATTCGTCTAGATTTATTTTCAAAATAAAATATCTGAAAAGCTGAGGCTGATGGCGGCAAACAGCTTTCATAGTAGAAAATTTATAAGGACGTCTATAAATGTTCTCTGTGACGAAATTGCTGTTGACCAGTGATATTACGCTACTTTTCAGTTGAAGGATCAATTTCTGTGCATTTCGTAGCACCCAAATCACCAATAATACCATTCTTTACATGTAGAATAAGTATTAAAGGCTTTTATGCATGAAAGCAACTCTAATTTAAAAATTGACTGTGACAGCAAGCAGATGTACAGGAATAATTAATACAACAATCCCAAGGAAACGAATAAATCACAGACTTTACGTTCCTCTATTTGTCAAGCAAGTACCAAAAGTGTTGGTGTATTAAATTAACTTCAATTTAAAAATTCATTAATACAAGTATATCTATTGGAACGACTATTAAAATAATGACAAGAAAACGAAAAGACTGCAGATTTTATGAATCTCCAAAAGTGTGTTAAAAATGTAGCTTTCATTTTTTCAAAATTAGGATATATTATCAGAATTATGTTTTGAATATGAACCAATCTTTTTGGAAAACTCTAGAGATAGCAATTAAAATTTTTTGCTCTTGTTACACATTCAAATATATCTTCATTAAATAAATTTCACAGAATGTACTGCAACAATAAACAACAAAATATGGGTATTATTAGCACACAATGACATAATATTTCGTATAATAATTTTCCATCAAAGCACTCCATTCTATTATTAAATTTTTAATTTTATATGCCCAAAAGTAAAACGTGAATTTTCTACATTATTCGCCATTATGCTTTTATAGTGTTAGATGAATTGTTACACTTGATGGAATTGTTGAACAAATTACACATCGTTTTTGTTCTAATCAATCATTTACTCACTTCATCGCGTTACAAAATAGCAGGAATCGCATAAATCATGAGGCCAATGGTAATCGAGAAATCGGTTCGCTTGCATTTTCTAAAACTAAAATCGCGTGAAATTCGATTACACGTTTGCGAGCATAACTAACGAACGCAATGACGTCTTTATGAAGCCTGAAGGTAATAAGTAAACGAGATCATTGCGAGCTTAATTAAACGTAATCACTGGGTGACTAAGTTATTATTATGCAACTCTTCACTGGCATTTAGAAAAATAAAACTGTATGGAAGGCATTGATAGCTTGTCTCTGAGCGCGTGCAATTTGTAGTACAAGACGTTTTGGAATTATAATTACTTGTGGCGTGCGAAACTTACAGCTTCCGCGTTCTTACGTATCTATCTTGTATTTTAAGACTAATCTAAATTAGCATTTTATACGAATTCACCAGAGAATATTAAATATTCATTTAGTTCTGCAGAACCCAGTTTTGCAGAAAACATTTTTTACTAATCAGCAGTCTGTAAATGCCGTCAATGATCGTTGCAATCGTTATTATACAAGCAAATTGTTAATATCCAATTTATTGTTTATTTGTTCTACTAGTTTAGATCTAAGTCTATTTATTCATCTAGTTCGATATATTTTGAAATCCACAAACACAGTTTGAATATTTAGTCAGCAAAATGTAATATACTTTTCAAAAATGATTAATTAATGCCTAGAATATAAATCATATTTACACAATTAAGAATCTGGTACTATTCTTTTAAATATTTATTTCTAAAGAAATAGAAACACACAAGACTTTATAATCGACTGTATAAATAAGTCGTTGAAAATATTATAATTCTACAATAATACTATGAGACTAATCTAAATTAGCATTTTATACGAATTCACCAGAGAATATTAAATATTCATTTGGTTCTGCAGAACCCAGTTTTGCAGAAAACATTTTTTACTAATCAGCAGTCTGTAAATGCCGTCAATGATCGTTGCAATCGTTATTATACAAGCAAATTGTTAATATCCAATTTATTGTTTATTTGTTCTACTAGTTTAAATCTAAGTCTATTTATTCATCTAGTTCGGTATATTTTGAAATCCACAAACACAGTTTGAATATTTAGTCAGCAAAATGTAATATACTTTTCAAAAATGATTAATTAATGCCTAGAATATAAATCATATTTACACAATTAAGAATCTGGTACTATTCTTTTAAATATTTATTTCTAAAGAAATAGAAACACACAAGACTTTATAATCGACTGTATAAATATGTCGTTGAAAATATTATAATTCTACAAAAATACTATGAAAATATCTGACCAATTTTTCCTAAATAAAGATGAATTTTCTACAACTGTAGGCTTATACAAGAATATATTAAGTTGGATATCATTTCGCTTTAATTGTTCATTGACATTAAACATAAATAGTAACTATTTACATACTCGCTATGTAACATTAATGTTTTTTAGAAGTTATGTACTACAAGCTGCGCACATTAAGTCTCCACCCACAGTTCTGAATTTTTTCACACGTACATACAATGTTCGTGTAGAATATTCAACGATCCAGAAAACACCGTTTGTCAGATCTGCGGCTAGTTATTCAACGATCCGGACGTAATTAAATTATTCTCCGATTATTTATTAGATTAAGTGCTTGCGAGCGTGCATATTAATTACAGGTTATCGTCGTATAAATATTGCCCGTTAAGTGTACAGTAAGAGCGTGATAAGTAGTCGTATATGCGCTTATATGAATTATGCGACGTCTGTTTCGTTGCTATTCCCATGTCGTTCGAATGCGAGACATTACAGAATACATTAATAGCGTAATATTTCAAGCCTCGTTCTGTGTATTAATTAATCAATGTTTTTACCTCGTGACAAAATCTTATATAAATATACGAAATTTCTTCTAATGCTTTTTTCGTCACCTTCGTTACTAATTTTTGTAAGTATATTCTAAAGTGAAGCCTAAACCCATTGCATATTGCAATGAACATGTCTGCACAAATTCACATTTTTTATATTCAAAATTAAGAGAGCAAGAATCAAATAGTATTTTCTATTTACTACATTCCATTCTGCACAGATGCATTTATTACATATTGATATAATTATGGCTTACGTGATTATAATTCAGTAATTTCTTCAATGTCTAATATTTTCACAATAACATTTTTCAACAAGCTGTAACAAAGGTAATATCTTTCTTATTCTTTTTAATTTGATTTCTTAAATGATATTTATCTATTCTACTACGTACTACCTACTATATATTACTATTACGAATAAAACGTGAAATTACTATTTCTATTAATAAATTACTATTTTCATTATTTTATCCCACTACCTCCCATTACTATTACGAATAAAGAGAAAAATTACTGTTTCTCATATATTTTTCATTACTATCATTACGTTTTGATATATTCACTATTTGTATATTTCCTTATGAATGTTTACATACATTTGTATTATTACAGACCAATTTGTAAAAGTGTAAATGAAAGTTATTTCTCTTTAATACCATGAAGATATGCTTCGTTCAAAGTACGTGTTTCACTTGTAAAATGTAATCTGCAGAAGCGAGGACATAAGAAATGGACCAATCTCAATTTGATGTACAAATGCATTAAATGTGCAGCCTACTTACGGTGCAAAGCTCCGTTTATGTAACTGCAGCTCACAATGACATCACCGAATTCACTAATTTACAATTCGATAGATCAAGCAGGACTCACCGAAGTTTCCGCGAAAGCTTTGAATGATCGTTCGGTGGTCTATTTTTTCCCCTCTCGACGAACGTTTACAAAATCGGGTTACTTTATTGCAATGAAAACAGGGCGGAAGAAATGAAACCATTCGAAAGGATCTATACTTAGGTACGTAAGCCCCGGTGTATAGTGGTGATACCATTTATTTTTACAATTATCGACCTGCCGTGATCGCCTACTAACTATTAATACACGTTCGCAAAAAGGCCGACAGGGGAAGATGCGATTTCCCCGCGAAATAAATCGATGAGGCACTTATTAATTAGATAGCGTTGCTCGTATCGCTTAGGCTTGCGAGTTGCTCCTTCATTTGCGCTTTTACCGTTCTTTGACATTGTATGTTGTGAAAATGATTTTTCGAGATTAAACGAAAACAGCGCCTCTAACATCAATATTAACATTAATTTGAACAACCGGAATTTGATCAGACGATCTTCACCTTGCTAAGTCTCGCTACCAACTAACTACGCCAATAATACATTAATATTAACATTAATGTAGAAAAATTAATTAGTTTACGAAGGTCATTTCATGGAAATGTACAGTAATATCTAGCTTTGCATACTTTAATTATTCATTTTCACATTTTACTTTCTACCACTTTTTATCTTCTTATTTCACATGACAAACGATGTATTCAAGATCCAATTTCCTTTTCAAAAGTTTGGAAAAGTTTGATTTTTATTGTAAGTTTTATTTTTTTCAGCGTAATCACTATACACCGGATTTCTGTGCCAAAATCAAACATTTTTTAGGAATTTCAAGAAACAGGAGTCAAATAAAAATTAATTCCGTCTTTTATTATTTTTAATTAAATTCTTTTGAAGCTGTTCTTGTTTTGTATTTCATGCATTCAATTTTTATCATAAATTCATAAAATTTGTGATTTATATTGGATAAAGTTTAGGAAACATTTCAAATCAATCGTAGTTTATAACATATCTAAAATAGCTACACCATATTTTATTAGATTTTGTTAGATGTTTAAAAAAAAATTGGAATATGAACTATGGGGCTTCTTGCCAACAAATATTCAATAAATCTGTCATAATTCCTGCCAGATCTGAGATATCGAAATTTGACAAATTAGTATCAATTCGTCACAATGCAGAAAAATTAGAATCGAAGTGTCAGAAAGGGCACAAAGTCAAGGCCGCTTGCACGAAAATAGTGTTACATCAGATCAAAGGGAATGTAAATTTAGATTTGTGCGATAGGCACCGCATTAAGCTATTCCGTGCGGATTCCGATAAAAAAAGCTTCGGTGGGGCAATCAGGAACAAAAACGTTCGAGCTGTCTGGCAGCGAGCAAAGAGGCAGGATTCGGCGGTCATAGAAGTCTCTAATATCACCGGTATGGCACGTTTTTCAGAAGCATCGAACTCCTGAGTGATCGTACAACCAGACGCATTCCTCGCGTATCTTAATTTCATGCTGAATTTTTTTAGCATATCATTGAAATAAAAACCGGCAGCAAATCTGTACGTGCACCGGTATCTTTAGACACACCTTTCATCGACATTTAATTGGTTGTCGCTGTTGACAAATAAGACATTCGGGTTAATTAGAAGAAGGCTTGAAAAAAGGTGTCAGGTCTCCCAACATAGAATGTAGCACGAACTGTTGATACGTCGAACTCACGACCGCATTGTAGGAACAAAAAGATTAAGACATCTGATCGATCTATTGGAACGATCACTCAGGTATAATCTACCGTTTAGAAGTTACCGGACACTCGATTGTTATGGGGAAAATTAAAATCATGGTACAGGTTTAGCTTCTTTCAACGTCTCTTATTACATACGGTTATCTTTGTGTTAAACAATCAGGTGTGTGTACTAACAGTTAAATAATACATAAAATAACAAACATGTTCATGAATGAAACATATTCTGCTTGGCTCGTAATAAAACTGGTCATATCAAGATAAAGCAGGGTCATTATCAAACAACAATTTACCATTAATATATCAAAAGTTATATGTGTAATGTTTTCCAACTTCTATGCAACCACCTCAAGTGATAAAACTGGTCATGTCGCTGGGCCATTATCAAACAAAAAATTTCTCATTAATATTTGAAAAAATATTATTATTATAGTTCCTAAACATTTATATTAAAACCTTGATTAATTCATATTTTTGAATATTCATTTGAAATAATCAGAAACTGTGATCCATTAAATATCTCAAATTGGTTTAGGTTGCATACAGCTTATTTTGGTAGTATACATCTCATAAAGTATATAAATATTTAATCTTAATCAAAACTTTGTCAATAAAAAAAAATCTAATAAAGAATTATAGGTAGGTTGTAATCATGCAACAGTTCCACAGTCAATTTATTCGAACAGTATTTTCAATATTGTGAAAAGGACTTCTAAATTCTAAAAAAGCAGATTGTATGTTAATGCAATAATGTCAATTATAATGTCGTCTTTTTCTTACTTCACGAACATAAGTGAACGGTGAGTCCAAATGTAAAGAAACAAAACTCACGAAATCATGTCAATTTTCGGAGTTATATCTAATATAATTTGTCTTACTTTTAATTAGTGAGCACAATAGGTACCTACTCTTACTGTTTACTTGAAATTCACTTCAGCGGTAAATCAAGAATTAAACGAGCAAAAGTGTCGTGAAAAATGAACACTCAGTCACATGATACCACCTATGATTTGATTACTATTCTCTGAAAGGTACTGGTAGGATTATAAAATTTCGAGTTTCCCAGAATTTGAAATAGTTGATTATCCTGCACTTAATGTTCGTATCAACTTGTTGGACACACTTGATCTTTTTGTGTACGAATAGTCCACTGTACGCCAACAGGAAAGTCGTTAAATTTGTTTAATCGTTCACGGTCTGCACTGGTTTATTTGGTTTTTATGTGATGGAGATGCTACTACGGTGGCATGCTGCGTGTTACAGAAAACCGAGAGGCGAGTCCCTCTGTCGTACTAAACAGAGGTGTCGTGCCCAACTGACGGCTCCCGTCGGTGGAGGATCGACTTTATACAGCCTCGTGTGTCCCGCGCGCTCTATGAGCGAAGCTTTAGGAGGCTCCAGCTTCGTCTGTCACCTGACAAAGAGATTTTACCAATTTCTATCTTGTAGTACCACCCTCCGGACCGTTATCTTCCGTGCTACATCTGCAGGGCACCAAAAGTGTCTATTTCACATTATTCTATCAAAACTACACTGTAGATCTTAATGCGAAATAAAAATTATCCAAGTTGATTGCAAGGGAAACGAATGAATTGAAGAAGAATTCCTTCTTCTAACGATTTTAATAATTCAAAAATAAAATAGCAATGAAATTAAAGTCGTGTAATGACCCTGCAGCTTTGTGACTTACCTATTCATTGTTATCGTAAATGTATAAAATCCGCTGTCTACAAATATATGCATTATATGCATTGATGAGAATAATGACTAAGTAGGTACTCGATTGTAAGATCGTTGGAAAAATTTAGGAATACTATTGCATTCTCTTTTATTTATCAAATTTATTAAAAGATACGACACATTCTTATTTAACTTTTTTTCTTACCATTGACTGGAAACATTTTTTCGGAGGCACCGGCTTCGTCTGTCACCTGACAACGAGATTTTACCAATTTCTATCTTGTAGTACCTGCCTCCGAATCTTTGCCTACCGTACTACGTCTACAGGGCACCAAAAGTGTCTATTTGACATTATTTTATCAAAATAATGAATGTACTGCAGATCTTAATGCGAAATAAAAATTACCCAAGTTAATTGCAAGGGAAAAGGGTGAAGTGAAGAAGCATTTCTTTTGTTAACGATTTTAATAAGTGAAAAATAAAATAGCAATATAATGAAATTCGTCTAATGATCTTGCAGTTTTGTGTTTTACCTATTCATTGTTATCGTAAATGTATAAAATCCGCTGTCTACAAATACATGCATTATATGCATTGATGAGAATAATGACTAGGTAAGGTATTAGATTGTAAGAAAGATATAAGAATGTAAGACTACTATTGCATTCTCTTTCATTTTTCAAATTTATGAAAAGATGCGACACATTCTTATTTAACTCCCTTTCTTACAATTGACTTGGACCATTTTTTCGGAGGCACCAGCTTCGTCTGTCTCCTGACAACGAGATCTTTCTAATTTTTATCTTATCGTTCCATTCTTGTGCCGTTTACCTTTACGACTACATCTACGGAACACCAAAAGCGACTATTTTACATTACTTTATAAAAATAACAAAAGTGTGTATTCATTCAGATTTTTAATGATTTTTATCGGAGTGTATAGGTTGCGGATTTCATTCATTTATGATGAAAATGACTAGGTAAGGTATCAAACTATGAAGAATTTATGAGTATTCTTGTATTCTCATTGATTTATTAAAATATTTAATAAAAATAATACAGTTTCATTTAACTTCTGTTTCCCAGAAATGCACTTAGTTTCCGTCATTTTAATATTAGAACTACAGTACCAACGAAACGAACAAATTGCAGACATTATACACATATGCATCCAAAAAATGTGAGATTTTCTAAAGAAATAAAAAAGAATAAATTTATTGAATAAATATCCTATAAATGTGTCTTTACAGTCTCCATAATCGTAAATTAATAAATTGGAACCTCGTTAGAAAGCGTCATCTGCAGTTATAGTGTAAAACGCAACATATTACATAACTTTATGAATCTTTTTTAACCCATAAAGTCTCAAGCAATGAAAAATAGTGATGTTTATATTCAACTTGTTTCACTTACCTCGAACACTTTAAATGTTTCACTTATTATTAATAATAGAAAAAAATGGCAAATGAAGACATGATTAGGTTTCAATGGAAAACACTGTGTCATAAAACCAAATTAGCTCAACTGAAAATTTTAAAATGAAATTCGAGTAACAATAAACATAAAAATAATTAAATATACTAACTATCAAGCTTCATAAAAATTGAGAATATTTAATATGTTAACGATAATAACGAAGTGCTTTCGAGCAGTATCGATACGAAACTATAGAACAAAAATTATTTAACACTCAGCTTTTATATTTAAGTCCCGTTTGTTTACATGGAAAATAGAAAAATATTTATGACGATTTAAATAATTTAGCTCACTTCCTTTGATCTGCGAAAAAAAGTATCATTTTGAACAACTAACCAGCACAAAGGACAATCCATCAATTCTAAAAATGGACCTGCACGATTAACCTCGTCCGTTTGGTATTTTTTCCCGGGACAAAGAGCAAGAAATCAAAGAGTAAGAACAGCCTTTCTCCTTTCCATGTGTATTTTTTTCTCGATAATGGATGCTGAACGCCGGCGACAATTTGACGCAGGATCGAGGAGTAAAAGTAGCAGAGTATTAAGTGATCCTCATAATGGTTGTTTATCGCGAAAGGAGCTTACGCGGATGCACGGTCGCTCTAACAGGCTTGTTTGTACCGTCCGCTCGCGATTGCTTTTTTGTAAACTCGTAGCTAGGTGGTAACCGGAGGGTTAACTAATTTTAGGCTTATAATCCAGAACCCACTAAAACGCGTACATCACTGAAACCAAATATCGTGGACCCCATGCCACCTCGTCTGGAGCAATTCTGGAACGCAGAAGTACGCATTATCTGCTTATCTGCATGTTACGTCAGATTGGAGACTAAACTTTTTGCTTGGATACTAATCATGTAGTGATTCATATATGGACGGGTCCAAATTTTTAATGCACGTTACTCATAAATAGTTTCTTGCTCATAATTTAAAAGTTATTGCTCAGAATAACACGTGGTTAAAAGCAACGATTCAGTGACTAATACGTGGATGGTTTCAATTTTTTATGTACAGTACTCGTAAATTTTTCCTCATAATTTCTTTATTTTATTAGAAGAAGCGATACAAATTTCTTAGGTAACTAGTTCTGTTTGTAATGTAAGCCATGAAACACCCAAAAATTGTGATTGATTGTTAGGCTGGAGGCCTTTATGAAAAATAAAGAGTTTTTAAGCCAACTGTAAGAAAGGAAAGTTAAATAATAATGTGTTTCTTTGTTTAATAATATTCTTACATTCTTCTAATGAATTTTCATGTTTGTATCTCGCCTAATCATTTTTGTTGTAAATACGTAAAATCCGCTGTCTACTAAGATTTCGCTAAGGAATTTAATTTTATATTATCAATTTTTATTATATATTATTATATTTATATTAAATATATTAAATTCATTATACTTATATATTATATTTATTTATTACTATACCGTGAACCTTTAAGAAAAATGAAAATGTTCTGTGTCGACTACAAAAAGTACGAGGTAGCTAATATTTTTCTTATTTGGTATTTCATCTATTCAATTCTATCATAAATGCATAAAATCCACAGTCTATATTTTACATTTATTTTCATATTATATATTATTGTGTAGCAAGTCATTAGAACAATGAATATGTAAAACTAAAAAAGGAAAATAAGAGTGTTTTGCTACTAAAAAAGCTATAATTGGTATGTTAATTTATGCACCTGCATGTGCAACAACAATGAAACTTGCTTAATGTTTAATGAATGCAACAATGAATATGTAACACCACATAAAAAAGAACGAAGGATGCTTTGTTATTTAAAAAGTTATAGTGGGTACATTACTTCATTGCAACCCAGAGACATTCTTAAAATGTAATTGTTCAAAAATTGATAGAAATAAATGAAAAACAATATTTATAGTTATTTACTACATTTATTTAGTCTCAGTATTATTTCTATATTCATAATGCACAGAATGTTAATATCTACAAGTTTTACATGAATAAAATTTTATTCTTTAATTTGCTCATATAGGTATTATTTCATAGAAAATGAAGCTCGAGTTGTATAATATTGTCTGTAGCATCATTCTATAAATCCACTACGGACAGTTGTACATCTGTACATTGTGAAATTTTTCTGATAGTCAAGTCTTATTTCCTGTGATTAATTGTAATGTTTTGTAGAGGCAAAAAATGCAAACGGGAAAGTAGAGTTTAATTATTTCGATGCTTTGAACGTACAGCGCTAACTTCTATTCCGTGTTGTAATTTATTACCAGCGCGCTATTTAAATTGGGGACCATATATATGGTTGGATAATATCGAAAATAAATGTCACCGCCTAGTTCTAATGCCTGGTAGCATCGAACGAAACGCAGAAGCGACGATTCGACGATGCAACGTGGTTAGTCCCCGCTACGAGAGGAAAAAGAGAACATACCGAGCAACCGGTCGCAAGAAAAGATCGCGACGATACGAAACGTGGATATAACGCGTAATCGTAGTTATAGACGCATCCTGAATAGCGTAAAATATTTACGTTAAACTATCGAGCAGATCGGTATTATCTCGGGACCAGGTGTTGTGCAATCGTGCATATGGCACGACAGCACTTCGCCAATCTGTCCTTTTTTTTTTAAACGTTCTATTCAAGTTACTTTGAATTTTATTGTTTCATGAAATTTTAGTGCGTCATGATCGTAGAATGTTAGTATCTAGAATATTTCGTGAAGTATTTCGAAAATTAATATTGATCATCGGAAAACAGAATATTCAAGTCCAACTACTCACTGAACACATCGAAATGTTGAAATGAACAAGACTGTTCAGTTTAAATAGTATAATGATACATTGTAGACTTTATGCATTTATGACGAAAATAAATAGTTTCTTTTCAAAACACTGAGAACATTCAAAGAATATCAATGTATTATTTTCTATTTATTACAATTACACACTTTATTAAACCTTACATGGCGGAAATTTTTGACGATTTCATAGCAGCCATAAGTAGACACGTTCAAAGTCTTATGTATTAATTTTTTTGCATATTTTTAACCTATGTCTTTTAGATCAATATTAATCCTATTAGACTTATTGCGAAGTATAGCCGATATTTTAAACGGATTGTTAGAAAATTAGAATTTAAGTGGAGTCATTGGTGTCCTGAGTCAAAATGGACCCAAATCCTTCCATACAAGGGTTAAGGTTATTAAAAAAGAATAATACTTGTATATATTTCCAGTAATGGATAGACATTATACATTTTTGGGAAATGTGAGGAGATGAAACATAAAACAGTGAAGGTATTAGAAGAATGCAAGCATATACACACGTTATTTTCGAATAATTGAAATTATTAACAGAAAGAGAAAATTTCCATTTAACCTCTTTTCCTTGCAAATGATGTATCAAGAATTTTATTTTGCATAAAGACTAACAGTGTAGAAATGAATATCTAAATATTGTCGGCTGAAAAATATTGAAACAATCAATCAGAACTTATGAAAGATAAATTAACAAAAATATTAAAATGCGAGATGTTGAAAATATGAAAATATAAAATACTTGAGGCAAAACTTACTGAAAGATTAAATAGCATATTTTCAGATTTAATACATCAAAATTCAAGATCTTCAAACAAAGATTATTGGATAAGATATTACTGAGAAATATTGAATTGTTCTCAGATCGGATTGCCCATTACAATAATTGTCCACCGGTATCGCAATGATCAACGCGACAGTGAAAACAGCGAATTATCTTCCCATGTGTTCCGAACCTTATTAATAATTACAGTCATCGAAGCGACTACAATGTTTGCTACTCAATGATACTTTTCGCGGGCATAGTGTCATGTACGTAACGCGATATTAATCTGAAATATGATGCTAATATTTCACACTACTTAGATTCACGTACGCACATTAAGATCGCACCACCTTCCATTATGATGCCACCTCCATTACGAAACCACAAGGGATATCGGACATTTTTTAGACTACGATTTACATAAAATTCATGAATGTTATTTGTTCGGAATTTAGTGTAAATATATCTTTCACTTTAACCTAACAATATTCTCTCCACGTGGGGTCCAATCCTCCACTGTTCTGCTTCTACGAGGTTACTTATTAGCTAATCCTGCTTGGCTACATCGAAATATATCATCCTGAGTGTTTGTGGTATACTCGAAGTGGCTGCACTTAATTTATAGTCTCTCTACAACGTTTCTGTTGATTGTTTTATGCGTTTTCGTAGTCTGATAAATCGCGAAGCAATTCGCGATGGACCGATGGGAAACACTTGTAAGATAATTTGGAAGAAGATGGCCAAACAAACAAATTTAATACACATATTTCCATTAAATCTACCTGCGTTATTTGTTATGTAAATTGTGTACTATAAAATAGATAGTACTAAATTGATTGAAATTAAATGTTATTCCATAAAAATGACGATTCTTCTGTACAGGGTGTTCACGCTATTACTAGCCAGCGTTTTTCTTGCAAATAATAGATATTAGAAAAAAAATGATAGAGGAAAAAGTAATACTGTTTTTTGCAAGCAACGTAATGGCGTATGTATTTTTTTTGTAATTGCACTATTTTCATGAAAATGTCGGTGACCTCCAATTTTTGTAAATGGACTGCTATTGAATATTTTTTCATACGATATGAAAGCGTGTATCAAGATAAATTCATTCGTATACGACACAATGACCTTCAAGATCATACAAGGTCAGAAATGGAAGAAACATTTTGAACATATCGTACTAATGCGTTTACAAGTTTACTTTATTGACGAGGCTATAGTAAATGTTCAATATAACTTCCTTGCGCATGACTACATATTTCAGCTCTATTAATTACGTTCTTGTTAGCTTCTTCTAACGTTGTCCGAAATATTAATGCACATGATCGCATTAGTTTCCTTTGCAAGTCGTTTAAATTTCTGGGCGTTGTGTATCGTGAATGATATCTTTACGAAATATTACGTACGAAATGTACAAAATTTTATTGCCATTTCTGACCTTGTATGACCTTGAAGGTCATTGTGTTGCATATCAATAAATTTGTCTTGACACACGCTTTCATATGATATAAAAAAATACATAGCATTTCATTTAAAAAATTGAAGGTCACCTTCATTTCTAAGAAAATAGTGCAAACACAAGAAAATTACATACGCCATTGTGTTACTTACTAAAAAGAGTCTTACTTTTTCCTCTATCATTTTTTTTCTAATATTTATTATTTGCAAGAAAAACGCTGTGTAGTGATAGCGTGAACACCCTGTATAACGTTTGTAATGGAGTAAGATGCCAATACATTTACGTTACATATACTTCAATAAAGAACGTGTGCAAATTATTATTGCATAAATCATTGTAAATAAGAAAGATACCTTCTATCTAGCTAAAACCTGTTGTAGACAGTCACACTTTCATTCTTTTTATTAATAAACCATTAAACGGCAGCAGCCATTTTTGCAGACGTTACAACATAACCTATCTCAAAACATATCTATGCTGTATATTAAAACAATTGCCAAGTAATTTCTTCACCAATTGTCATCATTAGATTGGATATATGAATTTACGACAAAAATATGTAGACAAAATACAATGCAATAAAAACGTTTAAAGAATTTAAAAATATTATAGTATTACATTTTGAAACATTATAATCATTAAGAGAAGAAATAAATGTCTATGGATCCCCCGCCTCTTGCAATTAACGCAAACGATTTTTATATTACATAAAAATTCGCAGCTAAAATAAAAGAACTCGGAAATGTGATTGAGCTAATATTTACTAGTCAAACTCCGAGTTACGATTGTTTGGCATTTTTCCCGTTAATTGTCCCTGTTCAAGACAATGAATATTTTATTATCGTTAAACCGTCTATTATATCGCATTGAAAACTAATTAACTAAAAATCAATGCCGTAAAACCTGTCTATCGAGACAACCTTCTCACGACCACATCCTTTCACGGACCGAAATAACCAATAATTACGTCGGAGAATCGGTAGCATTGATCCAATTACTTCCTAATTCAGGGCAAAATTATGCGACATGCTTGAATAGATCTCTTTATTAGACACATCTAGTTTCGCGAGGCAGCCAGTAATCAGGTATCTCGACACACTGTCGATCTAATTCGCTCTGATTCGATCAAATTCGAGCTACGAAATGTGCCGCGAACCAACATCGCCGGGGTTCGCCGATGTTCTTGCGAAAACGGCCGGTCATTAGCGATTTCTTAGTGGCGACGATACCATTTTCCGTCGGGCAAATTATCGAGTGCTGCGTAGATAGAATTAGCCGTGTCGGTCTGGCTGATATCGGTAAATTGCTGCATTCCTATAAGACGTCCGGAGTGCATCTCTCTCTCGTTATATCATCATCGTTCATCAGCCTCTGGTCTACGCGGCGCGCTGTATAAATATATCGCGATTTGATCATCGTTTTGGTCAGTGGCGCACACGAGCGTACTCACGTTCGTAAACCTCACTTTCGATTCGTCCAAATTCTCCCCTAGCGAGGGGTAGTATGTACCAATATTAGCCCTTTGCGCTCGAAGAAATTTTAATTCCAAAATCAAGATATTTCTTTCAACCTAGAACATTTTTATTCAACGTATCTTTTTTACATTCTGAAGCTAACGTTAAACCTGTTTTCTCATACAACAGTTGAATTTTTACTGTTTTCAATAATGGTATGGCAATTTTCACTGGTGACTCAGAGACACCATTCGAGTGCAAAGGGTTAGGTACTTGAACAGGTTTCTGCCGTTCCTTTGGTAAATAAAATCTTTCCAATCTAATTGTATTGAGCAGAAGTTAAATGAAAATGTATTCTTTCTTTTTTAATAACTAAACTGCGGAAGTTTATGCACGATAAATATGTAAACTGGATATGACATTTATGCAAGAAAAATATGCAAAGTATGTAGGTATATGAATATATAACATGTAGTATAATAAGTAGACTGCGGTAGTTTATGCAATTTGCCATTTTTGTAGACGAATTTTAAGAAAATGCAATGAATTAAGATCTTATTTTCACCGGTAGCAGCCTCTGTAGATCTGAAATAAATAAAAATCGTAAGAAATTCTGTCGACTTTTATATTCTAGCATTTTTCGAAAATTCTCAGAAACCATAAATGCATAAAGATCCGCTGTGTAATAATAAGCAATATATTAGTATGTTTCAGAATGTACGTATCACATACATTTCACAATTATTCCGATACATTACAGTTCGCGTGACAAGAAATTACGAGCATTTTTCCAAATTTAATGTTACTAATTAGTGACGTTTGTCTATCAAAATTAATTTATGCGAAGAATGACCGCTCTGCGTCACACAAAGTAATCGGTGCGAACTTAAATTCACTCCAACATCGTTCTGACTCATTCATTGGCTGTTGAACGCTCTCGTTATTTGAGATACATGAAATCTTCGATAATGTAGGAAATCCTACATTATTTTCTAAAGTAGTATTAATTTTTTTCTAATTTCATAATTGTCCACACATGTGCGAAACCTCATTCATAGGCCATTGAACGCCCTCGTTATTTGAGATACATGAAATCTTCGATAATGTAGGAAACCCTACATTATTTTCTAAAGCAGTATTAACTTTTTTCTAATTTTTTAATTGTCCATACATGTGTCGACACCTCATTTATTGGCCGTTGAACACCCTCGTCTTTTGAGATACATAAAATCTTCGATAATGTAAGAAATCCCACGTTATTTTCTAATGTAGTATTTATTTTTTTCTAATTTTTTAATTGTCCACACATGTGTCGACACCTCACAATTATGATACCAGAGTTTAGTGATACACGAAATTAGTTTGTCGAGGTAGGTATTCCGCATAAGCACGACAAATAACATGTGCAATATGTTATTGCTAGACTGTGAATTTTATGCATTTATGACAAAATGGGGCACGTGCAATTTGAAACAGAAGATCAATTAACAGAATTTCAGAATATCAATACATTATTTTTAACAATTTAAAATAATTAAACAGAGGAAGGCCCTCCTATTTGACTCCTGCCTCTTGTAATTGATGGAGAAAATTTTTATTTTGCATAAAGATCCGCAGTCTAATTATTGCATATAAAATTTAAAATTAAAAAATGTATTTTTAAAATCCTCTAATCACAAAACAAATTTCTGTCCAGGTCCCATTCTTTTAACTATTTCCTATCAAAATATGCATTTGCATAAACTTCCGCAGTCTAGTAATAACATACTTAACTCCATTCAATGTCTTCACAATTTTGTATTTCTCTTACTCATTTTCTAGACTATATTCACAATCAGTAGCATTTTTATTGGGAATAAGTCCGTGCACCGATTTTCATTTTAAATATTCGCGCGCGTGTCGTACGAACGCGTCTTTTGTTTTATAATACGAAATTTCCATGTAGTCCCTTTTTACTTCTTCTATTTTCCGTTTCTTTTTCACGCGTAAAGACCATGCGTTTTCAAAAGTGTTAAATCAATTTCTCTTAAGTTGTAATCTGCACTTGATGAGTTTTGTAATTCATCTATATTCAACAATTTTCTATAAATGCACTAAATCCGTAGTCTAATTATCAGAATTTCTATTTTACTATACTTTATTCAGTATCACGTGCTGTAAATGCACTCAGTGTTAGTTCCGAACCAAAAATAGTGTCGCCCATACGTGTTGGTGAAAGTGTTTTATTGGATACTTGAATAAGTCTCCGCCGTTCTATTGGTAAATAAAAGTTATTCGTCTGAATAGAAAAATATAGAATATTTTATTCAAAGTACATTGCATCGTTAGCTATGAATACATTATTTACACATTACCTACTCTCTAAGATCTCAAAAAAAGAAAAGCTAAAGTCGTGTAGTCCAATTTTTAAGAATTGTATATCGATTCATGAAGTAATCACTTTATAAACAACTTCTTGGAAATACCATTTTGATTTATGCTCATATAGGGAAATATTCTCTGAAGCTTGTAGTCCCACTCCACGGAGTGAGATAAATTGAAACCTTGTTTCTTTATAGTTGAATGTTAACAGCATAGTTCTAGGTACGACATGTATATTGTATTGTATGATTGTACGGTAAATGTAGACAATTAGCATGCAAGTGGTAATAACGACGTGATAAATACACTACTCAGTAGTCACCCATTTCCTAAGACATATTTGATTAAGTGTGGTTGTCTCTTCGCCAATGGCAGTATTTATTATTTTGAAGGACGCTTATGATGATGCAGTACTATCGATCCATCTTTGGAAGATGTTTGTACCCTAAATGTTTTTCAAATTTGTTTTATTATATTACAATGTATTTGCACGCACGTATCTAGAAAGTTCATTATTTTAAAAGAAGAAGGCCTCGCAAAAGTGAAACTATACAGTGTGTTCACGCTATCACTAGCTAGCGTTTTTCTTGTAAATAGTAAATATTAGAAAAAAATGATAGAGGAAAAAGTAGTCCTGTTTTTTATGCGCAACACAATGGCGCATGTAATTTTTTTGTGCTTACACTATTTCGTTAGATATGAAGGTGACCTTCAATTTTTTAAACGAAATGCTATGTATTTTTTTATATCATATGAAAGCGTGTGTCAAGATAAATTTATTCATATGCAACTCAATGACCTTCAAGGTCATGCAAGGTAAAAAATGGAAGAAACATTTTGAATGTATCATACCAATGTGTTTACAAGTATTCTTTATTGGTGAGGCTACAGTAAATGTTCAATATGATTTCCTTGTGCATGATTGCGCATTTCAGCTCTATTAATTACATTTACACACAATTACATTTTTTGTGGCTTCCACTAGTGTAGTCCGAGATACTAATGCACATGCTTGTGTTATTTTGCTTTTCAAGTCGTTTACATCTCTCTCTCAATTTATTTTGTCTTTTATTTCCATTGCACTGGTGATAAATGCATACCATATCGGCATTCTCTTCCATTGAATAATAATACATTACTATGCGATATTACTAATTAGTGTCGGAAGTAATACTGAAATTGTTTCATCATAGAAGAAACTAGAAGTAACCACTCTGATAGTGAATGACAACATCATCTGATTCATATGAATAAGGAATACTTGTATACACATTGGTATGAAATATTCAAAATGTTTCTTCCACTTTTGACCTTGCATGACTTTGAAGGTCACTGTTGAGTGTACGGACGAATTCGTCTAGACACACGCTTTCATATGATATAAAAGAATATACAGCTTTCCATTTAAAAAATTGAAGGTCACCTTCATATCTAACGAAATAGTATAAACTCAAAAAAAATTACATGCGCCATTGTGTTGCGCATAAAAAACAGTACTACTTTTTTTCCTCTTCCATTTTTTTCTAATATTTACTATTTACAAGAAAAACGCTGGCTAGTGATAGCGTGAAAACCCTGTATAATTATCCAAAACACTCCGAACAATCATTTATTGCATTAGAAAAATTTTATTTTCCATTTCCTACAACTACAATGTCAAAAACTGAAAATGGAGAATAAGAAAACAATGTGGCCAAGTTTACTACTTTAAAAGAAAAAGATCTCGCAAAAGAAAAAAAAATAAAATGATGCAAAATCCGCTATACAATAATTCACAGTGTGGAAAACATTGTATCGTTCATTTCGTACAACAATAATATAAAATACTAACAGTAAAGAATAACAGAAAAATATCTGCGCGTGTTTTAAAATTTTACATTTTACTATCGAGAATAAAAGGTGAGGCACCATAAACTGCACGACATAATCACGATCACTATAGCAGATAAGCGAAAATTGTGAGCACGCTGTTTATGAAAACTGCAGACACTTATTCTGGATCGTTTCCACACCCCAAAGCGATGAAATAAGTTTTTCTGAATTGGTGCCCGTAATGTTTCTGCATTACGTGCTTTCACATCGAATTTTTCTCCGAACGAACGAAGCAAGATTATACGATCTAATTCCCGCGATATTTATACACAGTACGCATTTTAAGTTTTCTACAATATTGCTCAGAAGTCAAGGAAAACCAGTGTCCATTTTCAGTGATACTCTACCAACAGAAACACTTGCAATTACAATTAGCATTTCATTATTACTGGTTCCACAAAATATATATTACCAATTAATGATAGAAAGTTTTCAAAATTGATGATGGAAATTGATTGTTTAAACAATGCTTTTGTGTGAAATAGATAATCGTAAATTATTTACCAAGATATCACATATTAAGAACAACGTGTAAATATTATTTTACATGTTCTATTTTATGCAGATGTTGAGTGAAAAATGTTCAATATCAAACATTCTATTATGATAATCTCAAAGAAGTTACTACTCTTCACTAATAACATTTTGATGTTTGGTGTTTGTTCATCTGGTGGCCTGTGTAGGCGGTGGCCGCCACATGATATATTTTTAATGACACAAACATCATATAATAATTATAAATAAGATGTTCTGTACGATGTTGAAAAGTCATTATTTGATGTATCAATAACAATGATTACAGACGTATTAAAAAGTAACAAAAATTGTTGGAAAAATATAATAGATTCATGTCAATTTAAAATGTATGGAAATGTAAATTTGACTTGTAACTATTACATTAATCACATAAACGTGATGCAGATAATTATATTATTAAAAATTAATCTTGATAGCAATATACAGGATAAAATAAATGTAGTTTGGAACTATAAATAGACCACACTTGCTTCGTGAAATCTCATTACAAAAAGTGGAATCATGCAGATTTTTAATTTCCCATTATAATAGTACCAGCATTCTAAAAATATGTATGTATCATATTCCAACGAAGCTAGATTGTATATTATTGTCCTTCTTTTAAGAGCTATATGTACGTGCCACAACCTAGCTATGAAATGTAATAACATCGAGTGTAATTACAGTAATAATTCTTGGCTCATAAATTCCTGATTCATACAGACGTTCGATTTTTATAGACGCTAATCCGACTACGAATGCATTAAAATGAAATAACTAGAATTGAATTATCATCCACATTAATACGTACTTGTTACATTATGAATGTAATCAAATGTATGAATGTATAAATGTAACAAATATTTCTTTACAAAGACTCGAAATTGACACAATCTTACAAATGTAACATAATCTTCAGAATTTATTTTTCAAAATTCGTTTAAAATAATCATCTCCAAAGTTTATTTTTCAAAATTCTTATTTTATTTCAAATAATTATCTTCAGAACTTATTTCTCAAAATACAAATAAGATCATTACATATATCTGTCAGGATAAAATAAAATGTACACAATCAAATAAATAACAGTCTAATATAATTCAAATCCGTACAATTTTCCAGTCTATCTAATATTTGTGAAACTACAAAAATATAGCAAAATAAAATATGCTATATAGAAAATAAAATGAAAACAGTGAAGATGAATAAAATCTGTACAAAAAATAAATTATAAATTTTTACTTTATTCAGTACTTTTCTCTGTCCATCAGTGTTATATACTTGTGCATGAGTCGACATCAAGTGAAAAAAATCAACGTTTAATGAAGTGGCCCACTAATCTTTTAACATAAATTTTAGTATTTATAACCGGCTTCTTAAATTTAAAAACCGGTTTCCGAACATTCGAAAACTGGTTATTAAAAACCGACACACCCGAGTGTATATTAAATTTACGTAAAAGTTTTAATCGTTATCAATGGTTCATCCGTAATGAATAATAATTATATTCATTATAATCATCCCGCCTTTTCATGCATTTAAATAACAAACTTCTTTATGGACTGATAACATACCCCGCATTCCGTGTATAAATAAAAGAAAAATAAAAAAAAGAATGAAATTTCTGTATACAACTGTTACATACGATTTTGAAGGCACGTAAAGCATCCATGGATATTTTAATGTATCATGATAAACAATCTTGATGAAGGCTAAAATGTCTGCATACATCTAACACATAGTGATGGGCATACAATACTCTGTCTTGCAAGTTTTCGAACAAATCAATCACCACAGAGTTTCGACTAAATTCAATATTTACTCGAAATCAGAATAAAACTCTTGAAAGCCTTGAAGTCTTGAAAGTTTTAACAGTCTTAATAAGCTTGGAAGCTTGGAAAATCTAGGAAATCTTGAAGGTCTTGGGAATTTAATTGCGTCATGTTTTACGAGAAAATAACTATATTTTTCAATGTAACAACAAAATCATGTTTGAGGTGGTATCTTTTAATCTGTTTCTTTTGTTATTAAGAATGGGTCCTGCTTTAGAGAAAACTCTTTCGCACGCAACTGAAGTTGCAGGGCAACAGAGAATTTTACGAGCTAAGATAGATTTGGATATTTAGTGCTATTATTTGTCCAATACTGTAAATGATCGGAATGTCTATTACTATAGCTTCCCGCAATGTAACATGTCAATTAATTTATCGGTCCAATACTTTTAGCGTTGATTGAATATTGTCTATATACTTCGCTAACATTTGAAGAGTTTCAATTCTCCCAAACCTTCCAAAGTTTCAAGATTTTCAAGACAATGAAGATTTTCAAGAAGTCCAAGCTTTCCAGAGTTTCAAGAGTTCCAAGCTTCGAATTATGTTGCAAGCAATTCGAATGTTTTGTCGTAAATATTGAATCGAAGCGATTCGAAATGATTCAGATCCCATCACTGCTAACTAGGGGTGTGCGGGTTTCGGGCACTCGAGCCTTGGGTCGAGTCGGACAATGATCGGGTCGGGTCGGGTCACTATCCCGAAAGTTTGCAATATTCGGGTGCTCGAAGTTAAAGTTGTATTTATATAAGCACAATACTGTTTTAGGATTTTTCAGTTCAATTTTTTATTTTCAATGGCAGGTTCAGAATGATTTTTGTATTTTTAGTGTAATCGGTTATCAAACTTCGCGAGGAAAAAAATATTTTAGAATACATTATGTGGAAGAATGTACGTAAACGACGTTTCTGTTTCTGGTAAACACTGTTCATACAAGACACGGACTCTTCGTCCGCACACTGTTCGTATAAGAGCACTGTTTCGTAAACAGTGTTTACTACAAATCGAAATATTTTTACAACCGATGATTGGACGCCTCAATATGCATAGAGTCACAGAGTTATTTATTGCCGATTTGACCGCAGACTTGCACCAACTTTAACTTCGAGTACCCGAATATTGCAAACTTTCGGAACCCCGACCCGACCCGACCCGACTACCTTTTCGGGTACCCGAAATCGCGGGTACCCGAAGTTTATAAACTTTCGGGATCCCGACCCGATCCCGAACAAATTTCCCGATCCGTCCCGAACCCGAAATTTCGAGTACTTGCACACCACTACTACTGACACATATAATTTTGGAGCACTGTGAAATATCTAATATTCGGCAGACAAAACATGTCACAACAAGCTTCCATGTAAATATAAAAAAATTGGTGTGTGCTTAGACCACATGGCTAATGTGAAACATCTTTCTTTAATTCTTTTTCAAATTTTTATTAACACTTTATAACATTTAATTTTCTATGATTCTGTGGCGGCTACTTCCTATGCTCGTCAACAGAGGGACATTAGGACAACACCTTTCCCGCTACTACCTGAATCTTCCTCTGTTTGTACGTCCTAAATTGTCCTTACGACATCCCGCGTCTAAGGCACGGGTCCGCTAGATACTGACGAGTCCTCTAGCGGGCCTGGGGCGACACGCTTCCTTCTCCTTTTTCCTCCTCTCACACACTTTTCAGCCGCCATAATTCTATTATTGAAACAATTGGCTTGTGATAGCTAAAATATGATATAAATATTCTTCATTCAATTTTGTCTAAATGTCTTGCAAATACTGCATCGAGAGTTGTTCCTGATCTTGTTGTCGTTTCAATAGGATTATTTACCATTTCCAATCTTAATTTACTTCTAAAAAATTCTATTAATAATTTTGATTGTTCCGATGCAAAGTTCACGTTGAAATCTCCACTTAGCATCATCGGAATTTTTTCATAATCTCTACTAAGCAATGCCGAACCCGCAACCGTATATGCTAATAGAATAGAATTTCGTTTCATCGTTTCATCGTTTCATCGTTTCATCGTTTCATCGTTTCATCGCTTCATCGCCAGATCGGTTTTACGTCTACCGCGCCTAAAGAAGTTTCACTTAAAAAAAGTGACACGTCAGATTGAAAATACCTTAGATGTTTAGGTCATCGCCTAATATTAAACCGTGTACCAGCGATCGAGTGGCCGGCGGTGCAGATTTTAGCGATGAATTATGGCCGTGATGTTATTAACGTGTATGAATTGCCCGTTTATTTGCACGCGTTAATAAATAACGCTCGGTGGATCATAGAAAAATTGGAGCAATCGTGGCGCTACGCCGCGTCAAGATATTCTGAAACATTCGCAGATAAAAGTCGCCCGGTCGGCCGCACAAAGAATCTATTTATGCCATTCGCAAGGTGAATTGTGGCAATTAACTGCAATCTCGGCTACTAGACGATACGTGTGCAGTGACGGTAAATGTATCGATCTCGTGGCATCCCCGGCATTCAATCTGAAAACGTTGAAATCGCAACAACCGCTTTGAACGCAGATATGAACGTTTCAAGCCAATAATCATTTAAAAAAAAAACACGCATAAACTCGCGGAAAAGTTTCAAGAACGACACTCGTTCTCTGCTTATTCACTGTGATTACAGAAGTAGCCAACAAGTTCGTTCCATAAATGGCGTCAGCGTTGCTAATCTACTTATAAGCTGAAAAATTGTAATCCTTGATTAATGGGCGGCTCCTGGGGAATGTTTATAAAAGTGTTTCTAATAACACAGTCGAAGCATTCAGCTCGTTAGCAGATTTTTTGGTTTGTTGCTTTGTGTACAAAATGTTGTTGGATGCATGCGATTAGCCTGTTTATTGGTCAATCGTAGTCGATTTTACGAGTTTGTCGCGACGCTTAATTAAAACTTTATTGGCGAAAGGAGCTCGGGCTGTTAGTATTTGCATGATCGGCGCCACGGTGTTGAAGTGAAATCTCATATTCCGCTATCGGGATGCAATATTGCTACTGATATTTACGTTGACAGATACATGTTTTTTTTTCCGTTTCTGTTTGCGAAGCGAGAATTTGACCGGCTCATTGTGGACCGGCGCCGTTTCTTCCTGTTCCATTCATTATTCACCATGTAAATCCGTCGATTGTTGTCGCTTCGACGGAACAATTGTGATGTAACGTTAATTATCCTGATGGATCGTGTCATCGAGTCAATGACACCCCGGTGGAAGTGGCAGAAAGACAGGTAGTACTCGGTCCAAACAATTACTGTCCATTTATTGCGATGCGCACTCGCGATTACTCAACTGTTAAAATCCCAATGAAAGTGACATTATGGGGAGAGGAAAGGAATATGACGACTCTCATTAACGTTAATTTCCAAACTTTCCAAAGCAATATATTTTGCGTTAGGTTTTCTCTTCTCGCATTTGCATTTTCATAAATTAATTCGCGATCATATCAGTAAAATAGAAACGTAATTACCACGAGAAATAATCATTAACTCTTTGCGGACGCGTGTCTGCTGACAGTTGCCCAAGCTTTTTGACCGTTTTACGACTGCGAATAATTTTTAAAGAAATCACTACTCTCAAAAAGTGTCAAACAAATTTGTACTGAACACAACAGGTTTTCTTTCATTTAATCCATATACTTAACTCTTCAGTACACAATTTTTTTCACAAGGAAAATATATTCGACCCATCAAAAAATATGCCAAAAATAATTCCCGTCCGCTAAGGGTTAATCCATTACTAACAGTTTATCTGCTGGAAACCTAAGTAATTGCTATGAAAAATAATGATCAATCCATTACCAACACTTTACATAAAATGTATTGAATTAGCTTCGTAATGTTACCTTATACTTTTTACTCGCCTACTGCAATAGGGGCACGCGTGTCTCATGGTCGTGAAAGGGTTGAATGAATTAAATTCCGTCTGAATAGATCATTTATAAAGCAAATACAAAGAAATAATAATTGAGCACTATTATAAGGAAATCGGTCCTTATCCGATACCTGAAACTAACTCAATCTGAATTTTATGGAATTTTCGATACAAAATGTAATTAACACTTTACCTGTCGGAAGCCTATTAATTAAGCCTCAATAATTTCATGTTATATTAATTTTAAAGTTTGTTGAAATGTGAATGAAACTGCTGTCGCTTTTGAATAGTTTTTGAAAATATGTCAAGTGTGGATCGTTGGTTTTAAAAATGTTATTAAAAAATTGCAGGTTAAGGAAATATGAAAATCATTTAAAAAATACAAAAAAGACAACTTCATGTAAGGGTTGCTGGGAAACACCTATGTAATACTATAGGCTCCAACATATTGAAAAGTTAAGCTACTACCTACGCGAATAAATGGTTTATAATGAACTATAACGAACATGGTAGGTATAAATGGGTTAGAGGGTGTTTCATAAATCAATTTTATCGTTATTATGTGATCGAAACGGTCGTACCAGTCAGCATTCGGAAACTGCTAAGCGAGTTTTATGGAAAGGTGAGGTCCAATCGGAAATCTGAGCTAGTCTTGGCTTTTCATCAAAGTGAAGGAGATTGACCTATAACCCGGATCCAAGATTACGTCACATCCTGAATCTTTATAGAAGCGGGTCTGCAGTCGATCTTAGGAAAAATTCCTGTAGGCGCTTTCACGTGGATGCTGCATTTTAGCGAACACAAATACCTCGGTGAACCTCGGGCATGTGCCACTTTTGTGACGTCGACGCCGAGAGCGCCATTTAGCGTCGTTAATAGAGTTGCATCAGCGTCGAGAGCACGGTGATACATCGATAGGAGTGGTTCGGCAAATAGATCGGGGCTGAAGATATATGTTCGTTCGCGAAGGAGCGAAAGAAAGATGGAGAGAGAGACGCGAACACACTCTCGGCTTCGATGTTTCTATACAATCGTACTTAAAGTACAGACTGATCAACATAAATATTTTTTTTCAATTTCAGTTCTCATTGTAACTGGACTGCGGATTTTTATATAAATACAATAAAAATGTTCTGTGTCAAATATAAGAAATCGAAATCGATTGAAAGCTTCTTTCTCCTCTTAGTAAGTTTAACAAGGTCCGAATAATGTAACTTGTGTTTTTAAGTTCGTTTGATGTTTTCACCGTTCCGTATTTTGCTACTTATGTTTTTCTCATAAATACACAAAATCTGCAGTCTAATTGAGCCGCTTAATGCAAAAAATGGTGCAAATCAAAACAATAAATCATTGAATAATGAGGAACTAAGAAAAAGTTCTATAAAACACACATAATGTCGAAGGATGTAATGTTTGTCTTATGCGAGCCAAGCTAAAATTATATAAAAAACCAAACAGTCTCAATTATAAGTTCACTTATATTATATTACAACAATAATTGATTATTATTGATATTATTATATTAGAATAATTATATTATTTAAGGGAAACTATTACTAACGGTTTGGTTAATTCGGACCGTAGTGGTTTACAATGGATGCTGACAATTATTTAATGTTCATTCGAAGCAGAGCAAAATTTATTTAATAGTGCGATATAAGAAATGTTAAACATATTGGTAGAGTTGTTAGATTTTTTACGTCCATTTCGAAAGCGTAATCAACGATTAAATAGTACTTATAGTGTGCTATTATTAGATTCGTTGAAAGCCTGCATCATTTTTGTGTTTCAGTTGAATCAGTTTTGTGGATGAGATAATATTTTATTTAATGACGCTCTAATCGTTTCGTTCAAGAATTTAAGGAAATCATTTCACACGTTTGCTACTACAATTTGTTTCACCGTTAAAATCGTTCAACAAATGCAACGTACCACCTTTATGGAATATCAAATCAATATAGCAGAAGAATGTCCTGAGCTCTCTGTACATTATGATGTGTGCTACGACTTCGAACAACAAAGTGTATAAAATTAATTTGCCTATCTTTTATTAAACTGCCAGATTGAGAATGTCATATACATATACACTGCAGATTTTCTGCATTTATGATAAAAATCAGTAAACAAAATGTAAAACGGTTACGAACAACCATAGATTATTTTCAACTCTTAAAGATCATTGCAAAGAGAAAGAAATTTCCATCTGGCTCTTTTTTTTTGCAATTGATGGAGAAAATTTTTATTTCACGTAAAATTCAACATTCTATTGATTACAGAGTGTTCATTTGAAAACTTTCCAGCCGAGTATCTCGAAAAGTATGAAAGATATGAAAAAAGTGTAAAACACGTGTCCGAGGATTTCGAGGGAGAAATAAGGGGGCAGTATCAGTTTTTTATTTCGGTGGCGTTTTCAAGGTCATTGTAAGGTCAACTTTGTTTTTTCAAATGGAAACCTATATTTCTTATTATGGAATCTTATTGTACGTAAAAAGACCAGTAATTTTTGTAGGATACTTTTTCTTATCCGCGCACTAGTTTCGGAGATATTTAAAGAGAAGTAGAGCGTTTGCACAGGAATGTAGAGCTATTACAACAGATACCTTCAAAAATGTTCGTTCAGAATTTGAGAATCGTCTGTATTATTAGTTAGAAAACAACGAAGAACATTTTGAAAATTTGTTATAGTTATAAAGAAATTACAAACTTTCTCGCAGTATAAGTATGACTCGCTCTACTTCTCTTTAAATATCTCCGAAACTAGTGCGCAGATAAAAAAAGTATCCTACGAAAATTGCTGGTCTGTTTACGTACAATAAGATCCCATAATAAAAAATGTAGGTTTCCATTTGAAAAAAACAAAGTTGACCTTCAAATGACCTTGACAACGCCAACCAAATAAAAAACTGATACTGTCCCCCCTCTTTCTCCCTCGAAATCCTTGGACACGTGCTTCACACTTTTTTAATATGTTTCATACTTTTCGAGATATTCGGCTGGAAAGTTTTCAAATGAACACCCTGTATGTGTGACTGTGGTAACGAATGTGTTAAAAAGTGATATGGACGATTTTCGTGTGTTTTTCGTAAAATTTAGTTTAATTCATGTATTTATAAGAAATTCGACGTCAGATTGTTTTGGTTATTAACTCTAACTATGAATCGGTCTGTACATCTCCGAGTTGTCGCAGAAGGAAAGCAGCCCAGTTAGAAATTCCAAGACCGATAAATCGTTTATCAGTTAGTCCCGAGCCAGTTTGAGCACGCTGCGAGGGAGAAAAAGGAGCATGGAACGCCGTATTAAGTAAAAACGAAAGCACGCGGTGAAAGCAAACTCATAGGACTACGTAAAGTAAGTACATAGTTGATAATTACAGCGCCTAGTTGTAAAATGCTGGTAGCGCAAGAATCAGATATCACGCGGTATCGAGTGAGATAAAAGAGGAGGTCATGTACACGTGTCAAGTCATTTTCTAGCAGTAACTTAGTCAAGATCGGCGATTGTTTGTTTATTAGCGACCGTGTGCGCCGTTCGGTGTGTTAGTGTAATAATGTACCGACACACTCACTCGAGAAAAAAAAAGACAATTGTTCTTCACGCTGGTAGGCGACTATGTATATTAAAGATCGATCACGTTTGTTATGCTGCTACCATATAATGCAATGTACGATGGCTGTCAATAATGGTATGTTCATGTGAAGCGAGGAATGCGCAGTGTGAAGTCAGAAAGTGTTAGGCTGAATTATGAACAAAGAATTATGAAACTTTGAATAGCTTTCTGTTTTGAAAGCAGACAGGTTGAATTATGGGATTTTAATTTGATGACAGTGAGCAATAGATGTTGCATATTATATACATACAGAATTATGTATATAAATTAACACTAAACCCACCGAGAATTAAAATTGGCTAATATGTTATTTTATAAAAATTACGTCAAAGAACAAAGAAATTTATTGAGTCAATTACTATGTAGGAATCTTTATAATTTCAATAATTGTAAAATAAAAAATCTACAACCGATCATTTGACCGGTTATGGTAGATTTAATAAAATTGTGGACAACAAAATATATATGTATGATTTTAATTACAGCACACTGTATATAATAATTTGCTATTTAGTAAAGCCAAAAATATTGAAAAATTATTAATGATAAAAACAGACGTCTCACAAAAATCATTGTAATTATTTTATATTATAAGTAGTTAAAAACTTATAGTTGCCTATTTCAGAGGCGATTCAAGCAATAATAAAAGTAAGACTAATATGAAAAATACGTTTGGTATGCTGTAAGGTCAATTAATTCGGTTATCATTTAAAACTATTTCAATTGATTAATGTTACTGTCATATACGTTTAAACGATCATTGTTCATTCGTAACATTGAAAGTCAAATGTCTTAGTAATAGAAGACCGATTCTGCAGTCTTGATCATTAGGTCTAAGCTTCCACATTATGTTTTCCACTTTCGACCTCCATTCCTGACAACTATTTGTCTTCATTTATAGGGTACTGCTCATTGATCATGGCAGAATAAGGCCTTAGTATGAATTCCGCCAACTCTGGGACAAAAGTCACAGTAGATAGTACATTGATTAATCTCATCACTGGCTGTAATTCTTGGGAAACCACCATTCAAAAGATTATAAAGAGATAATAAACAATCTAGGATAAATTGCTACTATTTCCGAAAGATTTCGTAACTAATTCATTTCCTTCCTTACTTTTCCTGTATTCCCCGTTAATAGTTTACAAAACGAATTCTTTTAAATATTACAGGAACAAATAATATTGTATATTGGAAAAATTTTATAGGATTTTGTAAAAACAATTACATAAAAGAACAGAAGGAATTTAGCACTTATATAATTAATAAATGTATTTTATACTATAAATCATGCATCAATAATTTATTTAGTTACATTTCTGTTTACAATAGCCTGATGATTATTGCAAAAAATTATTATTTCGCAAGATATATGTTAAATGTAAAATGCATGTTACAACATTAACCGAGATCATAATTTTATTAATTTTGTAAGATAGTACATCAATTTTTTCAATATAAGTTATTCGACTGCGAATCTTAATGCAAAATAATATTTTCAAGCACCAATTGCTGTCAATAGAAGCCAAGTACAAGTTTACTTTCCTTATTAATAAATTTAACATGTTTGAAATCGACATTCTTGAATTCTTTTAATCGTTTTACTAATTTAAATTATACGTAGGCAATTTGGTCATAAATGCATAAAATTCGCAGTGTAGTTATGATCATAAAAATTATCTACTAAATTCTCCAATCTGAATACAAAATAGTAGATATTCAATATCTTGTCTTGAATTTAATATCAATATTTCAGAGGCGACAGATGATTGCTTCATTAGAACAAGGTATCGATGGATCCCACTCGACGGAAGAAAGTAGTTCTTCCTCGATTAGCCATGTACGGAGCAGATCAAGCTTATTTTGAGAAATTACGCAGCATGATAATTTTAGTTGAACAACCTGATAACGTTAATGCGATACCGTGGCGTTGCTGCTTAAAGTGTCCTTTTCGCTGCGATCATTTGAACACGGCTGCCACTAACCTGTTCTGAAATCGTTAGATTCAATCTAGACGCTACATCAGTCCAGCAATGAAACGAAGGGTACCAATACCCCATGGAAACATAACCATATCCTACATGAAATAGCTGTGCATTCAATGTAACCTTTGATAAGCTATGATTGGTCTATGAAATTAATTGCGACAAAATTGCCTTTCCCATCGATGTGTTAAATTATCTTTACTCAATTTTACTCATTTTCTTTCATTTCTGTTCCGTTATCTTTTTCTGTTATACCATGATTGATAGATTGCGAATCTTTATGCAAATTCTAAATTGCATAGCTTATTTTATAAAAACCAGAGTGAGGAACATGTTCAATTGATCAACTAACAAATTTCTTACGATAAGCATAGAGTGTAGATGTCACTAATATGTTTGTTACCATACATGTTTTCTTGCATTTTGAAAATGTGTACATGCTATAAATGAATAAACATCCGCAGTCTAATGATTACCATACATTATAGATTGATTTAGTTAGTCCTATAGGACTATTAATTTTTCAATTCAATTTTTCACAGTTGGATGTGTTATCTATTTATGAAAAAACTAGCCGATGCAAGAAGGATACGCTAGTTATCAAGTTACTGTTTGTCTTGATGTTATTCTGGGATAATTCAATTGTATTTATTTATTTGTACAGTAAGAAAATGTATTAAGTCATTTTCTTCGAAAAATCAATTTCTAATGCAAACTTCTGTAGTTTCATTCCAAATATTCAGTGGCTCACGAAAGTATTCGAACGCATTTAAATCAGAATAATTTGTTTAAAATTGCACCACTCAACGTGCAAACAAGATCTTGAAAAAATTGCAATAGATAGGCATTACGTAAAAAATTGGTGTGTGTTTAGATCACATGGGTGAAGTGAAATTTCTTTCTTTAATTTTTTTTCGAATTTTTATTAACACTTTATGACATTTAATTTTCTATGATTCTATTATTGAAACAATTGGTCTGTGATAGCTAAAATATGATATAAATATTCTTGATTCAATTTTGTCTAAATGTCTAGCAAATACTGCATCGGGAGTTGTTCCTGATTTTGTTGTCGCTTCATTAGGATTTTTTACCACTTCCAATCTTAATTGACTTCTACAAAATTCTATTAATAATTTTGATTGTTCCGATGCAAAGTTCACGTTGAAATCTTCACTTAGTATCATCGGAATTTTATCATAATCTTTATTAAGGAATGCCGAACTCTCAATCGTATATGCTAATAGAATAGAATTTCGTTTCATTGTTTCATCGCTTCATGACCAGATCGCTTTTACACCTACCGCGTCGAGGTTTTGCGCCTAACGCGCCTAAAGAAGTTTCACTTCGAACATAACAATGTCACTTTTTAAAACTTTTATATTCCAGCCTGTAAAGAAAAATTAAAACATGCGTCTTGTAGACCCATGTTAGTAATACACATGCTGAAAATTTCATCGAAATCGATTAATGTATATACGAGCTACAAGCGGTTCCAATTGATAAAATTCGCAGTTTTTCAAGACTTTTGGTCAGATTTTGCTTAAAATCCACAGATTCTTACATTCTTCGATGCGTGTCGTTTTTTTCTGCGTCAACTGATTTCGATGAAATTTTCGGCATGTGCATAAATAACATAGATCTGTAAAACGCATATTTTAAATTTCTATTACGAACTGAAATAAAAAAGTTTTAAAAAGTGCCATTTTTATTTTTTCATGTAATTTCTACCAACTGTAATTTTTTCAAAACTTTCTTGCATCCCACTTAGTAAATCAATGCTTGTAGTTGCTAAAGAAAAAGTCAAATTATATGGTCTAATTTTTAAAAAGTTATTCCAATTTAAAGTGCGTTCGAATACTTTCGTGAGCCACCGTATTTATTTTACGCGATCTTAAAGGTTTCATCATCAATAAACTCATACACTCCGTTAAAATCGAAATGAACCGACCAGTTGATACTACGCTACACTAGTTCTCCGTTAGAAAATGATATCGGCATTCAGAACTTCTCTTAATTATTATTTTCACATTACATTCTACAGTGTTCCTTCCCGAATGACATCACATCGCTTGACAAATTATCTATATTACGACCAGTTGCTCACTGGGAATATTTATTATATAAGAACTCCAGTTTAAATATTCAAGCGATAGTGGCGAAAAGAATCCTGCCGTGGAAACGTTCAATCTCTAGGCATGTAACTTATTTCAATTTTAATCTCTCTGTGTCGGTGCGTGCCGCCTTCTAATCTGACTTCAACTAATTCTTGAATCCGTATCTAATTCACCAGTACACCGTCAGTAGCATGCACATTAACGACATATGGTCTGCCGTTTTTTTCCCGCCACAGGCATCATCGATCGACCGTGTCCATTTTCCGTAACCGTCCTAATTTATTGCGCGATTCGATCTTATCAAGCTGAGAGTTTATGGCGCCGAGACACGGGTAACCGCCATGACGTTAATAGACATTAATCCGTCGCATAAGATCGAGAATCAATTCGCGTTCACTCGGTTCCCAACACTGGTGACAATTTCTCATTCAATCGAATATACGATTTTCTCTTAAGTATCAGGACTTCGAGAATGGTGCACTATCTATAGTCCCTTCGGCGTTGGATTTTGCAAGAATCCGCAATCGTTGCTGGTTGTATCTCGGAAAGAGTTACACTCGCCAATACTACACCCGTTTATTGTGCTTACTGTTATTTATCGAATGAAACGCGGATGTATGTTACGTTTTGACGTGCAAACTTGCGAGGGTATCTCACTGCGTAGTCTAGCAGCGATACATCACGGTATGATTAAAGTGGTATTGTAACCAGAAAACACTCGGATTGCCGATAGTTTATAGATGTTCGTGGCCAAGCGTGAATGTCATTAAATTGCAGTCTTTCGCAGTTAGTATATCTTCTTGACACAGGAAGGATAGTTTCCACGCTGTGCGGATTTATGTATTGTTGGCTGTTGGGTAAGAGATGTGGTAACAATTAGAGAAAGGGGTGTAGTACATTCTTCGAGCGTTTAGCGTCTGAGAACTGTTTCTTGTTATAGAGGAATTAATGTTACGTTTATTCTAGAAAATGTTTTGGCAAAATCTGCAAACACGTAAGTGACTTCATATTTTTGTATGGTTGCATAAGTGAATATTTTACGAAACAGACTTTTTCAATTTTAAAACATTCACGCTAATATTGAGCATTGATGCACTATCTTATGCAACCTGTGCCACATTACGTCCGAATAATTCCACCGAAGAAGTTTCTCAATGGTAATCATTTTAAAATTCATCGTGAAATGTACGACCGCTTGCGGTTTTACAACCAAATCATGACCGCACAAGTGTAACTATTAATTATCGCGTGACCACGCAGCTGTTCTCATCAACGTCACCGTACAAATTACTTTTTCGCATTTGTATTGTGTTGTTCGAGTGCACTACGGTTATTACCCGGCGATTATTTCACTCGAGCATGAAGCATGAAATTCGTGGGTTAACCACCGCGTGTCTATTTTATTTGCCAACGTGATTGCCGAAGTATGTAACTTTTATGTAACCCCAGTACACAACCAGCGACACCTTGAATGCAGCCTTGGGCCTTTGATCGTTTTACTTTGAACGAGCCGCGCGCTTATTCCGTAGACTTCACTGCTTGATATTTTATAGTCACATTCGTCGTCTACTGAATGTACGGATAATCTGAATTTACGGTAGTCGTAGACTATAGATGACTATATGTGTCACACTTCTTCCACCATTTCTGAAACTTTCCGACGTGAATTGCAATATTAAAATGGCACGACGTCCCTCCCGGTAATTTTATTGTGTACGCTGTCATTTAAAATAATTTCATCGCTTCGGATCACACAGTTTAAGGAAGAAATTGACATTAAAAAAGTCGGGTTACATAATTCTTTGATTTTTTTACTTGCTATTTTGATTCTGGTACGTATTAACACATTCTCATTGAATGACGTATGTGTGAGTTTTTAGACTCTTTAAACTTCTGTTTTAAAATAAATCGATAAAACGTTACAAATGGTTCAATTTACCTTTATATATGCTATAATAAATGCTTATGGGATTAGACGCATTAATTAGGTAAAAAGTTATTGTGTGTGTGCATGCATTGTATTATTGCCGTGGAATGTGTTAACTTTATTGTAAAAATTTAAGCATTAATTTCCATTATTTTCATCAGGAAAGTAAGAGTTCTTCAAATAAATGATTATATATTTTCTAAAATATCTTTTACGAATTTCCTCAAAAATAATTCATAAAATACAAGAAATACTGGAACGATCCTAAAATAACGTTTTAGAAGCAATCTTTAAGACTTCAGGTTCATATAATTTTCAAATAGTTGAACATCTGCTTTGGCGGTTTGCAGAAACATTCCCAATCCCATGTAGTCACTGATATTCATAGTTCTAACAGTTCCATTGAACAGATGTCATTTGTGCAAAAAATAAGGAGAAAATTGAAAATACTTTTAACTCTCCACTTGAATAACTAACAAAATATTCCAAGCTACATCTCTATACTTATATTTTGAAGAATTGACCATGTCAAGAACATAAACGATTATTGCCAGTTTAAGAAATTAAATGCTAATACAATTTTTTATAACAAATCATAATCCAATTGTGAGATTACGATTTGGAACACATAAGCAATGTGATCTGTATTTATACTATGTTGATGATGCTGCGAGTAACACATAAATGGTAATAAAATATTATCACAGACGTATAAATATTATCACATATGAGGTATAGGAGTAAACGAATCACCATATTATGAGGTTTCGTCACAGACGAGATATAGTAGAAGAGATGCAATGTATTTTGGTGGCCGTCGGTTTTGGGGTCCTAGGACCCCAGAATGACCCCATTACCATTCAGTGTCAACACCCAACGTTACCGATAAAACACAATTTCTGAGCATTATTAACACGAAGAAAAAATTTTATACTCCATTCGCATTACGTGTACTTAATATGATTCGGCGGGAGCAAACATACGCGATGCTTCGATTTAAATGTTCAATATGACATTTATGACGCCTTTTTTTACTTATCGAAAAATTACTTATTCTATGTGCATCATTAGCAGAAATTTAGTAATGTTACTTTTTACGCCTTCCTAATGTTTTCGTTTTTATAGTTTGTTATTAAATTTCGTCATAATGTGCATATTTTATAGCTTTTTTATTACATTTTGATCTAGTAATGCATGCATATAGATCTAGATACATATAGATTTGATCTAGTATACGCACAGATCTTCTGTTGTTTAATAAATTCTTACCTACCGATTATTTACAATAACTTTATTTATTGCGAGAAATTAATAAACTAGTGTTAACTAAATGATAAGGAAGTATGCTAATACTAAGCTTTCAAAATGAATAATCAACTTTGAGATGATGTAACCGATTTCATTGTTTCTACGAGGCAGTTTTAGTTACACTATAATGTTTATTGTTATAACTGATTTCACTGCTCAGCTGCATATAATCGAATTAATAGTTGATTTCGTAGCTATACATATAAAAGTTATACCTAAAGACCACCACAGTGGGATTCTACACCTTCGGGCCGTTGGACATTTGTAAAAACATATATGCATAATTGTCTATAACATTGATAATTAACGTTAATTTTTTTTTACATTAACGCATTCTACCCATTGAGAACAGAAAAGTTTGAAGGAAATTATGTTTTGCAAACGAACCGTTTAGTCAGGAAAAATTGTTAAGAATTCATAACGTTTTGATTGTGTAGAGTTACACATAGAGCAAGCATGGGCCTACCACTACACTGCCGCTTGGGTAGGACCTATCTCAACGGTGAGGGTTGACTCAATAGCATACGTGCGTATCCTTACACATTGTACAATACGACGTTTAAAGGGACAGAAAATCTAGTAAGGTGCATTTTGACCTGATAACATTATGAAATCTTTTACAATTTTTCCTAACCAAATGTTCATTTGCGGCGTACGGACCCTCTCTCAAACGTTTTCTGTTCTCAATGCTTAGAATGCATTGATGTGTAAAATAAAAAAAATAACAATAATTTAGAATGTTATACACAATTTTCCGTACGGTTTTTTAATTTTAATTTTTTGCGCGCGCAAAGATGTATTCCTGTGTATCTTGGTACACAGGTTCTCGGAATAAATATTTTCTGTCGTCGCGAAATCGAAGGTGTACGCTCGAGGGGTACTTGCTTGAGACTTGAGGTTGCGCGAGGCTACCGCATGGTGACGCGTGGGGCTTTCAAAATTACAAGGAAATCCGCTATTATTTTATTGAAATTGTAGTTTCTAAAGATAGTGGCACCATTGAACCACATGTGGCGGCATATTTATATTTGATGGAGTATAGAAGTTGTGTTGTAAATGTTCATCACGCTGATGCTTTCACTATTATTTGTTTATATTACTTTATAATTTTATACATGTTGAATGTATTCTTGGATTGTAAAGCTCTTTGTTCACGCCTTCACGCGGCCAATCCTGTTAACATTACTAAATATATGTTTATATAAACATATGTGATAGTGATGGAACTAAGATGAAAAAAGACACTTCCTCCATTTTGTTAACTTAATACGACTAATATTATGCATTTATATTGAAGTTCAATTTATATTGTTTGAAAATAAAGAGATTAAAGTTAAGCATAAAATTTCGAATAATGCAATAAAAAAATTTACAGTAGGTAGAAATAGAAACATTACAAATATTATACAATGACAAATGGAAAAAATTAAGTTCAATATAAACTAGCGTAAAATTGTTAACATAAGGAGACTTCTTTCCAATACGCTCTCTTTACGGCGAACGGGCAGAAGAGAGCCTCTTCGCGGTCGCGCTCTCCGATGATTTTTGGATGTCTTGAAAACTCATAATCTGACAACGTTGCGTACTTTAGACTTGACAACGCTGTAGAAGTCTGACCAGTCAAACCCGAGACGCACTAGATCTCGTTCTCGAATTCACCGTTCTCAAAGCGTAGAGGACGCTAAAATCACTGGCATTTTAAGGTGACGGTACTACAGATTCCTATAGACACCAAGTCCCATAAAATGTCACAGATGATGTATAAGATTTGTGAAAATGTCCAGTTTATTCCTATATACAGACTTAAGACTACTACAGACATTGCATCTTATGGACTTTTCTGTCTAGGCCTCGGGCGGCCACAGTGGCCCCCGTACCATTTCGGTGTCGCGCTCAATATTACCGATAGTTCACGAATTTAACCGTATTAGCAAGATCTGAATATTCCGTATACTTTATTTTTACTACGGATGTTCTGGAGGCTACTAATGCATACGGCGCGTGTATTTGAACGGTGAAAATAATATTTATGAAGAATGTATTACAAAAATACGAATGGTAGTAAAATTAATTTGGTTTCTATACGTAATATTATTTTGATTACTCGTGTCACTAATGAATGTATATTCTAATAGTTTTATACACTTTAAACTAATAGTTTACTTTCTTTACACTTAAAATCAATACAAATTCTATGCAGTTGATGAGTGCGTACATATTACACATATATTAACTATGCTTGTGTCTTCTTGTTTTTAAAATAAGTACTTGCATTCTTTTCATCTGCAGAAGAATAAGAATTCATTAAATTTTCATAAATTCATTAAATTCATTAAATTAAATTTTCGTTATAATATTTTTAATAAATATGTATAAAAAGCAATACAAATTTTCTATTGTATTACTTTAATTCTAAAGTGTCCAAAGAGACATTGCTTTATTATACAATATGTAGAAAAACAATATATTTGACTGAAGAGATATAAATTTTTGTTTTAATGACATGCGTCATTAACGTGTGAAAATTTTATCAACGTGATTTACTATTTCTATTTATTATTTCTTGTGTGCAACAACAAATACCGTGAGCAACAGTGGTCACGTACAAGCACTACCGCATTTATCAAGCTCGAGACGTTTCAAATTCCGTCAGCTTCTGTAGACAGATTCTGTCGTCGAAAATGTTTCGCACGTTGTTTGCAGTGCAATGTACGCTATATATGCATGATAATCCGATTTATGCCGTGTTTGGGCTTATTTTGATCAGAAAAACATATTCAATCGATAGGTGATTTTACCATTATGATAATGTTAATAATAAATAAAATTGGATTTATTTATAATACAATGTGTGTTACAATGTTGCCTCTGACGCTGAATCACGTCCATATCGTACGTCGCCGCTACGTCAGCCTCTTGAAGACAACAATCTAAAGGTTCACTAACGCGTATTAATAACAACAAAATGTTTATTATGGTTCATAATTCTGCCATGGAAACATAATGAGTCGATTGCAAATGCTTTTTTGATGGAAATAAGTCTAAACATGTCACAAATCGGATAAGTTAAACTGCATTTGTAGGGAAAAGTTTTCTTCGAAGTTCAGGAAAGAATTTTATTTGAGACTTTATCGACACCAAATCATAAACCAGTCGAAACAAAATCGACACCAAATCGAAAACCAATCGATACAAAATCGACACCAAATGAGACTCAAATCGAAAGAAAATCGAAACTACATCGAGGGAACCGATCGCAGGAATATCAATTTCATGACAAAAATATCAATTTCATGACAAAAATATCAATTTCATGACAAAAATATCAATTTCAAGACAAAAATATCAATCTGGAAAAGTTGAACTTTGAAAGTTCAAGAGCATATACCAATTACAAACACAAAAATTAATTTTGCAGGTGTTTGTTGAAGGTACATGTAATCTGAAATAGAAACTCCGTACTTCAATTATTAATTCAAAAGAAATTCTGAAGCTGAGATAATGGAAAACGAAGAAAGTGTTAAGTCTTACATTCTAATATAAAATACATATTAACGCAAATTTTAAATGTGCAGCCATTAGCTCGATATTATCCACTACATGCGAGATACTATAATTTATAAATTATAGCATTTTGCGAATTGTGAATAATATCGATTGCCCAGGTCTCACCACGAGGAGGTTGCTGCACAAGAGACCCGAAAAGGAGCCAGAACGAAGTCTCCCTTCGTTCTGTCTCCCTTTCTTACAACGAAGATTCTTAGAAACTAAGTTTCGCAGGTCGATAAATGGAAAAGTAGTCTTTTTCATGGAAAATACTTCTTTCCCATTTAGCGTATGTCGAGTAATTATTGCGGGGCAAAGTGTGAATCGGAGAAGAAGTCTCCGATCCACGAGGGACCAAGGGCGAATCAGGCGGACGGCTCTGATTCTTTCAAAGAAACAAACAAGATCCAACCAGAGCAGAAGGCTCTGGTTCAAGGGTGACGCGACGCGTTCAGTGCTTACAAGTCCTGAGCCGACCAGCCCGATACCCGCCACTCCATCACCAAGAAAGGTGGCAAAGAGATGCGCTCAAACGGTTTCTGGCGCTACTGGGTGACATGAGAACATGGCGTGCCCAGGATTACGTTAACACAGAGGATCGTCAGAAGACGAGTGAACGTGTCTCTTAGACATCCCTCTCAATGACTTCACGCCGGATACCGAAACTGGACCAGCTCAGAACCTGCAAGCAAGGCCGACACAGCAGAAGGCTGTGTCGGAGTCAGAAAACGAGGCGAGCAAAGTCAAGTTACGGCAATAATTTCTCGACATAATTACAACGACGATATACAATCTTAATAACTAACGCACGCACTAAAACTAATTTATAAATAATCTGGAGTCTTCGTTCGATGATTCCTCTTCGATCGATGAATTTTCTTCTTTCGATGAATTTTCTTCCTTCGATGAATTTTCTTCTTTCGATGAATTTGTTTCTTTCGATGAATTTTCTTCCTTTGATGAATTTTCTTCGTTCGTTCTGAGTAACAAGAGCTAGAGGAACGACCCAAATCGAAACAGAATCGAAAACCAATTGAAAGAAACTGGAAACAGAATCGAAAACCAGTTGAAGCAAAATGGAAACAGAATCGAAAACCAGTTTAAACAAAATCGACACCAAATCGAAAACCAGTCGAAACAAAGTCGAAACAAAATCGAAACCACATCGAGCCTAAATCTAATGATTTGTGGATGCAACGACCTATAGGCGATTCGGGTGCCCCCGGGGACGCGAGTCCCCGTACCCACTCACGGGCCCCATCCTGTGAGTGAGTCCCTGAGGGAACTCCGATCCGAGCAATATTGATTTCAAGATTAAAATATCAATTTCCAGAAATAAATATCCATTTCCAGAAATAAATATCCATTTCCAGAAATAAATATCCATTTCCAGAAATAAATATCAATTTCCTGAAATAAATATCAATCTCCTGAAATAAATATCAATCTCCTGAAATAAATATCAATCTCCTGAAATAAATATCAATTTTCTGAAATAAATATCAATTTCCTGAAATAAATAACAATTTTCTGAAATGAATAACAATTTTCTGAAATGAATAACAATTTCCTCAAATAAATAACAATATCCTGAAATGAATATTAATTTAAAGACAAATACATCAATTTCAAGACAAATATCTCATTTTCTTGAGAAATATCAATCTCCTGAAATAAATATCAATTTCCTGAAATAAATATCAATTTCCTGAAATAAATAACAATTTCCTGAAATAAATAACAATTTCCTGAAATAAATAACAATTTCCTGAAATAAATATCCATTTCCTGAAATAAATATCCATTTCCTGAAATAAATAACAATTTCCTGAAATAAATAACAATTTCCTGAAATAAATAACAATTTCCTGAAATAAATAACAATTTCCTAAAATAAATAACAATTTCCTGAAATAAATAACAATTTCCTGAAATAAATAACAATTTTCTGAAATAAATAATAATTTCCTGAAATAAATAACAATTTCCTGAAATAAATAACAATTTCCTGAAATAAATAACAATTTCCTGAAAGAAATAACAATTTTCTGAAATGAATAACAATTTTCTGAAATGATTAACAATTTCCTCAAATAAATAACAATTTCCTCAAATAAATAACAATTTCCTGAAATGAATATTAATTTAAAGACAAATATATCAATTTCAAGACAAATATATCATTTTCTTGAGAAATATCAATTTCCTGAAAAATATCAATTTCTAGACAAAAATACTGTATCAATTTGGTAAAGTTGAACTTTGAAAGTCTTACAAAATTAAGTATTACCATTCTTACAAATTACATAAGAAATTTAAAACTCTAAGGTCTAAAATTCTAGATCGGTAGTTCTAAAACTACTTTAAATCGCGGCTATTTATTCGCAACATTAACTAGACATTGTCAACTTTGAAAATTTATACTATTGCAACGCGTGTTACAATTTGTTTCGTAACGCTACTTAAAATCGCGAATGTTCTTATCTCACAATTGATCATTGCAACTGGAGCATGGGCGTCTGAAATATCGAATCATTCTAATACAAACGCGATCCTTATGATGCGCAACGCTAATTCAACAAATCGAAATTCAAAATACTATTTAAATAAGAAAAGAACTCTGACGTCTACAATTCTACATCGGTGTCTCTAGAATTACTTTAAATCGCGACTATTTATTCGCAATATTAACTAGGCATTTGATCAACTTTAAAAATTGCTACTAGTACAACGCGTGTGACAATTTGTTTCGCAACGCTACTCGAAATCGCGGATGAGCCCATCTCACAGTTGATCGTTGCAGCTGGAGCATGGGCGCCTGAAATGTCGAAAGACTCGAAAGCAAACGCGAACTTTTGGTGCGCAATGTTAATTCAACGAACAGAGATCCAAAAAAGATTACGCTAATTCAACAAATCGAAATTCAAATTGCTATTTAAATAAGAAATTTAAAATCCCAACGTTTAAAATTGTACATCTGTATGTCTAGATTTACTTTAAATCGCAAATATTTATTCGCAAAATTTACTACACATTTAATCAAGTTTTAAAATAGTAGTACAACGCGTGTGACAATTTGTTTCGCAACACTACTCGAAATCGCGGATGTGCCCATCTCACAGCTGATCGTTGCAGCTCGAACATGGGAGCCTGAAAAGTCGAAAGACTCGAAAGCAAACGCGAACTTTTGGTACGCAACGCTAATTCAATGAACAGAGATTCAAAAAAGATTACTCTACAGTTTCTGCAAAACGAATCGCGACTATTTGTTTCGCAACGCTATAGTTTAAACAAGCTATATCGCTGATAGAGACTACTATTATATTTAGAAGAAAGGCTAACTTTGATCTCTGTTCAAAATCGACTAACGCAACGCGTACTTTTTTCGCAACGCTAGTGCAAATCGCGGACGTTCCCATCTCGGCTGATCGTTGGGGCGGCGAGGCCTGCCCATGCATGCAACTAACTACTTTTACATTCTACTACAACTCTATTTCTACAGACGAGTATAACGACAAGGTAGTGATAAAATGACTCACTCGAAGATGCGAAGACGTTGCACTGATCGTCCTTTTGAATGACAGTTTGTACGGCATCTTTGGCATGAAACCTCGTCTGCTCCTTCGGCCCATCCCGACAATTTGTTTCGCACCGCTACTCGATATTGCGGAAGTACCCATCTCACAGTTGATCGTTGCAACTGGAGCATGGGCGCCTGAAATATCGAAAGATTCTATTGCAAACGCGATTCTTTTGATGCGCAACGCTAGTTCAACAAATCGAATTTAAAATGCTATTTAAAAAAGAAATTTTAAACTCTAACGTCTAAAATTCTAAACAGATATCTTTAGAACTACTTTAAATTATGACTATTTATTTGCAACATTAACTAGACATTTCATCAACTTTAAAAATGGATACTAGTCCAACGCGTGTAACAATTTGTTTCGCAACACTACTTGAAATCGCGGATGTGCCCATCTCACAGTTGATTGTTGCAGCTCGAGCATGGGAGCCTGAAAAGTCGAAAGACTCGAAAGCAAACGCGAACTTTTGGTGCGCAACGCTAATTCAACGAACAGAGATCCAAAAAACGATTACTTTAGATTATATGTAAAACAACAACAATATGAACTTTAAAAGCGCAGTTATCAAATTGAAATGTAATTTTGAACCGCGACTATTTGTGATGCGCAAGGCTACGCTCTAAACAATCTATACCGTAATATTAGCTTTAATCTCTGTTCAAAATCGACTAAATTCGACGCGTGGTTTTCTCGCAACGCTAGTGCAAATCGCGGACGTTCCCATCTCGGCTGATCGTTGGGGCGGCGAGGCCTGCCCATGCATGCAACTAACTACTTTTACACTTTACTACTACTCTATACTACTACTTCTACAGACGAATATAGTGAAAAGGTAGTGACGAAATGACTCACTCAAAGATGCGAAGGCATTGCAACGACTGCAATCTCTGAGCCGATCAGCGCGGTAATGACTTCATGCCGGATACTGCAAATGGGCCGGCTCAGAATCCAAGGTAAACGAAAGCAGCATTGAAGAGACCATGGCCCCCCCGAGCTAGTTTAAAGTAGGCCAAGGAAGTTTTAAATAACCCTTGGACTACTCTAAGCTAGCTAAAGGTAGACCATGATAAACAATGGCAGGCCATTGGTGGAGGACCCTTGGTTAACCATAAGCCAACTGAAGGTAGGCAAGGTAGACTAGAGTACTCCTGGAGGACCACTGGTAAGCCTCAGGGTAAGCAAGGGAGGCCCGAGTAGGTCTGGATGACCACTGGTCAACCTCTGGGTAAAAAAGGGTAAACCAAGGTAGGCCACTGGTGAAGGATCCATGGTCAACCCTAAGCCAGCCGAAGGTAAGCAGGGGTAGGCCAGGCTAGCTCTGGATGACCACTGGTCAAGCCCAGTTTATGCCACTGGAGGTGGACCCTTGGCCAACCCTACGCCAGCTGAAGGTAAGCAGGGATAGGCTAGGGCAGCTCTGGATGACCACTGGTCAACCTCGGGGTAGGCAAGGGTAGACCACTGGTGGGGGACCCTTGGTCAACCCTAAGCCGCTAAAGGTAGGTAAGGGTAGACCTGGGTGGCTCTGGAGGACCACTGGTCATCCCCAAGGTAGGCAGGAGAGGCCAGGGTACGTCTGGAGGACCCCTGGTCAGCCCCGAGGTAGCCGAAGACTCTCCTGGTCCCGGAGCTCTTCCGCTCCCGCCGGAGCCCCCGGCCCGACTGACTGACTGAGCGCGTTCCTCGAGCTTAGGTAAGCAGTGATGCGCAGCGCAACGCTCCCCACCCCAACTAATTTTGGTAGATCTCGATCGCCGTGATAATAATTATTGATAAATGTATTATTTCTGGCTGTATAATGTTTATAACAATTCCTCTTGCCAACGATGTCGACAAGCATCCTCTTGACTATCTACCATCTTATTTTTAAGTAAAAATTGCTAATAGTACTCGAGATACAGAGTAACTTTTAACACATGAATATTACCAAACAATATTATATCAAGCAAATGTAATTAATAAAGTTACTATCTCTGGCTGTTTAATGTTTATAACAATTCCTTTTGCTAATTATGTCGATAAGGACTCCCTCGACTATCTGACCATCTAATTTTTCAGTAAAAATATGTAATGGAACTCGAGATATTGAATATCTTCTGACACATGAATATTCGCGTACATTAATTTATCGAACACAATTCACTGATAAATTTATTATCTCTAGCTGGTTAATATTTGAAACAATTCCTTTTGTCGATGATGTCGACGAGCACTCCGTTGACCATCTTGCCATCTAATTTTTTAGTAGAAGTAAGTAATAAAACTCGAGATCCAGCATAATTTATGATACATGAATATTACTAAGCATAATTATATTGAAAAAATGTAATTAATGAATTTGTTATCTCTGTTTCTTTAACGATTACAACGATTATATGTTTGATTACCTCACCACCCAATTTTTTAGTAAAAATAGCTAATAGTACTCGAGATACAGATTAACTTTTATGCATGAACATTTGGAGTATACAAGATATTCAATTCTCACTAGTATGCACAGTTTCATTAGAACAAGAGTAACAAAAATTATTTATAACTAATTAACCTCTTCTAGAATCGAATTGAAAACTATAGATGTATGTTGCCGAAGGTCCATTCTATATTCTTCGACGGCTAATATTTATAAAAATTACCTGAAGTAATTTATCAACAATTTTTGTGGAGGTAACTTCTATCTTCTATGCCCACAATGAGTAAGACAAGGAGAGTCCGAGTATTTGTCAAACGTAAACACACAAATCGTTGTGTCACCTCTCTGGAAATCGTAAATAACTAATTAACTTTGCGTCGAATCTACATAAAACTGCAACAGAAATGTAGCTGAGACATCATTCTAGATCCTCCGATCACAAGGAAGATTATTTTTTACCAGAGATCTGTTAAATTATTTGAGTTTATTTTAGAACGAGACATAAAATGATTGTTTATAACTATTCAGTTTGAAATAAAATGTGACGATAAACTATATGTGAAAGTAGCTGAAGGTCTATTCTATATTTCCTAACTGCAAATATTTGTAAACAATTCCTCACAAGTGTGTTACTAATAAATTTTCTGTCGAGTGTGCACAGTATTCAGCAGCTCTGTGTCTGTCTTTCTTTCTCTTCTTAAATGTGCATAAGTTCGTCCTTGTCGGATACAAACTTCTTTATCATGTTCGCCAAATTTTTACCAGCGGGTTCGAAGTCCTGTAAAAAAATAGGCGGCACAAGTGAATAATACGTGGAGTATTTTTGTACGAATACAATTGCGTTTTAAAGCTGACAACGCTGTAAAATCGAGCCTCCTCATACACACACTTTATGTGTTGCAACCTCATGTAGTTCACCACCTGACCGTTCCATTTCGATAGAGTCCGCTATCGTACTAGGACATTTTCTACAGAGTCGGTAATTCAGAACCGTAGACAGAAAAATGCATTGCATGCAATGTCTGTAGGTATCTTAAGCTGTTAAATCTCTGTTGCACGATCATGAAACACATAACTTACAGATATGAACAATATGAGAGTATTAATTATGAATAAGTTTGTATAGATTCTTGTAAAATAATTGTGACAATATGAACGGTATGTAACATACATATGTACCTAATGTCGGTGAGGAAGGAGTACATTTTAAACATTACCAAAAATTAAATTAAATATCCTTGATTAACGATGTGTTTAAAATACATACTTTACAGTTTATCTGTGGTTGAATAGTATATTCAAAAAATATGGACGATTTTTTTTACTTTTAAAATTATATGTATATACTATAGTACTAATTAACTCTTAAATGATTAATTTTTATTTTCTTATTAGAAAGAACACAAAAATTTTATTTTTAATTTGTCACTGGTATTACAATTAGATATCAGCTTTTACAGAATATTAAATAAAATGATTGCACACAAGATAGGTTTTCACACGAAAATTACATGTCGATATTTTCATATGTTACATTTTTTCAAATAAGAATCGTACTTCACGATGAACAAGATGTGGTTTCGTGACATATATACTAAATCAAAAATTTCGTTATTGTGTGACAAGGACCAAGAACATAGTTTAATGCTTTCTGTCATCGGTGGCAGACGAAAAGAGGGGTTCCAAGATTAAGAGGATATCCGAAAACGATCGCTTCTATGGGCAATTGTATACCTGGACACGATCCTGTTCCAAGGGTTGCCATCATTAACGTCAATACTGAACCTTTAAGAAATTCTGAGTTTCGAATCGTCTTTCTTATTGGAGGCCCGGGTGCCGGAAAAAGTGACCAAATTTCTTAACACATATTTTGCATTCTTTACCAGTGTTTAACCTTGTGACAAGACTGCAGATCTTTATGCAAAATAGAAATTGTCTTTTACCTCATGTATTTCACCTATTGGTTTCTCGGATAAATACATAAAAGCAGCATTCCACTTGTAACATTGTTACCTTCTAATTTAGCATTGCACCTGCATGTGTATATATATATATATATATATATATATATATATATATATATATATCAGCATTCCTGATAACTTGACTGTGCGTTTATGCATTTGTGCTACAAATGGGTGGGTGTAATTTGAAATAGTAGAAAGATTAAAAGAATTGGAAAATATCGACACTCGTTTTACAACTTCATAAAAGTTAAACAGAGATAAATAAATTACTTGGATTCTATGACCTGCAATTAGTGCGAACAATTTTGATTTTGTATGAAGAAACGCAGTCTACTTATAATTAAAATTGCAATTTTTGCACTTATAGGAAAATAAATTGGGAAGTACCCACATCAGGATTACAAATCTTCTTCTCATTCTAAATTTGAATGGATTTCGTAATCATTTTTAACCGAAAAATAAATCGCAGTGCAAGCGGTTAATCATGTTGTCCGAGATTTACCGGTATCGTTTTTATTTTCATGACTCATCGATGATTGTTACAGAAACGCTGTGCATAAAACTGGCGGAAAAGTATGATTTCCTCCACCTCACGGCTTCGGAGCTGATCCGACAAGAAATATCAATGCGAACAGAGAGAGCTTTCACATTAGCGCGGATGATGTCGCAAGGCCAACTGGTACCGTCCGATATACTGATCGAATTACTCGCCACTAAAATTCTGGACAATCTGTACAAGAAGAAAGGCGTTATCATAAGCGGTTTCCCGAGGCGGAAGGAGCAGGGTATAATATTCGAAAGGACTGTGAAGCCTCCTGATATCATTTTGTATCTGAACGTGAGGAATTCCGTGTTGAGAGATCGAATAATGGGCAGAGCGGTCACCACTAGGCAGAGAGCGCACACAAGTTATGACAGTATTCAGAAGCAGATCAAGGAATTTCATAAAAGAAACCGACCGATTCTTAAATACTACAGTGATCGTTTGAGATACGTTGACGGTGAATCCGACCTAATTAACGTAGTCGAGGACGCGTGCAAAGCTATCGATAGCTTCCTTCTGGGAACAAGCTCGAATGTTTAAAGAAAAGATTTTTATTACGTAGATTAAAATACTCTTAGTTTCTAGAAAATATTGTAACATTTGTTACTTCTACTGTTGTAGATTTTAATGGCTAATTAGTTATCTATAGGATGTCCACGATTAAATGGACGGCTTTTAATTTAATGGAACAAAAGCATTTGTCATGTACGTATTATACTAGATTCATCTTTTAGCTTTGTCGATGAACACAGTATATGTTCATCGTATTACGCTCCTTGGATTGTGCATTTAACATTCATGTATGATATAGTGTAATTAAAGTAATATTCTGTGGAAAAAAGACTTATGTCTGTAGTGAATATTATTTTAATATTTTCAATGAGAATGTTACACTGATGAATTAAGTTTTGTGAGATGTATTTAACACTAAACCTACCACGGCCAAATGACCGGTTTCCTATTTCACATTTAATAAAGTTATAGAAACGCTTTCATAGGAAATGGCTAAATTGACTCCTTTATTTAAGCACATATTATAACGAAAACCGTAAAAAATTTAAGTAAACTCAATCTTCTCACTTGTACAAAACCTTTCACTTTCTTATGTTTTGTAGTTGGTAGGTTTAGTGTTAAGATATAGTAACGCACAGTGAATCCGAACATTGAACACTGAATTTTTTATTCTAGAAAAATTCGTTGTGTTCAAATCAATAATACAATAATATACATATATGGTCTCATTTAAAGCTTGAGGCTTCTACTTTTATCAATCATCATTTATTTTTGACTAATATAATTTTGCATGACGTGACAGGGGGAAAACCGAAGACATGTTTTCTCATGAAAGTGCCACAAATTGAAGCGCCCCCAAAAGTGTTGGAAAATAGTTGTCATGAATGAATCTATCGTAGTCTTGAAGATTGAAAGCTCCGCTCTTTACAGTCGAGGGCTTCATTCGACCAAATTTGATTCGCACTTTTTTACCCATAACACAGTGAAAAAAATTATACATCAATTTTTAAGGTGTCGTTGATCAAAAAATGTTACCATGTTTTGCAGAGGCTTCAATTTATAGTATCTTTTTTAAGAAAAATTGGTCTTCAGTTTTCCGCCTGCTACATCATGAATAAATATCTTCGAGAGAAACAATAATGGTATGTGAAAATAGATGAGGCTTCTATCTTTAAAATGATTCCTCGTTTGTTACTGTACGATTGTTTTTTTATGAAACTACAACAGGTAAAATATTGACAATTTCTCGAGAATCAAAAACTCAGTTTTCAAATACTTTTTGGATCTGCTGTAGTGAAATGTTAAACTACAGGTAATGTGTTGACTATTACAACTAACTATTATGTAAGGAGTTTATTTACATTAACGAATATAAATATCAGAGAAGATTATATGATGAATATTATCGTTGATAATACTAATTGCTTAAGAATACTTTCTTTAATAGTTCAAAAGCATAAAAATTATTTTAAATGAAACAATTTTATTGCTACACTTTGCAATTTTAAATAAAAATTATTGTATCATTATCTATAGATTCTTTTAAATTGACTTTATTAAACATTTATAGCACTAAACCTACTTCGAGCGCTCTGAGTACAATACTTGTTTGCTTATTTTGTAACGATACCTCCGTTACAGAACTTTATGTGAAAAGTTCCTCCTGTTTTTCTGTAATTAACAAAGCCCGCAATTAGTTGGGAGAAACCTAGACCACCCTGTATATTTTTTTACGGCAAACGGGATGATCTAAAAATTATCGTTCTCAATGTAGAAATTTATAAAACGTTCTATAAAACAATGACATGGGCATATTTTCTAACAATAAATCTTCAATAAATGAATGAATACTATACATCTTCAAATTTTAATTTTATCAAAGATAACCCATCTGTTTTGCTTACATCTTCTTTCAATGCTCCCATGTTCTAAGCACATTTTAATAGAACTTATGGCCAAACGATTAAAATCCCTGAAGACACCTACACTCAACACTTTTACTAGAAACAAACATTATTGATTGAAGCAACTTACTTGAATGGTTGCAGTATTTGCAACAGTATTTTACGAATTTTTTTCCGCGAAAAGGAGCATGATCTCTATTAGTATAGCCGTATAGCCCATACAAGTGTATAATTGCTAAACAAACAGCTCGGTATAGTAGGTATACTGACTGTCGTGTACACATTTTTCCCGCGTACACGAGAATGGTGTTTTTGATGGGAGGTTATTCATTCCACGTCTGTGTACCTTCATTTATACCGCGACGTACGTCTGTATTTATTCATGTCCTCTATGTGTTTCCGCTCGTTTTAATCAGTAGATGGATGGTTGCATCCATTTATGAACACATCTAAATACACACACGTAAGATCGTCGCTTTCGTGTCTACATAGAAACTTCTCTCCCTACCCCGTACACGTACATCATTCGCCGCTGCTTCTATACAATCCGCTGGGCATATATATTTATAAACATGCATGCACCTTCCATAGTATTCATCTGCACGTGAGTCCTCCTCCGCGTCTCGGTGGATGACTGATAGACCGTGTTCATCGGTGGTCCTGGCATGGATGGACGGTTGCTCGATAAAATCCGGCGCCAGGTTTTCCCAAAAATGTAATCCGCCGATTTGAAATCGTCAATCGCTTGCTGTAAACTCTTTTAATTATTTCAAAACAATCTAGAGAAGATTATTTTTAAAATACTTTCCGAGTATTATAATTTTTATCATTCCTTGTAAATAGATGTAATAACGAGCAAATAGTTGCAATAGTAAAACTCGTCAGACATAACGAAAATACTAATACAAAATTAAATGGGCTTTATCACGCTATTTAAATTTTTGTATAATTATCACATAACGGTAAACAGCGATAGGATAGGATATTTGTTTTATTGGACGTAAGTAGACTGTGAATGAATATGCGAAATAACTTTCTACCTCAATTGCAACACACTCGAGTAAAATACAAATTTATTTCCTTAACCCATTGATGGATAAAATCATCTTGGATGTGTCACGCAACTCTTATACCATTGTTTATATTACAGTAAGAAAATGTTTAATATTAACAGAAACTATTACCAACAGTATGTCTATTATCGTCTCAGGAATATATCTGCTCTGAATGTATACAGAAATTAATGGCACCTTTAGTCACATCGAGTTGCATTTAATACATATACCAAGGAATTAATATGTCCAATAAATTAAAAATAATATGACAATATTTCAAAATTCTTCTAATGTTTCTGCTGTCTCGTGTTTCTTCTCCTCATTTTCGTATGTCGTATATATATTATCCTTAGACTGCGGCTCTTTATGCAAAATAAAACTTGTCTGCGTCGATTACAAGAGACAACAACCCTGCAGCAGTTTCTTACTTTCTTTCATCATCATTAAAAGTTGGAAACAATATAACGACAAATTTGCTCAATCTTCCTGCTGTTTTAAATAGCACCAATAATTCATTTTAGTCATAATACTAATTCGTTTTAGTCATAAATGCATAAAATCCGCAGTCTAGTTATCATAAAATTCGCAGACTAGTCATGGAATACATATATTTGCAACAATTTTGATATGTCAAGTTTTAAATAGATCTTTCGTCTGCAATAAAAACATCCTTGAACATTTTGTAAATGGCGCTCTTCGTCATATCCATTTTCATTTGATGTATATACCAAGGGGTTATTAGGTCCAATGGATTAAAAATAATATCACAATATTTGAAAATTTTTCCAATGGTTTTACTATCTTACGTTTCTTATCACCATTTATGTAGACACATACATATATTAATAATATATTATCATGTGTATATAATAAAATTCGCAGTCTAGAGGAAAGATATATTCACAACAATTTTGATACGTCAAGTTTTGCGGCAAACCTGTCCTTGATATCAAAAACATACCTCTCCTCCATCGCCCCTCGTGCAACCGCCCCTGGCAGCCGACACCGTCTATCGTACACTCGTCGCATTCCTACGTGTTGGTGGCGACCTATCGAAGTGTGTTGGGGTGGGTGGACGGGTGGTTGGCTGCGTTTATGAGGGTGCGGGCCCGAAATTGAAAAGCACCCCAGCGAGAGCTAGCGAGGGTGGTCGTGCAGCAGTCATTGACAAGCGAAAGACCGTATCAGAGGGTAATCCTATTGGTGGACGGCAGCGTCGCGATGTCTCGGCGTTATTGGTCCGCCATGGAGGTTCGGGGCGTGGCCTCGAGCTCCTCGCTGGCTGGTGGGGGCTAGGATGCCTGTCTGCATCCCTGGCAACGATTACCGGAAAACCGCAGGGTCGTTCGGCGACAGGAATTCAGTATGGCGGACCCGGCAATCCCTCCGGCTGAATTTACCACCCCCGCAGCTATTACCTAGGCCACTGCAACTTCACCGCTAAACCTCGCTGCCAGTGGATTTCGCTCGATTTGTCCAGGGAAACACTTCAGGAATCGAAAGTTCGATCGAACGATTAATTGCTCCGTTAACTAGTCTTTTCAAATCCTGACTCTTTGACGGCGTACACAAGACAACGTTTGTGCCTTATGTTGGATCCTGATCAAACATGTGCAACGCTCCTATCAAAAATTTTCTCACTATTGCAATAAAGCTATTGAATACTTTAGCTACTATATCAACATATTTTCTATTTGTTGATATTATGAAGATTCAGCATATAGTCAAAGTATACCAACTTCGAATAAATCAACATACACAAATATAAAATTGGAATGCTCCCTGCAAAATCGTGTACGTTTAGTCTTATATCTTTTTTAGAATTTTGAAATTGATGGAACTTTACGTCCTCGATTCATTAATTCTAGGCTAGCAATAAATTAAAACTCCTGCAGTGCTCGAAGAGCATTTGTTGTGTAGAACGTGGCCCCGTTGCGCCGCGGGTGAATCTGATTCCAGCAGCTCCGAGCATTCCCAGCTCAAATCTCGTAGTAGGGGGTTGAAACGGGGAAAGAAACGCATCGAGCCGGGAGAGATAAGAGGAAAAGAGAAGAAGAGCGAGTTTCACTACCACGTAACCAACGATCAACAATTGCACGACGTTCAGTGGGCGAAGGTAGGCGTCGTCTCGTGACGACGCCGCGAGAGGGTGGGGGTTTGAAGCGTCGTCGACCAGGCGTCAGCCGGTACGGAGGGGTGCGCGCAGGCGCTGCGACGCGCGTCGTCGGCGAAGCGCCGCATCAAACGTGCCGGCTATAGGTTAAATCCTCCCTCTCGTCGTTTTTGTTGTTTTTCCGGCGTTGCCTCCTGATCCCGCCTTCAAAAGTGCCAACGGACCAATCGGTGGCTGGTTGCTCGCGGGACGCCCGGCGTCGAGACATCACTGCAACCGCCAACGACGCCGACCTCCGGCGACACGAGACGATCGCGTCGGAGCTAATGTCGATCTCTCGCCGAGATACCGACTCCGAGACGTCATCCGTCGTTGTTGGCCTCCCTGACGCGATCGCAGCTCTTCGGGGCTCCGGGTCCCGTGGACAGTCTCCGTGAAGCTAACCGAAGGTGAATCCAGTGGACGTTTCGGTGACCAGGTCGTAGACTACCGTGAAAAGTAGAGAACAAACTAGCGAACAAAATACAGAACTAAGTGTTAGAACCTTCAGGCGGCTCAGTGAATCCGACCTGGTCAGACCCCGTGGTGTGCGCGAGTGATAGACAAGTGAGCTTTCCGGAGCTTTGCAACCAGGTGAGATCTTCACAGTGATTTATCCATACGAATTTAAAGTAGAGTAAGAACTATCAACGGAAGCGTAGATTGTACCTTCGGAGCTTTGTTAAGCTCTTGGTAGTTGGCCGTGTACTGTTAAAGTCCGAGTTCTTATAAGTATGGTACGTATGTCAGTGAACGGAGAGTATTCTTTTGATAGTATAAATTGCAATTGCATTGCAAAGATTTGTTAGTTTAAAAGGTAATTGTATATTGATGAGCAGTAACAATTGTGGGTAAAACATGTTACAGTACATTGATACCATAACAGGGAATGCGTATCGATACACCATGAATGGAGCAACGTCGATTACCACTTCCGAGGAACACCAACATCAACACCAGCAACCGCAGAATGATGCACCGTCAGAACATCCAAGAAGCCCTAAAAGCCCTATGAGCATCCGTCACGGTAAGCTAGAGTTCATAACTGGTTATCTTTGCTTCTGAAATTTAATTGAAGTGCGTGGAAACTATAAAGATATGACATTCATTGCAATGATGAGTAATTTTAATTGTGTATTTGGAATATGTATGAATATAATGTGGTTCTTATTCTTGGATTTATTACAAACTAATCAAATCATATTCAATGCTAACATGATGGAATATTAATTTGTAGGATTTTTAATGAGTAAATAGAATGATGTGATGAAATGGTGAAATGTGATACAGAAAGATTGGATAGAATTACGGGGTGAAATAAAGAACGATCGTTGCTACTTCTTCGTGGTTCGTATCGACCATGCGTCTTGACGGCTTATGGTATTCTAACTTTCGTCTTCTAATTCGTACGCGTTCGAATCGCAGTGTCCAACAATTGACGATTCGAAATGGGATCATTGTTGCCGTTCGCAGGTACATACACATACGACGCTCTTCGCGGGTTGCCGCGTGATGACAAGCCGAAAAACAAAGACGATAAACAATGTCATCTCGCGACTAGATACGTTAGGCGCGCACACTCGTACGCGCTCATCACAGTTCATCCTACAGAATTATAATTAAGTTGGCGAAATAAAGGGCGAATAGGGTTTAACAAAGTGTCAGGAATGAAGGGGTCCAAGATATATTCGAATTACCTTGTAAAAACTCACACAAAGTTCACACATAAAAAGTTTTTATAATATGTATGCTCATACAATTCACAATGTTACATTTCTTATATTTTACTGTTTGTTTTTTACAACTGTTTTACGAATTTCTTACGAACTTTTAAAAAATGTGGATGTATGGTTTTCAATGCTAAAAATGTTAAATGAAGTTTATTTCTGCCGTCTAAAGGAAGTGTGACGTATAGTATCGATATTTTAAAGAACGTATAATTCACAGAAAATATTGCAAAAAATTGTTTCCGATTTAATAATATTGTTAAACAATATAAACATGCTTTTAACAGATAGAGTTATACAAATCCACTTCCGTCGCATTTCTACGGTGTAGTTCTAGGCCGTAAAGTAAAAAATGTAGGCACTACACAGCCAACGAAATTATACTATTAGAGTAATCAGATGTTCTACAAGTTGAAGAAATTAGTAGTGCATGACTTGCGCGGGAATTAAATGAAGGTAAAAAAATGTTGATTAATTTATGTGTACGAAAAGCATACAAATCCTAAGAGTAGGCACTACATTTTCATTTTATTTACCTGTCGCAATCAAATTGGGTAACCTCATCCATAGGTATGACAAGAGATGAAATGAACGTAAAAAATTGTTACAAAATTGCTAGATGTCCAAAAATATTGTTTGAAGTTATGCTGTTGACTACAATGAATTTGTGTGCACAATATTACAAAGAAGATCTTACAATTCGTATGTGATCAGGATTCAAGCTGTGAAATTCGGTCTGTATTGTTTTTACTGGCGACCGCGGTTTCATACGGTTTTTGTCGCGTATGTCAACACGCAGCAAGACGCGGCAAGACGCGTCTCGCCGCTGCTCGACACCGGGTAGCAACAGTTTTACTCTCATTGGCCGAATTCCACCACTTGAATCCTTCAAATCATGACAAACAAGGATCATCCGATTCGCGAGCTCCAATCGCGGTGCTCCAAATTCGACGGTCTTTGTTATTTAAGGCACCTGCGCATGCCTTCTCGCTCTCTTAACGCTCTTAACGCTCTTAACGCTCTTAACGCTTCTAACGCTCTTCATCGCTCTTTTATATTTCTCTCGCACTTTTGCAATTTCTTCGCGCTCGTCTCGCTCTGAGTAAATCTCAATATCTTACGCGCCGCGTTACGTGCATTCTGTCTCGCGTCAAGATCTCCATCGTTCGCGTCGAAGATTTCCGTCTCGTGGCGGCACGCGTTTCGTGCCGCTCAAGATTTCCGCTTCGCGATCCGACGGCAGAAGTTTGCACGAGCAAGATTTCCGTTCGTTTCTCCAGCTCGCGACTCTCGTTCGCGTAATCTCTCTCGCGTTCGTACGCACCTCGCGACGCTCGTTCTCTCTCGCGCTCGCGAGTGACTCGCGCCACGTGCGCCTTGTAGCACTGTGCGAATTGTATGTACAAATAAAGTGCAGTAAACTTCAATTTCTCTCTCTCACTCTCTCAACCTGTCACTGATCCGTTCTCGTGGATTTCCTTGCGCCTTCAAATCTGAGTGATTCCGGTATCACGCTGCTTCGACCGTTGGTCGACGCCGGAACAGTATGTAATAAAATTAGATCTTTCATTCAATTGCATATATACGCATTGTCAGACCCACACTGACCAGTAAATTCACCTAATTTATTTGCAGAAGCTTATTATGTCAATGAATATAACACAACTTTGGTAAATGTTGCTAACATCGATCAATAAAGTCAAAGACCCGAGTTATAACATTTCAATGCTGCCGTTCAAAATTGACCATAATTTTTACGCAAACCTAATACATTAATGCTGCTTTATAAAACTAGGAAAAATTAAATTATATGCCTGCGAATAAATTCCAGTGGAAAGGAATTAAAAACTTCACGGCTACATTAATGTCTAGGCCTATGTGACAGTCATATACGTACTATTTGTGACTTTATGTTCACTACCGCAGGATGTACCTCATAAGATCGATCGCCAAAAAGTGTAGCACGATACGGCATTAAATGTATCGTTGAGACAATAGTAATCCATTGAAAACACTTGTTTGATTTTAATTATTTCTTTATGTGGCATTTACCAACATATTTGTAACATTGTTTTATTAAAATGACACCAAACACGATAAAATTGGGTTCATATTTGCTTGTTCACTTGAAGACTCAGTAGAGTCACGATTATCCGAATGTGTTGCAACAGTTCAATTCAAAGCTATCTAGAGCAATCTAGATTTATTGGGATTTAGTGTTAGAAGATTTTAGATTTGGAAGAATTTTTAGATCTAATGTTTCTAGATCTAGAAATTCGTGAAGACTCGATCTAGCACTGTCGTTAGAGGTAACAGTTCTATTATACAAACAATCATGCTCCACCGGTTAGTTCGGATAATCGAGATTCTACAGTGTTGTGAATTAAAGAATTAAATATGAAGTAACTCGAGTCGTGTTTCGTGTCATTTCAATCAGAAAAACATCAAAAATCTGTTAGTAAAAGTTTCATAAAGAAATCATCAGAAACAAGATGGTTTTATCGTTGAATTGGTATTAACTCGCAAATATGCTGATGTCAATCTTTTGTTCTATCGCTAACCTTTTCTATGTTCGATGCTAGGAGAAGAGACTGTCTGTACATGATACAAGTGACATTTCGGTCCCGAAGTTTTCACATATGAACTGTTTAAGGCTCGATACAAGCTATCGGTCCGCTCACGGTCAGATCAAACGTTCCGACTACAGCGGAGCAGTACCCATAGTGTGAACACGCGGACTTATAATGCTAGGTTTACCCGTCCAATTAAAGGGTACTAATATTATTCATTTACGATCATTGAGTTTGTAAAGATGCATCCATGTAGAATTATTCAACAAATTTATTTCTTTGGGTATATATTACAAAAAGTATGGCTAACAATTTGTGTAGACCTATTCTCGTTGTTTTTATAAAGTAATGTAAAATAGTCACTTTTAGTGCTCCGCAAACCTACTGACAAAATTATGTAATTTATATTTTATCGGGCTTTGAGCGGATCGTAAAGCAAAAATGGTGCAAGTCATAAACAGTTCATCATTCGATAATAAGGAGTTCAGTAAAAGTTCTATAAAACAGAATATTATCGAAGAATATTACGTTTGTCTTCTGCAAGCTATGGTCTAGTTACATAAAAATTATTTAATGACGATTAAACATTTGAGATCGGGAATTAACCAGACAAATATCGCCTACCACCAATTTTTGCATTAAACTGCTCATACATATACGGGGACATTACTGTAGTCAAAACTTATGAGATGCATGTGATTCCAAACGTTTGCGTTAAACGGACACTTTAACAATCGAAAACTACCCGGAACAGATGTCCAAAAAGCAGGTCGATATGAGACGTAATCCCAGATAGGATCGAAGTTACTGTATCTCCCTAATGCGGTAACAATTAGTCAACGGTGGGCGGAGAGCGTCAGGACTAGGGTGACCAAAGTGGTCGCCGGTAGTTACGAAATCCCTTTTTTTCGCGCTTTCCGGACTGCATCCCCTATGCCGGTACGTCATTCCGTGCAACCCCACTACAGTTCCTCGATGATCCCATAATACGGGGGCGCAGGTGGCGCCTCACCATCCGCCAGCATTGATATGCTAATGAAATTTGACGCCCCTGCTTTCGCGCCCGTTATTTATACACACGCACGCACTATATACATGTACGGGTACATACGTATGTGTATTTGCCGCGTTTGCACGCGAATCCCGTCGACCGGTCACCATACGGCCGTGCAATTTTTCTCTTCTCGTTTAACCCCTGGCAGTCGCGGCATTTCGCGAGCTTCCGCCGAGATTTGATTACTCTAATGGCGTAACGTTGTCGCGTACGTGGCCCGGTGTGGCGCGTCGCCACGACCATAAACTTCAATGGATTTATGGTCGTCCCCACATCGAGCGGACTCTGCGCTTTTTCTAAATTAGTCTGTCGAATTTGATTAATAAATTCGCGCGGTTGTGTTTATGAAAACTCTCCGCAAGTCGATGTTGTATTTTATGCATTTCACGCAAAAGTTTCTTCTAATTCATTCGTAGAAGCGATCAGCGTTATTAATCACAATTGTCAGTTACTTATTAATCAATTCCTTATCTTACGCTATAATCTAGTTAAGCAATAAATGGATATCGGTAGCATTCATTTTATGCAACTCCATAACACCGCGCCGGTGACCGATGACTGTCACCATGGTATTCAACTTGGTAATTTTATCTTTCCGGTTTAGGGACATTCAAATTGTTGTATTAGAGAAGTTACTTGTTACTTCTAATGTATAAATAATTTAAAAAGTCTGGATTTGTATATGACAAAAGTATTCGTGCTTTTGTTTCAATGATTGTGCTATAGCCATAGTCTTCTGATTTTGACTAAGTAGGTACAGTAAGAAGAGTACAAATTTTCCTTAATTCTTTTTCCATAAATGCACATATTCAATGTGGTATGATAACGTACTTTATTTTGGGCGTTCAATAATACTTGAGCTCCGTGAAGCAGGGGTTGAAACCACGAAGCGAACAAAGAGAATTTGTATTCTTTAGTTCTGTTTATCTTTTCCGAAATTTCTTAATGGTTTAAATAAATAATAACTTTTTATTATCTTTTATATCTATAACTATCTTTGTAATAATTTTAAAGAGCTGAAAATAATAAAATAATGTTTTTAGATTCTATAATGGTTTTTACTCTTTGACAATTGATTTACGTATTTTTTCAATAAATGCATACAATCCCCCTTCGAGTTATAAACATAAGAACCGTAATTAATAGAATCTTACAAATAGTTGTAATATTCTCTTTAAATTTTGATATGCTTGATGCAAATGCGTTTTATTCGAGACAGCGCGTCGACGCCATCTTGTAGAATAGATTTCACATTTCACAATTTGTGTCTCTCTGTACCCGTTCACCGGGATTAGGGTGTTAACGAGATCGAAAGACCGACAAGCTTAGGACGTTACGTGAGTTGCATTAATAAGATCGCCTCTAGTTCATCCCCCTACGACTGTAACGACGAAACGATGCGATTGAAGTCTTTCCAGCGTGTCTGGATGATACGTGGATCAGTCAGTTTTCAACGTGCTTCACAGGCTAGATCGTTTATTATGATTGGAGATACTCATCTTTTGATTCCATACGATCAGGACATTTAAATTTTAAGTTAATAAAGATTAGACATACGAAATTTTAATTACTTGAGTCACTGTTCTGTATGCAGTGGATAATATCACAGTATTAAATATTCCTGTGTGTGTACTTTATCAGTAGACTGTGAATTTTTATGCAAAACTAAAATTGCTGGTATGAATTGCAAAGTACAGGAGCTTAAGTAGACATTTATTTCTATTTCTATTCATTTTATTGAGTTGAAAATAATACAATAGCATTTTTATATTCTTTACATGTTTTTACTATTTTGCATTTGGTCTACTCATTCTTGTTATAAATACAGAAAATCCGCAATCTACTATTGTCACCGTAAAGACTAAATCAACACAATTTTCTACCAACGCCAAGTAGTATTAGCGAGTAATGGCCAGACACGTTAATAAAGTTGCATTCGATAACAGAAATGCTAGATATATTTACATAACTATTTGTTTTTAGGAAATGAAGCTTCTGTTTAAATAATTCAATACCATTTACATTTTACTTTTCCACAAAGAAATATGTTTAACGGGTGTTCATACACATTGCATATAATCTAATATTTTCTACACTGTAAATATTATGTACCTTATATTTATGATAAAAGGGAGAACAACTAAGTAGAAATTTATTTTGTCTATTGAAGGTTTCAGTAAATGATAAGAACAATAAATGCTAAATGTTGCAAATGTATTCATTTTATAAGAAACAAAATCATTTATAAGATTATGACAATATTCCTTTCATGCATTTATGATTAGAATGATTGGTGCAATTTAGAACAGTAAAAATATTAAAATAATTTTAAGATCGTCGATATTATTGTGTTCAACTTATTAAGATTTTGAAAAACAGGAAGCAATGTCGACATGTCTACTATTTCGTGCAGTTGCCTCAGACATTTTTCATTTTGTATAAAGATCTGCAATCTAGTTAAAAATGCTACTACTGCACAAAATGTACTATAGTTTCGCAATATTTATAAGCTTTACAATTGCATGAAATCCGCAGACCGGCAATTTCTTTTGAGGAGATGTTTGGGGCCGGATCAGTTTTAAATAAGTCCTTGGACTAGGACGCAGTTAAATTATTTTGCAGTGGGTTACAAGCAGGACCCTAACCCTGTATCGACCTGTTGTCGATTCGTATGGTAATTCGAGCGGATCCTATCTGACCCCGTGGCATTAACGAGACCGGAACGAGTTTTCGATCGGGTACGAGGCAGTCGACAAATACGATTGCAGGGAGATCTCGCGGCTCGTCGGGGTTGGCAGCGTGACTAATAAACCTGAGTGGAGAAACGAAATCACATTTCGTTGATCACACAGATGTTCGCCGGTTTCCGATCTCTTTGCACCTCCATCTTCCAATTAATATCGTTAAAGGAAGGAACTTGCCGATGAAATTTATTTTCCAATTAATTACACTTGTCAGATTACCACCTATCCCAGTTAATATTGTAGAATCGTACCCTTCTTGGCTCGAGATAACGATCTATCGTTGCCCCTTCTACTTTCTCAGTGGATAACCATAACAATGTATCGCTATCGCCCTTTATTTCTTTGATCTTTAATTTAGTTTCTTTCTTATTCTACCAAAAACGTAAAATTCATTTGCATGGCCGCGTTATTTTTAAATTTAAAGTACTGCGACATTGAAATAATTTTCTTTTAATTCTGAACAATTGTATTTTCTCCCTTTGTTCCACTGCAAAACATTTTCTGTAGTGATTATATGTAGAAATCAATTGAGGTGTTTAATAAGTGCTTCCTAAAATTCGCTAGTGAATTAACAGACTGCAAATTTTATGTATGTATGATAAAAATTAGATCAGATCCGAATCAGTAAAAACATAGAGTTTGTAGAAATTTTGAAAATACTCTTGTATTATTTCCGATGCGTTAAAATGATTAAAAAGAGAAATAAATGTATATGCAGCGGCAAATTAATACGGGAGGCAGCTCCGATGACCTTCACCTTGACATATGTTATCAAGGACAACATTCTGAACTTTTGTCATTACATCTACCTGGTGCTCGGACTCAGTTTCCGAGATAATTGCAAAAAACTATTGGTAGTACTAAATTGAATTTCCTGTATACGTGCAAGCTCCGTGGCAACGTATGCCTGCTCCAGCGCGGCGCGGCGTCTGTTTACTGTTTTTGTAAACACGTTGTGGAGATCAGAAAGAAAACAGGGTTTCACTCTGGTCATACATACATATATAAGATGAGCTTTCAATTTTGAGAGACTACTCCTGGATTCTCGTATGCGTGGTCGGGCCGGCAGGGACTAGCGGTCGGCCATCTCCGCCCCCTCCCACAACCTAACCACAACTCACACTATTCGCATAATCTTTGCATTGTAGATGTCATCTAGTCTTAAGTATGTGTTACTAGTTCAAATTCTGGATGACAGGTACAAAGCAAAGATTTTGCGAATAGAGTGAGTTGTGGTTAGGTCGTGGGAGGGGGCGGAGAGGGCTATTAATTATTAAATGAAGTGTACTCGTAATCTAAATTTGATAAAAGATTTTTGCAAATATCTCGAAAACTAAGACCGAGAACCGGGTAGATGTAATGACAAAAGTTGTTCAGAATCTTGTCCTTGACAACATATGTCAAGGTGAAGATCATCGGAGCTGCTTCCCCTAAACGTAATAATTGTACCTCCTGTATCTCGGATTTCATATAGACAATTTTCATTTTGCATACAAATCTACAGGCTAATCATTAGCAGTGTATAATTTCACAATGTAGCATGCGTTGAAAATTCGAGAATATAACGCGGGTTGGCGAGCATTTCGAAGCTTCTCGAAATTAGGTTGTTGGCGACCACGCGGGGAAGCGACACGAAGCGCGACGCGCGGTAACACCGGAAATTGCTTAACGACCGCGTTGTTGATTCCCGCGCTTGCAAATAGCAACGATTGGGCATAAATTGCGGGCTCACAGAGGCCACAGCCCTTTTTGCTATTCCGAGAGAGAGAGGACGAGGTAAGACCATCGGCCGATGGTGGACGAAAAATATAAACTTTCTTTCATGATCTGTGAAATTTTTGGGGATAAAAATATTCTAATCACTGTAGCCGTAAAGAAAATGGTACGCCAGGGGTTAAAAGAACGAGAGAGTACGGGAGCCTGTTCCTGGTCGCTCGTTCGACAAGGAGAGTTCGGCGATCATACCTGGACGCCTGTTGGACGAGAGAGGACAGCGCATCTCCTGGACGCCCGAGTATTAACCCCTTGCCGTATTTTAACGAGTCAGACTCGTGATGAAGATTTTTAATAATGTCAAACAAATATGAATGTTATGCCTTTCTTTTTGGGCAAAATAAAATTGTATTTTTTGTGCTCAATACGTAAGGATTAATACAAATGTAGCCATACAAAAAATATAAACTTTCTTTCATGATCTGTGAAATTTTTGGGAATAAAAATGTTATAATCACTGTAGCCGTAAAGAAAATGGTACGGCAGGGGTTAAAAGAACGAGAGAGTACGGGAGCCTGTTCCTGGCCGCTCGTTCGACAAGGAGAGTTCGGCGATCATACCTGGCCGCCTGTCGAACGAGAAAGGACAGCGCACCTCCTGGACACCCGTGTACTAGAGAATGGGAGAGTACGGGAGAGTACGGGAGAGTACGGGAGGATATTCCTGGCCGCTCGTTAGACAAGGAGAATTCGGCGATAATACCTGGACGCCTGTCGGGCGAAAGAGGACAGCGCATCTCCTGGACACCCAGATATGGTACATGAGAGTTCGGGAGAATATTCCTGGTTCGGTATGGAGAGTTCGGCGATAATGCCTGAATGCCAAGCGAACGGGAGAGTACAGAGTCACTCCTGGACGCCTGCGTAAAATAGAATCGCGAAACCGTGCAAGAGTATACGCAGAAATATAAGATAGCGTAAATCCTACCATTTCGACTAAAACAACTCCTTGTCCATTTACATATTATCCTTGCCCTACCAAAATTTTTTATGTAATTCCTACCTAATCCCGAATAAACCGTTTGTCCAGCAAATTCCCTAACCTTCATTTACGGTGGCTACAACAATTGTTTTACAGTCGTTTGATTAGTGCGCTCTTATTCATTGTCAACTAGCTTCGTGATACTATCAGAGTAGAAATATTATAGACAAAAGAAAGTCTTGATATAGAGTGATACAAAATTAAATGTACGAAACTTTATCAGTAAAATCTACAATTGACAATAAGTAAAATAATATGTAAATATAAAGTTAGGAACACCATTAAAGAAAGTCTTAATGAAAATATCAAACACGAAAGCAATGTTATTATATTTTGTGATATAGTCTGTCACAGTAATATTGGAACATTTTTAAAAAGGCGATAACTTTTTTAATATTGAATCATATGACTTGGATTTTTTTGAGAAGTTAGAACATTTAATTTACTACATGACGTTAAGAAGGAATTTTGAAAAAAGCGCAATTGGTCAGAATTGCAGAGAAAATACTAAAAGTTGTTTTTTTACAACTTTTTTGTGTGGCACTATATTAAAAATTTAAAAAAAAACCGTTTTGTAGGTTAATTATATATATCCAGAAAATTTCGTCGAAATCGATTGATATTGATGAAACTGATTTCGGCGCGAAGTTTCGATCTTGCGCCGAAATCAGTTTCATCAATATAATTAATTTCGATCGAAAGAAATTACATTTATGAAATCGAGTGATGTCGGAAGAAACGACAGGCATCCAAAGATGTAAGAATTTTTATATCTGCCATAGTTACAGGCGCAAAAACGTAAAAAACTGCGATTTTTACCATCTTTAATTGTTTGTAGCTCATGGCAACGTTGATCGATTTTTATGAAACTTTCAGTATGTACATGCATAATTCATACAGATCTACAAAACGTCTTTTGTAAGTTTTCATTATGAACCCCTACGAAAAAGTAGAAAAAAACAATTTCTAGTATTTCTTCTGAAATTTCGACCAATTGCAATTTTTTCAAAATCCCTTTTTCGAGTAATTTCGTAAACTAATTGTTCTAATTTCTGAAAAAATCCAAGTCAGATTGTCCAATATTAAAAAAGTTTCGTTTTCTTAAAAGTGTTCCAATGTTACTTTGACAGACTGTATATTGATGTAAACATACAACATATACTATCCTTCAAATGTGCATTCGTATGGATCAGCTTTAGGGATGTCCAATTATAAATTCAGTTTGATCGAATATACGAGGAAACCGTGTTCTATTAATACTTTTTCATACGTCAACTCTGTTACTGTCGGTCATGTAATATTTTTGTCGTAATATTTTTTATAGAGGGTCTTCGTAGCTATAAATAGTTCTATTGATAAAATATACTTGGAAAGTTTCATTGCCTTAACTTCCGGACACCCTGCATATTGTCAGGCTATATTTTCAAAGTTTCTATAATTCAAATATATCAATTTATTTTAACAACAAGTTAAATAAAATGTGAAATTATTTTCTTTTAATCATTGAACAATATGGACTGAAGAATTATTTTTATAATTTTAAACCTCCGAAATAATTTTGTTTTAAGTTCCATACAAAGCTTGAATTTGTACTTCCAAAATGATGAAAGATAAATAATTTAAATCAAAATCGACAATACTTGAATAAAACTCTGCTACTATTTGACGAGGTTAATCGAAGAAATATCGAAAGTAAATCCTCCAATTAAGGAAGATAATGAAACGAGAATCATTCGGTATTCCCAAAGATGGAATCTTCTAACCTCACACTTTCTTTCGTTCCCGTTTGGAGCTATAAATATTTATGTTGGCTCACTTTTACTTTCTATGGTTTTTACGAACTCATTTCTCAATGTAAATACTGTTTGCCCTCGCGATTCAGTCCGTAAGCCTTAAGGGATGCGAAAAAGAAATCGCTTGTCCCTTAGGAACGGAAAGCTAGTAACTCAAACTGTACCTCCAAAAAATATGTATCATTCATACAAATTTATCTTACATTCAATAACCAGGTCTCTATACAATACACTGGAACTCAGTTTCGTTAAAAATTAAACTGTTTCGTTATTTCTTACAACAAATCTAAAGGGAGTAGTAACTTGCAAAAAGTTGACAAATTGTGAGAATTTTATTTTAGTCCAACTATTTAAATAGTTTGACTTTCGTTACAATATACCACATATAATGGTTTTTTATGACTTATGTACAAACGTTTTGAAAAAATAGACATGCAATCTGTTTCTGTATCAAACAATCGTTTTTCGTCAAAATTTACCAACAAATAATCGAAAATCATTGAAAGTGATTTTGGGACGGTCACAAATCCTACCAACACTACCCAACCAATTGGTAAATTCTCTATGGTAATCCATAACGTTCCCTGTGAGTGTGTAATTATTTTATGCGCGATCGTTGTGTCCACTGGCTCCGCCCTATGGGAATCAATCAAGAATGTATATACGGTTCAGGATGGTCATACGAATGCATGGGAAAGATTCCTGGGATTAACGGATTGAGAACGGCTAGCTGATCGACAATGATAAATCAAATTTTATCGCGCAAATGTTATCTTTCGATCACCGAAACAAGACAAATAAATCGTATCATAAAGCAACTACATTCTCTTTAAAATCATTTGAATCTCAATTAATTTCAATCAGTGAGGATAAAAGAGTCCAGTATAAGAGGACACAGACAATTTGCAATACTTTTTCGTTTTACTACAGTAACATGCGTTGGATTCAAATAATTATATAAAAACTCAAGACCTAAATACTTTTACAAATTTACTAAATATCGAACAAGTAGGGTAGTTGTTCCAGTAGTCAACCATATTAAGGGTTGTTATTATTAGTATACTATTTTCTCAATGTTTTTAAATATTAAGACAAAAGGTTACACATTGGAGGTGAGGAATATGTAGACCATTGTAGGAATTGTATGACAGCTTATTAGCGGTTATGTATTCTTAAGCAATATTTTTTCAAGAAGGTTGACTATTGGGTAAGCAGTGAAATTCGGCACATTTACTGTAGTTAACACGTTGAATGCCACTCCAGCAAGTTTAAAAATTTCATATAATCGAAGTCATTTATTTAATGAAATAAATATTTAAAATGTTAAATGTATGACACTGAGTGGTCCGTCAACCTGCTTGCATTTTCTGGATATTAATAAAATTTGGTGCAATAAATATATTAACGTAAAAACTTATGTTGGAAGCTGTATAAATAATTCAGTCCGCCATATATGGCTGACATGGCAGCCAACGTGTTAAATAATGATGAACGACAGTGTTCGCGAAATTTTTCTGCAACTCGTTTGGTCGTCTCGGCCGGGAAAAGCTCACAGAAAAACCATTTGCTTCTAGACTCGGGAGAGAGCAGCGTAATCTCCCCAGGATTACCAGAACGATACAGTCCTATAGGGGCGACGGGATCGACCTCGAGTCACGATCCTTATGCCTCGAGGTCCGTTCAGGAGTGTTCGGTCCCTCTGTGCAGAGGGATACCAACGGATTTCCCGCTGGCGAGGTCACCGTACTTAACTGCTCTCGGGAATGGCCACCCTCATTTACTGGGACAAGTCCAGCAGCAGCAACAGCACCAGCAACAGCAGCAGCAACAACAGCAGCAACAGCGACCGCAACACGGCAGCAAACCACCGCGCAGCCTTGGTTTGACATGCGTGGTTTGCGACGACACGAGCTCCGGGAAACACTACGGTATCCTGGCATGTAATGGGTGCAGCGGCTTCTTCAAAAGAAGTGTCCGGCGGAAGCTAATCTACAGGTGAGCTTCGAATATGCATCAACCGAACAATGCTACTTTACATTGTTCGAAAGAGCTCTGAACCTTTTAACCCCTTGCCGTATGATAACCTGTCAGACTCGTGATGAACACTTCAAACAGAATCTACAGGGCGGCCCAAAAGTCACTGGACCATTTGAAATTCGAGTTTGTTTATAGAAGCATAAATATGAATTTTTAAAATATTCATATTTAATTATGAATGTTGTGCCTCTCTTGTAGGGCGAAATAAAATTCTCTTCTTTTGTAAACAGTATTTAAGCGTTAAAGTAAATGTAGACATACAATAAATGGAAATTTCTTTTTCTATCTGCGGAATTATTAATGATAAGGAAGTTCGAATCATCCTAGCTGTAAAGAAAATCGTGCGGCAAGGGGTTAATAAGCTACATTGTATAATATTATAATGTATATTATAGAATGGAGTTTATTGATAAAAGTGATAGACATTAGAACCTCGCTCGTTGCACGAAACAGGACCGAAAATGTGTTCAACAATCGTGGCTATGCAACGAAAGAGGAAACCAATTACGTGATCTGTTTTCCATTTTCCCACTGTATATTGGCTCTACGTAGCTACCAAAATCTCCATCATGAGTTGGTAGAACTTCCAACAACTCGTGGTGGGAATCGCTATAGCGATATACTATAGTATGCAACAAACGAAGATTTGTTATAATAAATGAGGTTATAACCAGGAAAGTTCCGCTACACTATGGATTTCTGTTCTTTTGTTTGAGGTGCAGGTCTCATTCTTTTCTTAACCCCCCGCCAGCAGAACCTAGGTCTATTCGACCCCGAACATCAAAACCGACATTTAATTGCTCATTTTTGGCGACTATATTAATCGGTCAGCTGTCACGTTAGACAAAAGGAAGACTAACGCATGTACAAGAAGTACCTACAAAAATATGTTTCCAGAAATTGATAAATAAAGCAGTGAATAGCCATAAACATTATCAATTATAATAGTTGCAAAAACAGTCCGATGACCGAGGGTTAAGATGAACGAGTTCTGAATTTCTCTTCATCGCAAAACGCAGTCCATAAAATGTCCATCAATCGTCATGAACCTGAAGTAGCTCTTATCATATTCAAAAAGGTGCCATTTCTCTTGGAACTCCCAATGGTATCCGGAAAAGGGACTTGGAAAGATCTGAGCAGGAAAGAAAGCAGCACGGTTGTTGTCGAGCTTGGTTTGCATGCAGGTCACGCATGCAAAGCGGCTAACGGTAGCTCCAGCAACATTTATTTTTCAAAGAGCGCGCATGGGGGTTAATAGTTTGTATATCGAGTCGTGTATCTCCTCGACAGGCTTAACGCGCACACCTATGGCGTCTGTTATCGATAGTCACGTACGTAGTCAAAGGGATGCACACGCATACGAGCCGAGGAACAGAGCCGGGCACGTATGTGGCCCGGCGTAAAACGGATCGAGCGTATCAGACAGCGATTCCGGGTTGAGAGGGATCCGATGGAGATGGATGGTCGTTCCCAAGGGATGGTAATAGTATGCCGTGCGCACACCGAGCCGTCGGGTTAGGTGGATAGGTCCTCCAGGGTTCAACATTATGCCGTTCCGCATTGTTACCCGGTATTACGATGAGCCTACTCGACTTGGACCACATGGCGCCATTGGCTGGCCAGTTTGACATTAAACGCCATAACAGGCTCCGTTGACAAATTTCGATCTAATAGGAGACCAGCCACCGATCCCTTCCCCGGAGTTATGGGCAACTTTTTTAACCCACCGTTGTCAAGTGACTGGCTTTTTATTTTACGATTGATCCGTTTAATGCAAACATGGTGACATTTCAGAAATTAAGTAGAAGTTTTATGAAAGACGATAATATCGAAGGATGTTATGTTTGTCTTCTCCAAGCCACGTTAAAATTGTATTACAATTGTTATATTTAACACGTTGATTAACGCGGTGAACATATTGGTGAAAGGTGTTATCGATTTTGACTTAAAAACGATTGTCATAATATTAGTGGCACTAAATATCAATTGATTCGCTCTGAAATGAATTAAATTATAGTATAAGGCGCAAACTTTATTATCAAGCAACTAATATCAAATTATTATTAATAATTTTGATCGTTTATACGAGTGAGCTAGGCACGACTTGAGTGAAATACAAAAATTCACGCGGCAGCCAACGTGTTAATGTCGATTAAACCGTTGAGTTGTGATATTAAACCAAATGGACAAATATTGACTTACACCACTTTGGAATTAAATAACTCAATTATTAGAATCGTAAAGACGCTTTTTTGAGAAATGATTGAATCAATTTTAGTATTCGTGCAAATACTACAATGAAAATCGTGCAGAGTATAAATAAATTCGTCATTCTTACTTTTGCAATGCTTTACAGGGTGTGTCGCCTAAGTTTTTCTCCTAAAATATCTCTATTTACTATATGTAAGGAAGAAAATGTTTGATTCAATGGGGCAATTATTGCGATGGAAGAGATTTTTTCTCACGGTCATATTTTCCGAAATTTCAAGGTCATTGTTGATTTTTTAAATGAGATGATGGACTTTGATTGGTGTAATACTATATTTAATGAAAGACAAATTCAACCATATGTAATATGTTGACCTACAAATAAACTTCGGAAAACTTATTCTTGAAATGTTTTAGAGTTCACATCAGTGAAATCTCACTTAAATACGGTAAGCCTGGATATCATTTTCGTATTTTAAGTTATGCTTTTTGATCAATAAGTCCTCTGAAGATCATTTGAAGTTGAGCATATTATATATGGTTAAACTCGCTTTATCATTAGCCATGACGTTATACTAATCAAAATATATAATACTATTTAAAATAAACAACGGTGACCTTGAAATTGTGGAAAATAAAACCTTGAGAAAAAGATCTTTTCTATTACAATAATTGCCACTCTAAGTCAAATATTTTCTTCCTCACACATTTTCTCATGTCATAAAAAAATGGCGGCGATATTTTAAGGGAAAATATTTCATGACTTACTCTATATATGCCAGTTATTTTAATTTTTTCATAGGTTTAGTGTTAATTGATTTTAAAGACTTCATTCGTAAACAATCGATTGAATTTGTTTCGTTCTTTTTAAATGGTGAGGAGTAATGGCTGGATCTGTAAAATTGTCTTTCGCTTTCGAGCGTTTGAACGAGTGTACGAGTTAACAGTGTATATCAAATGAATACGTTAAGATTCTATATTCTTTTAGTCATTTGTTTATTTCTGCATGACAATACTTTGAATCTATACATCGTCTAAACTATAGAATATTTTTGGCAAAAAGTTCCTACCTTTATTATTTATTACCCCGTATCCCGTAAAATGACGATTCAGACTAGAGATAAAAATTTCAAACAGATTCTACTCGATGCGAATGTTGTACTAGGAATAAATGTACAACAAATTATTTAAAAAGTCATTTGCTGCCACTAGAGGTACATATATACGGTTTTTTTAAATAACTTTTTGATTGCATTATACGGGATTCTACTGTCTCACAGAATATTTATGTAAGTTAAAAACATAATTTGTTTTTTGCTACATATATGTATAAGACGCGCAAAAATGAATTGCACGTCGACTATTGAAGATTTCTATTTTCCCATTCTGTAGGTTACGTCTAGTTGCAAAGGTTCTTTATTCTCTACCAACAACTCTTGTCGGACGGCCGTAATGCGGTAAAAAGTGAAGAGCCTTCGCACAGATAACCAATTATTCGTAGAGGGGAACGGATCGCGACAGATGCGTCCCGACGTGATGCGCCGCGGCAACGCATCGACCATAATCGTCGGATTACTGTCCAACTTCACGGATCGGTTAGATGCAATTAAATAGATCGTGCATAGTGCAGATTGTGCCGAGAGTTTGCACCAATTCCCATCGGGCTACACTTGAATTTCGCGCGCAATGAATCAGCTCATCTCGCTATGATAGATAAACAAGTATCTCTATAACAAGACATCAATGACGGATTCTCGTCTAGAATTTAGACGATATGGCACCCAGTCTGGTCCACGAACCGGCTCAATCTTACGTGTAGAGGAAGGGAATATTACAAATAATTACAGTATTATAAAAAGTATTAATTGATTATATACTATGGTTTTAGTCTAATTTAGCTATGTACCTTGGAGAAGGAAAATTTTATCAGTCTGATAAATGCTTCTGATTAACTACAACTTGTTAATCAGGTTCAGCCTGATGCTAAATTCAGCTCCTCCCTTTTACATTTAAAAGTGTTTACATTCACAATGACAGGTTTCACATTTTTTATTCACGATTACTAAGATTGCAAGGATGCATTCGTGCAGAATTATTAAATAAATCTATTTCTTTGGATATAAAATTTGAAAAACTTGAAGAAGTAATGCAGTAACGCATGCTAATATAATATGTACCCGAATGAAAAAATTTTTTAATAATTTCTAATGGAAGGATTTTTGTAATTTCAAGTGAAACTGGTCACTTGACCGGTTGTGGTAAGATTGGTGTTAACGGCCTTGTAACTATTTTTATGTGATCGTAATTAAGAAAATGTCCATATACTCTTGAGCGGCTTTTGATACGTCAGCTTTTACCATTTCAAAAAAGATTTATATTTTGTTGAGCGTAATAAACTCTTTCAATACCTAACATACAGTCTACAGTATCAAATGTTACCTGCGCATCATAAACATACAATCAGCGGAATTTCCATAGTTTCACTAAAAATACCATATGTGATATCGATATGGTTGATATAGATTGAATTTGTAGTTGTTACCGACTGGGGCTGTTAGGTATGTTTTTGTTTCCCTGATCACAATTGATTTATTCATTGCATTTTTAACCGTTGCGTACAATTTTAATTATTACGATAATTGCTAACATTGTATCGCGAACACCAGTGAAAGTACCATAGGGATGTAACGTTTTCTCCCCTTTCAGCGATATATTTTATATTTTTTCGAGGTCATCGAAGTCCGACCGACAGTTTGTTTTATTTTTCCTGTTACTGATACATTAAAACGAAGTGATTAAAAAAAATTCCGTTGATAAATAAGGACCTTAATCGAGAAGTTCACCGCTACTGTAAGTGAAACAAAACACGACTGAGAGGACAGAGCCAAGGAGACGTCTATGTCGAAATAGAAGAATGTGTAGGATAAACATAAACGAATGTCAACAATGGGTTCAACACACTGCCCAACGAACCTTGGACGTTGTATAAAATGTCCGGGACATTTGTGAAATACTTGTCCATTATACACACCGCCCAAAACATTGAGCATTCTACACAGTTCCGGTCATGGACTTCCGGTTTATATAATGCCCATATTGAAGACATTGACCGTAACATATACATATAGTACTATTACATAGTATTCTTTCGAATAATAAATGATCACTTGAACTTATTATAAAAATCGCGCTTCCTATTACTCAATGACAGATCACTAGAAGCTAGTTAAAACTAAGAACCACGTACCCCTAATCAATTTCCCACGTCTATTCTTCTGACATTAATTTTATCAGTCACATACTGTTTTTGACTGTCTTGTAGCATTTCTACCATAAATCACGCTCGGCAGAATTCTGTCTCGGCAGCTTGATTGCAGAAGCGTTAATTCATTGAATCATCCGGAGTCGCGATAGACGGGCGTGATAACAGGCAGCACATGTTTCCGGTAACTCAATGAGCCAAACAATGCCTGGCGTCCGAGGAATAGAGAGATGCGTAAATAAATGTATGATGTGGTTCTGAAGGGTGAATGCCGGGGGAGGGCAAGGGCGAGGGCTCGGTGTATCCCTTCGTGTTGCACCAGGACACCCCGGCGGGGGCCACCAGCTACGGCGAGGCTCGCTGGGGTGTGAACGCAAATCAATTTGCGAGAGGAACCCTGCTGGCAAGACAGCACGCAGCCACCCTTCGGTGCCCTTCGTACTCAACCGCCTCGGGACAAGATACTTCCAGGATGGTGTGGCGTCCTTTCATCGCGCGGCTGCATCCAGCCGCCTCCTTGTGAGTGACGTTAGTTAAAATCGTGCTAACAGAGCCTCAGGAACCGATCGATCGACCCGTCGACGACCGATCGAGCCTCCGGCTATTACTCCCGAATTACAACTCTGCCGATCACCTCTTTTATCGAATGGTCACCTCTTTATTTGCTCAGTAATGAATCCTCTCTTTCCCTTTCGGCGCTACTTACAAGAAAACTGCGATACTCTAACCCTAACTTTCTGATTCTACTGCTTTGCTACTACGGGACCTATTGTGGAGACTCAAAGGTGTATGATTGAATCATTTAGATTACTTAGATTGTCTGATTGTGGTAGAAGTGTATATTTGAAGTGTTTTCAGGACTGGGCGATCGATGTTATGTAGTCTTACATATGGTTCCATGAAATGTTGATTACTTATAGACTTCTTTATATTTTTCATTGCGGTTTTCAAATTCTGGAAATTAAGCACTAATGTATGATTGTCGATGGTTCCTAATAATTTGGCCTCGTGTAATCTATTTTAGAACATTCATCAGACTCATTAGTGTTAACATCTATAATTTAATAATGATTAAAGCCATTAATTGACCCTCGTATCTCCACAGAAATGGTTGTCAAAAGATTCCTTAAATATTTTTCACGAATCATGAATTAAATAATAAATAAATATTAGAAGTAGACTACAGAGTTTTATGTAAAATAAAAATGATTTGTATTAGTTTCAAGGTACAGGATCTACATTCCTTTCTAAAATAGTTTTAATGGGTCGGACACAATACAACAGTATTTTCAAATTCCTTAATTGTTTTCACTGTTATGCATTTGATCCACTAAATTTTATCGTAAATTCGTAAAATCGCTAATATTATTATCACATAAAGCAACAAAAGATAAGAAATTCGCATTATTATGGATACAGTTTATTCGACAATTTCCGCATCAAACGCTGTGCGACAGAATTGCGAAGATGGACGGAGAAAGGGGGATTTAAGCTATGAGAAAGAGAGTACCACGAGACTACCGCGGGATTGGATGAAATTAAGAGGGATAAGAAGGTACGTGACCTCGAACGGTCGCCTCTTTACGTTAGTCAGCCTGAAGGGATAACCGGGTTAGTCCAACAATGAAAGTAATCGAATTTAACGCCAACTCCTGAGTGCGCAGCCAGGATTTCCGGCAAGTGCGTTCGAAATTCGTCGTCTTTCCAGAAGGGACAACAGACGCCAAGTTGCCACGGTCGTCGGTGAAACGTCATCCTTGATGATCGATCGATTTCCTGGAAAAGGAAAATTTCCCCGCCTATGTCGAGCTATCATCTTCGTTCATTTTTATTCAATCTACTAGATTTATACATTGCCTCTCTGAATCTAGAAATGTTCAACATTACATAATATACTCATTGAATAAAGGAAAAACAAGTATAAGTTGATAGTATCTCTCGAAAGAAACGTCAAAAAATCGGCTTTTCTTATTTTTGAATTATGACACACCTCGCTGAAAAAAACTGCAAACATTCGAGGGCAATTGTTATGACAGCATATTGCTATTGTAAAAATATCGTAAACGTTCTTTTTCGAATTCTATGAGATATCTGCAGTCTTTCGAATTTTATTGCCTTTTTTAATTTATTCCAACTAGGATTATCAATCGAAAAATTGGAAAAAATTATATAGTATGGAGTTTGTTACAGCAATGCGTTAAATTATTTTTTTAAATTTTCACATGTAATTAAATAGGAGAAATCGACAAATAATCGTTGAACCAAGGTTACCCCGCAACTACCCTTCCGGTTAACATAGAAGGTTAACATTTTAGGCATACCATTTTTTCTTAATAAGCTATTGAATCAGGTTATACCCTGTATGGTTTGACTTATTGTTTGGTTATGTTGGAGTAAAGTGAAACGACTCATTTGGTATTTTGTGTTTTCGAAATCAAATGTCGAAAACATTTTGAGGAATTAGTGTTATCTGTGATTTATTTTAGACGATGCTACTTCTTTCGTTTCAGAACTTTCTTACATGTTTCGCAATATTTTATGTTCAGATGTCAAGCGGGTACCGGAAGATGTATCGTGGATAAAGCTCACCGAAATCAGTGTCAAGCATGTCGTCTGAAGAAATGTCTGCAGATGGGAATGAATAAAGACGGTGAGTAATATCATTGGAGAATACGGAAGGAATTTGTTGTTACACAGAAATTCATTTTTCCCATTGTTTCTTGTTTCGCATTCCTTATAATTTCTTATTGTAAAGGAAACAGAGAATTGTTGATTAGGGAGCACTAGAGAATGAAGAGTGAAGAGTTGGTTCACACATTTGGGATGACTTCTACTTCAATCGAGTTGCCTTTAAACTAAAAGTTATTCAGAAACTACAACTATGAGGCTACTTTCGGGATTCAGATGTTGAAGTGAATTTCTAAAACGATGAAGTTGTTCGAAATGTTCATACGTGTGCTTGTGACGTTGATAGATCTTAATTTTTCAACTGGAATTCAGTTCTAAAATCAATTGCTCGAATTCAAAAAGATAGACAGTACCTAATCGTTTTTTATATTCAATGTACGATGTTTCATCAATGGAAGAACTTTGTTTTAAATAGAAACAATTTTTTGTTTTGTTACGTTTTAAAGAACATGTCTTTTCCACTACATGGATTCCGTACGGTGAGCATATTCAACTTCTTTCTAATCGAAAATACAAGTTAATTATTCGTTAATTTTCTGAACAATCTTGAATTAAAATGTAAAAAAACTTTTAATTATATTCAATGATTTGATTGAATATATTCGTGAACAATTAATAAGTTCATTTGAGAAATTTTGCAGCTTACTTAAAATGTAAAAACAGCAGAATGATTTCAATTAACGAAACTGTACTAACGAATTTTATATGTTTACAAGAATTATTAATTGCACCATTTTCCATTAAACGTATGCAACAAAGGAATAATAAAAACATAAATGTTCATATTACTCCATGGTTACCGCAATTAATATTCGGACACTGTTTACAACAGAATGACATTGTTAACATTGAATTAAACGACTTGAATTCTTTTAAGCGGTTCAAAGTTTATTAGATGATGCCTAAAAGTTGTTAAAAAATGAAAATTTTTCGGAATCTTGAAGAAAATAGTAATAGTTGCTTTTTCCAACTTTTTATCTGGGTCTACATTAAATCTTTAAAACATCCGATCGATAGATTTGTGACAGTTGTATACATTTTGAAAATTTTATCGAAATCGGTTAATACGGAAACGACAGATGTAAGAATCTTTGGATTTATTACAGCTATAGACCATGATGACATTTTCAGAATATATACATAAATTATACAGTAAATTTTATACAAATCCATTTTTATTTAATTAACTCCTTAAATATAACTGACTCAACATAGACCCAGATTGAAAACTTGTAAAAAGCAATTATTACCATTTTCTTCTCAATTCTGACAAGTTGACATTTTTTAAAAATTTGTTTTACGCGTCGTCTAGTAATTTTATTCTTTTAACTTCTTCAAAGACCGGAAGAATTCTGGTTCAGATTTAAAAAAGTTATTCTATTGTAAAAAGTGTCCGAATATTTATTGCGGTCACTGTATATCAGTATGCAGCGACTCGCATAATTGATCACTCACATTTTAATCACAATATCTTTTTAATAAATGGACCAAGCGAGTTCAATTTTTCTATGAAGCTAGAAGTATTAGTTTAGTAGACTACACACAACGAAAAAATTTGGAATAATTGCATCTGGTCGGAATCATGAAAAATGTAGAAAAGGTTGTATTTTACGACTTTTTTATCTGGGCCTGTAATGAAAATTTAAAAAAGTGTGTTCTGCTGACTTGTATAGGCACATTACATATGTACATTTTGCAAATTACATTAAAATTGATTTACGAGTTATGAACGATCAAACGTGGTGAGTATTGTAATTTTTCATGATTTTTGATCGCTTATAACTCGTACATTGATTAACCAATTGTTTGTGAAACCTCTAAGGAGACCTCTGTAACTGAAAGATTTTAGCTCTTTTCTTGAAATTCGAATTACCGAGGTTCAACTGTATTAAATGTTTCAAATGTAAAAATCAGTTTTCAACTTTTACAAACTTATCGGAATAAACCGGCGTTTAAAGACCGACAAATCCCGGCAACAACTTTCTGATAAATGTGAAATCCTCAGCTCTTCACACCGCGAGAAAACGTCTCCTGTAGCGAAGAAAGAAATATCCATTTCAGCGTTCACGGGAGGCGACATTCTGGGGACACCGGTTATCGATACATTAGATTACCCGTTGTCGTAGGTAAACCCGTATTGTGGGAATCAATCAACGCTCTCCCCATTCCCCGTGTCCGGGAAGAACGAAATTCGAACGGGGGTCCTTTATGTTCGCAACATAAATAACTGGATAAAAGGCGGAGTGATTGGTGCGGGGTAGAAGTCTGCTTTGGTGGCAGCATTCGATTCAACTCTTAATGCCTCTCAGCCAACCGTGGGCGCACCTGCCACGGCAAAAGAGCATTTTCACCGTGTCTCTGTTTCTCTTCTCCTTCTGCATCAGCTACTTCTTTAGCTTCTTCTTCTTCTTTTCAACCCTCCACCGCGTTCTCGCTGAAACCCCTCTCGGGGCGCAGCAACTTTCTTATTGCCGAACTTGACGTCGTAAGAAGAAATACTTCCAATTGGATCCCGGTTCCCTTGACGACTGGAACGACGATGTTTCTATGGAACGTCTCCTCTTCCCGGGGAATTAGATTCTTGAGTGTCGGGAGTTACGTTCCGCGCCGGCAAAATTGAACGAACTTCTTTGCCCCTGTGGTTCGATTGCTTACGAACCTGTTCTCCGCAAAAAGCTGCTTCGTTTTTTAGTTATTAAAAATTAAAAATCCGTCTAAAATACAATTATTCGACCAACAGAAGTGTACGTTGCGTACGTCATAAACGTGGGCGACTGTCGCGTATCAAGTGACAGATACATGCTTACTTTGGTTGTCATTTGGAGCACCAGCGAGGTGAAAATGTTTTAAGGATTCACGAATTAATTGTTGGAAGATATTGAACCTGCCTACTCGTTAAAAACCACAAGGTCATTTCTAATATCCGCCCTATGGAATTATCGAGAAGAGGGAGTCAATGTCCTTTTACTTTACAATCAGACTCACATAATTAATGTACACGTGATCACTATAAAACTGGTTCCGTATATTCCTTATGTCCATAAATGTGGAATGAAATCCTTACAAGTGCAAGTATTCATAATAAAAGTATTCATGTAAATGAAAAATATTAGATGCTCATGTATAATACACGTGGGATACTCCACGGTTATAGGTTATGGTCGGAATAAGAAAAAAAGACGAAATTCGTTGAAATAGGAGACACGATGTATTGGTATAGTAACGCGCGATGTTTGAATGGAAGTTTTTTGTAATTATTTTATCGATCAGGCATTGAACTTATCAGCTGTCTTGGATTAGTGTTTCATACGGACGCGAGAGTGTATAGACGATTACTCTTGCAAAAATATATTTCTCTAAAACGTTAAACTAAGATCTTCTCTACTTAAGTATATTGATGGACATTACATTAATTTCACTTATATCTTATTTTTTGTGTGCGAAAATTGAATTTCCATGCATCAAACGCGATCTAGTCGTGTTCGATTCCGGTAGGCATATTGTATTTAGGGATTGCAATACCGATACACCGGTATACCGAATTTTGGTATACCGAATACCGGTATTTCGTGCTATTTTGGAATTTTGTGGAACCGGTATTTGCTAAAGTAAAATATCGGTATCTTCGGTATTAGCTATAAATAATAAATATTTTTTTTTGGGGTATTTACTTAATTCGATTATTTTGTATATAATATTAATTTAATATTACTTATTCTACCTAATTCGATTTAATATCAAAAACTGTATGAGCTCTGCTTCCAATAAAGCTGGCTGTGGAAGCATTATGTCGGAAGGATTCGAACTTATTAACAGCGAATGCAACAATAAATTTTAAGTTGCAATCACTTAAAGATCAGGACACGCCACTGTCTGAGGAATTATACAGTGCATTGAAAATTCGTATGCAGAAAAGGCATAGTGAACTAGAAAATATTTTAAAGTATTTACATAAGTGTAACGACTTTAACACTAGATTTACGGAGCACTAAAATTTATTATTTTACATTGTTTTATAAAAATAATAAAATTGTATTTACTTAGATCTTCTACGATTTTTATTGTAATATGTACACAAAAAAAATAAATCTATTTAATAATTCCTCACGAATGCCTCCTTACACTCTTAATAATCGTGAATTAAAAATTTTTGAATCCGTCATTTTGACGGGCCCCGTAAATCTAGTGTTAAAAAAGAGAACTAAAAGAAAGAAAAGAAGCTAACAAGGTCAATTTTAATTATGTTCGTCGTCAATTTCCACAAAAACATTTATGAAAAGCAAACACAAACCTATCCAGAAGAATTCGTTGAAGATGATGTTGATGTTAATATCGAAAAAGAATTGTCTCTCGAGAAGAATTTACAATTAGCTATAAATAAAAAAATTTCCACGAACAATAATACAAAAATAATACAAAAAGTAGGTTTATCCAAAACCGTCAGACGAGAGACCGAAGAAGATAACGGACGTCGAGGCAAATATTTAGAGAAAATATATCGCTCATTATTAACACTACCACTAACCAGCGTGGATGTGGAAAGAGCATTTTCAACTGCAGGTAATTTTTTCAGAATAATACGTTCCAGGCTTAAGGGCAGTTCAATAGATGCATTATGTTTTTTACAATCACATTTCAAAAATATGTAATTAATAAATCAGTTAATGTTTTTTTTTCTATTAAACAACTGTGTTTTTGTACCTTCTTGAAAATTCCTAATACCGGTATTCCAGTACAACGTTTAAACAAATACCGAATACCAGTATTGTATTTTTGGTCCAGTATTGCAAACCCTAATTGTATTGTATGTGTATTTTTGTGAATACTTGCACTTGTGAAGACTTCATTCAACATTTATAAACACAAGAAATACAGGGAAACAGTTTTACCAACCATATGTATATTAATATACATAAATAATTATTTATGTGAACATGATGGTAATGTGAAAAGACATTGACCATTGTGGATTTTAACGAGTAGGCGGATTCAATGTCGTCCAAAGATTAATTTGTGAATTCTCACAACATTTTCATCTCGCTGGTGCCCCAAATGACAACGCGTCTATGACGTACGCAACGTATACTTCTGCTCGTCGAATTGCCACATTTCAGGCGGATTTTTAATTGTTAATATCTAAAAAACAAAGTCGAAATCGCAATTTTTTAATTCTTCATTTTCATCTTATATTGTCGTGGACTCCTTAAATTTTCTCCCACCTATAGTCAAACATCCTGTATGGACACTCTCGCATTGTCGCACGACATCTAATTAGGACAAGGCGTTGAAATGATCCCATGGATAAAATCAATCCACATATCTGGGAGAATATAGTTCCGAAACGGCGGCGTCGTTAAACCAGTCGTTGGACGGCGGAATTGCCGCGGCTATTACGGGGATTTAATGAAAATCGGTAGTCGTGGTGCGGCAAGGCAGAAAGTAACGGCGCGACGCGGATTCGGCGTTTTGCCGCATGCGGACCGGTGTGGTTCGCCGCGACGGGCGAAACGACGCTCGGCGTCGTAAACACCGCGGTCGTTAGCGACGGTCACGTGGCCTCTGCCAAGCCCCGAAGGGTTAATTGGGGGAAATAAACGTATGCAACGTGAATCTCCGTAACCGTCGATCTCTCTGTCTCGTTCTTTTTTCACACGGGGGTCCCCCGACACGCGTACACCGTGACACGGAATCCACCACGAGACGGACACAGTCTCCTATGTAAATTGTGTCATGGTGGTGGATCTAGAAAGAGAGAGAGAGAGAGATGGATAGAGGATGTCGGAAAGAGCAAAGTGAAAAAGGGAGGCGGACCTCCCACGGCGAGTTACACGCAAATGAGAGTGAAACGATCTGTAAAAGGGCGTTTATCTCTCATGGTGCGAAAACGGACGGCAGACACGCGAAAATAATGGGAAGGGTTTCGACGGCCAGCTAGAAGTCTTCGATTGCCAAGCGAGAAGAAGTAACGATTCTATTAAGTTGTTGCATGTGAAATGTCCGATTACAGAACGGGAATGGCTGAAGGTGCAGCAAACTCCCCTCAGATTTTAACGGTACTTTTTTTAATCACTTCATTTTCACGCATATAAGACAGAAAAAGTAGAAAAACTGTCGGTTGGACCTCGATGAGCTTGAAAAGATATAAAATATTGCAGAAACGGGTGAACGCGATATCCTTATGGGATATTTATTGCTCCTTGCAGGATTTTCGTCAGCCTTACGGCCACCCGACAACGCATACAAAAATCTATGACCAACCAATTCAATCTGTACTTCCTGCGTATACTAAAGCTCCCGAATCCGACGGATCTTTAAACTCGATTTTCTCGAAAACGAGTCGTCAAACGAAAAAATTTTATTCCTTTTTTTCGATTTATTCTTACATGTAGAATCATCCTCTGCTCGTTTGTACATGGTATTCGGCCGCACCTTGTATTCCATAAGGATATAATAGCGTTTTCACCCGTTTCAGTAATATTAATATTTTTTCAAGGTCATCGAGATCTGACCGACAGCTTTTTTTATTTTTCCTGTTACTTATAGATCAAAACAAAGTGATTAAAAAAGGTCCCGTTAGAATCTGAGGGGAGGACCCTTTGTTGCAACTTCACCTGGAAATGTTATGATGCATTTGAATCAAGTAATACTATTATAATCTGTAGGTTTATTACTAGATTGCGGATTTTATGCATTTATGACAAAATTGGGTAGATCAAATGTAAAACAGTAAAAGGTTTTTAAAAATTGTTTAAAAAAATTTTAAATATTGTAATATTTTTAACACTGTAAAGTTTGTAATTGATACAGAAAGTTTTTCTTTTGCATAAAAATCCCCCCCACTTAATCCCTATATCTTCAGTTTTGATTTACATATCCAACTTTCTTTTTAAAAAAAGTTTATCTCTATATCAGTCAAGTTAAGATAAATTGATAATATATATCAAAAGAAATATATTGTCAACAGCATTATGTAATGTTTGGTCAAAATATTGTAGTAAATGAACGCACTGTTAGTCAAATAATTCAATGTTGACCGAAGTGTAATGGGGGAACTTGTCATTCGCTGACATAATATGTTGATTACAGTGGCGTTTACTTTAATCGATAAGTTTTATTTAAAAACAAGTTACGTTCGTTTAAAGTTACTGTTATGAATTGGACATTTCATATGCAAGAACTTTCTGCACTGTGTTCCCAAATCAGAATTTAGAAGTTTAACATGGATGAAACATCTTGGAAAGGTGAAGTAACTGTGGTCAGAGGTGGCTAAATGTTTATCAAACCTTAATACTCTTAGTATTTTTTTATTGCCAGTTGCAACACAAATTGTTAAAGCGATACTCTTGTAAACCAAGAATTTTAGTCTGGAAAGAGAAGATTGAAATTATTTGCGAATTTATGTACTCTGACTGCTTTTACTGATTTACTTTATTTCGAGATAAATTCATATTTTAATGCTCAATAGTAATAATGGCAGTATTATTTTGTCTTCACAGTGACAACAACTGAAAACAAAGAATATAGCCTTCAGGTATCTGATAGTAAAAGTTTGCTTGTTTTCTTTCTTTGCTAATCGTCATTATACTACTTTTTTAGGCTGAAAGTATAAAGCTAATTGTAGCAAATGATAACATCCGTGTATTGTGATCAAATTGCGTTAACCCTTCAGGGACGACATAATAATGTTACAGATGTTACAATAACTCATGATGATTTCAACTTTTTGATATCTTCTCTAGCTATCTTCGAATTCTATAAAACAAACAATAACACATGAAATCGCATCGCACCTAATAATCTGACCACCTGCAATCAATTTCGAAATATTCCTCAGAGTCAGTACGATGTACACATGACGTCCCCGAGTGCTTAAACTGCATAAAACTTGATGGATCTCTCCAGTATCACTACAATTTGCAACAAACTTTATAAACTAGTTATTTCGTAAATCTGGTTCACACGATAATAGACGTTTTGCTCCGGACAATAGTATGCAGAAGAGAACAATCATTATGAAAGCACGCCCTCGTATATTTCAACTAGTATGCACGAGAAGGGAAGAACGATAATAGAAAATCCATAGCAAGAGGAGACAATATAACAGTAGTGATTGAAAGGGCGAGGGTCAGCGACGATTACGTGCTACTAAACTCGACACTAAGTATTATTAATCTCCCTTTCTATTCTCCTAGACACAAATAATTCGTTGTTACACACTTGCCTGATTTTCGAAGACGACATTATAGAGTTCAAACGTGCACGAGACAGCGAAGTGTCTTCTCTTGTGAACAGCCTGTGAAATCATCGAATACTCCCTTCCGATCTTGGTTGTATCGGGTACCGGTTACTCGGTCGGTACGCACCAAAGTAAAGAAATACAAAGTGTACGGGATAAAAAGTATCCCAGGGACGGCGGACTGTGTGAAAATAGGCGGACTGAAGAGTTAAAAAGACAAAAGGGAAAGCGCGCTTACAACGCGGGGAAGAAAAATTTCCTGGGGAAGTAGAGAAGAGGTAACGCTGGCCAACGGTATGGTATAGGGCGTTTATCTTTCCCGACGGTGCGGCGTGGCGGCACGGCAGGGTAAACGGTAGAAAAAGTGAGAGACCGTGAGCAAAGGAAGGGAAGAAACCGCGCGAAAAAGGGAGACGCCGATGCCAAAGGCTTGACGAAGTAGGAGGATCCCATTAAGCCGCTCAGCAGGCAGCACGACGGTGATACAGTGAGCCGGCACGCTTTTTATTATTACGAAATTACTGTGCACCCGTACCGCGCTAAAAGGGAAGCTGGAAAAAAATTCTGCTCGCTGTTACACGCCACTGAGTACCCTAATCGTTTCCCCATTAACATGTGTCTGACGTCATGGAGCCCCTTTGCCGTGCCAAAGCGGAGGAATGGTCGTCGCGTTTTCGCGGTTTAACCTTGACGCAAACTCCACTGTATTTCGAATTTTTAGTTTGAACGCCATTTTCTGTATCACTCTACATTAAGGGAGGCTTCTCGTCTAACAGCAGCGAAAAAGAGTGATTTTTAAGAATTTTTACATATGGGCGTAGACCTTTTGGGGATGTAAACGGATACTTTTGAAGTACAAGTGTTATTTCTTTAGTTCAAGTCTTCTTATTGTTTATTGTACAATGAATTGAACGAACTTTGTGCAAATAAGTATTATTGTAGTATTAATTTATTGTATAATAATTATTTATTGATAACTAAAAAACTAATAAAGTATTCAACTTCGGACGAAGGTCATTCATTTCTTTACATATTTCTTTAGGGATTGGACCTAAAATTTATACTTGATTTATTATTTATAATATGTTTTTTAACAATATAAATTTAACGAATCAACTGAAAAAAGTAAACTTTTCTTGTGAACCCCAGAACTTTTACAATTTTTCATATTTTTTTCAAACTAGATTGAATGTCAGCATAAGGTAACTTTTAAAAAATTTCTCTCTTATTCTGTTTTAATTAAGAAGTATTGTATATTATACAATAAATAATAAAGTAATTAAACTAAAAAACAAACCCTTGTACTTCAAGACTATCTATTGCACCCCAAAAAGGCCTATTCCCTGATATCAAACAGTTATTCTACTACAAATTCTTAAAAATTACTTGTTTACAGTGCCGTTACACGAGAAGGCCCTCGTGAAACTGAATTGTGCAGACATTATTTAGTGACATTAGTTAGTTTCGAACGCGGAAAAGGATGTATCAGCCAAGCAATACTAATCCAATGATAAAACTTTTGTGTTTTGTAAATTTGAGGCCCGTATAACGCGGTCAAGACAATTGTTTTATGACTGTATACATGTATCTCATGTGGCAGTAAATATATAGTAAATGTAAAACTGATTGTTTAAGAATACTGTACACTCCCTGTCTCAGAAGATACATACGCATAGTCTCTGTAAACAAATTTTGGATCGCTTTGTACTGGAGGCTACTCTAATGTGTAAGCTACAGAAGTCTAAGGTGCCAGGAACCAAATACGAACTTCTTTTTGTCTTTAAAAGTTTTATAATGTTGATAATAATATATCGATATTCTTAAATTGCTTTATTCTCTGAACTGTTTTAAATTCCACCTACTCCTTTTTCCTTTAAATTGATAAAATCCACAGTCTACTAATGACTTTCTATGAAACTTTTACCAATTATATTCCTCATAGTTTTCTGATCGAAATGGTAGTAAACACTACGTGTTTGATTGACGATACAGTAGAACAGGCCCGGCCAACACGCGGCCCGCCATGTTAAATTATGCAGCCCGCCGGGCGATTTTATATTTCTATTGAAACTTTTGTTTCTCGTTGTATGTATACAAAAAATATTGAATAAATGAAAATTTGTTGAATAAAATAGAGATTCATTCATTTTGTATTTGTATTACATTTTTTAAAAGCATGTTTACCTAATGTGCGGCCTACTGTAACGTCTTCAAAAGTAGCCCGTGAAACCATTTGGGTTGGTCAGGCCTGCAGTAGAACTTTCATTTTCCGTGCTAATCAGTAGGACATGAGTGTTCGGATAATATCACCGCTTCGAGATTCTATTGAATCGTCAATTTAGCACACAAGAGTGATCCAAATAGTATCGTGTTTGGTGTCAATTTAATTTAAATAATATAACGAATATGTTGCCAAAAGTTTCATAGAGAAATAGATAAAAACAAAGAAGTTTCATCATTAAATTGACTATTGTTTCACCAGTATATTTACCCCGTTCATAAAAAAGTACGCCATTTAAAACAGAATAATACTTTATTTAGGGGGTTACTAAATTTAGGGGGTTAATTAAATGAAAATGAATTTGTATGAAATTTTGTGTATGAGAACATTCAGGGAAATAGAAGACCACACATTGAAATTTCAGATTTTATAATAGTAACAAGCTACATATTCTAAATGATGAAAAAGTGGCAACAGTATAAACAAAACACAATAGGTGTGAAAGCAATACGTAACGAAGATGAATGAACATTAACCGAGAACTTTTTCTGTAAATATTCTTAAGAATTACGTGCTAGTTAAAGAAAAACTAGAATTTTATGATCAGCAAAACGTACGTGTCGTCATTATGCTAAATGTAGTATTGCAAATTTAATACGCAAGGCAACGTGTGAATAGTTTTCCAGCCCTGTAACGAGCACGTGCTGCAATTGGAATAGAAAGATGAAATTCTCGAGGTCTATGAGTACATAAGGTTATTCCAGGAGACGATACTGGTCTATTTAGCTGTGCGCCGAATGGGAGTTTATCGAACAGCAATATATACAAACAATAAACGCAGCTGATTCCTGCGCGTCTGTTAAATTCACGCTTGTCAGATACAGGCTGCTGCGCTGGCGTGATATAACGGTGCGTTACGTGAATTTGACGAGAGGGTGGCGGCCACTCGTTTGTTCCCCGATTAATCGAGCAAGACTCCTCGAACCAAGTCGTTCCACTAATATTTCAATAACCAAGAAACTCCCCGGGGCTGGATTTTCTATGCAGTGAACGCATTATCGAAGAATATTCGATGGCTGTCGGCAGCCTCTTTCGGTCGATTACCCTATTTGGCTGGTGGTTTTATTCCTCCAAAACTAACCGAAATTTTCATCGTTCCAACGAAAATGATCCTTTGCATGGTATTATGTAAAAATTACTCAATGTTCACTTTTTCTTCGTGTTATCTAGATGGATGATTTCAAAAGTTGTAAAAATGTAAGAATAAAGCTGTTAAGTCATTCCATTTCGTGCTTTTATTCATTCTATTGTATTTAATTTGTCGACAATCCCGTATTGATTTGGGTTTTAAATTTTTTAACCGAGTAACAACAATGCTATTTCTAATATTAAATGAGATCAATGAATTGATTTTTAATGCTGTAATTATTACTGAAAATTACAACGACAATACAACTGTATAAATTCCATTGTCTTCTATAAAATACAGTGTAGTTGTGTAATATTTCTTAAACACTTCAGTTTGTAATTAACAACTACTCTGTACATTACAACATGTCATACTGACTGAATATTTTAAACTGTCGATATTATAAAAGATGTGAATCAAAGAAACCTATTACATAAAATATTACTTGAAAAACCAGAACGACTGCATGAAATGACCTGATATTTAACTAAAAAAATAAATCTTTGGGAAATGCATCAAAATGATCCTTAATAGTGCTTAAATAGAAGGTGGAAAGAATGATTTTCTATGAAATCATAACGGGTTGGTTTTTAATACAGTGGCGTGCAAAAGTATCCGGACACCCTTTAAAAACGAATAACTTTTTCAAAATTAGTTCAAACGGTTTGAGTTTTTTTGAGATGTTAGACGCATTAGTTTACTAGGTAGCGTGTAAATAATTTTTTCTAAAAATTGCTATTGGTCGGAATTGCGACGAAAATAGTAAAGGTCACGGTTTTTAACTTTTTAATCTGTGCCTGTAACAAAAATTTAAAAGACGCGTTTTATAGGTCTATGTAAGTTATGTGCATGTGCAAAGTTTCATCGAAATCGGTTAACGTCGTTATGAGTTACAAACATTTAAAGGTGATTACATGAAGACAAAATTCCTTGGAAAGACCGAAAATCTGCGACTTTCACCCTTAAGCTCCCATCTTGCAATGTTCGTAGCTCATAGCAACATTAACCGACATCGATGAAACTTTGCGCATGTATATAACCTACGGAGATCTACAAAAGGTATATTTTAAATTTTCATTACAGGCACTGATAAAAAAGTTAAAAATCATGACTTACTTTTTTCTTCACAATTTCGACCATTAGCAATTTGTATAAATAATTATTTACACGCTACCGAGTAAACTAATCCTTCTAACATCTCAAAAAAACTCAAGCCGTTTGAAGTAATTTTGAAAAAGTTATTCGTTTTTAAAGGGTGTCCGGATACTCTTGCACTCCACTGGATATGGTTTGATGATATTGCCATGACAAACTCATTTAGTAAAATTATACTTGAGTACACACCAGTTGATTTGCGTGTCCTACGATTAAAGGGCTTTTGTGTTAATGTTTGCAAGCATTGATAGTGTTAAAATAAATTATTCCAAAGAGGAGAAAGGATTCAAAGAAGGGATCAATATTAAAAGTAGTAGAACACATGCTATTGTAACTAATGTTTTCATTATACTGTAGAATACTTCTTGAAAAAAATATTTAAACTACTTTTCTTTCTACAACATTAATATGGAGAAATTCGCCTCAAACTTCAGAATTCATTAAACGTAACTTAAAATTGTAAAGAAATTGAATTTTTCATTTTGATTCGATAAAACTCGAATCTCTTTAGTGCGTTCTCTCGTAAGATAATCGATATGATTACAGTGTCGCTACGCGTCAACTCTGAAAGACATTACCACGAATAGCAATGGCACGTGTGCGAGGCGGTGCACGAGAATGTTCCGCGTTAATTTACCAGCGTGTAATTAATTCGTGGTTGCAATTAACGCCTGTTATCGACATTACATCGAAGGTGTGCGCTTCTGTTGCAGCCGTGCAAAATGAACGGCAACCCAGAAACACTGCCACCATCAGACCAGAGGCTCTCGTCGAGATGGACCAGGAGCGCGCGCTTCGGGAAGCTGCAGTGGCCGTTGGTGTTTTTGGGTGAGTGACACACTCCATTTGTCTTATCAATTTTTCAAATATTGAAGTCTGTAAACATTATTTAGAATAGCTTTTGCACTCCAAGCAATTTAGCTGAACAAAGGTTTAAAAAATACTGCAGATCAGAAGATAAGCGTATGATAAACATAGAAAAATAAAAAAACACTCGATGACATTGATGGACTAACGGTTATCAGAACTTGGTTCTGTACATGATAAAAAGTGGACAGTGTTAGATACTGGCAGTAAGAGTAGACAGGGCAGTACAGCTGACCTTAGGAGTGCAAAGGCTTAACTATGCTGTTCCTTTTGTTACTTTTCTTACGAATATTCTAAAAAATATCACCATTCGTTACGGACATCATAAAAAATGTCTCCTTTTTCACGAATATTGTAAAAATGTCACTTTTCTCATGAATATTCTACAGAATTTCTAATATTTCACATTTTTGCATGTGAAATCACTATAATCTGAAGTAAAATTGAGTGAATTGTTTGAAGAGAACAGCAGGGTTAATATATTAGGTGTAACATATGATTCGTCCGATTGTCAAGAATAACTTTAAATGAATGTCCTTTTTAAATAAAGTTTGTTGGTCGAAATAAGCATCATTGTAATCAACGAATTACAAGGATTGCATTTTCGTTACGGAGTAAATTAAATTGTTTAGTTGTTCGCATTCTTCATTTACAAGAGTGTCATGCCCATTGATGAATTTTTCGTGCAATAGACGAATATTACGATCGTTTGACATTTTATTAATGTTGCCTTCTGTTATTACAACAGTGTGTTTATTTGACCACTCGTAAATATAAAAAGAATATGTGAAAATCACTATAACTGTTCGTAATCATTATATGTATATAAACACAATCTACAGTAAGTCCAGGCATCGAAATACAAATTGAAGGAGATTGAATTTTACAGATTAGATTCCTGGTTCTAATGGTATTTTACCTCATGAAAAAGTTTCATAGCAATGACATTGCAATACAGAGTATTTCATATGTAATAAAATGTATATTGAGCATAAATAAAATTTCAGTATATGTAAAATCTATATTGAAGATATTAGCAACTTGGATTACTCTATCGGAGTTGTACAAACATTAATCGAATAGTTAACAAGTAAAATATTTAATATTCTTATGAATATTGGTATAATTTTTCGAAAACGGTAAAATCATTCTGCATCGGTGCACAGACTGAAATTCATGCACACAGAAATCGAGAAGATATTTCAATGAGTATAGCATACTCGAAAATTGTTTATGAAACGAGCCAGCGTTTCTGAATATACTTTCGCGTCGCCAATAGACCAGGATTAGTCGACTTAAAATAAAACGATCTATATTAGTGAACGGTCTAATATTAGTATTTGGGACCACGATTAGCAAGGAAACCTTAATGAAAGCACGGAAAGTATCGAAAACAGCGGTCTCTGTATAAGAAACTTGCTCCAGTTCTAGGAACAGCGTGTAAAATGTATTTTCGCGTCTAGCGAGCTGTTCCCGTTGCGTGTATTTAGGTGTCGCAAAGCCTGGATGAATTTTAAAGCGATCCGAGGGGTCAGGGGAAGGGGGATTAAAGGTAACATTGAGGACTCGCGATCGATAATCACCGATTGCATCGGGAGCAACGACAAGACCAAGAGAACCGACGACGTTGTTGGCACGTTTGATCTTCTGCTGCAGAGCAGCATACTTTTCGCCGTCGTGAGCAGGCTGCGCTCGCGACACGCCACGCCGAGCGTGATCTATCATGAAAAATTACCTTTGACTACTAGCCCGTAGCTGACCGTTTTTCAGGTAATCGGGTACTCAGGTTGGAACTAATGGAAAATCCATAGACCGCCAAGGGGTGAACGTTAAAAGCGACAGCGAGTGTGCTCCGACGACGCTTTGAGTCGATACTGACGTTCTCTGGAAATTATGTATTCCTGTTTGGACAACGTCAAAACCTACAACTCATTTCTCTAATTTCATATACTATTATTCTTCTTTAGAATTCAAAATATTCAACGACTCTTGCTTCACTAATATTGCTCACTAAATGTCTTTCCGAAACTGTTTTGTATTTATTAAACTATCAATGTTTTAATACACTTTTTTCTCCACTCATGTGTATCTTTAAGAAGGAAAGAAATTTTATTTATCTTTTTTTTCCGTTTGTCTAAACCTAATACACACTTCTTGAATTTCACATACAATGGATCCAGAGATGCTTTGATACACTTATATCTCCAATCATGTGTATCTTTAAGAAGGAAAGAAATTTTATTTCACACAAAAGTATCATATTTGAATACTAAATTTCCCATTCTTGAGTAATTGTACAACAATATACCTGGACTCATTTTATACCTTGAAGCCTCGACTTTTGTCATCTACATATAGTTCAATTTTATTCAAGATACATTTACATGATACAGCGACTAAGAAACTGAAGACATTTTTTTGCTCGAAATTATTACACATTGAAAAGTCTGTAAAAACATTAGAAAATTTTTCTCGTGATTGAAACCACCGTATAATTAAAGATTGAAGTTTCCCCCTTTACATCGACTGTTTAAAACTTGATGTACGATCTTTCCTAGTCGATTTATTAAGCTTTGAATGGAAGGTTTACAAACTTGTACTTCATCTTTGTTCTATAAAAGAGTCAAAAAATCGTAGATTAAGTTTTAAGTTTTAAAAAGATGGCCTCAGTTTTTCATCTGTCATATCATGCAAAAATATTCTAGGAAAAAATGGACGATGGTGAGTCCGATGGGTCCAAGTTTGTTGTTGTACTATTATTTTTTACGATATTATAGGAGTTCAAACATAAAGACAGTTTCTGGAGAACCGTGGCATGAAACACTTTTAGTGTTTCATTCATTATAGCACTCAGTATAGCATTCATCTCCAAAGAATTCAAAACATTCGACGACTCTTGATTTTTTAATGTTGCTCACTCCATGACTTTCTAAGACTTTTATATTTACTAAATAGTTAACGTTATAATACATTTTATACCCTACTCATGACCCTGTGATGTCTTGAAGATAGGAATAAATCTCATTTATCACTTTATATGATTGTTCATTGTATAGTAACAGTTTCAGTCTAGTTTAATTACACGTTAGTCCACACTATACTAGAAAGAAGAAAGCAGATTATGACAAATGTATTTAAAATTACAAAACAACATTTTTTAGTAGACTGCGGATTATATGCATTTATGACAAAAATTAGGTAACTAAAATACAGAATAATGAACATCGCAAGTATTTAAGAATACTGTTACGTTGCTCTGAATTTATTAAAACTATTTAGAGACGAAACACATTTTATTCAACTATTATTTTGTACAATTTGACGCAGAAAGTTTTTAATTTGCATAAAGATCCACAGTCTATTTATTATTTCCTATTACGACTCTAAATATAAGAACAAATGGAATTGTCGTATTGGAAGTTTCTATTTTCCAAAAGTTTCTTATTAAAGTACTTCCATGAAAATATTTTTAAGAAACAGTAAACAAAAATAACATTTGATGAAGCATGGTTTTTCCAGACAGTTAGTAATAAAATATAATCATAATACGTACTTGTATAACCTATTCTTAAATTTTAAATCTCATTAAATGTACATTACATGTACATTAGCGACCCTACACGATAAATACGAATGAAACAGTGCATTTTAGAAATAGTAAATGACGTTTATTCAATCTACAATAATGCAGCTAAGAAAAATGTGACAATACAAATAGTTTACACCGCAGTTCGATTATTACGATTAATTATCGATTTGCGATATATTTTGACGCACAATGAAAAATCCATCGATCCCTGCTTAGATCGATATTTTCTATTGCTTCGAGAAAATCAGGAGACCGATACTCGATCTATCAATTTTCCTCCCCAACTCATTATTTTTCTTCTTTCCTACTCGATCATTACATTTACTCTATGCGTACGACTATTTCGCTCGAATACTTGTGTTTTGTCTGCACAATTCAACGAAGGTGCGTGTGTATAAATAAATATTTTTTCTATAAAACTCAGTTCCCCTCGTTTAACATTCACCGTCCCTAATCTTCATTAGCAGAAAATTCTACAACCGCATCCCCCCGAACGATTTGAGCGAAGAGTGCCCTCGCTCTCTTTCTGGGAGACATCAATTCACCTTCCATTTCGTGGTGCAAGCGTCTACCGTCCAGTGAAGGCGATCTTACGTCTGGGCTGTCACCTATGTTTCTCTCGAGATACATCGGTGGCAAAGTCGATCTCACATCGCTCTCCGACTTGGCGAACTTCTTCATTGGCTCGGTATACCCGTCGATCGAGTCGTCCTTCTTGACGTCCACCGTGAAGCCGCGCCTCAGGTTCTCGGACTTCGTGTGACGAATGACAGAGTTGACGCACCCGTTGATGTCATCCTTCACGAAAGCCGTCTCCTTCTTGTTCGGATTCTTCGTTACGCTGTCCAGCACGTTCATCAGACGCTGGAAAGTGCCACAGATCTCCTCCATGGACTGCTGGCTGAGCATCATGGACCCACTCGTCTCCTGTTCTTTATCCTTCAGAGCGTTCTCCAGCTGGACCATGTTCATCTTCATCTCGTTCAGCTTCGCTTCAGCTTCCACTCGTCGATCGCGCTCTTCCTCCAGCAAAAGACCACTTCGTTTGGTCTCCTCTAGCAGACGTTCGTGCTCCGCCTTCGCTTCGGCCAGCTGAACCTCGATTAGCTGAATCCTGGCCGAGTTCTCTATCTCCATATCGTCCGCCATTTGCGTCGCGGCGTCGACCTTGGCCCCCTGGCGCAGATCTATGTTCTTCGACGACGTTCTATCGGTGTGCTGAACGCTACTGTCGTACGTCTGATCGCACGCAGTGTTCCCGCTCGCTTCGCCCATCACCGACTGAATATGAGACCGAAGGTCCAGGTGAAGAGACACCTTCTGCTTCGTATTAGTTTCATCGCTTTGTACGTTTTGCTGCTGGTCTTGCTGCCGCCGTTGAGTGTTCACACTCTTATACGGTGGAATATGTGGTCTCAATTTCGTCTTCCTCGCGTTATTCGTCAAACTGATCGCGTTCCTAGGTGGAACCTGGTAAGGTCTCTTAGCGTACTCCGTTATAGCGCTGCGGGGTCTCGACAGCGTTTTATTCTCATTCTCGGTCCTCTTCCTACTACCCGCTGACACGACTCTTCGATTCTGATCGGACGATCCGAGCCATCTGTATTCAGACTTCGTATCCGCGTTGTTCGCCTCCAATCTCTTCATTATGTGTTTCGACACCTCCTCGTTCAGGTTCACGTTCTGCCTGACATCGAGCACGACCAGCGTGGTGTTGTAATCAAGCAGCTCGAAGAGGTCTTTGGCAATCATGTCCGTCAGCCCGCAGCGCTGCATGTCCAACGCCTTCAGCCACAGGCTGTCCCTGATCGCCTCGATGATCTCGCTGGCGACTGCGTTGCCTAATTGAGGATTCTCGTTCAACGTTAGACGTCGAAGTCCCGGCATCGCCTCGAGATTCGGCTCCTGGTATCGCAACGATTGTTTCCAGGTGTCGTGATAGAGCGACAGCTTCTGTCGGGATAACGCGGCCGCCAATGCGGGCCCGCATTTGCACGTCAGGTCGCAGGAGCTGAGATTCAAAGCTCTGATGCTAGGAATGTCAGCGACGGTACGACACAGCACCTCGCAAGAATTATCGCCGACGTAACAGCGCTGGAAAGACAGATAGCGCAGTGTTTTCGTGTGCGACAGACCGACGCACAGCACCGTCAAGCAATCCGGTGGAAACGGAATGCCTTCCAGCTCCAAGGTGGTCAACACCGGAGAGTTTCGAACGCATTGACCAATACTGTGGCACATCCACTCGAGAAGATAACGAGACAACACGACGGGCGCTTTACCCATCGTCCTGGCCTTATCTTCGGAGTTTACTTCCTCCAACGGCTTGCGACACTGGTACCTGCTCCGCACGCTGATCGACTTTAGGCTACGATCGAGGGACAAAGAGTTCAAGATCGGACCCCAATCGTCCATCTTCACGCGATCGGTCGTGAAGTCCAAATTATGGGGCAGCGTCACACAGATGACCGGCAGAGGTCGCAGTCGTTGTTGCTTGCACAACTCCATGTAACAGTTGGCGAAGTTCCTGCTGGTTGGGACCGCCATTTTCGAAGGGGCTACCGCGGCCGCGCCGTTCTTTCTACGATTGTTGCGACATTCCTGTTGACTGGACATGATGCGACGATTGTTTAGTTCAAACATTTTGTGCCCTGGCAAATATGAATTTAGCTATATATTTTCTATGTGTTCGTAGACTGAACAATTCGCATTTTATTCAAACGGTTTGTCGTGCCTGTTAGGAATGTTTAATGCAGGTATCGTCGACACGATGAGAAAATGATTGTTACATTACTAACCTTCCTCCCTGTTGTTTCGCTCTCTCGCTAACCACAATTTTATTGTTCACCGTCATCTGCCCTCCTAACGCTTACAACGATCCCGTGAAGAAACTGCACCCGATGATCTCGGAGGATGACTGAATTCGTAAGATGAGCAGCCCGATTTCGCCTCACTGTTATCGTCGACTTATTTTTAACCCATCTACCTACCCGAAATCGGTGATACAAAATTTCCTTGCGGCATACGTTGTATGTATAATAGGTAAACAAAACTGCACGCGTACGAACAAATTAAAGTTGCCGCGAGTCGTTGAATCGATCGACGCTGGATTCGAACTGCGTTTTGTGTTCGTCTGACAACGAAATCATAGAGTACTGTTTTATCGAAAACATTTAATCTAGATAATACGTAAAAAATAAATTGCATGAAGAAGCTTGCGATTGTAATATCAAAGTATTTGCGTAAATGGATAAGAGAAGCATCTGACTAACATTCCGAATAACATATTTGGAAATATAATGTTTCAGACCACCTGTGTCTTTAGCTATGGCCAGATACACGACACCACTGCCTTTGCCCACTGTAGCGCCGACTACAAATTCGACGAACCCTCCAGCATCACCTCGACAGGATAACGCGGATGGTATCTATCGACGTTTCCTTACTTTGTTATTTAATCCATCGAAATCATTTTTGCTATTCAAGACTTCGCGGACATCCATATTTGCAGTAATAATTATTAAAAAGCTACCATGCCTGTGCTTGATTGCAATTTATTCTTATTTTACTATGTTATTAAATGAATCGAAAACATTATGTCATTGCCAGACTGCAGTTTTTATGCAAAATAAAAATTGTCTGCGTTTGTTGCAAGAAACTGAAGTTGAATTGAAATCTAATAGAGATCTTAATCATTTTGATACGATGAGGTGGATATAATAGTATTTTCAATTCTTATTGTTTCATACTTGATTAACATGGTTGACATACTTGAAAAATGCATAAAATCCACAGTCTAGTAATTACTTAAGCCCAATAATAATTGTAATGTGCTGAAAAGATCTATTTTTATCAATCAAATGAAATAGGATTATTTCTCATATTAAGCATCTTAACACATTATCTACCAGCGATGTTTAGTATATTTAAAAAAATCTGTGAGTAATATTATTTAATAAATTTTATTGGAATAGCAATAGCAATTTTCATCGTGGACCAACTCAATTTTTGACAAAGCTTACTCGATTTTATTCAGAGATTGCACCACATTATTAATATGATTTCCTATTTACAACATTTTCTTTAATATTATGATGTGAAGTTATTTTTTAAAAGCTATTTCATCTTCAATTTTTTCATTAAAATAATTATGACATCCATTAATCCGCATACCAATAAAGGCTTTAACGTCGAACAGCTTGACATTATTATACGTACGCTGTTCAATGTAAAAATGGATAAATGTGACTAAAAATATGTCTTCTTGTAGTTTACGAATGCCTCTGTACATCCCACAAAAGTTTATTTTCTAAAATGATTTATAAAGATGACGCTGTTGTAGCTGTTACACGAGAATACTTCTTTAATAGATTTCTAGTAGATAAAGTGTTAATATGAATTGAACATTCTTTCCTCGTTGGCATCAGATTATTTAAAAATTTTGTTTTTCAGATTAGGTTGGGCTCATTCGTCTCGCTTTAATAAGGTTTTTTTATAAATTTTGAAAACAGGAAACGCATCCGAGGATAGCATAGACGTGACTAACGAGGAACCGTTGACGCCTCAAAGAAGCGGGTGCACGCAACTTCCGCCTGTGATTCCATCGATGTACTCGCCCGCTAGTGCAGAAACAGTTTATGAAACCAGCGCGAGACTACTTTTTATGGCTGTCAAATGGGCGAAAAATCTTCCGTCTTTCGCAAGCTTACCCTTTAGAGATCAGGTTTGTTGGCAGTATTTTAAAATTACAAATTGTTGTGCTATTCCCAAATAAATCACACAGTGATCCATTTGAAGTGAACCACTCGAATATCTCTGAAATTATTAATGATATCGAAGAGTGTTTCAAACAAAAGTTATACAAGCTACAAGAGTGTTGAGCCTGCCATCTCGTAATATTAGAATTGAAATATCATCTAGATTAATAGTTTCTCAGTATAAAAAGGTTAATAATTTTTAATAGGGAATAATGAATTACATCTACTGGTGTGTTAAAAATACATAGTTAGATAAAAAAAATTGAATGTGACCTTCATATACCCTCTACCCCACCATCTATGTATAGAAAAAATTTTACCATAGAATTAGGTCACCTTGGAAACCGTATAACTTTTACTTGAAACATTTTTCGATATCATTAATAATTTCAGATATTTGAGTGGCTCACTTTAAATGGGACACCATGTATACATAAGTAAAGGACAAAAGTTTAAGACTACTCTTTAAAAACGAATAACTTTTCTAAAATTGGTCTAAATAATTTGAGTTTATTTTTAGATCTCAGAAGGACTAGATTATTAGATAATGTGTAGAAAACTTTTTCTAAAATTTCTATTGATCGGAGTTTTGAAGAAAAAAGTGATGGTCACGATTTGTAACTTTTTATCTGTGCATTCAATGCAAATTTAAAATATGCCTTTCGTAGATCTAAGTAAATTATATACATTTAAAAAGTTTCAACGAAATCGATTAAGATCGTTGAGAGCCATTAATGATAAAAATTATGAAAATTATGAAAAAATGCGATTTAAGCATGAAATGCAAAGATTTTTACATCTCTCAATGACTAAGGCTTTTTCATGCGACTTCAATGAAACTTTATACGTGTATATATAACTCACTTATATTTACAAAAGGCATATTATAACTTTTCATTGTAGGTTCGCTACCGTAAATACCGATTCATTGAGTTCCATGTAGGTTTACGGGACGCGTCGCAATGACGCGTTCTAATATTTTTAATTTACGATTGTTGAGATCCTAAAGATGCATTCAAAAGAAATTATTCAACAAATTTATTTCATTGGGAATATGTTATTACAAATATGGCTAAAAATTCGGATAGACACATTCTCGTTATTTTTACAAAGTAATGTAAAATAGTAATTTTTAGTGTTCCGTAAACCTAGTGATAATTCTTCCATGGAAATATTTACACTCATGATAACGCGTTCGTGATACCCCTTCAGGAGATGCTAGACAACTAGAATACTTAGACCTGCTTATTGAATTGCTTAAAAAGCTGCGAAATACCTGAAATTACAACGAGGAAGTAACAACACCACAAACAAGATAAATGTTAGGTTCCATTAGACGAGTATTAAAATTATGAATGATCGTGTGTTTACCCCAGGTGATCCTCCTCGAAGAAGCGTGGTCCGAGCTTTTCCTTCTGAACGCAGTACAGTGGTGCCTTCCATTGGAATCGTCGCCCCTATTTAACTCTGCAGAACTGACAGCGTTGACTTTGTCGCCGCAACCACACCTGCATTCCGGAATTCACATGCAAACCGCCACGGGCAAACCGAGTCAGGTGGCAGCGGATGTCAGGCATTTACACGATACTTTGCAGAGATACAAAGCTGTCATGGTCGATCCTGCGGAATTCGCTTGCATGAAAGCCATTGTCCTCTTCAGACCAGGTTAGCAACTTTGTTCCATAGAAACCATAAATGAGTTACCCAATTCGATTAATATTACATCAGCGAATAAAATAATGTACACACGTTCGGGGAAACCTCGTGTAACATGTTGGATGTAAAGTAATCTTTCTTATTCTATTATGAAAGTAATAAATACAAATATTTTATTAACAGAAAAAATATTGCGTTGTCAAGTCAACTCAAACTGACGTTTTATGAGTCAATTAGTTTATTGCATGCTGTTTTTAAGGAAAATAATGAAAAAATTTTGATCTTGGCAAAAACATTCAATATCCAATTAATAGATACTATAATGATGTTTACTTAAGCAACGATTCGACAACATGGATGCCTTCATGATGTTCAGTAATAACTAGAGTTTCGATTTAAAGTTCAAAGGACATATTCTCAACACGTTAAAATTTTGAAGTACATGATCGAAAAATATATAACCCGTTACACGCGACTTTCCCTTTAAAGACTTTTAATGCATACGTGTTTCATGCATTTATGATCAAAATGAGTAACTGTAATTTGGGATCGTAGAAATATTAAAAGAATTGAAGAGTTTCAATGTACCTATTACTTTCGCTCTATTAAAATTATTAAGAAAATGTTCTAACTGGATAACCTTTCAATGATGAATACTTACGAAAACGTAACGAAATACAAGTATGACTAAGATAACAAAAGTTTTGTCATAATCGACGTAAATACTATAATATTTATACCAATACAAATACTACGATACAGGGAAGTGAAAAAGTTACTGGTTGAATTAACCTTCCGCGAACCAGGTCAGCAAAAGTCACACTCTGAACGATGTGGGGTTAATTTTACTCATTACTCGTCTACAAATATATCATTTGAATAAAAACGCAAATTAAAATCATGTTTCGTCGATTTTACAATAGGTTCAGATCTAAATAAAACAAAAATTTCTCTTTTAAAAATGACCTATTTATTTGTAAGAACACAAACATCTTGTTATTAATATATTACGAAATAGCACTTTGAAAACCGCTTGGGTTAATTTAACCCCACCTGGTTCGTGAAGGGTTAAAAAGACAATGAATGGTTTCTAAATACGGTTTCTAAAACGGTCAATCACAATAGCGTACAAAAGTATCCTGACACCCTTTAAGAACGAATAACTTATTGAAAATTGGTTCGAACGGCATGATTGTAGTTGAGACGTTAGAAAGATTAGTTTACTAGGTAATTTATAAAAAAAATTAATTAAAAATCACCATTGGTCGAAATTGCGAACAAAAAAGTAATGATCATGATTTTTATGATCCTCATTTGCGTTTCTAGTGAAAATTTAAAGATTCTTTGAATTTTGGACTTAATTAGTTATGGCTCATAGCAATCTTAATCGATTTTGATGAAACTTTGTGCATGTATACATACAACTTTCTTAGATCTCCAGAAAGCCAATATTTTCAATTTTCATTGTAGGCGCAGATAAAAATGTTGAAAATCATGACCATTACTTTTTTCTTCACAATTCCGACCAATAGCAATTTTAATAACAGTTTTCTTAGACATTATGTAGTAAACTAGTCCCTCAAACATCTCAGAAAACTCAAGTAATTTGGACTAATTTTAAAAATGTTATACGTCTTTAATGGGTGTCCAAACACTTTTACACGCCACCATAAGTCGTCGTCCCCATATATGTATAAGGATAAAAAGACAAAAACCGTGACACCTCCGAACGTGCAACAATTCCAATTTTTGTTACAGAGACTCGTGGCTTGAAAGACTCGAGTCAAATCGAGAATCTGCAGGACCAAGCGCAGGTTATGTTAGGTCAACACGCGAGAGCCCAACAGCCGGGAAATCCAGCGCGATTCGGCAGGTTGTTGCTGTTGCTGCCACTGTTGAGGACGGTGCCAGCGTCCCGTGTAGAACTGATATATTTTCACAGAACGATCGGCAACACTCCTATGGAGAAAGTCTTGTGCGACATGTACAAAAATTAAGTTCATCCATTGAACATGGGCAATCCATTGGAAAGAGTTCTTTCCGACAGTTACCAAAAAATTCGATACTTATATGTACATATACAGTGCCACTTCCAAAGTGAGTGAAGCCACACTTCCACTGGAGATGTTTAAACTATTTCTGTGATGCATTTAACTCATTCGTATTTAGACGACACTGACTGTCCGTTGTCAGAGAAGTTGAAACGCTCTGCTCGCGCGATAGTCGAGAACTTAACGCAGATTTCTTCATCAAGCTAATTCCTTTAATGTGTGTAACACGAAGAGAAGAGATTTCCTTGAACGGGGAAAGAACCACGCGTGTTGAGTCGGGAACAGTGTTGTCACAGGAATACTCTTTGATTGAGGAAGAGACTAACGAACGATTAGGAAACGAATAAAACTATTGCGCCGACCAAATGTACGAGCTGGATCAATTGTAGTGGATCGTTTCTACGATTGAGAAAGGTTTGGCCTAAGGATGAAGCCCCAAGCATGACCCTTCGATTCACGATCCCGCTTCGAAAGCATCAGTTTCCGCTTTCCGCTATATCGGGATCGATTAACGATGGATACTTCGAGAAAGGTAACGCATCGACGCATACACTATTTAGGTAACAATTCAACGGTATCTAAGGCGAACGAGAGTCGCTCGGTCGCGGTGTAAGAACGATAGAAATAAATATATATATTATATATATACACATTTATTTATTATAGCAATGTTTATCGAACACTAGGTTCGACGTGTTGACCAACTCGTTTTTTGTTTATCGATTTCAGGCGCCCTCGAAAATACTTTGTACGAAAATCTGACGAAATTTTGTTTTAGATTCAGGGGTGATGGATAGAGGGTAGTTTCCGTTTGTTCGATCGTTTTTTTGTTCTTGTATTATTCGATATAAGGATTTCAATGTACGAGTAATAGGTATGAGTTCTACGACAATTGTAAAGACAAATATTCGTCTGTGCTTTTCTTGCATATTTCGTGTTGTGATACTATTTGCTGTAAAAGTCTAGACACCGAGTCACGTGAAATGTATTGTAACGATTGCGTAACTACTTGTAATAAAACTATACATGCATAAGTATCTTTGCTAGCTTGATTTCCTTCCCAATCATGCCGAGTTTCGAGCTAGTTACTTTTCATATGAATTGTTAAATCCTCCATTTTAAACAGCGTCTATTAAATTACGATTAAAATACACAAATAGACTGCGCATTTTATGCATTTATGACAGAAATGGACAATTTAAAGCAGTGGACATATTAAAAAGATTTAAGGACACCAGTGTATTAGTTCCAATAATAATAAGATAAATAAAACAAGAAAGAAATCTTTATTTGGCTCCCGTACCTTGCAATCGATGCAAACATCTTTTAATTTGCATTGCTTCTCATATAAATGCGTTAAGTATACAGAGACCAATAATAGCAATTTTGATAAACGTTCAAACATTATCTATACTGTGCTCGCAATAATAAATGTGTAAACATCGAAAACAGTTAATAAATATTGTTAAAAGTTGGAATAATTGATTTCGGTACAAATGGACATACGGATTCTTGAGATTTTGATCTCTCAAAGATCACTTGGGTCAAGGGCCAGAGATCACGACCCCGAACGGCTTTAATTTCTGTTTATTTAACGGAGGGAGCTCCGAGAGTCCCGGCGAATCGAAATTTGACTTGCTACACGCCTGTTAGCGTCCCAGTGTGTAATGGATTCCCCGAGTCACGGTGGTTGTTGCATAAACGTACATATTTATTTATCACCGCATAATCCCTGACTTTCCCCCGGGGGTTTTGCCACATGGCAGTTTGACGGTCCCCAACGGAATTACCCCCTCGGTCGCTTATAAATTACATCGAGGTTCAAGCAAGGTTTAAGGGCCTGCTTAAGTTGTCAAAGCAATCGGAGAGTTAAACGCCCCGGCATTGGGGGTGAGACACCCTTAATACTTTTCGAACCGGAATGTTCCTTCGACTTGGGGCTCTTTGAAAATCACTCCCCATGATATTCTACGTCTCGTGTGTCCTTGTGCATTTTGCAAACGTAGAAGTACTATTGCGAATTGATATTCAACTACCCCATCAACTTCATAAAACTGCATCTTGCACTGTGGATAACTGAAATACACAACTGTGAAGACGTTAGAAGATATTGAGAATCTTGTTACATTCATTACAATTTGTCAAAATTGTTAAAAGAAAGAATACATTTCAATGTAACATCTATGTCTTACAATTGATGCAGATAATTTTAATTTTGCATGAAGATTCATAGTTTATTAATAACAAATGAATATTTTTGAATAAATTAAAATTTGCAATGACATTTAATAATGGAAATATTAATAGAGATTTTACTATAATTTTAATCCGATGAATAGAATGCAGACAGTTATGCACTACCATTTGCTAATTCGTAAAATACAAAAAAATTATTACATTTTCACAAGGGATTTCTGAATTATCCAAATAAATTTCACATTATTTTATAAAATAATCTTGGAAATCTAGTGTTGACAATAACATTTTTGCTAAATCATTGCTTATAACCTCTACAATATTTTAACCTACATTAATTAACTTCGCAACTAACAAGAAGCAAAATTAGTGAATCCAAAAACGAATATGGTTATTAAACAATCCATAATCACAATCACAATCGTACCATACAGAAATCCGTACATACGAAAGCCGACGGAAAAGCCAAATATCTTTCAGTGTTTTGCATTATTCGAATAAAGTAAACATTCGAGATACTCGGGATTTTCATTATTGGTTATTCATTACAAAGTAGCCATAATTCGTGATTTGTCATTTGTCACATCTTATTTGCGGTTACATCTGAGCTAATACAAGAAACAAATAACATGAAAAATATTTCTTAGGTGAAACACATCAACACATTGACTGCTTCAAATCCCATAAAATTTCAAATATTTCTTTCGAGAAGAGAGAAGTATTGAAAATGAGTACGAAGCAATAAACTTAACTAATCGCTCTATATAAATTCTAATAATACATTTTCTGATTTCTCGTTATCACATTAATAAAATTACATCTGATCCCTTATTTCAAATTTCTTATTTCGATTCTATAAGGATCCGATAACGATACAACAAATTCCGTTGTAAACAATAAAAATAAAAATGTTCAAGATGACTAATAATTTTTATTCCTTATGTTTATTTATTAGAATATATTCCTACAGATTCACTTAGGATATACAACTCATTCTTTTATTCGAAAATTTTAAATAACGAATAATTACAATTTATTTGTTTTTCGTGATTAACGAATAAATTGATCAGCGTTATTCGCGAATAGCAAATGATTGAATTCACTCGTTAGTCCGAATAACATTTATCCAACACTGTATTCGAAACGATTCCGATTTCTACGTCGCCACCAGACGAAAACACGCGTTTGCTTCATGACGCCGCGTCGGGAATCTTCGAACCGAGGATTCTCGCTGCGACACGTAACGAATTTCGATATCCTGTGGCTCGAGCACAAAGATAGAAAGGGGAGAGAGAAGTGGAAAGCAGCGCGGGTTACCGAGAGGGCATTCGTAGGAGAAAGGATGGGTGGTCACAGTATTGACTCGCTTTTGCGGATGCGGGGGCGGAGTTTTCGACCTCTCTCCCTACCTGTCTCTCTTCATCCCTCTCTCCGTGTTACCATTCGTCTCGCTTCCTTTTTCCTTCTTCCATTCGCTTTCTCTCTATAAATAAACTGCACCCAACCCTTCGATCCCACACCCTTTAGCTCTCTCCGACATGTATCTCCTCTCTCTCCCTCTCTCTCTCTCTCTCTCTCTCTCTCTCTCTCTCTCTATCTCTATCTCTCTTCGTTTACCTGATGACAAACTGTGTTCTCTTCCTTTTTCCATCTTGGAAGCGTTAACCCTGTTCGGTGTCTTCTTCCGTTACACTATTTTCTGCTGTTCTCCTCGAACGATAAATGCATCTTCCTTCCTCGATTCCTTTTTGCCGTCTCTCTATCTTGCTCTTTCTCTCTTTCTCTCGCTCTCTTCCTCTCTTTCTCTCTTTCGCTCTGTCTATCATCCACGAATCCCCACCCTTTCCCTAAACCGAGGCAGCGGGGTATAAAGGGGATGACACGTCGCATAGGGCTGTCAAACCCCCACCCACGCAACGACAAAACTCCTGTTGAAGGGTGACCCAGCAATGGCGGCGGGACTTGTTGTATTTCGCTTTCGAGGTGAGCTCCATTCCCTTCTACCGTCTCGATTCTCGTTTCAACCCCTCCGACGACGGCTGAGGGGAGGGCAGAATGCGAGAGAGGGCTGGCTGAAATGAAACTGAGTGGGTCGGAGAGAGAGCAGCCAGGACCAGCCAGGATGTGCCAGGACGGCGACGGTTCAACGGAAACGGGACGGAAGGATCGAAGGTGCGCCAGAGCGACGAAGAAAGTTGAAGAGGGTGTTCTTCTTCTTCTTCGTCTAATAAACGAAGAGAGCCGAACGCCGGAACAGGGACAGGAGCAGAGTCTATATCGCTGGGAAACAGCAACCTCCATTTATTTTATTACATTATCATACCAACTAGGCGTTCGATAAGTGGGGCTTTAAAGCGACGGTTCTCAAATCGTTTCACATGAAACGGGAGCAGCCGCCTTTGCCGGCCCCCGTAAGTCGACTTAAAAAACCGGATCGGAAGTTAACTTGTTAAGCCTTTGCACTACGAATTTTCTGCACATCTAATACCTGTCGTTCCCATTTTTGGTGTTTTATTTAAAATGTTATTGACTTTATACAATTTTTTTACTTGTTCAAAATGGTTAAATACATTCACAAAAATCCGCTGTCTAGTTATTAATTACAGATATCATCAACTTCCAATTATTAGGAACAATATATGTAAGTTCAAATTTTTCCTCGATAGTATTAGGAAGATACGTTTTCATGTCTAACAGATTACGTAATTTTTGAACAATTTGAAAACTGCCGAAATGTTAAACTTTAGTTTCAATAATTTTAATTGTTAACCGAAAATTTAAATTAAATTCTTATATTTTCGTTTTAGATTTTAGGTTTACGTATTTTGCTTTAACCTTCGAACGGCGCGGCGGACCATTCTTATAGCTATATGCTTTATTTATCAATTTTTCAAAACGTATTTTTCAAGGTACTTCTTGTACACACGTTAATCTATCTATTGTTCCTAATGCAACTTTATTGTTCAGTTAATTAATTCGATAAAAACTGAGTTATCGATTGACGATAATAGACCCAGACTCCGCCGTCGTCGAAGGGTTAAGCGTTCAGTAAGGATAAAATTTTGTTTTATGAAATGGTAATAATGTGTATCTCAAAAGAATTTTCAAAAGGTTTCTTGATCACTTTTCGAACAATCTAGAAGTTCTCGTCTAAAGTTGATTTAGCCTGATTCCTTCATGATAATAAAAAGAACAGCTTCATATTCTGCCACTATGACGAAGGGACGAAGTTAAAGTAGGGAAAGACAAGAGGATCGAAGGGATGATTCGTCCGTTGTTTGTGGATATCCGAAATGAAGTGGTCGTCCTGCTCGAAGACGAATACCCGAGTAATCCTTCGATATACGTGAGGAGAAAATCAGATTTCTTAAGTGTCAGAGCCTGCCTAGCGAATTCAGGAGTTCAATCGGGCCGGGTGAAAAATTTGTAGGAACTTTCCTGCACCACGTTTCTCTGCAAATTGAAATCTACTGACCTCACCATGACATATTTACTAGGTAAGGATAAGAATATAACAAACGGATAATAGGTTAATACATCTGAACATGTAAACTATATTAAAATAATCACGTTACCGGTCTAACTGATTTAGTACGATCAAAATTTATTGATATTTCAGGTTACAGATACATCAGGTCACTTATTACTAAACTGCGGATCTTTATGGAAGATCAAAATCGCCTTTCATCAATTGTAAGAAACAGATACCAAATAAAATGATAATTCTATTTTTAATAATTTGAACAAAATGGAAAAGGATTCGGCGATATTTTTAAATACTTTCAATCCGTTATCTATTTTTAATTCCATCAACTCAATATTGTTATAAATGCTTAAATCGCAAGCTACTTATTATATTGCTGTTAATTTTTGTTATAGATTATACTGCACCATGTTTTGTATTTCATATGCAAAATATAACCAGAACGAATATTAAGCAAATCTAAAGTTTATTATGTGTTAGACAAGAAATAAATAGTTCAAGTACCATAGAAATCAATAAATCACTTTTATTGCGTTCATGACTATGATTCATGTTTCATGGTTAGTCAACAAGTCACGCTGATATAAAAATATTGTTATTATCTATTTTGAATTAATAATAACCATTGTCAAATTTATATAGCATTTTACTCTAATGTATGCAAAATTGAGTGATTAATAAGATCATTAGGACCGTCACTTCATTTCGATCCTAAATAACCTTTTAATGGCATAATTAGATGTGTTTTCAATCTCTCTTTGTCTGAACAATAGTCCACAAAAAGATAAATGATTTAAATACATGTAAAAAATATTTTATTTATAATATATATTATTATATCTATATTATTAATATTTATATTACATAAAAAGCATATTGCACATTTTTACAAGATTGGAAACGTCACAACGATGCTTTATTATATTCAACATAATTCCGGGGTGTTTAATAATTCGCTATGTATAATAAAATGAAATATAATTTCTCGACAAATTACGAGTGCACGATTCACGAATATATTTTCCTCCGCTAATTATAATTATTTAACCGGCGTTTGTCAAACAAAAGGCTGCTCGGATTCTCTGTTTGTTTTCAATCGAATCGTTCGTGACCGATGAATCCGACAAAACTCCGAGATACATCAGCATAATTGTGTTCGCACGTAATTTAAATTCACGATGATAATCGATGGTCATTAAACGAGCGTCACAACTCTACAGAGAAATAGCTACGTCGCCGCGTTTGGTTTTAATTTAACGTAACGGTTGAACAATTCAAACTTATTTATGCAAATACGGCCGCCAAGCAAGCGTATCAAATCTTTTTCTGATCACAATTAAAGTTGCTACGTTATGTATATTTTTTGTGTTTGTTCTTATTTTATGTGTTTGTTTTTATTTTAATGTGTTTGTTAACAGCATCAACAGCTGCCACCATTTTTATAAATTTCAAAATCTGTTTCGAATCTAAGTGACTGTTCCAATGAATTCATACACTGTAATGAATATAAGCTATTTAAACTTACAAATTAAGGGGAAAAATTAAGTAAATTTCCACTTAAACAATTATATTTTTCTCAATTTATTACAACTAATAGAAGAAGAATGGAATTCCTATTTAATTTCTTAGTCGTATAATTGCTTCGAGTTTGCTACTAAAATTGCCGGTAAGTAAGTGAAAATTCACTTACAGCATCCTTAAATTCCTCCGAAGTTGTTATTGTATCATATTTCTCGCATTCATTTTTCTCAAAAATGCATAAAATTCGCAGTCTAATAATAACTGTATCGAGGAAATTAACAATAATATTCTTTAGTTTATAATTATTGAAATTGCAAAGATGCTTCTATTAGACATTATTACAATTTCATCAATCAAGCATACAGTGTTATAAAAATTGTGAAAAATCTAAATAAAGTCTTGTCATTTTTATAAAGCAAGATACACCAGTCACATTTTGTGCTCGGTACGATTGATGTTAAGAAATGGTCAAGAAGTTACGTAGACGTAGATATTTGATGCAGAATGAATCAAGCTTTATTTATATCGTCGAGCAGATTTCCATCAATGCGAAAAGAATATTTGTAAGTGAGCGGTTCTGGGAAATGAAGCTACATCGGTCAGAAGGAACTGTCGGACCACATTTACCCCCTTGCCCTCCCTTATTCCTCTCGTTCATGCTGCCTCTCCTGTAAAATCAATAGGTGCGTCGGCGTCCGGCACGATAGAATTCTGCCATATAACCTCGGACGATTTACTAAAAATCGATCAAACTCGACGTGTACCGGACACGACAAAATAAACCACAAGATTTGGTACAGTATAAACTGTGAGAATAATGAATCCTTTGCGTTATACTCCTACAAAAATCAAGTTCCCCCTAGTGTCTCAAAACATCAATTTTCTAGATTTAAAATAAATAATTAAGTAGCGTGCAATATACTTGATTTACCAAATCTAACCTACGAAAAATAGACAAAAGATATATTGTTCTAGAATTCCATCTTTTTCCACCAAGGAAATGATCGTCTTTTATGATGTGTATACTAATTTTATAAAATGATAAACTTAATTTCCTAGTAGCAAACGAATAAAAAGTATGTAATGACACACAAATTTCTATTAAATGCAATGTACTTTATAAAGTACGAAGAAAAATATATCCAGCAAATACAGAGTAAAACGCATTGATCGAATAGTCGCTAATCATTTTGATGCGATAATAAATTAGACATTGTAGTTATGTTTTGTAACATTAAATATCGACAGGTGTAACGTTAATTTGATTTTCCTTAAGAAAGTACGAAATTATGATTAATTGTGACTTTTATGTGGCGACTGTTAGCTAACGAATTAAATAAATTCTTATATAAAATGAAAGTAAAGGAACAGTTTCATCACATTTAAAAATTATTATGCTGTGGATTTCCTTCGAATATATCGACACAAATTTTATAATTAATTCTAGCAAGCTAATGTGCTTTCATAATTATACATGGTGGTCGGTAACTGGTGGTACATACGATAAGGGAGTGATTCTACATTTAAAAATTAGTTGAAAATGTATAATAAGCAAAATAAAATTTTTTCGTATAAGATTTTGTTTTCAAGAAAATCCAATTTGAAAATTCGGCGAACATGCGTGTTATTAAATAGGAATCGTCTGACGCATGTGTTCATGACCGACCGGTTCTACTTCTTACAAATGCAAACTAAGCAGACAAACTTAATGAATATTCGAAGCCAATTTTCCCAAAGAAAAAAATTTTATTCTACATTTTCGACTTATTTTTCTATGTAGAATCACCTCTCTTTTTCAGCTGTACCACCAGTTATCAAACACCCTGTAAAAGGAATGTTCCGATTATTCCCAATTCTACTCGACTAATATTTACTTCACCGTGTACCAGCGGTTCGTCAACCGTGAAGCTTGAACGATGCTCGACGACGAGCAGAATGCGCCTTTGTCTCTTTTGCGAATTAATTTCAAGGACGAGGACCTTTGTGCCCCGCGAGGGCTCTTACTTGGCATCGAGTAAACCCAATTTACGCTTAAACAAGAAGCATCTTCGCATAACTTAGCCTTGCGTGAAATCCAGCGTCAAAGGGAGAGAAGCTCCTTTTTTAAGCTCCTCGACCTCCTAGGATTTAGACAGTGAACTTCAAAGCCTTGAAGGATGGAAGGAAAGAATACGTAGGATTTCAAATTACACGGCAGACCATGCTTTGCGTGTATGCGAGGAAATCAATTATAACTCCAACCTTCCGCAACGTATGTTTGCAGAGGATCAAAAAAGTTATTTAAGCACGTAATTATGAGGAAATGCTTTTTAAATTTTCTCCCCTTGCTTATGTACACTAATTATTACAATTAGAGACATTATAAGACATTATGTGTAGTATAATTTTGTAAAAACAAATAGCCTACACTCGTTTTAAAGCTTGAAGCCTCCACTTTCGTAGAGCATTGTTCATTTCCCTCTAAGATATTTTTACATGATCTAGCAGGTGGGAAACTGAAGACCCATTTTTTCTTAAATATGCTGCAAATTCTAACGGCTCCAAAAACTTCCAAAAATTTTTCTCGTATATGAGGCTGTCATAGATTTGGAAATTAAAGCCTTCCCTTTACAACGACTCCATAAAAATTGATATACGATTTTTTTTCACTGATTTATGGAACAAAAATGAGGAACAAGTTCGGTCGTGTTAAGCCCTCGTGATGTAACTTATACTACTGTAAAGCTCGATGAAGCGCGTACATCAATGTTTAAGGTGTCGATGTAAAGAGGAAGATTCAATATTTAAATCAAATTTTTCAATGTTTTCACTGACATTTGAATGTGTAGTATTCTTGAGAGATAACGCGTTTTCAGTTTCTCGCCCGCTTTATCATGAAAAATGTCTTAGAATAAAATGAACGATGGATTATGACACTGGTGGTTTCTAGCTATAAAATGAGTATAAATTTATAGTCGTAGGATCATTTTTTACGAAATTATCAGAGTTCAAATATAGGCAATTTTTCGAGAACTAGTGTATAGTGTCCAAATACTTTTTGTATCCACTGTATGTATAAAGTCATACAAACGCGTCTGTCAACTCTAACTCAACATCACCTGTGTCCAACGGAAATTCAAAATTCGATTTTGTTAAAAACTAATAAGTGTCGCTGATTCTCTTTGTTCATTTTTGCGTGAAGAATCATCCTGACCGCACGTATTATACTTTTGATCTCGCTGTCATATACTAACACCTCCCACTTTTCATTTGAGCACTCGAAGGTTAACAAATTTCCTGGTAAATCATCTTAAAATCGGTTTGAAATACTCCCTTAAAATTCAATCTTTCTGCTCCGACCTATCGAATAGGATTTATCGAGTTTATAATATGATCTGGAATTCTCGAAAAATCGTACATAAATTAGACATAAAGTACGCTTTATAAGTTTTACTTTAAGCTCTTGAAGTTTACAAAATATTGCACAAGGATACATTGAAAAGATATTTCTTCAAAATATTTCAATTTGAATATTTGCCTCATGAGATAGATTATCACCATTTGTCAAATTAATAATCAATAAGAAAATATTTTATACATAGTGAATTGTGCTTTAGATTCTTTTACATCCACATCGTACACAAATCTCAAAAATAATGTCACAATAGACAAATATAAAACGAAATAACTGTTGAAGCACAATCACAAAAACGTGAATGGCATGAATGTTGGAAACACAAAAGCGGAAGAATGCAAATATTTCGGGAACCAGTGGTTCGAAATGAATAATCTCGGACTCAAACCTATACATACTTCACAATCCCAAAGTTCTGTCTGACTATGGTTATTTCTAAAAATAAGTTTTCCACGGGCCTCGAAATGATCTTGCCATCTAGCGGCAGAGTATGAAAAACACATTAACCGCAAAACATAAATTATGACAAATTTGAAACAAAAGAAAGCATTCTGAGGGTAAGGGAATATTTATGTGAAACGACTTCATTGATATGGTATACAAATAATCCTCCAAAAATCGCGTTTTAAAGGAATATTTAATACAATACGTTTCTGCATTAGTTTATTAGCACAAACGAGATGTAGGAGTAGACCAGTTCAGCTTATGGGATTTCGTGTTGAACGATCTGAAATACCGACATCGCTAAAAATCAGTGAGACAGAGAGGAATGAGAGTGTTCGCGCCCGGGGTTTGGCCGTGCCAACTTTTTACTTTTAAGCCTGGAACAGAATCTGCCTCATCTTTTGACCCCCTCTAACGCATGAATCCGAACTAACTTTTAGTCTGGATCAGCACCTATCTCATCTTTTTACCCTCTCTGTGGCAAGGATCAGAACTAGTTTCAACCATTTGAATGTAAAATAATGTTTTAATAACGAATCGATACGCAATATGTAACGTACATCTCAGAAACTGCATCATCTTTGGCCTGCATCAGAACCTATAATCTACATCCCGCTCATGAGAGCAAAACTAACCCCGCAGACGAGTGTGGCGTAACCAAGAAGAGTAAGATGAAGAACCCAAATCGAAAACAAATCGAAAAAAAATCGAAACCAAATAAAACTGGAATCTAATAAATTGTGGACGCAACGACCTAAAGGCGACTCGGGTTGCCCCGGGGACGCGACTCGGGTTGCCCCGGGGACGCGACACCCCGTACCCACTCACGGGCCCTATCCCGTGAGTGAGCCCCTGAGGGATCTCCGATATCAATTCAAGACAACAACATCAATTTCAAGACAACAATATCAATTTGGGAAAGTTGAACTTTGAAAGTTCAAAAGTATATTCCAATTACAAACCCAAAAATGAATAATGAAGGTGTTTGTTAATGGTACATGTATTAGGAAATAGAAGCTCTGTATTTCGATTATTAATTGCAAAGAAATGCTGAAACTGGGGCAAAGGAAAACGAAGAAAGTATTAAGTCTTACATTCTACTACAAAATACATATTATCGCAAATTCGAAAGTGTACAGCTATTAACTCGATATTGTCCACTACATGAAAGATTCTACAATTTACAAGTTATAATATCTTGCGAATTATGGACAGTACCGATTACCTAGGTCTCACGACGAGGAGGTTGCTGTACACGAGAGCCGAAAAGGAATCAGAACGAAGTTTCCGTTCGCTCTGGCTTCCTTTCTTACATCGACGATTCTTACAAATTAAATAAGAAATTTAAAAGTCTATCGTCTAAAATTCCAGATCGATATCTCTAGAACTACTTTAAATCGCGACTATTTAATCGTAACATTAATTAAACATTTAATCAATTTTAAAAATTGATATTAGTACAACGTATGTGACAATTTGTTTCGCAACACTACTCGAAATCGCGGATGTGCCCATCTCACAGTTGATCGTTTTAACTCGAGCATGGGAGCCTGAAAAGTCGAAACACTTGAAAGCAAACGCGAACTTTTGATGCGCAACGCTAATTCAATGAACAGAGATCCAAAAAAGATTACTCTACAGTTTCTGCAAAACGAATCGCGACTATTTGTTTCGCAAATCTATACTTTAAACAATCTATATCGCTGATAGAAACTGCGATTATAATTGGAATGATAGCTAACTTTGATCTCTGTTAAAAATCGACTAAATACAACGCATCTTATGGGCTTTTCTGTCTAGGCCTCGTATTAGCAGGAACTGAATATTCCGTATACTTTATTTTTACTACGGTTGTTTTGGAGGCCACTAATGCATACGGCGCGTGTATTTGAACGGTGAAAATAATATTTATGAAGAATGTATTACAAAAATACGAATGGTAGTAAAATTAATTTGGTTTCTATACGTAATATTATTTTTATTACTCGTGTCACTAATGAATGTATATTATAATAGTTTTATACACTTTAAACCAATAGTTTACTTTCTTTACGGTAATGCGGCAAACATGGAACAGATCCTGCCTCATCTTTTTACCCCCTCTAACGCATGAATCAGAGCTAACTTTTAGTCTGGATAAGAACTAGTTTCAACCAATTATTTAATTTGAATATAAAATAATGTTTCAATATCGAAATAATATGCGATATGTAACGTTCATCTCAGTACGTACATTAACACTCGCTCACGAGAGCAAGAGTTACATGTATTCTGAAACGAGAACTTTGTATTAGGATTATTAATTGAAAATAATTAATTGAAAATAATTGTTGAAGCTGGGACATCGGAAAAGGAAGAAAGTATTAAAAGTTTTACATTCTACTATGAAATACATATTTACGCAAATTCTAAATGTGCAGCTATTAGCTCGATAATATCCACTACTTGCAAGATACTACAATTTATAAGTTATAATATCTTGCGAATTGTGAATAATATCGATTGCCCAGGTCTCACCACGAGGAGGTTGCTACACAAGAGACCCGAAAAGGAGTCAGAACGAATTCTCCCTTCGTCCTGTCTCCCTTTCTTACAACGAAGATTCTTAGAAACTAAGTTTCGCAGGTCGCTAAATGGAAAAGTAGTCTTTTTCATGGAAAAGACTTCTTTTCCATTTAGCGTATGTCGAGTAATTATTGCGGGGCAAAGAGTGAATCGGAGAAGAAGTCTCCGATCCACGAGGGACCAAAAGCGAATCAGGCAGAAGGCTCTGATTCTTTCAAAGAGACAAACAAGATCGAACCAGAGCAGAAGGCTCTGGTTCAAGGGTGACGCGACGCGTTCAGTGCTTACAAGTCCTGAGCCGACCAGCCCGATATCCGCCACTCCATCACCAAGAAAGATGGCAAAGAGATGCGCTCAAACGGTTTCTGGCGCTACTGGGTGACATGAGAACATGGCGTGCCCAGGATTACGTTAACACAGAGGATCGTCAGAAGACGAGTGAACGAGTCTCTTAGACATCCCTCTCAATGATTTCACGCCGGATACCGAAGCTGGACCGGCTCAGAACCTGCAAGCAAGGCCGACACAGCAGAAGGCTGTGTTGGAGTCGGAAAACGGAGCGAGCAAAGTTAAGTTACGGCAATAATTACTCGACATAATTACAACGACGATATACAATCTTAATAACTAACGCACGCACTAAAATTAATTTATAAATAATCTGGAGTCTTCGTTCGATGATTCCTCTTCTTTCGATGAATTTTCTTCGTTCGATGAATTTTCTTCGTACGATGAATTTTCTTCGCACGAAGGATTTTCTTCGCAAGATGAATTTTCTTCGCCAGATGAATTTTCTTGGACAGAATCCATAACCAGCTGAAACAAAATTGACTCCAAATGGAAAAGCTGTTGAAAAAAATATCGAAACAGAATCGAAAACAAGTTGATACGAAATCGAAACAGAATCGAAAACCAGTTGATACGAAATCGACACCAAATGAAAAACCAGTCGAAACAGAATCGAAACCATGTCGAGCCCTAATCTAATGATTTGTGGACGCAACGATCTATAGGCGATTCGGGTGGCCCCGGGGACGCGAGTCCCCGTACCCACTCACGGGCCCCATCCCGTGAGTGAGCCCCTGAGGGAACTCCGATCGGAGTAATTTCAATTTCAAGACAAAAATATCAATTTGAGAAAGTTGAACTTTGAAAGTTCAGGAGCACATTCCAATTACGAATCCAAAAATTAATAATGGAGGTGTTTGTTAAAGGTACATGTATTCTGAAATTGAAATTTCGTATTTCTATTATTAATTGAAAAAAATGCTGAAGCTGGAATACTTGAACAAAGGAAAACGAAGAAATTATTAAGTCTTAAATTCTAATATAAAATACATATTTACGCAAACTCTAAATGTGCAGCTATTAGCTCGATATTATCCACTACATGCAAGATACTACAATTTATAAGTTATAATATCTTGCGAATTGTGAATAATATCGATTGCCCAGGTCTCACCACGAGGAGGTTGCTACACAAGAGACCCGAAAAGGAGTCAGAACGAATTCTCCCTTCGTCCTGTCTCCCTTTCTTACAACGAAGATTCTTAGAAACTAAGTTTCGCAGGTCGCTAAATGGAAAAGTAGTCTTTTTCATGGAAAAGACTTCTTTTCCATTTAGCGTATGTCGAGTAATTATTGCGGGGCAAAGAGTGAATCGGAGAAGAAGTCTCCGATCCACGAGGGACCAAAAGCGAATCAGGCAGAAGGCTCTGATTCTTTCAAAGAGACAAACAAGATCGAACCAGAGCAGAAGGCTCTGGTTCAAGGGTGACGCGACGCGTTCAGTGCTTACAAGTCTTGAGCCGACCAGCCCGATATCCGCCACTCCATCACCAAGAAAGATGGCAAAGAGATGCGCTCAAACGGTTTCTGGCGCTACTGGGTGACATGAGAACATGGCGTGCCCAGGATTACGTTAACACAGAGGATCGTCAGAAGACGAGTGAACGAGTCTCTTAGACATCCCTCTCAATGATTTCACGCCGGATACCGAAGCTGGACCGGCTCAGAACCTGCAAGCAAGGCCGACACAGCAGAAGGCTGTGTTGGAGTCGGAAAACGGAGCGAGCAAAGTTAAGTTACGGCAATAATTACTCGACATAATTACAACGACGATATACAATCTTAATAACTAACGCACGCACTAAAATTAATTTATAAATAATCTGGAGTCTTCGTTCGATGATTCCTCTTCGTTCGATGATTCCTCTTCTTTCGATGAATTTTCTTCTTTCGATGAATTCTCTTCTTTCGATAAATTCTCTTCTTTCGATAAATTCTCTTCTTTCGATGAATTTTCTTCTTTCGATGAATTTTCTTCGGCCGTTCTGACTAACAAGAGCAAGATGAATGACCCAAATCGAAACAGAATCGAAACCCAATTGAAAGAAAATCGAAACAGAATCGAATACCAGTTGAAACAAAATCGACACCAAATCGAAAACCAGTCGAAACAAAGTCGAAACAAAATCGAAACCACATCGAGCACAAATCTAATGATTTGTGGAAGCAACGACCTATAGGCGATTCGGGTGCCCCCGGGGACGCGAGTCCCCGTACCCACTCACGGGCCCCATCCCGTGAGTGAGCCCCTGAGGGAACTCCGATCCAAGCAATATTAATTTGAAGATAAAAATATCAATTTCCAGAAATAAATATCCATTTCCAGAAATAAATTTCAATTTCCAGAAATAAATTTCAATTTTCTGAAATAAATATCAATTTCCTCAAATATGTATCAATTTCCTCAAATATGTATCAATTTCCTGAAATAAATTTCAATTTCCAGAAGTAAATTTCAATTTTCTGAAATAAATATCAATTTCCTCAAATATGTATCAATTTCCTGCAATAAGTATCAATTTCCTGAAATAAATATCAATTTCCTGAAATAAATATCAACTTCCTGAAATAAATAACAATTTCCTGAAATAAATAACAATTTCCTGAAATAAATAACAATTTCCTGAAATAAATAACAATTTTCTGAAATAAATAATAATTTCCTGAAATATATAACAATTTCCTGAAATAAATAACAATTTCCTGAAAGAAATAACAATTTTCTGAAATGAATAACAATTTCGTCAAATAAATAACAATTTCCTCAAATAAATAACAATTTCCTGAAATGAATATTAATTTAAAGACAAATATATCATTTTCTTGAGAAACATCAATTTCCTGAAAATATCAATTTCTAGACAAAAATACTGTATCAATTTGGTAAAGTTGAACTTTGAAAGTCTTACAAAATTAAGTATTACCATTCTTACAAATTACATAAGAAATTTAAAACTCTAAGGTCTAAAATTCTAGATCGGCACTTCTAAAACTACTTTAAATCGCGGCTATTTATTCGCAACATTAACTAGACATTGTCAACTTTGAAAATTTATACTATTGCAACGCGTGTTACAATTTATTTCGTAACGCTACTTAAAATCGCGAATGTTCTTATCTCACAGTTGATCGTTGCAACTGGAGCATGGGCGTCTGAAATATCGAATCATTCTAATACAAACGCGATCCTTATGATGCGCTACGCTAATTCAACAAATCGAAATTCAAAATACTATTTAAGTAAGAAAAGAACTCTGACGTCTAAAATTCTACATCGGTGTCTCTAGAATTACTTTAAATCGCGACTATTTATTCGCAATATTAACTAGGCATTTGATCAACTTTAAAAATTGATACTAGTACAACGCGTGTGACAATTTGTTTCGCAACGCTACTCGAAATCGCGGATGAGCCCATCTCACAGTTGATCGTTGCAGCTGGAGCATGGGCGCCTGAAATGTCGAAAGACTCGAAAGCAAACGCGAACTTTTGGTGCGCAACGCTAATTCAACGAACAGAGATCCAAAAAAGATTACGCTAATTCAACAAATCGAAATTCAAATTGCTATTTAAATAAGAAATTTAAAATTCCAACGTTTAAAATTGTACATCTGTATGTCTAGATTTACTTTAAATCGCAAATATTTATTCGCAAAATTTACTACACATTTAATCAAGTTTTAAAATTGATAGTAGTACAACGCGTGTGACAATTTGTTTCGCAACACTACTCGAAATCGCGGATGTGCCCATCTCACAGCTGATCGTTGCAGCTCGAGCATGGGAGCCTGAAAAGTCGAAAGACTCGAAAGCAAACGCGAACTTTTGGTACGCAACGCTAATTCAATGAACAGAGATTCAAAAAAGATTACTCTACAGTTTCTGCAAAACGAATCGCGACTATTTGTTTCGCAACGCTATAGTTTAAACAAGCTATATCGCTGATAGAGACTACTATTATATTTAGAAGAAAGGCTAACTTTGATCTCTGTTCAAAATCGACTAACGCAGCGCGTACTTTTTTCGCAACGCTAGTGCAAATCGCGGACGTTCCCATCTCGGCTGATCGTTGGGGCGGCGAGGCCTGCCCGTGCATGCAACTAACTACTTTTACATTCTACTACAACTCTATTTCTACAGACGAGTATAACGACAAGGTAGTGATAAAATGACTCACTCGAAGATGCGAAGACGTTGCACTGATTGTCCTTTTGAATGACAGTTTGTCCGGCATCTTTGGCATGAAACCTCGTCTGCTCCTTCGGCCCATCCCGACAATTTGTTTCGCACCGCTACTCGATATTGCGGAAGTACCCATCTCACAGTTGATCGTTGCAACTGGAGCATGGGCGCCTGAAATATCGAAAGATTCTATTGCAAACGCGATTCTTCTGATGCGCAACGCTAGTTCAACAAATCGAATTTAAAATGCTATTTAAAAAAGAAATTTAAAACTCTAACGTCTAAAATTCTAAACAGATATCTTTAGAACTACTTTAAATTATGACTATTTATTTGCAACATTAACTAGACATTTCATCAACTTTAAAAATGGATACTAGTCCAACGCGTGTAACAATTTGTTTCGCAACACTACTTGAAATCGCGGATGTGCCCATCTCACAGTTGATTGTTGCAGCTCGAGCATGGGAGCCTGAAAAGTCGAAAGACTCGAAAGCAAACGCGAACTTTTGGTGCGCAACGCTAATTCAACGAACAGAGATCCAAAAAACGATTACTTTAGATTATATGTAAAACAACAACAATATGAACTTTAAAAGCGCAGTTATCAAATTGAAATGTAATTTTGAACCGCGACTATTTGTGATCCGCAAGGCTACGCTCTAATCAATCTATACCGTAATATTAGCTTTAATCTCTGTTCAAAATCGACTAAATTCGACGCGTGGTTTTCTCGCAACGCTAGTGCAAATCGCGGACGTTCCCATCTCGGCTGATCGTTGGGGCGGCGAGGCCTGCCCATGCATGCAACTAACTACTTTTACACTTTACTACTACTCTATACTACTACTTCTACAGACGAATATAGTGAAAAGGTAGTGACGAAATGACTCACTCAAAGATGCGAAGGCATTGCAACGACTGCACTCTCTGAGCCGATCAGCGCGGTAATGATTTCATGCCGGATACTGCAAATGGGCCGGCTCAGAATCCAAGGTAAACGAAAGCAGCATTGAAGAGACCATGGCCCCCCCGAGCTAGTTTAAAGTAGGCCAAGGGAGTTTTAAATAACCCTTGGACTACTCTAAGCTAGCTAAAGGTAGACCATGATAAACAATGGCAGGCCATTGGTGGAGGACCCTTGGTTAACCATAAGCCAACTGAAGGTAGGCAAGGTAGACTAGAGTACTCCTGGAGGACCACTGATCAGCCTCAGGGTAAGCAAGGGAGGCCCGAGTAGGTCTGGATGACCACTGGTCAACCTCTGGGTAAAAAAGGGTAAACCAAGGTAGGCCACTGGTGAAGGATCCATGGTCAACCCTAAGCCAGCTGAAGGTAGGCAGGGGTAGGCCAGGCTAGCTCTGGATGACCACTGGTCAAGCCCAGTTTAGGCCACTGGAGGTGGACCCTTGGCCAACCCTACGCCAGCTGAAGGTAAGCAGGGATAGGCTAGGGCAGCTCTGGATGACCACTGGTCAACCTCGGGGTAGGCAAGGGTAGACCACTGGTGGGGGACCCTTGGTCAACCCTAAGCCGCTAAAGGTAGGTAAGGGTAGACCTGGATGGCTCTGGAGGACCACTGGTCATCCCCAAGATAGGCAGGAGAGGCCAGGGTACGTCTGGAGGACCCCTGGTCAGCCCCAAGGTAGCCGAAGACTCTCCTGGTCCCGGAGCTCTTCCGCTCCCGCCGGAGCCCCCGGCCCGACTGACTGACTAAGCGCGTTCCTCGGGCTTAGGTAAGCAGTGATGCGCAGCGCGCAGCGAAGCGCAACGCTCCCCACCCCAACTAATTTTGGTAGATCTCGATCGCCGTGATAATAATTATTGATAAATGTATTATTTTTGGCTGTATAATGTTTATAACAATTCCTCTTGCCAACGATGTCGACAAGCATCCTCTTGACTATTTACCATCTTATTTTTAAGTAAAAATTGCTAATAGTACTCGAGATACAGAGTAACTTTTAACACATGAATATTACCAAACAATATTATATCAAGCAAATGTAATTAATAAAGTTACTATCTCTGGCTGTTTAATGTTTATAACAATTCCTTTTGCTAATTATGTCGATAAGCACTCCCTCGACTATCTGACCATCTAATTTTTCAGTAAAAATATGTAATGGAACTCGAGATATTGAATATCTTCTGACACATGAATATTCGCGTACATTAATTTATCGAACACAATTCATTGATCAATTTATTATCTCTAGCTGCTTAATATTTGAAACAATAATAAAAATTACCTGAAGTAATTTATCAACAATTTTTGTGGAGGTAACTTCTATCTTCTATGCCCACAATGAGTAAGACAAGGAGAGTCCGAGTATTTGTCAAAGGTAAACACACAAATCGTTGTGTCACCTCTCTGGAAATCGTAAATAACTAATTAACTAGGCGTCGAATCTACATAAAACTGCAACAGAAATGTAGCTGAGACATCATTCTAGATCCTCCGATCACAAGGAAGATTATTTTTTACCAGAGATCTGTTAAATTATTTGAGTTTATTTTAGAACGAGACATAAAATGATTGTTTATAACTATTCAGTCTGAAATAAAATATGATGATAAACTATATGTGAAAGTAGCTGAAGGTCTATTCTATATTTCCTAACTGCAAATATTTGTAAACAATTCCTCACAAGTGTGTTACTAATAAATTTTCTGTCGAGTGTGCACAGTATTCAGCAGCTCTGTGTCTGTCTTTCTTTCTCTTCTTAAATGTGCATAAGTTCGTCTTTGTCGGATACAAACTTCTTTATCATATTCGCCAAATTTTTACCAGCGGGTTCGAAGTCCTGTAAAAAAATAGGCGGCACAAGTGAATAATACGTGGAGTATTTATGTACGAATACAATTGTGTTTTAAAGCTGACAACGCTGTAAAATCGAGCCTCCTCATACACACACTTTATGTGTTGCAACCTCATGTAGTTCACCACCTGACCGTTCCATTTCGATAGAGTCCGCTATCGTACTAGGACATTTTCTACAGAGTCGGTAATTCAGAACCGTAGACAGAAAAATTCATTGCATGCAATGTCTGTAGGTATCTTAAGTCTGTGCAACAATTCATGACTTATCGGTAACGTTGAGCGCAACACGAATATAGTAATGGGGTTCTAAAACCCCATGAACATGTGACAGGGAAACACAAGAGTTTGTGATATTACATAAGTCACAGGAATAATTATGTACTCAGATAGGGTGCTTAGTTTCGACACTTAATTTTTCTAGGATTGAATTATGCACAAGTAATAGTAAGTGAAAACGCCTGCAGGTGTCAGCGAGAAAGCAAGTGACAAATGGTGTCAAACGACGGTGAATCACTTTTCCAACAAATGCAGATTTTACAAACTTATTCTGGCTAATCTAGAATCGGGATATTCGGAATCGAGTACAAACTAATCGAAACTCATATTGAATATTTCTCTCGTAGATGTGGTACCAGTTTTGCGTCAGTTTTGTGTAGAAATCAATAAATTCGAGTCGACCGTCGAACCTTGCGCGCAGGTTTCTCTGTCGTGTATTATTTCTTTCACCGAGTATCTTTGGCGTCAAGATGTCTGCATCCGTCACAGCCAAACTTCAAGATGATATGAATAGCATACCATTGGCAGACGACGATCCTCAAGGTGAAGACTTTGCATCCACGTTTTTGACACAGTTATCCTAATTACATTATTGTCGCTGACTTGATTATAACCTGTTTTCTTCCGTCTTAACACCAATGAAATATTTACATATTTATCAAGTGTATCGACGTCAAACATTTTGTAAATCTTATGTAAATGTAGATCATACGTACCAATTTAGATTTAATAAGTTTAAAACTGTTTATGGAAATGATTGTATGCTGCCTTTTTGTTGGAAAACGAAACGGGTTTTGAATGTTTTTATTAGATTAGAGTCATATTTTCTTGTGTATAATGAGCTATTATTCATTATTTAACTGGTTTTTCATTCAGAAATGATGACATTTATAAGTACTTTTCTGTGCAGTGATTATTCCTGAAGAAGAAATTTTAGATAACAGCTGTCACTTATCTGATGCACTGGGCAGAGGACGCAGCATGGACTCCATTCCTTCGACCTTCACGAATGGCAGCTGTAGTCCCAATAGTACGTTTTAAACAGCTGACTTTTGGTAAAAGGTAGTTCATATAACATATAATAACTTTATTATAGGCTTCGATCCTGATATCAGCCCCGATGAACAAGAAGAAAAGGCTAGATTGATTGCGCAAGTTCTTGAACTCCAGAATACTTTAGATGGTAAGACCTACGTTTAAAATACAATCAAGCCTTTATAACTAGTGAATTTCCAGAAGACAATAATTTTTTTCATTGTGTTCTACTTTCACTGTGAAATCCTAGTGAAATTTCTAAATCTCTAATGGTTTTTATTTTTAGAATATATTCATTTGCATAACCAGTTCTTGATGTTGTTAAATCATGTAGACTACTTCATTCCTTTGTTTTTTAATAGGTAAATGAAACATGTATGAATGTTTAAAACAATGGTAGCATCAGATTTTTTCACAAGATTTTAAGTTAGAGATAATGTAAATAATAATAGCATGTTTGTAATATGCAACATATTAGGAAAAGCTCAATTTTCCTTGTTGCTTCTTCTGTTCAGATTTGTCACAGAGAGTGGACAGTGTAAAGGAAGAAAACTTAAAACTGAGAAGCGAGAATCAAGTACTCAATCAGTATATCGAAAACTTAATGTCTGCATCTAGTGTTTTTCAGTCCACGAGCCCAAACACCAAGAAAAAGTGAATTTATGTCTTAAACTAGAGACAAATTCTGAAAAAACAGGGATCTTCAAATAATGTGATCGTCGGCTCTTCGTAAAAAGTGTGTACATGCTTTCATTTTACAACACCTTATTAAGAACACGTTAAAGGAGAAAGAACAAATTTATTGTAGATATAAGGGATTTCAAGATGCCGTATAATAGATATGCTTATTCAGGTAATTACTGTTTTGTCAGTATGTACACACTTTTTACAAAGATGGCATATGTGAGCGAAAATGTGCTTGTTTTCAAGAATTTTGGACTATGTCCAATTGAAAATTCGTGGATCGAACTGTATATTTACTTTTTCCTTCAGTCACTTCATACGCTTCTTGCTTCAAAAGCAACGTGCTTGTAATTATTATATATTGCCAAAGAATTCCATTTTGCATTTATATACTACAGTTTTATTTATTGATTTATCCTAGGTGTGTAAGAGGTGTATAATCTCAATGATTATGAACAAAGTTTATGAAAATTTATAAGCAGAAGAAAAGGAATTAATTCTTCCGATGCTAAGTTTATATATTAACAAACCAATTCAATTGTGACTTGGACATTTATAGACTTTGAACAAATATGCATCAGAGGTTACATGCAACTAGGTCTTATGTAGACTCTTATTTTTTATAAATTTTTTATATAATAAATGATATTTTATTCAGTTATTGTTATTATTGGTTTGTGGGTGTTTATGCAAAGATTTTAATTTTTTGTATATTTTATACGAATCGGTAGAAGAAAAATTTGTTTTTCTAAATTAAAATATTCTTTATGGTCAGAAGAAATTACAAACGACATTAATGTTCGTTAAATTAATTATTGAAATCCGTGCTCACGGTCTGTCCATTTTTATCTGAATAAAAAATAAACTATTTCTTTAATTTATTAGTATCTAATCAAATTAAAAAACCATTTGTTTTTTATCTCTGGAAGAGACTATAATTAATTTTAGGCATCCAAACAATGCTGTGATAAGCATCAGATAATCATACCGAAAGGAAATATCGTTCAATATTGCATATGTGATTATAATTCTAGATATTTATATATTTTTCTTGATATGTGTGGAAGATATCATTCTAATACATTTTTTGGCTAAACCGCTTTATAAAAACTCAATTTTGTTAATCTCTCTAGATGTATGTGACCTTTTAATGATTGGACAGCGATGTTCACGTCAGATCCATCTTTTGAAAAGATTCCTTCAACTTACAGGCGTATGGTGACCCATTTAAGCTAATGGTTGCCCATGTTAAATGTATTTATAAGAGGTAGCTTTAAAAAGAAGTCTATTTATAAGAAATACGATTAGAAAGAAAAACGCATACGTATCTAAATAGAAAATGTTATTCCAAGCTCAGATTTCAACAAGTATACTGATTCTCTTGAGATAGTAGGTACCCAAAACACCTTTTGGGAGGTAAGAATTACGAGGTTTATTATGAATTTTTCAATTGATGTTTCCATCTACCCTTACCTGAGGGATGCTACTGAAGAATTGTAGCTTTCTAACATGTTGAAGTGTTTTCATTTGGTAGATCTCAAGAGAATCACTATGGTTGTCGTGTAGTAACGATATAGTAAGGTTCTAAATCTAGTTGAACTATAAATGGAAGATCGTTTTGTGTCCTTTGATCGCCTCAGCCACTTCAAAAATTACCGAAACTGATCTAAAAATGACCTTTTTCTGTACTGGTGTTACTATTGACACTCTTTAATAGCCGTTGATCCTGAAAATTATTATGATCATACTAGATTTATTACCACACTATACCGTTACCTCGAACTATATGTAAATGTTTTAATATTAGCATCGAAAGAATTAATTATGAAAATCGAACGATATTCATTACTCAAGAACGACTATTATTTTATTAGCATTTCGTCTCAGATATATTTTATTTATGATATTTTAAATTGCGTTTGTTGAAATTGATTGCTGGCAGCTTATTTGATATTTACGGAATAAGATGCGAGGGTAATAAGTGTTTGTAGTTACCGTATTTAATCGAACACCGGCGTTTTTTAATTGAGGCTTTTCGCTTAAGAGTTTCGATATACCTGTATACAATGTATGTAGGTGTACAAAAGAGATGAATAGTAATTACATATAAATATATTATATTACATATAATTATTATATAATAAAATAAGATTGGCGTTCGTACGAATGCTGCGAGCGAAGAGTCGAATTCAGATTGCGATCGAATTAGATCGGTACACTTTGTTTGCAGCATGATCGATCAACGACTAATATTATTAAAATGAAAAAAAAGGAAGAATGTACTGCAATTTGAAACTGCAACTTGCGATGAAGGTTCAGTTGAAGGGCACAAGCAGAATGCACAATCCCAAACTATTCCGTTGTTGAGTAACAGTGTTATAATAAACATTATATTCTATTGGAAGGTGACGAAGTTGTTTATTTATCTTAAAAGTACCATAGAAACTCGTACCTAAATTGTTATCCCCCGATTTGAATTTCAGTTTCGTTATCGTTGACAGAAGATTTACATGATTAATTATCGATGAATTACACTGTTCAACACATATTTGGGACTTTAATTTTCAATAGGCGGTTCTTATACATTTTCATGTGTTGATTATGAATTCCTAAATTTATTTATCGTTCACGTGCGGTTTTCAAAAAATTCGTTTTAAAAATAGTTCATTTTTCAATACATACATGTTTCATACATAAATAGTCATTATTATGCACTCAATATAGTTTAATCTTACATTACTATCCCAAACATTAGAACAGATTTATTATGTTTAAAGCACACTACATCCCCAAGGTTGAATACGTCTATTCTTTCGAAACAAAGATATGAAAAATATATAAATTCGAGTTCAGTACACACAGATCTATAAGAAACGCTTATTGATATAACTATTCATCATTTTATAAGAAACTTTTAAAAATGTATTAATAGTTAGAATTCTGAAGAAATAAAAAAATTGTTGAACAGTGTTATTCTATACATGAATTTTAGACATGTGTGTATATCAATGGTCCACAACAGATTTAGCTGTTTAATAGTAAAGATTTTCATGTTTTTCAATCTGCATAATTTTTGTGACTTCATAAAATGATCGATTTACAATGCGAGGCATTAGGTGTAGACGTGCGGCAGCAATTAATCTTGACGTATAGCTAAAAATTGTATCGCCTTTTGGCCCCAACGTGTTTTTGATCCCGGTTTTGCCCTACCGTTTTTCTTTATGCCTATCCACCATCCGTGGTTCGCATATTTTCGCGAACGAAATGCGTCATATGAACCAACGTTCCATTGTTCCCACTCTGTATTGTCCTTGTTCACGTTCGGCTGTAAAAATGTAATAATAAATAAACAGCAGCTGGTTTATTAGTTGTTAACACCAAGGGAAGAGGCTTATTCTACGTGAAAGAATAATTTTTTTATTGGAGGCTTAGGTCTCCTCCTTTGAAAAAATTAAGGGTAATTATATAGAAAAGGTCTGCGTACTCCGATTTTGATGAAATTTTAATATGTTATGGAGCATCATAGCATAGAATTGAAATGATTATACATAGAAGTTTCAGTCTTTCTAGTGTTAAACCTCATGCTCTTACCTCTCCGTACAGACGACCCTTTTTGTTGAAAGCTAGGTAAAGGCCAGTTTCGATGCTCTGCATTCGAATTATACCAAATGCAACTGGTATAATGTGAAATAAGGCTACAAATTGATAAAGGTATCACGGGTATAGTATGCCGAGTATATTATTTTACATGTTTGTAAATGATTAATAATCATAATTACCATGTGGTTCACTGGTGCCACTCAAACCCAGAACCCGGCCAGAATTTGAAACAGCAAGATGATAACCAGTCCGACAGAAGAATTTGATTACTAGACAATTGTAAACTGGATTTTCCGCGAGTTTCTTCGGATCCCATATTACGCAAGGCGGGGGCTTAACTGACCCAGTAGTCACAAAATGCGGTTTTCTGAAAGAATGAACAGTTCCAGGTTTTAGTGTGAATATGGCGTTCCACGAAACGTTCACTAAATTAAATGTTGGAAGGTTGATCTCACAAGCTGAAGCTTCACCGTATAAAACTGGGTTGATATCCCCTTAACTTTTACTGTGTGTCTTTGTCGCTACAATGGAAATGTGTGTCATGCAGTTTATTAGCTGCTTTTCTTACATGGCTGTCTTATGAGTAACTACGCAGGAATATAACAATTTTAATTCTGTCACCACGGGTCAAGTATTTTTTGGGCAAATATTTTTATTTCTATAAATAGGAATTTTTTGTATAAACTGTTACGAAAATATTTGTCACATTTTTCTGATTCAAATGACGCAAGACATGATACAATTTGTGTCTCACGACTAATGAAATAAATGTAATGAAAACAGGGGCACGGTATAATATATAGATAAAGTTAATACGAACAGACACATGAAGATGGTGTGCTATTTATACCATATCATTGCGTTTGGAAAAATGGGCCGATCGACTTTTCAGGTCAGTGAGCTTCGTGAATGAAGCGTACCCGTTGCAGTGTAGATGTTTTCCGACCCTGTTAATTTTAAACAGACGCTCGAGGGGAAGAATGGCAATGCCGATAAACTCCAGGCAAGAAGCGGAACGTCAACTGATAATAATCAAGCTAATGGTACCGATAACGAGACACGAATACATTAATATTCCTGGCATGTTTAAACTCATGTCCGAGTTCTGTACTCCTCGAATAAGAAAAGTACTGATATTCATCCATGTAGCCCACTTTGACAAATTAAAATTATTTCTTTATTTTTCTATATACATGTCAAATAAAAATGGTAACATGCATGTAATGTGTAAATTACATGTGACAGATTTCTTTAAAAAATAAAATTTCGTTTTATATTGTTGTGAATGTTAAATAAATTAGGTACATTTAATACCAAATGCAATCATTCGCTTTTTTTAAATTACGTATATTTGGATTTGAAATGAATTTTATCATTGAATTCCTTACTGTATAAAACATAAGTCACAGATGATCCAGCTTTAAATCTGGAAAATTAAATCTATTAAAGATGTAGTTTGAACAAATTGCCCTTATAACTGGTTAATAAATGGCCACTATTTTTGTATTATTGAATTTACTTCTGAAAAATTTGTTCTTCAACAACGTATTTTTTAAACCATTTAGTACTGAGTTTGTCAGCATAAAGCAAGAATTATTTGCAATTGTAATACGAAATATTTTTATGTCAATGTGTGTCTGACTTCCCGGAGTGCTGAAGATGCTCAGGATGCTGATGAGAGCAGAAATTCACAAGATGTTTAAAATTCACCATTTGTAAGATTACGTCTTGACATTGCGCAAATACGCCTCCGTTAATTACACGTGGTATGATCTATTTGTTAGAACTCGGGCACGGTCATATACGTCGATTTCAATTTGCGGTGCATGTCGTGCGTGCGCTATAATGCAATTCGCGCGGAATTGCAGTTCTGTCGGTTGCCACGGTTCTCGAATGTCGGTAATGATATAACACGAACGGTACCTACTACACCTAGTGACCCTGCAATAATATACAACGCTGAAAGTTAATCGAGTCAAGTGACCAATCTGTGCAAATCATACTGAGTATCGAAGGGTAACTACGCGTTCATCGTCAATGCCATGATCGAGGGACGTTTCGCTGCATTTATACCTGCACCTTCAAATATAGTGCTACCTATATCAATTCGTATCTTCATAAGAGCAGATTTTAAATATTTTGCTCATACAATGGATACAAAACGTATTCGAACCAGCGTCGTCAGATCGGTTAAATCGAGGATAATAGTTTACCACCTCTCTGATCACCAGAGTAATATGTACCACGTTGCGCGGCACGTCACGTGACCAGTCTACGGTCTTCGTGGGGAACGTTGGAGTGTGCTCATAGTAGTGAAATGGGATAGTGGAAGGGGAAAAGGAGGAGAGGAAAATCTACCCAGTTTTGGGTGTTTCTGGCGAGACTGATTCGAACACTGAATTTCCGATGCTCGAGAAATTGTCAATATTTGAATTATGATAATTTCGTTAAAAAAATTGTACACTAATAAATTTGAACTCGTGTTAAAACTCGAAGCCTCTTATTACCCAGACCATTATTCATTTTCTCCTAAGATATTTGTTCATGATATACGGTGACCGAAATAATGTTCACTTTATTTTTGTGATGTAAATATGTGTTTTATGTAATATTTCTTTGTTTATTTATCAGTTAGTGATTCTTTATAGCAGTGGTGGGTACGGGTGGAGCCCCTCAAACACCTGTTTCTCCCGTCAACCTCTCTTTCATGCAGCGCGCACGTTCGTTGCGTACGCTGATGTCTCGTGTCTTCGTTGCCCCATTGTACCGCGCTTGCTGGAAGGGGACAGAGGTCGCTACGGTGTGAACGGTTTTGCCAATTGAGGCAAAATTGCCCATCGCTGCTTTATAGTGTAATTAGTAACACACATAATTTGTTTAAATATTATAACAATTATTAATATGATCAACAAATTTAAATTACAAAATTGATAATTTATGTGCGAAATAAACATAAGTTCACTCAATGTTTTTATATTTAAAATTTAGGTAATACGACAAAGACAAAGAAAATTGAGTATTTAATTGATTCTCCGGTGTTTTTGATGATCTCAAATATTCTTTACATTGAATCTATTAATTCTTGCAACATTTCTGTTTTTATCTGAGACCACGCTTCTCCGATGCTATCTTTTAATTGATTTACACTGGTATATTGTTTACTGCAAACTCTACGTGCCTGAAAGGTTTTTAATTGGGTTAAGTTCTAAATTTGTTGATGGCCAAGGAAGACCACTTGGCAACAACACTTTTGCTGTTTCATAGCATTTTTTAATCGATTCTACACGATGAATTGGGGCACTATCATGCTGAAAAATCGAATATGGTCAGCTAATTCTGTCATCATATTCATCTAGCACATATTACAGTAATTTTTGGTATTTTTTAGCATTGACGGAAACCCCATGATAACGCTACATCATCTACAATTCCTGCTCAGTTTGATCTCTTTTTGATCACGCGAATCATACCAGTAGCACTAAAAACCACCCGAACCGTCTAAATAAAATTTTTTCTCATTTGAGAAAATCACGTTTCTTCATTTTTCGCAGTCGTTAGTACTATTTTTGTATCCACTATCATATTTTCATTATCACATATTTTGGATCCACTGTCTATATTTTATTCTTGACAAAAGAAATATTACTTGAGTGCAAGCTTTTGAGTAAGTGCTGAATTGGCTAGTGAATAAAAAGAATTTATAAGTAATACTAATAATTTTACAGGGTGAGGCATCTAAAACATACCACCTGAATAACTCCAATGCTACTGGTGACAGAAAGAAATGTATCAGTCGAAACTTGCTTGGCTTCGATTGGTGGCATAACCTCATGTTAATATTTTCTTTTGTAAATGGATGCGTAAGGGACACATGAAGGTCAACTCCGGTTTTTTAAATGGAATGATATATTTCTCTATGTACTATCTCATAGGTCGTTTTAAGACGCGTACAGTGACCTGCGACTCAAGATCATTCAGATCTCTGAATATTGTTCACCGCAATTGACCTTCAACATTCTCGAATGACCTTGAATCGTAGGTCGTACGTAAAGAAATATATCATTCCATAAAAAAAAAAAGAAAAACGGAGTTGACCTTCATATGTCTTATACGCGTCCACCTACAAAAAAAACTTTTGACATGAAATTATGTCACCCTCAAAATCAAACAAGTCTCGTCTGACACATTTTTTTCTATCACCAGTAGCAACCGAGTTATTCGGATGGCATGTTTTTTATGCTTCACCTTGTATGCAGAGTGTTTCCGAAATCATAGTACTAACGGCCAGGTGGTGATTCTACATACAAAAACAAGACGAAAAGAGAGAATAACATTTTTTTGTCTAACGCCTCGTTTTCGAGAAAAACGATTTTTTAAATCCATCGAGTTCGCGTGCTCTAGTTAGTACAATCTTACAGCAAGTAGATACGGTAGATCATGATCAGACGAATCAGCCGATTTCTATTTAATAGCTCGCGTACTCGCTGAATTTTGAAACTCGATTTACCCGAAGCCGAAGCGTCAAACGAAAAAATGCTTCTTCTGTTTCTCGACTTGTTTCTAATGTAAATCACCACGCGGCCGCTTCTACCAAGATTTCGGAAGCACCCTGTATAAAGTGGAGTACTTAGAAAATTGATACGTTAAGTTCTGTGGCAAGACTGTTGAGGATTCAAGTCATGGAATTCGGCGGCTATTGTTCTACCGGCGAACATGTCGTCGAGCGGCTTTTGCGCTTATTTAGATACGTTGTTCAAACCGCGTGTTGTCGTTGCTCGGCCGCGTAGCAACAGCAGGTGTTTATACCGGCCAAATTCCACGGCTTGAATCCTTCTAATTTAACGAATAACAAGGATCATACGATCCGTCGTGAGCCGATCACGACAAACCATCTCGCCGGGGAAATCCTATTTAAGGTCCTTCCCTTGGCGAAGCGGTCCCTTCTCGCTCTTCTCGCTCTCTTGGAGCTCGTAGCCGCTGCAGTTTCATTGTATTTCTTCGCGCTATTCTCGGCTAGTGTTTCTCACGGTCTATCGCTTCTCGCATTTTCTCATTCACGCGTGCTCTCTCGTTCGCCCTCTCGAATCGCCCTTCTCTGCCTGCGAAAGCCAGCATTGTAGAGCTTTTTCCAGAGCGGTCAGCGTGCTCGACGTGCGGTTGTTCTACCACGCTGCGTTTTCCGACATCGTCCTCGTGCTCGCTCCGATCTCGCGGTCGCGCCCTCCATTTCGCGGCAAGATCTTCTTCGTCGTGCGCAAGATTTCCGTCGCGGGCGGCACACGTTCACGTGCCGTCTCAAGATTTCCGTCGCGGCCCCTGAAGGAAGATATCCGTCATTCGCGCCTGGACGAGCCGGGTTCGATCCGTCGTGTAGCTTCGTAGTTCAATAAACTATTCCGTGGCGTTTCGCACCTACGTCAGTGTTTCACGTCTCCTCTCACGTCTCCTTCCGCGCGCGTTGTATCCTAGAACGGTACCGGTCTCAGGCGCCTTCGAACCGCGTTCGGTCGCCAACATTTCTGGTCCTTCCAGCCGGATCGCGCGGAAGTGACGAACAGTGACGTGTGGCGAAGTGAAACTTTCGTCATGGCAGAAGCCCTCGCCACTCAAGTTCAGTGTCAGCGGGTGATTCACCGAGCGCTCATCAACCTCAAGAAGGTGGGAAAGGACAATTGGACCAAAGCTCTCCTTCGCACGCGGATTCTCCACCTCAAGGATCAATGGCGGCAGTTCCAGGCTGGCGATATTCGGCTTTCTACGCTCACCGACGCAGAACAGCAGAAGACGCTGCCATACTTCTCCGAGGAGCAGTTCGACGCAACGGAAGCTGCGTATCTCGAGGCCCTCGCCTTCATCACGGAGCGACTCGACGAACTCTCCGGCGAAGTAAGTACCGAGTTCTCTCTAGCGTTACTTCCAACGGGTCTACTCTGAATGATCAGCTGTTTTCGGGCCCCAAGTTTCAACTGGATCTGTCAGCTATCATTCTCCGCTGCCGTACATTTCGACTGGTTTATACAGCTGATATCGTGAGAATGTATCGTCAGATTCTCGTTGATGAGCGCGACATCGATTATCAAAGAATCCTCTGGAACCCTAGTTCCACCGGCGATCCACAGGAATTTCAATTGCTCGCCGTGACGTATGGGATGATCTGTGCGCCTTTTTTGGCGCTCCGGGTTATTCGACAACTCGTCGTTGATGAGGGAGCTCTCTACCCGCCAGCGGTTCCCGTCATAAATTCCCATGCGTACGTTGACGACGTTCTGTACGGCGGTGACGACATTTCAGCTATACGTAACTCCCGCGATCAGCTGATCTCACTTCTACAACGCGAGAAATTCTCACTCCGTACAGTACAGCAATTCTGAATTCCTCTCCGGGCTCGATTGCATTTTGGAGAACTCCGTGTTCTTCACTTTTTTTTATGTGATCCTGTAGATATCGATGAAGACATTCCGAAAATGTGTGTATGATTGTTAGGAATTCACTGGTTTATAAGTTATACGCGTGTAAAGATCAGCAGTTTTAAGCGTTTTTGACAGATTAGAGCGTCGCCATATTGGATATTCGTTGAGTGGTAGAGGTAGCTAGGTCTGTTTGGCGCATGCGCTGTATAGATCGTGAGTGTTCAGCGCATCTGTCAGATAATATGGTATATTTGCGGAATCGGCTAAATAGTACTGAGCGTATGCGCTAAATGTGGTTACATATACTTTGTAAACATAAGCAATTTCAAGTGTTTTTTACAAATTAATTATTAATACGTTTATTGTTGATTTCAAAATGGCTAGTTCAAGTATTAGAAATTTTAACATTAGATACATGCCAATTAGTAAAGAAGAAGCAATTACTTGTGCTCAAGTATTTTGTGATTGTGGATTGTTGCGGAAATTTAAAAAATGACGTACTCATCGGTGCGAAATGAAAATTTATAACAATAATCATGGAATCGGTCGTTTTTGGTGTCCAGTAATTAAAATATACAGAATCACATACAGGATTTCAAAAAGAAGGTACAGTCCAAGATGGTTTGGGGTTAGCTCGTCGTGGGAGGGGAGAAGGCCGGCCTGACCATGGTAAATATAATGTTTCGCATTTTGATTTAGTAAATGTGTTATTATTACATACGTGTTTGTGCTGCTATCTAATGGATCTGTTCGGAAGTATTTAGACCATTTTATGTGTATCGTCTAGCAAATATATCAATATGGCGGCGCTTTATCCTATCAAAAAGGCTTAAAAGTGTTCAACTTTATACGCGTATAACTTTTTAACCAATGAATTCCGCATAATAAGGATTTCATTTTCGGTGTTTTCTTGTCGAAATCTATAAGATTGTATAAAAATAACTTGAAAAAAGAGTTCTCCAAAATGCAGTTAAACCCCTCTCCGACATGGATCCGTCGCACCATGGTCTCGCGTGTTCCAAGGATCTCTCTACAGACGATCGAATTAAAATTCTCGGGATTCGGTGGAATCCGTCGGATGACTCGTTTCAATTTCACGTCACACTTTTCGACACAATTCCGTCAACGAAACGCGCTATTCTCTCCACTATCGCGTGGCTATACAACCCCCTCGGCTGGGTCACTCTGGCGATTATCAGCGTCAAGATCCTTATTCAAACACTTTGGCGCCTCAACATTGCTTGGGATGATCCCATCCACGTTCCTTCATATTCTCAATGGACAGCGATTTATTCTCGCCTGTCGCTCTTGAACGAGCTCAAAATACCACGATGGAGGAATTACATTAAATGACGAACGTTACGCTCCACGTCGTAATTCTTTTGCCCATAGGAATCAATTTATTTTATCGTATGACTTGTCGTAATCGTTCCAGGTGGAAAGAGTTGCAGAAGTCGATAACAAAAACTGTTGAGTTAGGACCACGCGGGATGGAGAGTTAATCGATTCACGTGATTAATGAACGCCCGTTGTAGTACACGTTACAGGGAAATTACGTACGCCGACTTAGCGGCACATTGTGCTTGCGGGAAACTTATTGTAAAATATGCATTGCCTTTTCATCAATGTCAGCAAGTCGTACGTCATTGAGAATATTAATGCCGATAATGGAACAAATTTTCTTTAGATGCAATCGTTCAGTTTTTACATCAAACAAAGTCGTAGCTCTTTCGCACACAGTCCTCTGCAAATCACTGTTTAATTTTACTTCAGAGTAACAACTATTAATCATCGAATTACAAGTACTACCTTCTCATACAACACCATGTGCATAATCAGATACTAAATTCATCAGTTATTATAATTATGTCTACCGTGTCCAATATTACTACCTCTTAAAAAGTTACTGTTAAATAATAAATGCTATATTGTATATCATTCAATTTTCGGGATGACGTATTTAAAAAAAGATTGTAGTTAATAAAAGAAAATCTGAAAACAAATTCAATTCAAATTTACTCATAATTTTATGCTCAAAAGTTACTAAAAATATTCTTTTATTAATTATTGGTTCGCTACGAATTTTATGCGCTTACAACAAATATATCAAACGTAATAAAAATTAACAAAGCTTAATAATATTATTATTTAATCTTTACATCGATAAAAAAATCTAAATACACAATATGAATTGTTATTTGTTTTCGATTTTTATAAATTGAACAGTAAAAACATGAATTGTTATTAAATATTGATTCGATTGTAAAATACGTGATAAAAGTCCAGAAATACAATATTCAGAATATTATCTTGGATCATATTAACTATTCATTCAATGATTTCATCAACGTAGGTTGTTTTGCTCCATCGAGGATTTGATGAGTATGGTCAAACTGACTTTAATTAGTGATAGAATTTTAATTAGTAAATCTACGATAGACAGTTTGAACTATCAATTGAAACTTTGTAAGCTGCATCCGGGCGTGATCAATACTTAAACAAGATTACAAAGATTGAGCTCTGTCGATAGTTCGTAATCACTAGCAAATACCCATTCTCATCGAACTTCACTGTAGTCGTGTGCCGCCTCGTCTCTCGCTTCCCTCTGCGATCCCCATTGATCTCCTTTTCGTTCTTCGTCCCTTTCTCCTCACCGATCGATAGATCAGAATCGTAGCTGTCGTCACTGCAACTGTCATCTATGTCGCTGCATTCTTCGTCGCATGTTGGCGCCTCCAAGTTTTCGTGGATCCAGCGAAGACTCATTCTCCTATGTTAATTTGTCTAGATAGCTAAAATTAAAATGTTCAAAATCTTATTCAAAATAGTCGTCTGAAATTGTAAGTTATAAATTGTTCAATCATTCATAATTTACGGAATCTGGATAGAAATCAGGTATTAAATATCGAAACAATGGAAAGTGGAATAAATATGAGTTTGCGATAGTTTCGTTCTGTTGATAGAAGGTGTCATACATTTAAAAAAGTACTCCAAATTATATAGATTCATAGCGATATCGAAACCAAGCCAAGCCTTCATTCTGAAAGTAGTCAAGCCTACAGTGGATCCAAAAGTATTTGAACACAAAATTTCTGTTCCTCGAGAAATTGACAATATTTAACCTGTTGTAGTTTCGTAAAAAAAATCGTTTAGCAATAAATTTAGACTAGTTTCAAAACCTGAAGATTTAATTTTCTCACACTATAATTCATTTTTCTCCAATATATTTTTACATGATGTATGAGATTAGAAGCTGAAGACCCGTCTTTCCTTAAAAATGCTATAAATTGAAACCTCCGTGAAAACATTAAAACATGTTATTCGTGAATGAATCCTCTACAGATTTGAAGATTGTATCCTTCCGTTTACAGTGACTCCTTAGAAATTGCCGTACAATTTGTTTTCACTGTTCTGTGGAACGAAAATGACGACCAAGTTTGGTGGTACATAACTCTCATGGTGTACCTTATGTCACTGTAAAATTAACTGTACACCTTTTATTTAAACTTTAATAAAACGATTTAAAAAATCGTATATGGAGTTTTTTTGTGTCGTTGTAAAGGGGGGATTTAAATCTTCAAATCTATGGAATAATCATTCACGAAAAAAATTGTTCAATGATTTTAGAGACGGTTCAATTGGTAGCACTTCTGAGAGAAAACATTAATTCAGTTTTTCACATGCCACGTCGTGCAAGATTGTCTTAGGTAAAATGAATGACGACTAGCAAAAATAGAAGCTTAAGAATGAGACTAGATTTATTATTAAACTATTGTTTTCAACGAAATTATCACAATTTAAATATGACCGACTTCTCGAGAATTCGAAATTTTGTGTTCACATGCTTTTTGAATCTACTGTGTATCACCATGTTCAATTTTTAGGATAAATTTTATGACATATTTCTCCTATATTATCAACTAACAATACGATTAACTATATCTTGTATTATTATTTATAGTAACGTATAGCTTATTACATGTTGTGACATATTAATTCATTATGATTTATCTTATATTTTATTATAATGCAATAAAGCATAGTTTCTTCAATTCCAATAAATGTGACTATAAAAGTACATATATAGATTTTGATTTAACAAATTTTTATCGTAGTGTCGTGGAAGCATTTCTTTTTGTCAGGTTACCAACAGAAGAAGCACAAGGGACTAACGGTGGTTTCGGTCTGTTAATGTTCAATTACATGATCGAGGAAACAATGACACAGCCACAAGCACTAATTCATGTAACATTAATACGTGAGTTCAGGATTTAATTATAGGGTAATGTCTCATAAATAACATCGGAGTTCTATTTACATACTCGATACGATATTAATATAGATCAAAGAAGGTCTATTTAATTTTTAATCCAATATTATATTATACAGGGTCCGGTCTATAAACTATTCGACGCACAAATAAGTATCAACGTTTAAGTTATTATTAAATCAAATAGTGTACTATCGCGTTCTAAACAAATGTTTAAATAAAAATTCGTTAATCTTATTTGAATCGTAAACAATATTCTGCATTCTTTAACGCGTGTAGTATACCAATTCCGACAAACTCAACTAGATTTCCAATTTACTTTCGAATTTACGGTAGAAAGTACGCCGTTATTCTTTTCTAATAGCAATTAAACGCAGATGCTCAACGCATTATTATTTAATTCCTGTAATTACCATCTACCATGAAATATATATTCCCAAGATAAAAAATCATTCTGTGTTAAAACTTCTAAATAAATAATACTTTCTCTACGAATTTGTCTATGAATCTTAATTTAGCATCAATTAAAACGCCGGATTATGCTCGCTCGCAGCGCCAAATCAAAGCGAAGTCTCTCCAACGTGCAGTTTTGATTTCGTAACCTGTTGAGAGTGCGCTTTAAAGAAGAAAATTAATCAAACTAAATTAAAAGCACGATTTTATTACATTGTTGAATCAAATTATTTAAGACAAAAAAAGTGTATTCATATGTACAGTTAAAGTTCTGACATGAAATCCGAGAATTTGAAAAAAATTTCTTTTTACAACCTCCAGCTTCAAAAAATATCATGAGATCTTTGGTTTGAACCTTGGACTTTAAAGGTTGTTTTCACTCTATCAACGTACTCAGTTATCAATAATAAAATTCATGTTAAATTTTGTTTAAAAACTATTGCAAAACACTCGTGTTAGGATGGAGAATACTTGAGAACTACCATCTAACGTCCCCGGTAACGCGCCTCAAAAAAGAAAATAGATAAGACGTTGAGAAGAAAATTGCTGATCACTATTAACTCCAGTAAACTAAAAGCACAATTCGAGTTTGAATTTATTATTTATTATTCATACTGTTTGCTTAAACGATATCTTTTAAAATTTATTTGAACAGCTAAACAACACAATTTAAATCATTTCGATTTTCACATTCTAGCTTTTAACTTACTAAGAAACCTTTGGCTTTAATTTTTCACTTTATAGATTGTTTTCACCCCATCAACGTGGACAGTTGTCAATAATAAATAAAGCACATGTAAAGTATTTTCTTGAAAACTATTTCAAAAATTGCTGTTTTTCAAAATGCCATACAATGAGAAACACTAACTGTGCCACCATTAAAGGAAATTCCGATGATGCTTCCATTAGAATTCGTTAAATAAATTTCATCATTCCAGCACATATTGTTATAAAAATTATGAGAGATCTACATAAATTCTTGTATTCTAATTTTTATAAACCAACGTATACCAGTATACGTATATCACATTCATGCTTGGCATGGTTAGTGTTAAGAAGTGCCATTTAACGTCCCCGAGAGCGCGCCTTAGAAAACAAAATGATTCAACCGTTGAGAGGAAAATTTCTAGTCACCATTAACTACTGGGAATTAAATTCACGATTCTCTATATTTATAACACTCACTGCAAAATAAGTTAACTGACTCCGTTGAAGCGTTATCCACGAGGAAAAGGAATGAGCAGAGCAAGTGCCTCTGTCAGGTTTCGAAGACGGTTTTCCGACTGGCAGTGTCACGCCGGGAACAATCCCGGCAAAAAACACTGTAGCCGAACGACAGCCCGGATTTCGCAACACTTCCTAGCACGTCTATTGAACAGGTCGAGTTCCGTTTCACGGGGTCCACGAGCACATTGTTCGCCGCTACGATTCACTACTGTCGATGGATGTGCAGACGCACCTCTACCCACCTAGGTGCTCCACGTTTATCACACGACTGAGCCGACTCTGCGGAGAGAGCTTCGTTGGATAATACTGGATATGACGCCGGTCTATTGGTAGACGGCGTAGTCAGCAGTGGTCAGCAATCCGAGGTAGACTAAATTAAAAATGGGACACGCGGCGAAACTTGAAGAACAAGAAAGAAAGATCTTTTGTTACCGGCGCGCTCGCGTGAATTTTTGTAACTCCACCTATCAACGACAAACAGCGAGCGAGAATGTTGACGTTTCGCGGTTCGTTAGTTCCTCTCTGTTAGCTTTTCCGGGTGCCCGCTCGCATTTGACAGAACGAGAGATCTTTTTGTTTTGATCTACTGATGAACCCTTCGCGCGGAACACATCTTTCAGGGCACCTTGTAATTGGAATTACAGTGAGTAGCATAATTGAACCGAATGAATCCATTTTTTTTCGAAGGATCATTATTTGTGTATTTAAAGGACAGAGTCCCGAAAATCTCAAGTAGCACAGATTTTAGTTTAGCTTAATCTTCTAACCGGATGAATTGACTCGTCATTCATGTTTTCTATCACCTGTCGAGAATTTTTCATTTCCTTCTTCATCCAACAAATAATTCTTTCATTTTATTGTGTCATAATATCCATATTAGTATATACAATTCCGTATTTACAGCGATTGAGGCAAGAGTTTTGATATGTGAGATTTATTTTGTTTACGTTGCGTTCGTCCTGAATGTCTATGACTGAAAAGTCACTCAGTTAAAAGGTTAAAAAACGATTAATATTCGAACTCTGTTACATTTCGTTTAATTGTTACGGTATTATATTCCTGGCTTGATTTTGCACCAATCCAAAACACTGACAAAACGATATATTCATTACTTTGCTCAAAGACCATTGATACCAAAATATCTTTGATAACAAAATATCAATAACTAAGTGTGCTTATATCTATTCGTCATAAGCAAACTGCGGATCTTTATGCAAACTAAAAATTTTCTACCTGAATTGCAACAAATTGGAGTGAAATAAAACGTTGTTTCCATTTTTAATATGTTTAACAGGCTGAAAATACTACAACATCTTTTTTAAATTGTTCTAATGTCTTTTCTGTTTTTGAAATTATACCTATTCGTTTTTGTCATAAATCTATAAAAGTCTAGTCATAAGGTTCTGGAAGTATTTGTATTCTTTTTAATGAAGTTATGATGGTTCAAATATTGAAAATTTCTCGAGCATCGGAAATGTAGTGTTCGAATACTTTTTAGATCCACTATACATTTCTGTGTAATTTTACAGAATCGTTCTATTTTTCGAAAAGTCAAGCAAGTTTGTTAGAACTGAACCGTCAAGCGTTGTCAAGTTGTCAAGTTGAGTGCCGTTTATTTCGGTCCAGATTCATTCGTAACCTGTATGTTTGAAAGGAATGATCGAATAGAAAAATATTTACATTCTGAAGAAAGTGGACAGGAGATTCAGGCAGAGCAATAAACGCAACTCATGTTTAAAAGACCTGCGAGTCTGTTTCGTTTTATTTCATGACATACACAGGATGCTCGCAAGTGCCAAACTACAATAAATGATTATTGATAAGTATATTTACAGTTATATCTGTTCGGAAGTTCGAAACCACTCTGTATATTATGTTGTTTATATTGCTGTTGTACAAGAATTATCAATAAACAGCGGATCTTTGTGCAAAGCAAAAATATTCTACTTGAATTGCAACAAACTGGAGCGAGATAGAAATTTATTTTCTTTCTTAATATGCTTAATGGGCTGGAAACAATATAACAGTATTTATGAATTTTTCTAATGTTTTTATTGTTTTAAATTACACATTTTTATCCTAAATGCATTCAATCCGTTGTGTAATTATCTATAAATAACGTGAAGAAAAAGAGACTATTACGCCACAAACGCCTTTAAATAATAAAATTTTTCTTGCATTGATATTCTAATATAAAAAAGAACAATGACTCAACTGCAACGAGATCGAAGCACTCAAAATAAAAATGTCATGATTGAAGCAGAAGTTGTCGTAGTAATTGGTATCATTGGGATTATCTATGTAAAAATCTGAAAAACTGGATCTACAAGACAGCTGAGTATTAATTACTTCCCGTATGATAACGAGTCAGACTTGTAATGGAGATTTTAAACAGAAGCTACCAGATATGAATGTTATTAATTTCTTTTAAATCGGAATAAAATTTGATTCGTATATCAATATTGAAGGGCAACAAATCTTTTTCCACTAAGAAATTATTGAGGTCAAAAAAGTTCTAATTACCGTGGCAGTGTAAAAAATAATACGGGAAGTGGTTAATATATATAGAGTGCGGCTGAATAGCATACACAAGTGGACACGATGTGATTTCTTATGAAAAAATAAGAAACAAGTATAGAATAACATTTTTTCGAGAAAATCGAGTTGAAAATTCAGCGAGTACGCGTACCACTCAGTATCGCCAGAAAGCATCCAAACAGATGCTTTTACCTCTCCTCCTTTTTCTCTTCCACTATCCCACTCCCCTACCATGAGCACACTTCAACGCCCCCCCCCCCACTAAGACCGTAGACTGGTCACGTGACGTGCCGTGCGCGACTGATATTACTCTGGTCATCAGAGAGGGGGTAAATTGTATTCCCCGCACGGACCTAAAGGACTGAGCCTTATTCTGCGGGGGTGAGCTGGACGGGGTATCAACTTGTCGCCCATCTTGTGTGGCAAACACTGTGGTGCGCTCTATAGGCAACTTTAAATACTAATGTAACCCACGCCACGGATTTGTTTATTTTTACTGTTTATTTATTTTATTTCTATTTTCAGAAAAGACAGCCAAATGTGCAATATTTTGTTTTGTTTTATATACTTATTATTAACGTAAGTTTTGTTTCAGTTGTAAACTATTTCTAATAATAAAATGTAATTTTTGTTTTGTGAATACTGGTAAGGCAGTTTTCCTTATCCTAGCAAGAAATGTTGGTATTCTTTAATTGTTTCTGCCAAATAAAATATTTTATTGTTTTATTATGTACTTTGCTCAGTTATTGTAGCACTCTTTCTCTTTCCCATCCTCAAAATAAAGAATAAGTGTGAATTATATTATATTTTATATACATATAAAAATATATATTAAATTTTAATATTTCATATGTATATACATATATATATATATATATATACACATACAAATATACTTGTTATACGTTTATTTTTCAGAATCAAATCATATCAATGTTCCCGCAATGTTTTATAGATGGCAACACTAGTTTTGCCACTCAATATGGCCGCAGTCTACCATCCCTCCCGCTCATGTCAGAACCCCTCTCGCACCTATATTTACTTTCTCGATCTGGCGACACTAGTACCACTAGATAGAAATCGGCTGTCGAGTCTGATCATAATCAACCAATTCTACTCTGTACTAATGCACGCGAACCTGACGGATCTTTAAACTCGATTTTCTCGAAAATGAGGCGTCAAATGAAAAAATGTTATTCCTTTCTTTCGATTTATTTTCACATGTAAAATCATCCTCTGTCTCCGTGTACATGTTATTCGGTCGCACCATGTATATGTAATCGCGTTTTTAGGGTTTCGTAATAGGTACAAAATCTCATTTTTCGTTTATTCGGCATCTCATCAATTTTAGTTAATTTCATAAATAATGTCGTTTGGCGATCTCAAAATAATTAAAGTTACTAGAGAGCATGGAAAAAAAACAGTCACCACCATCTTGTTCGTTGTAATTTCTTAGCAACAAAGAGCCTGCGGATCCACTAATCTGTATAGATATAATCCCTGTATAGGTATAAAAATTCATACTTACGTATACATGTATGGATGATGCATCTAGTTAACACGACCCTTACCTACTCGTTAACCGCTATAGGACACGTCGTGGTTCCTTGACAAGCAACAACTGTTGTGGTTGGCGCGCCCGCATCGTCTCAAGCAACCACTACTTTTCACTGCAAAACTTCGAACTGGATTATGGATGACTGGAGTTCAGACCACATTGTCTGGATTGATTAAAAGGACACTAAAACAACCAGTGTCTTCAGATCCATTATCCGATCAGACTAATATCTGAGCAATCTACGATTGTAATTCAAACAGAATATTGTGCAGTATTGATTCGATTCGATAAGAAATGTACAATTCTCATCATCGCAATCCAAGTTGGAGCCGTATGTAGTTAAATGTGTTGTAAACTTGATGAATAATAATATCAATTAAAAATTGAGAAAAATTGATATAATAATTGATGGGGTACTAATGCCCATAAAAGTCACCCGAGATCATAGCAACTTATTTAATAATCGAAGAGTAAAGAAGACAAATTTTATTTCAGTATTTCATCTATAATCGTCGCCGCCACGGGTCCGGCCGGCGACGTTTAATGTTCAGATGATACTATTCTTTGACTTCTGCCGAACGTAGAAAAGGACAGAGAAGCTCAAGAGGCCTCTGCAGATGAATGACAGGAATAGATAGGTCGAATATAAAACTGTAAAAACACTAAAAGAATTTATTCATTTTGCTACATCATTTTCGACTGATTGATATTATTAAAACGGGAAATGCACTTTCATCTAACTTCTGTTTCTGAAAAGGGACTTGGACAATTTTTATCTTGCATATAGATCGCATTCTAGTTATATACAATCTGCTCCACACGAATACTGTGGCGATATCTCTGCAAAAATGAATGTATTTGCATATGAAAACTGGAAGTAAATAGTTTTTGTAAAAAAATTATGATTTGAAACATCGAATCCGCGTATGCCCAAATTGCACGATGGAGAACGTAGATTGTGATTGCCTGGCTATCTCGGTCACCCGATAGAAATTCCATAAAAAATGTATTGTCTAGTATTAAGCATAAAGAAAAATGTATGTTAAATTCATTATTTCAATTGACCGAAAGCACACCAGAAGGTTGCCAAATTATGATCGATAATAGAGGAAATTGGGTCCATTATTAAATAAAAGCACATTAGTGTTTTAAATGTAGATTAGACCCGTATAACGTTCTTTACAAATATATAAATATTTTCAGAAATATCGCAGACACTTAAAGTATAAGTGTTATGAAAGTATTTTTCTCCTCAAATGGAAAATATATTTCATAGAAAGTTCTGTAATTAGGTGTAGTCGTTGTACTCAATGCGCTGGAGATTTTCTAGTTTCGAGGAAACAGAAAGTTACAATAAAAGTATACTTTCCTGACGCAATCCAAATATTTCCCATTCCTACAAACCAGTTCCTTTAAACGCAATAGCAACAATGTGCTATTCTTTATTCGGGGAAAACGGGAAGTCGAATGAATTCTTGAAATGCAAAGAATTTACTAAGTGATATTACTCGAGAAATATTTAGAAAATATACTGTCTTTACAATTTATGTAAAAATAAATACAGTAATACAAAAGATATTCAATATTATACATAAATAGACTTTAAATGTTTTTACTGTTTCACATGAATTATGACGCTCAACAGGAGTTATATTTTCTGTACAATAGAATTTTATTAGTAACTACTTAAATCATTTAAACGATCTATTCAATGTCAATTTGAATACGAATCCAATGACTTGCGAAGAGAGTGCGCGTGATACATTATTTTCATGAAATTATATCAACCCTTAACACTAAACCTGCCAAGTATTAAAAGTATCTGGTAAATGTTGCCTTATAAAAATGGCAACACTAAATTTATGAACGTTATTTTCAATATAACAAATGACTCGACAAGGACATTTATTCCATTATTTTCCATAAACGAATTTTTATAATTTTAATAAACTAAAAATATAAAAGCGGTCATCTGACCGTGGCAGGTTCAGTGTTAAGTGAATTATTGTCGCCGATGAGGACCTACTTAATAATATAACTATTTGTAGATTTAGATGAAATCTTTTCTACTCCACTGCGTTTCTATTCACTATTTCGATAGAGATCAATATTAAATATAATTTAATTGAATCATTGCATTTTTAAATTAATTTAGTGTGTCATTTTATTATGGATTTGACGTTAATTTCTATTATGAAACAGTGCTTTCACTTAGAAACGCCGCGTCGTTAACAAGCCGTTTAAGGGGTTCACTAATTAAAGGTTAAACAAGCTCATGTGCAACGCGGTTCTCGAGGGTGGAGATGTTCCGACGTTCTATCGAAAAAATAAGTTCGTTTCTAACAGCTCGATTACGCTGCAAGTGAAGCATAGCGACGCAACGCAGGTGCGCGCCTATTATTAGAGAGTACCCAATTTAACGATGCCAATAAAGCGATTCGACAGTTCGTCATTTCGTGGCATAAGGATTCTTGGAAATCGTTACCATCAGCTAATAAAATCGGAATTTTTCTACCAACTTCTTGACAAGAAAAACAAAGAATTTTTACGATTTTGCAGGATTTAGTGTTTTGTATGTATTTCCAACCAAGTGTTTGAAATCGCTCCATTTATTTCAACTTGCTTATTCAACCATTTCTCATTCAGAAAATGTATACACTCTACGTTTTAATGTTTAAATTAATGTTTTTCATCTAATTTATTTGTTTAAAATATGAGACTATTTATAAAACACAGTGGAATGTGTGTAAAATGAAAATATATGACTGTTGACCTAGTGTTAAGAAACTGCTTACTGTGTAATGAAAATTATTTAACATGTTAGCTGCTAATACAATAATTCCAATCGAAATTTTATTAAAACTAGAAATTCCAACAACTGGGCACCTTTCATACATAAGCAAAAGTAAAAATGAAAACATTTATTGCATGCAGGAACAAGCCAAAAAAGGTATCTCGTTTTTTGTTTAACGTCTCGTTCTCGAGAAATTCAAGTTTGAAAATGCAGCGAGTACGCGTGTGGTAAAAATACAAGAAAATTCAACAACCGTATAGTCGTTGGACTGCTCTTTAATAAAGTTGCCTCTCGAATGACAGTCTCATGTTTTTATATTAATCAATGCCAACGAACGCCGCTCCAGGTGCCCCTCTCCTTGGATTCGTTTTTCTTTTGGGCGTCCTAGCGTTTTCTCGAATATTGGCCGCAGGTCACTGGAAATCATTAAAAACAAACACAAACTAACACGCGCGATAAGGCAGCGGTTTCCAACCTGGGAGGCGCCAAAATTGTTCAATAAAATATCAATTTTCATAGCATAATATCTTCAATATGAAACCTTAATTCAATTTTGGATGAATCTTAGCGTAGAATATGAATCTTTTGTATTACAAAAGTGGAACGGTCTTCTCGGCACTGGTTGCAATGAAAACCAAATATCGAGCCAGGTTACTAGTCAAAATAGAAATACGAGTGGCACACTCCACATTGCCCCCAAGATTTGATAAACCTTGTACCAATAAACAACAACAACCCTCGCATTAAATTTTGACGCGATAGATGGAGTTGGTCTAAATCAGGGAGTTCCAACCAGTGATGGGAATTCGATGGGCGCTGGGCGAAAATACTACCACCACTCTGACGCACCGTCTTCCCCTACTTTGCTTCTGTCGGGCACGCGCTACACACAAGCGTACCTCTACTCTACACGGACAGAGTAGAGTGAGTCTGTCCGTGTAGGGTAGAAGTACGCTTGTATGTAGCGCGTGCGCGGTAGAAGCAAAGTAGGGGAAGACGGTACGTCAGAGTGGTGGAAGTATTTTCACCCAGCGCCCATCGAATTCCCATCACTGGTTCCAACGTATTCTCCTCCGAGAACTGCAAGGTGCCCACCATCGAACCTCTTCCCACTACTATGTACAGCCGTAGAGTTAGTGAGTGCTGCGCGCGCCGCTACTATACGTTATAACGACGAAGTCTAATAGTGGGGGAAGAACCTAAGCGGGGAAGGCGCCTCGAGTAGCTCCGGAGCTACTGGTTGGAACTGCCTAGTCTAAATGATTAAAAAGAATTTAATATGAAAATAAATATACGTGTACGTATATATTATAACAAAACTTTGTTATTATTCTGTTAATTGTAGTTTTCAGTTTTTTTAACAAGAGAATGTTATTCCATCTTAGTGACAGGACTACCGAAATACCTGAGAAAAGAGGGAACAGAGGGGTGTCAACGGCGGATAGCAAGTGCATGATGCTGAAATTTGGAAAGATGGAACAGAAATTTTGAAGAGGAGGAAGGAAGGAATTGTGATCTGTTTGGGGATAAGTTTGTTACGTTGGAACATCCGGTAAGGGATTGCAGGCAAGTCGAAAAAGGGATAAGGACAGAGGAGGTAGTGAGCGGGAGAAAGGAGGAGAAAGTGGACAATTGGTTAAGGAATCTGGAGAAGGAAAGGAAAAGAAAAATGGGAGAGGTGCAACGCAATGAACGAACAGGGGAATAGGAAATCGAAAGAGTAATACAGTAAAGGGCGCAATAGATAGGGTAGACACAGTAGATAGGATAGGGAAATTAATTAAGAATAGATGAAGAAAGGAAGAAGAGGAAGTAAATGGGAACGAGGGAATGAGTGAAAGAATGTGATTAGATTAAGATAGATTTTATGTAAAGCCAAGATCGATTCTTAGCCTTGAGGCTGAATTAAATAAAGTATATGTTATTCCATCTTTTCACCTTATTTTTCATGTCGAATCACCACCCGGCCACTTGTGCCACTTTTTTGGAAACGCAATGTATAAATGCGAAATAATCTGAATGGCAATCAAAATTGCTTAAATAAAAAAAAGAATTATGGTATACTAATTTGTAATACGAAAGGTCAAGAGTCATTCATTGCTTGTACATGTTATTTTTTAATGAAAAGATCGTTTATTACATAATATAATTTATATTCAATTTGATCTTTGTGTAGGCATATTGTAACGAATTGTCTGTATATTTGACATATTAATAATTTACGCTTGAGAACAACCTAAACGAGTAGAAGTGCTACGCTCTAGTTCGGGGTTCGTGTTCGTATTGTACTCAACGAAGTGAGGACGGACATACGTATGTAACGGTGTCGAGCGAATATGGAAAGAGATCTGTTTACTTGCTACACAGCGGGAAAAATGTTTGAATACAGATGGTTGCATTAAGGATACATATTTGAATTGCTCAACTCTAACCGTACCCAACATAAAATTTAACGGGTATACATTAACTTACAAAAACTACAATACTGATGTTATTCAAATTGCATGCAATTTTTATAACAATGTGTGCTTGAATGAAGAAATTTATTTGATAATTTCTAATGGAAGCATCTTTGTAATTTCAATAATTATGCAATTAAATATAGGAAACCGGTCATTTTACCGGTCGTGGTACAGTAGTGTTAAAGTATAATGCAATCTTTTAATTATGAGAATTTTATTCAACATTCTGGCTCTTCAATAAAAAAAAAAAAAAAAAATTTCTGGCTCAATTTATCAGTCATTCGATGAGGTGATGAGATCAGAATAGATGAAGTTCATTATCACTAAACTTTCCTGGAAGTAAAAGCGGCTTGAATATGTTGCCTTATAAAAGTGATAAAATTGAGTTTATTTAGATCTTACGCGATTTTTAATATAAAATATACTTGAACTAAAAAAATCTATTCAATCATTTCTCATGGAAAGATGCTTATAATTCCTTTGATTGTAAAATAAATGATATAATACTAATCATTTGACCGGTAATGGTAGGTTTATTGTTCAACAATATTAATATTTACAAAACCTGGTTTACAAAACTTTCTCAGAATTTAAAATTTATTACAATTTGCATTAGGGTTTTGAACCGGCAACTTATGTTACCTGAGTTTTATTCTCTGTTATTATTACTCCGTGGATCCCACCACCTTAATTTTCTTGGTAACCATCATTTACTCTTGATGATACTTCATAATCTTATTTAAAGATTTCTCAAGATGACTGTATTTCTCGTGACTATATTCAATTTCCCTTACGTATTATGTAGAATATAGAGCATTCTTAAACACGTGGGTCGCTAATGAAGAATCGATTATATCATTAACTCTGTACGTCCTATAGTGTAGTACAGCACAATAATCAATATAAACTCGTAACAAACAAAATTTTTGGCGAAGCTTATTTCTCCTCTAATATTACATATGAAACTATCTGATAACGAAACAACGTCTTAAATTACATTTATATTTTCCAAAATTCGTGGCGAGTGCGTTAGGATCAAGTGTCGAGAATTACAGTAGTAAATCTATTTTTGTGCATATATTTTCGACAATGCATAATTTTTTAGTCGAAGCTATTTGTCGTTTCACTAAGCAAACCATAAAACTTCTATAAAGAGCAACCACCCTAAAGCGGCCCACATGAGTTGACCTAATTTCCTCGTGCGCAGCCCTCCGGCTAGTAAAAATAGTAGAAGAAAATGATCGACTAATATCCAAAAAACGAACAAAGATAAAAAGCTCGTCTATGTATGTAGAAACCTAACTCATTTTAAAACGAACATTTTTAATATGTCTTTAGATGACTCTTGGCTTTTTTATGGAAAAATATAAATATTAATTAGAAATTATATGCCTTTTTAGACATGTGCAGCTGTTATGACAGATCATGCGAATTTACCGCATTCCTGACAAAACACATGCGTTTTATTACTAACAGAAGGTCAATGTGTTCAGATTTGCAGGCTATTTGGTGCTGGAGCATTTAATAATTATTTTTAGGTACCACGAACAAATTTCATAGGCACGTAAGACCTTATTTCAGATCATGAATCACGTATATGCACGAGAATGCATAGAAATTGCATAGAATTAGTAGAAGAAATTATTCCGTTTTTTAATATGCTATTTAATCAAAAGATTTTTAACAAAATTGATTTACACAGTTGTAGGTCTGATTCAAAACCACGGAGTTAAAAACGATTTTCTGTACAACCTCTAGCTTTGAAAATATTAGCAATGTTTTAACTGTCGACTTTAAAAGTTGTTTCTAATCCGCAGTCTAATTGTTAGGCAATTGAATAAGGTTGTGCCGTTTACTAATAACTATTTAACGCAAAATTCAAATATTTAATTTGATGTTATATATTACCAAAATAAAAATATTTTATTTTACGTTTTAGATTATTAAAATAAAAATATTTTATTTGCAGAAATTTTACTGTTTATTTGAAATAGTATATTATGTGAATTATGGAACAATTATTTTACCCAGCTCTGATTTAATGCTCTTTAATCTTATGTATAATTTTATATGCGCGCTCTCTATCGAAGAAATTGAGGTCAGATCGTGCTAGCGAGTCATTAAAATCATCGCTAGATGGCGTAACAGTCTTTGATGACAGATTTTGGCTAGAGTCTGCCGGCAGACGACCGCGGCAGATTGCTGGTTTCCTGCCATGGCAGGTTTGGCTATGTGGGTAGATATCTCGATAAATGATATGTATTAAACTTGAAGATTGCAATAATATTTCTTGATTAAAATGCCTCATAACATTTACGACAGAATTTCTCCTGTCGCAAAATCCACTTATAACGTGGGAAGTGGAATAGGGTTCTGGGTAACGATAGAAAATACTTTGAATAAAATATCCTTTAATTTTCTACTCAAACAAAGAATTTTTATTTACCAAAATAATGGTAGAACTCATTTAAGTACCTAATAAATAGGTAGCAGATATAAGCAAAATAAAAATTGTTTGTATCGATTGCATGAATGAAAAACCAAGTAAAAATTTCTTTCTTCCTGTATTGATTTTAATAGGCTGTAACTAATGGTATTCTTAAATTCTTTTAATGTGTCTTTGTCGGCAGCTGAAGTACGTGTGTGAGTGAAGAGGAAACCGAGAAGGATGAACGTTTTGTCCTCGGCCTGCTAGAAGACTTGTCAGTAAGGCTATCTAGCTGGCCCTGTCTTAAATGCGAGGATACCCTAAGAACAGTTTAGGATGGTATCCATACAGGGTGTTCGCGAAATCGTGGTACAACCGGCAAGGGGATGATTCCTCACCTAAAATCTAGTCGAAAATAAGGAATATAGTTTTTTTCATACGGGGCTTCATTTCCGAGAAAATCGAGTTTGAAAATTCAGCGAATACGTGTACTATTAGATAGAAATCGGCAGTCGCGTCTAATCATGAACAACCAATTCTACTCTGTGCACATGTCACGGTAAATGTGATTAATCCGGTGATTATGAATAATTACCGGTTATTATATATAATTGTTACGAGTAATGTAATGAATCGGAGATTATGCATCATTTTTGGTCTGGGTTAGGTAAAGAATTCGTAAATGTGATGAATTCTTGAATATTTAGTACCTTTTTTTTATCTTTTTTTCCATGAGGGTAATCTCTTTTACGAATACCCCACCCCTCTCCGAGGGGAGAAAGGTGGAGTTATGTAGGACTCACTGGCTAATGTGCAATGCCAGTCATACCCGCTAACTTCCTCGTGACAGCCGTCTCAATGGTTAACAGGGGAAGGGCCAGGACCTAACCCAGACCTAACCCAGACCAAACTTAATGGTGATTATATATAATAACCGGTAATTATACATAATCACCGGATTAATCACATTTACCGTAACACATATACTAACGCACGCGAACCCTACAAATCTTTAAATTCGATTTTCTCGAAAATGAAGCCACGTATGAAAAAACTATATTTCATATTTTCGACTAGATTTTATGTGAAGAATCATCCCTTTGGCGGTTGTACGACGATTTCACAAACACCCTGTATATACGGATCGGAGATGGATCAGGCAATAGCGAGAATGGCGTTGTCTATTTACCCATCTATTGTTTTAAATTGAAGTTAGTTATTTTTGTTATAACTGCATAAAATTCGCAGTCTACCAATTACATTAGAACTAATCCAGGAATCAGTTTCCACAACAGCTGCGACTATGTGTCGAACGAATTCTTGTAACCGAGCCCGTCTCTGTAACACGACTCGAAAACATGACCTCCGCTACATGAAGATCGCGGAAACTGGTGACAGGGATTCGCGCAGTTTTGCGTTGCATCCCCGCTGGTGCGTGCCTGTTCTCCACAGACCCACGCGACGCTCATCTATTAATAGAGGGACGCTGCTCGAATTACTAAAACTGATAAAGCGAGGCGAGGAGTGGTCGGTAATTCAATTCCGCTTGACAGACCGCGACGCAGTGCCCGGCTACTGATTCCGTCTCCCTTCGACGCTGGTTTTCACGATTATGCAACGCGACCTAGAATTAATTGCTTTCAAGGAAGTAGGGTGCGGCGAAACGGATACCCAGCTCCCGCGTCTACGGACATTATGCTCTATTTGTTTACACTATCGTGACCGAGAGTTTAACGACGCCTCGGTCTCCTAACTCCATTTTGTTACTTAGGAAATTATTTATAACGCGACCGACTCGCGTTTTCCTTCGAGCGATACTTGCCGTCTGCGAAACTGTTTCGTATTTGTGCATCTCCCGGTCAAACTTATGGTTTCGTGAAAACGCCTGTACACTAGCTACACCCTCTTATAAGACAATACTCTCATAACGAGGAAGAAAAATTGCGATTTGATTTGTATTAAATTTAATTTCATTTGATCCGGTTTGTACTAATTCCGTGTTAGTTGTAACGCGGTTTCCATATAACGCGGTACGAATGAATTGCGTTTCAGGAGAGCTGACTGTATATTCATCTTGTCCGTGCAGAGGAACAAGCATCGAGTTCAGTTAAAAATTTCATTTTCCTTGTCGTTGATAAAATAACAAATAAGTTCTCGCGTTTCAAATCATTGGACAGTTAATTTATTTTTGAATTCTGTGGAATATATTTTTCTCAATTTTGACGACAACTTTCAGTAAAGCTTAATCTTGTGGATATAATGTTCCTCTTTAGATTGATAAATACACTGCGCTTCTTCATGCAAGGCAAAAAATGGAGGCTAAATAGAATGTTATTTTTTCTTTTAATAATAGTAGTACGAGGATTATATAATAATAGTGTCCCTAAATTTTTCTGATCTTTTTCCTATTTTGTCCTTCATTTGCATATATTTGCCATAAATGCATAAAATTCGCAATGTACTAACAAAACTCAACAAATTACTTAGTATATTTTATTTTACAACAGTTCTTCTCTTAGCTTCAATATTCTTTGAATAATTATAAAGATGAATATACGGAGAGTTCGGAAATAATAAGTGAACACACAACAGTACCTACAACGTTGACGTTAAAACGTTGATTCCAATTTATTTATTAACTGTGTTGCCTCTTGTAAATTACTCTTAGACCATGGTTGTCCAGCTGTAAAGAAGGACACTCGTGTTGATGGAAAGAAGCAGGGCATAGTCGCTATAATAAACATTTATTCTCGATAATATAAAATTACATGTTGTAATAACACGAGACCGTATCATACAATATTTCACAATAATTAAGTAACTCCCGACGCGACAACGCATCGATCATTCGGGCCAAGAGATAAAAGAAGAAATCGCATCCTGGTATGCAGCTACAGTTAATCACTGTACTTCGCGCAATAGTCAACTAGAAATCTAAACGATCTTTATAGAGAAAGAAACGATCGTTCGGTCTGATTGATAAAGGAGTCTACTAATTGCCAAGCGTTCATAAAGAAGCTTCTCGAGAATGGAAATAGTTGTAGCCAGATGAACGATACAGGGAGTGGGATAGGCTTTGAGGATGGTTTTGTAATTATAGCTGTCACGCATCAGGGATCTCTCATAAATACCACGGGATAACTATGATACAAAAATGTACAGCGAACTCATGCCGATATTACTCTAAATCATTTTCAACGGACAACGATGGCTGCCTTGTGATTCGTCGCTCCATTAAATTCTCTATCATTACGCTAATTACATAAATACACGTTTATTTACACGTTCTCGATACGTCCTAAGTTTAGTCGATGAAAACAAACCGGTGTGTTACATTGAAATCACGAGGCTCCGCAGTTCGATTGCTGTGTACGGAAGGAACAACGTCAGAAACGGAGACATTGTGTGGGCTCCTTTTTCTCGTTCGTTCCGTCCGTCAGAGTATATTTACAGAATGAGAGAAATTGTTGGTGTCGCGGTCGCGCGCTACCGACAGTTAAATAACTATAACTTAGAAAATATAGCCCGAAGATGCTATATTCAAGTTAGTCAGCGTAGTCTTACTCCCGGGTCTCACACGCAACTGAACTTGACACCTGGAACAGTTAGAGGATGTTCGTGTTAATATTGTTAAACCGAACTGTTCGACAGTAGATATTGGATTGTTCTTAAATAAATCGCAGCTTTTCGATCTGTTATACACCGAGACCTGCTTAATATGCAAGACAAAGTGTCTCATTTGAAGTGAACCACTCGAATATCGAATATTGAAATATTTTATAAATTAATGGCTTTTCGATATAAGATGGTTAAGAATTGTTTGTGGGGCATTAATCATTTACATAAATTGGTATATTAAAAAATACATGGTTCCATTACAAAAAATTTGAAAGTAACCTTCGTATGCCCTCTACTCCTCCACCTACAAATAACCATAACCACAGAATTATGTCCCCCTCAAAACCATGTATCTTTTGTTTGAAACATTTTCCGATATTATTAATATCTTCAGAGATATTCGAGTAGTTTGCTTTAAATGAGGCACCGTGTATATTTAACATTTGTAAATGTCGCTCTATCATTTCGTGTCTCATCTAGTCTGTATTATAAGGAAATTGGGAATCTTTATGCATATTAAAAATTGTCCAAGTCAACTGTAGGGAACAGAAACAAAATGAATTCTTAAATTGTTTAAATGTCCTTACTCTTTTGTATTTCATCTATTTTTTGTAATAAATGCATAAAATCCGCAGTTTAGTTATAAGTTACGTTTTTGTTGTCTGCGTTCATTTGGTTTGTGTACAGTCAATCTTGCAATTGATCTTGAAAATACAACGAATAAACGTACAGTATGGTTCAAATTATTTCATAGAAAGAATAACAATTTTTATAAAATAATTATATAATGGAAGATTTCGTAATAGAATAGAATGTAATAGAAGTTATTTCAAAACTACAATTTATTTTTGGACAATTCGATAAACATTCATTTCTAGAAGTTTGTCTCGGTAAAAAGCATAGAACAGCATTAAATAAGTAAGAGCGTTCTAATAATAGTTAGTTAATAGTTAATAATTCTAATAATTGAAATTTGATAAGGTGTAAGAAACACTGGATTAATTGCATTTGTTAATAGCTGGTCCATCATGTAATTAGTACTATTACTCGTACTAGAAAATACAATTTTTGTGGTAGAATCGTTGATACTAATGGTGATATACTAATAAGAATAATTAGAACATTGTGAAGAATAATTTTTGAAATATTGGCTTCGAAACAGCATTAATTCAAACTTGTCATATTTTAGTTTAATACAATTAGTTGTTAATATTTTATTACTTATAGAAACTTAAGCTATTGTCATTTTTACTGAGCTTTTTAATTGCTTTGAGAAACTCCAGATTTTTATTTATGGATCAATTTTATATACTAAAAGTGTAGGCTAAGTGTAGATACCGTCGTCACTGGAATAACAGTTATGGCAATGGAGCTTGTGATTTCGAACGCGCACATCTGTTCCCATTAGTCCGTCACCGAGTCGCACATGACACACACAGCATTTGAAACACTCCATATGGTAAAATAGCCGTAAACTTTCGATGATCATAGCTGCGCCCCGACCTAAGAACATAAAAACAAAAATTACAAATATTATTACATCAGATACCCTTCAAAATACTAAAATACTAAATCAATAACAAAGATTAAAAATTGAATCTATTCAACCAATCACTTAGAAAATAACTGATTGTTATTATAGCTTCCAATAAGAAGGAATCTTACATTATGAAGTTACGATTAGAATTGTGTGAACATTATTATGGAACTTTTAAAATTGCAATTGAAATAAGATATTTTAAATTACAGTTTGCTGTTGTACAACATAGTGTCATTTTAAATTTTAATTTCAATTTATTTATTGTGCACAGTATGAATCTTTTTAAACAAGTAACTAGTCGAAATCGTCGCTAATGATCAAAAGGTCGTTTTCATCGTCTTCGTTAAAATCTTAATAGATATCATTGTTTAACAGTCTATTCGTTTCGTACCCAATTCGTCCCCACAATGCGAGCATTTCTTCTTCCCGCTAACGCTCAACATTTTCTCCTGATTTTCGGAATTCATCGATGCCGGTTGTGCTGGTTTCTGTTGCTGAAGAACATGCTGCGGCGAATGATGTTGCGGCGAATGCTGCTGCGGCGAATGATGCTGCAACGCTGTTAGATGCTCGTGACTGGTGCTGTGTTCTAGCCTGAAAGTAAACAATAAGCAATGCATCAAAATCGTTTCAAAATTACGATTGTATTACATTGAATTTAATTTTTTAATTCATTCTAATTATATAAATAAATAAATTCAGATAAAACGATATAAGCTATTAACCTTAGGACTTCTAGACTATCCCTTTGTCCTATAGTGAGTATAGTTTGTAGTTGGAGTTATTAGTAAATATTGCAAGCTTTATTGTTCATGTTATTTAACGCATCGTAGCATATTTCTGCAATTCGTTTCGAAACGATTACTGAACAATACACAATAAATATTGTCACATTGTAAAAACGTACTTCATTATTTGCTTTTTTTCATGGTCGTAGAGGCTCCCATATTTGTGATAATATGAAAAAATGATCTATACTAAAGTTACATGGTAAAGAGGGGGAAATATTGTGATGTTAACATTTTTTACGTGGGTAAAGGCGTTTTGCGTATGTGACAGTCATCTTGATTTCTTTGAATAGAATGATTTACGTTTTGTATAATGAATCGATAAAGTATCACATTCTACCTAAAAATGTATTGACCTTCATATGACCTAAACTATTTAATCGAAACAACTTTGAATATGTTCAGTCGAGAGCAAAATTAAGTGGACAACATTTAAGAACTATTAACCTTTTTAAAATTGGAACAAACGGCTTAACATTTTTTGAGACGTTAGAAACAGTTTATTAGGTAATCTCAAAAAAAAATTTTTGAAATTGCAATAATGAAAATTTGGAGCATGCCTTTTAAATCGGTTGATGCATCAAAAAGCTAGAGGCACTAAAAAATCTTCGAATTTTAGATATTTTTAGACAATTTTTGCCATTTTTAATAATCTATAGCTCGTAGCAAACTTAATTGATTTTGATGAAACTTTGTCCATGTACATATATGTATAACTATAGATATAGTACATATATGTATAAAATATAGTTAGATCTAAAAAAGGCGTATTTTAAATTTTCATTATAAGTACATATAAACAAGCTAAAAATCGTGAGCATTTCTTTTATCTTCGCAATTTCGATCAATGGTAATTTTTAATTAATTTTTTTTAAACAGATAAAAAAAACTCGTTTGGTCCAATTTAAAAAAAAAACAGGTATTAGTTTCTAAAAATGTGTTCACATAATTTTGCTCCCGACTTTACCTACCATATCTGGAAGCTACTATGTGCTCGAACTGATGTCATTCAACTTGAATATGGTGATTACGTATTAAAAACAAATATACATACGTATTGATAAAAAATGTTTGTGTTACAATGTTTCTTCCTCTACACCATGCAAGTTTTGTATATATCATGTTTTCATACTATTACAAATAACGGAAATATTCAAAATTGACATAGTTATTGGACCATACTGTATGTTGTGTATGTCGTCATAGCATATTTTCGCAATTCGTCTCAAAAGGATTACTAAGTAAGACAAAGAATGCAGTTTCTGCAGTACGGATTTTTGTGATATTATGGACTGTGACTTTATTGTTTACCTTCTTCTCGGTGGTAAAGGCTTTTCGTGCACTCTATTCTGCACTCTCTGTGTAAGAGTTTGTATAATGGAGTCGGGTAATGGTTTACTGTCCGTCCTCGTCGGAGCCATAGCATACGGAACGGACGTTCCTGTTACATGCATCTGAGATTTCCGCGCTGGTGATCGCTGATTTTTCTCGCTAATCCTCCTCTGTTCCGCTTCCTGCAACATAACATTACAACATCTGCAATATACTGTATTATCCTTATTATTGGGTTGTAACATCTGGAGTCACTACTCGCTTATACTTACACGTTATTAACGTACGTGAATGAAACTATCATTTACTTAAAATACTACTACGTGATAGATAGAATTTTAAACTTTTCATTTGCAACCGTATAAAACTTCACGTTCTATTAAATCTAGTTGTAGTAGTTTCGACTAATAACTATTCGTTCAGCGAATTTATAGAACGAAACAACACATAATTATGCAGCATAATTATTGAATGTTTTTATTACATTTTTTATTCATTATTAGTGAAATGGTAGCTCGCTATACGAAACATTAAATTGCAATGAATCATGGATATCTGTTGATCGAATTTTATAAATAACTAAAAATTAGTTTCAAGTATTCAGTGATCTATAAATCACTTCAGACAATAATGAAAAACGTTGTGAAGGTTATTAAAATATTTTTATCATAGTTGTTTCCTAATTATATTTATTTTCAATTGTTTTTTACACTCGAGGCCGCATGTCACAATATTGCAGGTTGTTATCTTCTTGATTTTATGTATTTTGTGACTGTAAATAAAATATACAGTCCCATTTAAAAAGCATCGACGACCTTAAAATCTTGGAAAATGCAACCTTGAGCAAAATTTTTGCTTATCCCGAACTTTATTCTTCAAACCTAATTATTTTTCTCTGTATATAGGCAATGTTACTTAGAACATTGACATTCATAACGTATACCAAGGTCACTTAAATTGATATATTTAGCACATATTTAACACATTGAAACGTTGATTGTCTTGTTGCCCGTATATGGGTGACGGAATTATTTGCCCATATTTAAACATGAACTTTTAAACTGATATATTCATTGTACCACATGTGATTAAGATTTGGAAACTGCAAGAAGGGTGGAAGACTATTTAGTATTATACATTTTAACTTTACAATGTTTATGTTGTTAACACTAACCGTACCGAGTAATAACTGCTTATAAAAATGATAAGACTGAACTTGTTTAGATTTCTCACAATATTTAGATTAATACGTGCTCGAATAAAGAAATTTATTCAATAATTTGTAATAGAAGCATTCTTATAATTTCAATAATTAAAAAATAAAGATTGTAAAACTGGTCATTTCACCGATCATAGTACGGTTAGTGTTAAATAAATTATTTTGATTCAGTTTGCTACAAAGCACAAGATTACATATACAGGGTGGAAATTATTAAGCGTTACAGAGGGATATATCCAAAAATATTGATTATATACAAAAATGTTTCAGATGAAAGTTGTTCAGTCCCGAGGGGGACATCATGTGGTGGAATTTTTATTTTTCCCGGTGGACACTCCAAGGTGAGGTGAAGGTCAACTTTCTTTTCTTAAATGGAATGATATGTTTTTTCATCTACTATCAAATAGTGCGTTTTAAGACGAGTTCAATTACCTATGACTCAAGGTCATTCAAGGTCAAACATGCAGGGAAATGCAGAAAATGTGTGATCGTTTTATTTGTACTTTAGTTCGCGCCTTCGAGCTTTCACACCAAAACAATAACATGTGTTCAATATCAGCATTGCTCGGGACAACCTCAAAGTCATTATCAATGAAATGAAAACAAACGTATTTATGTGTTACTGTGCTCTTCTGCAAGACAGTCAGTTTACTTTCATTACTATTCGTGCTAGGGTATTCTTCGCAGAGCGATAGTATTTAAACAATTGGTGAATAACAAGGCGATAATAAATAAATAATTACTTTGATTCTATGGAATGTGTTTGGCTATTTCTTTAGCAGTCAGTGTGTTAAATATGTTTTCTGAGGTTTTACCAGTGACGAGACTCACCTGTATCAACCAATGCTGGTAATTCAAGTCGTGGGCGCCTCGCGGTACATCGCTCTTTCTTCTTTGAACCCACTGGTCACTTTGAACGATTCTTGGTCGAGGAACTGCACTTAGTGCCTGCAACGTTTGTCTGCTCATCTGTTGACCAGCGTGGCTCGAAAGCGTCGTCACTGATGCACTGTGCCGCAGAGTTGCGTCCACTTGTTGCGGAATCGAATCCGCGGACGGTATTCTGCTGTTCCTGTTCATGTTCACAAATCACCGTTGATCATTATCGGATACAACTCCCTTGGCGTTGATAGTAAAACACTCAAAGTACAGTGACATGGTATTCAGTTGTTCATACTTAACACCTTGTAAACGTTTAGCATGCAAAAGTCTGTGAAAATATACTTTTCATGAAGATTTTATGAATTTCTGAGGAAACGAGTAGGTCGAACATAAAATAGTGAAAGCATTAAAATAATGGCAGAATGTGGTCACGTTATTTTCAAGTGTATAATATTATTAGTAGAAAATACAAATTTCTTTGTAATTTCCTTTTCTTGTAAGTAATGCACAAACGTTTTATTTGGCATAAATATCTGCAATCTAATCATATAAAATAGATCGGATTTTAATATTTTTAATCGATGTATTCAATTAGTATTTAATTCTATTTCACTTCCTTTTATTGTAAGCAATGCATAAACGTTTTATTTGGCATAAAGATGTGCATTGTATTCACATAAACTATATTGTATTTCAAATGATGTATTCAATTTGTATTTAATTCGTGTGTAGTTTTATTTGACGTACATTTAAATATTGAGCACGATAGTGATTTTCAACTGTTAATAAATTCTAAATAACTCAAGAAATGTTTAATACAAACAGGTAACTGGTTACTGGGCATTGCTAGCGCTAAAACGTCTGTGTTAATCTCTAAACAATTACAGTGCCAAAGTGAGAAATGCACAGTAAGAATGCCCAAATTGCAACTGAAGACCATAGTCATTGAAACACCACATCACCTAGCCAGAAAATGTTACACCAAACGCAACAAAGCGGAAAGTTGTAGCAGGAAATTGAGTGACGCGATCAATGGTGGTACGTGTGTTCTACTTCTAATTTGCATTTCCTGCTGTGATTCGATTGTTTAAGCACTGACATAACCGTGCCCTCTTTCGGCGTTTCGTATCCCTGAAGAATAAATGTTTATTCATAACGGTTTCAGAAAATTACCGATGGTCAATAAATGCACATTTCGCTTCCTTATCTTATTGTTTATACGATTCAGAAACACATAAATATTCATTACATTTTTATTAAGAAGCATTAAAGTTGTCGATTCGTATCGAATGCACATGGCAATTTCTATTAGATAATAAAAGAATATTTTTATCTTGAACTGTTATACTTTTCAATGGAAACTTACATATATTCAAAAGAGTATTTATTTACCTTGAATCTAACCATTTTTTATAGACCTTTGGCATCATATAAAAATATTTTTTCTAATCTACAGCTATATAGCATAATATTTATAAAGATTATATTAACACGCTTGCTACCAACATCGCGGATATAGTGACCTCGTAAAGAAAACCAAATTAATGTTTTTAGAAGCATGATTAAAAATTATAGTGCATAGTATGGTACAATATGAGAATTTATATCTCTTTCTGTGACAATATTTGCTTCATACTTTATAGGAGGATATATAGAATTGTTAAAATATAATTATGAATGCCAAAAAAGTTGGTAGCAACCGTGTAAAATATAATAATATTTGCAGTACGTAATTTATAGTGGCGTCAACTATACGAACAAAAGCAAGCAAGCTATTTATTGACAATATTGCAATCAATGTGAAAATATAATAGACTGCGGATTGTATGCATTTATGAATAGAAATATCTCCTCTAAACTAATGGTTTTTCGATGTAAGATGGTTAATAATATTTTATGGGGAATAAATAATCACTACATTGATTGGTATATTTAAAAAAACATGTTTTCATTAAAAAGATTGAAAGTGACCTTCATATGTCCTCTACTCCTCTACCTACAAAAAGGCTCGTTAACATTGGATTCTCGTTAACATTAATAATTTGAAAGATACTCGAGTGGTTCACTTCGAATGAGACACCCTGTATTTTGCATAAAGAGCCGCAGTCCAGTAATGAATACAGGATAATGTGATTACCTAATGGTGACATCTCTTTGTCTGTGCTCGATCAAACGCAATGGCTTCGCCGGTGGTATCGGCGGTGGTGGTGGTCTTCTTCTTTGCACGTCTTGTAGCTGAAGATTCGGCATCGACGACCTGTAATTCACCGGTGGCTGATTCTTGTATTGCTGGATATTATTCGCGGAGCTGTGCGCAACGTCCTGTAAAGATTTCCATTGTTCCTGCAATTGCTCGGCCAGCTTCAGCTGCTTCTGTTCACGGTACGCCAAATTATTGCGTTGCCGTTTCAATTCTTCCTGCTCCAATTGAAGTAATTCTCTTTCCACTCTGAGCACTTCCTGCTCGAACAATATATATTTTATTACTATGCGTTCGTTTCCTTTCACAAGGGATTATTATAATTATGTACACTTCACAATGTATTGTTCTTTTATAGATACGTTCGCAAGGAACGCTTCGTTTTATATTGAAACGTCTAGATTCTCAAATTCGGTAACTGCTTTTGTTAGAATCAAGCATCGAAGAACGGGACAAAAACGGTTTAAAATGATGTTCCCTTACCCCAGAAGCAAATTCGTCTTCTTCATCGTTCAACCCAGCACCAACCAATGTTGTGTTCTGCGAATAATTATCAACGATTCGCCCGTTAACTTTTTACTGTGCAACGAATCTCATTTTACAGCATGCAGATCAATACGGCTTGTTAGCATGACTAAAATTACATGCAAGCACTTCTCAGCAAAATAAATTCTAATCGAACTTTTAACGATCCTGCTGGTTACGAACCGTGTTATTTATAACAATTAAATTACATTATTCGATTGCTTTTGTAGTCGTCAGCATTAGACGCTTTAAAACTAAATTATTAATCCAAGTAAAATATTTAAAAAAATTTTAAGCGTTCGGCTGATTAGGCTACTTTAGTAAAAGCTACAATAGATTTTATTATGAACGTTTCATCAACGAAAGAGTCTGAATATTATTGTAACGTACGAATAAAATCAATGATTATAAAGTTAGGTTAATGTCAGGAGTTTGAATCTACTTTAATCAATAATAATTATTTGGTCTCCTAACAAATAAAATCAGACAAGTTCATCGTCATTATAGAATTACGATTATTATTATAAAATGTAATTTTCTTAATATGAATAGTCATTGAAAATTAATTTGATTTTTGTGGAATAAATAATGCAAGGACATGGGCTTTCTGATATTGCGATTATTCTTTAAATTTTTGCCTTTACTACAGACATTTTAAAAAACATAAATTTCCACAAGAAAAGATATAGATAAATAATATCACGAATAGATGGATATTTCTACACTGTGCATGTTTTTTAATGCAATTTTAAAATCTTAGAAGAAAAAAAATTAACGCACGATCTGCATAATCCCTGATAACATAAAGGGTGACTTACACAGTGAACTAAATTAGTGAACAAGTGGACTGAAAAATGTGTGCAATGCTGTACATTTAGCACAAAACAATCTGAACATTTTCGACCAAGTACAGTATTCTCTCGTTCTATTTATTAATAAGACCATTAATTAAATCGGAACTAGGATCGAAACATGTGTCTGATGTTAGAATTTTTTAAATGTCAATAATTGAAACGTAGATGCGTAGAAACTTGAGCTACTCGTTATAATTGGTATTATTTATTGAAGTCTCTACAAAGTTACATTGCTATGATGATCCTAGCTATGACGATCCTAGTTCATACGGTACGGGCCTGAGGTGGCTCGAGAACTATGACCATCGCGGGAAGCGAGACGCGCGGCCTGGTGGAGTGGGGGTAACGCTTGAAAATCGCCTCCGATCGAGCAACTTCTGCCCATGCCCGACTTAGACTTACAAAAGACATATTTTAACTTTCCATTGTAGGCACAGATAAAAAAAGTTGACAATCATGACCTTCAATATTTTCTTCACAACTCCGACTAATAGTAATTTAAAAAAAGTATTTTTACACATCATCTAGTACCTAGTATCTAGTACCTTCTATCATCTCAAACAGACCCAAGTCATTTGAACCAATTTTAAAAAAGTTGTTCGTTTTTAAATGGTGGTCTTAAATTTTTGTCCGCTATCGTACGTAATAATCTTTGCTGTACGTTGTACGTGCAATGAGAGAATACCTTACTTGAAAACAAACCAATCGCAAGCAACCAAACGATAAAAGATGTGTAACTGACCTCTTGCTCTCGGATTTGGCTCTCCATAGCCCTGATGCGTTTCTCGTCTTTCCGTCGAACATCGGCAGCCCGTCTTTCCTCCTCGATTTCATTTTGGACCCTCAGTTGATCCGCCTGAGCCCTCAACTCTTCCTCTTGCCTCTTCTCTTCCGCCCGTTTCGCCTCGGTCTCGGCACGGGCCGCTTCCTGCTGCCTCGCGGTTTCCTCTTGCTGTTTTCGCAACGCCTCCTCCTGCTTGCGAATGTTGTCCTCGTTCTTTCGCATGGTCTCTTCTTGTCGTCGAAGGACCGCTTCCTGGGCTCGTTCCCGTTCCAGCTGCATCTTCTCTTCTTCAAGCTTGCGCAGCTTGTGCGCCAATTTTTCTCCCAAGTCACTGTTTTGTGATGAATGTCTCGATTACTCGACTTAACGGGCTTACTGTTTCGTTTGTTTTGTATATACAGAGGCTAGCATGTCAATAAATAGGAAGGTAGCCGCGAACCGATACCAGAGGAGTGAACGCAGTGAATAGCGACAGTGATAGTAAAAGCAATAGGAAAGGACCATCGGTGTTTTAAGTAAAAGTGTTTTTATTTTATTCATAACCGTTTTTGTACATTGATCTCGCCATACAGATTCAATATAACTTTATATAGATATATTTATATACATACAAAACACGCTTAGAGATAGTAGATGTGTCGTCGAAATAGTCGAACGCGTCAATCTAGAATCTGAGAGCTCTACTGACCCGAGAATTGAACACACAGTAGTATTAGAAACACAGTTTTCCTATGACACATTCGTAATCGGAACACACCAAAACTTGCTGTTATTAACACACAAACTCATGAGCTTCTAAAAGAAGAACCATCACCCTCGTTTCTCTAGTCGTGCTACAGGTATTACAATCAGAGAAACGTGTCTTCTTCAATGAACGCTCGAGCAGGTGTTGCTACGAAAGGGTTCAGAGGAGTACACCGTGTAAATAAATGTGAATTGAAGTAAACACAAATACCTTCGATACCTGGATACACCGTATAAATAAAAACCAGAAAGCCCAAACAACGAAATTTCGAGAGACGAGAGAACACCGCATCGCACTAATCCCCGATAATAAACTGAAGAAGAAATTGTGTGCCAGCCGGTCCGAAAGGAGAAGCGACGTCGAGCCGAACCGAACCGATAGATAGGACTCTTAGACCCTCCATTGATCAGTGAAATTGTCACGGTGAATTCCTACCTGTTCATCTCGCAATTGTTCCCGTACCGCCACTGCTCCTCTTTCTCGAGAACCTCGATGATCTCCCGTTCTTTCTTCGAGATCTCATCCTCTTCGGATGAAGTCACGCTGGCGCCAAATGGCTCGCTGCTTTGCCGACTGTGCTGAGACATGTCCGGGCTGACTGGTTGCTTGGCCCAGTCCTCGGCGTGGCCTAATTCGACCCCGGAATCTCTCTCGTGACTGGAGTCCTGCTCGTAGTTACTGTCGGTGTCGTAAGAACGACGATGAAGCTGTTCGATGCGTCTCTCTTCGGCGAGGATCGCCGCCATGTCTGGTGGCTTCGTCAGGGTTAACTCCCGCTCCAGATCGTCATCGGTCACCTGGAACACGAGGTTGATCGCTTGAAATTAGAGTACACAGCAATCCAGTTCGTCGCCTTAAAAAAATCGATGTCGATCTCTTTACTTTGACCAACGGTAGCACGCATAGAGATTGCAAGGTATGTATAACGAGTATACTGCGGATTTTAGTAATATTTAATAAATATTTAATTTCTTGCTTAATATTTTTAATAGGTTGCAAATAATGGGGAGAGTACGATTTCCGTGTCCCCTCGTTTTGAGGTTATGTTTGTGTTCTTGGGGTTATTTCAAGAAAAAAATGTATATATAACGTGGTGTCAAATTGGCTTGGTTTAGCCGGTAAAGTAGATTTCCAGTTTTTTATAAATTTGCAAATATCTCGGCAACTATGCGAAATATGGCAAAATATCAAGAGACCATTTTGTAGAAAATGAAATTTTATTCGCACAATCTTCGCATTGTAGCTGTCATCCAGAATTTGAACTAGTAATGGAAAAATCATGTGAATAGAATGAGTTGCGGTTAGGTCGTGGAGGGGGCGGATCAAAACGAGGGACCACGGAAATCGTACTCGTGCCCAAATAATAGTGCATATCATCAAATTCTTGAAATGTTTTTACCGTTTTAAATTACAGTTACTCATTTTTGTCATAAATGCATAAAATCTGCAGTCTACCTATTTAAAACGAAATCCTAAGTATGGGGAATGTTAATGGATTAAAATGTGTAGAATAAATGTTTCCAAGTTTAAAGTCAGTATAAATGTATACCGTAAAAGTAGTTTCCGCTTTTCGAGATATTCTAGCCAACTTACCCAGTTGGGAATCTCATTTTGTCATTCATTCGAACCTACACGACTGTTATTGTGCGTTACGTAAATCTATTCACGTGCTCCAATTAATATCATTAAACGATGTTACGGCGACGATACCATCTTTCGCAACTCTAAGCGCGGGTGTACCAACATGGAGTACATTACTATGGAGCACGTTGGCTTCCGGAAACAAGTGAAAGTTGTCGAAGTGGTGGAAACGCGTGAGAAGAAACGACAAGCAAAGAAATACAAGCGGAGAAGAATGCCGACTTTTACAGCGGAAAAGTTTGAATACAAAATTCAACACGCAACTAGATATCGGTTGAAAAATGGTTACATAAAACCGTGATTTTAATTACTCAAAATATTTTGTTCATTTTTATCATTTTTGTACTTTCCATCACTGCAATATATTCAAACAATCGTATTTTATTGAGGTATTGAACACGTTTAAAAAGTATCAAAACTCTTCACAGAATATTCCAAAATAAATGATTGATGAGAATTAAGGATATTATGGTCTTTGCCACATAAATTATTTTAGGTGGCAGATTATTTTCTCAATACTTGCTCAGCTACGTTTTACAAAGAACTAGCTACAATTCAAAAAGAAAATAACATAAACCAAACAGTCTTTAAAATTAAGAGAAAATTGTTTTCAATAACTGAATCTACCATAAAGTTGAAGATGCACGAATTCTTAGTTGGTTTATTGAGCTTCGCGTAAAAGGTATTCTGTCGACTTTACAATAAAACAGCACGTCTATATTTACTATTATTTAGCTTACTAAATGAGCATCACGATTGCGACAACATGACTTTTCGACATGTTGCAGGAGTTATTTCACGAATTGCAACTCGAATAATGTTCTTAAGGTCATTGATTGCTCGTGGCTTGTTAGCATAGAATCGATTTTTCAAAAAAACCCATTAAAAAATCTAGTTGTGTTAAATTGCATAACTTGGAAGCCAATTTAAGTCTGCATTTCATGAAATTACAAATTGACGAAATTTCGGTACCAAAAACTTTCTCGAGTTGCGTGACGTGTACCATTCTCATAACAAGTTTAAATAATATAAATGCGTTGGTGTAATGTGTACATGGTTAAAATTGTACTACCTTCTACTAAAACAAAACGACTTCTGTCATTTGAAAAGGCGGAATGCGTAAATATTATACACTGTTGTCGTTGTAGGTGTCACATCCTGATAACCCCTTATGATTCCTGTTTAATAATGGTGTGCGAGATTCCGAAAATGTCGAGTCGGGACGAGACGAGAATTTATTTCGAGATCGGGAGTTCTCGAAAATTTTAGGGTGTTCAGTACTCGATTACCGTTATGAGTCTCGTTTTCGGAAACGCCTCAAATATCGGAAATCTCATACCGCGATCGATTTTGAAGCGAGGCTCATAACGGTAATCGAGTACTGTACAAATTAAAATTTTCGAGAATCCCAAAACCTTGGGGAATTTCGAAATCTTCGAGAATCCCAAAACCTTGGGGAATTTCGAAATCTTCGAGAATCATAATCGATTCGATTACGATCTACAATTTCGAACATAATCGAGTGTTCCGAAATTGTCGAGAACTCGACCTGTCTCGTCTCGATGTCTTCCCGGCCCGTCTCGACCATCGAGATCCATACATGTTCGAGTTCTCGCACACCCCTACTGTTTAACCATTAACTGGTATAGCGGAGTCTCTCACAACCGAAACAAAATTTCTATACACTATCTTTTACCACTGTATTATGCAATAATTACAAATATCAAGTATCATTAACTTCTTTAATACATTTGGATTATTTAACACTAAACCTACCACGGTCAAAATGACCAGTTTTCAATTTCACAATTATTGAAATTAGAAAAACGATTTCATAGGAAATTCAATCTTCTCACTTATTTAAGGCGTTTTAATTTTGTGTTTTGTGCTTGGAAGGTTTAGTGTTAATCTTAAATTATATACTTGAAGGTATTTGAGAACATTTATATAAAATTTAAAAAAAGTCATGATACTTCATAATCTGAGTAAACATTGTACCACTTTTAAGTATTAGTGGATATATTGATCACTCACCCCTTCGATTCCAAGAAAATCGGAACGCCTCGTGCGCAATTCTTTCTTGATCCTGCGGGTAGAGTTTAATCTCTTCAAGGGTTCTATCGGGAGACTCTCTTCATCACTGACATCTACAGGTGGTGGCGGTGGTTTCTCCTTTGGAGGTTCTACACTGGTAGGTGGTCCAAGGGGAAATGCCAGACCAGTAACAATCTCTTCGTCGCTGGAGAGGTTCAGCGGCAAGATCTGTAATAGAAGAAAACCAATTAGTTAGAATTCTAGTGGTTTGAACTAATTGGAGAGAGATAAGGACGGAGTTGCGTATAAAAGCTGCTATAGTTTCTTTTTATTACAGGGAACTGCCGTTCGATAAAAATTCAGACACTGACTACGTCCCTAAATGTACATTTACATTGCGGATTGCACGTGTTTAAGGAACATAAATTCTTAAACCCTAATTTAGCTTCTGCTTGTTTTTATTAAATTATTCTATGAAAGTGTAAACCTGTGCAGATATCCACAGAGTATTTCGAGTATCTTTATAATGATCTAATTGGGTTAAATGTATCTTAATCTAAACTAACGTAAAGGAGAATAGGAATTTGTTACGATAAGAGACTTTAAATACATTGCTGTTTTATGCAGGTAATTGAGGTATTAATCTACTAACAATAAGAGACAAGTTGCACGAAACATATCTTTTTATACTAGATTTTTAGGATCGAATTTACAGAAACTGTAACCAAAGCAACATTTGATAATAAAAATAATTAAGATATATTAAAGATAGTAAAAGTTACAGTTGTTAATAATACAGAATACTTGTACATTTTTATGGAAATAATCAATTGGTTGAATCTGTGCAAGTTTCGCCGCGGAAAATGTTAATTGTTAGACTCACAGGTCAGAAAACATTTCCAAAAATCAGTTTCATTTCCTATAAATGTATAAATCAGCCTTTGTTTAAATTCTGAAGGTTTTTACTCATCGGACCTTATTAAATTAATTAAATTGCTTTTTCATGCAAACCTTATTAACTACAGAACAATGCTTTGCACTTTCACTAGCAAAAGTTCTCAAAGGAAGTTTAATTAGTAGAAATCAGATACCTGACGTTTGTAGCCTACCTGATTGTTAGAAAAAAAACTTTCTGTGTTTAATTTCATGACTGAATTTTACAAAACTACAAAGAAAACCGTATTGCATACCTACAGAGTATTATCTAACAAAGTTTCTTTACGTGTAAATTGAAAACCTGATGACTCAAAGTCATTTCTTACTTCATATTGGATTATTGTATAATCCAATTTTATACACTCACTATATCACAATTTTGAAACCACGCCATCGAACGATTCTATTTGCAAAAAAATGTTAAATACACAATGATACAAGTTAAACAGAAGATAAAGACAGTCACGAGTCAGTTGCGGAAAAATGTTCGAAGAGATGTCGTAACGACTAATTACTGGCGCCAATAACACAGCAAATGCTAACTCTGTGCTCTCGAGAGTGATCGAAAACAAAACAATCAAATATGTGTCGTTAAAAATTAAGGAACGAACTGAATTGTTGTCACAATGTATTCGAGAGTTAGAGATCATTTGTTTCATCTTCTAAAATGAATTCAGAGAAAAGTCACAGTTAATCCTCGATCAAATGATTTATAGGGAAATTTATAATCCTGCCGAATTCAAACATAAAATTTGTTAACTTTACCGAGGATAATAAAACGAAACAATATATTTAACATTTAACACACTATCGTTATATAACCGGGTTTAGATTTTTATATTACAATTATTGAAATTTAAAAGATGCTTCCATTACTAATCTCTGAATAAATGTCTTTATTCCGGCACATATTGTTATAAAAATTGCAGAAAATTCAAATTTAATTAAATCTTGTAATCTTTATAAGGCTATACAAACTAGTGATTTTTAATGTTCAATAAGTTTAGTATTAGCTCGAGATGAGAATTTATTCAAATAAACAAATATAAGGTCACACAAATCAAAGCAATGCTATTTTCCTATTTGCATGCGATTCATTTGCGTGTAGAAAATATCAAACCCAAAGACAAAGCTTTAAACTAATTCCAAATACTTTTTCAATATTATGGAACCACATAAAAAAAAACACAGTCAATTATATAGAGGGAACTGAATTTCATCACAAAATTTAACCAATGCCTGACATAATTGAAACTCAAATTAACCCCTCGATTGGTACGACTTGGGTCTATTCCGACCCAGAGTTATTAAAGTTCCTCCCAAAAATCGAATTTCCAATAAGCAGTTCAAATCATTAACTACAGTGGACCCAAAAATGTATTTAAACACTACATTTCCGATTCTCGATAAATTTCCGACACTTAAATTGTGATCATTTCATAAAAACAAATAGTACAACCATAAGCCGCAACTTATTTTAAATCCTGGAGCCTATACTTTCGCAGACCATCATTCACTTTTATCAAAGATATTTTTAAATGATAGAGTGACTGGGAAACGGAAGACCCAATTTCCTCTAAACAAATTCTACAAATTGAAACATCTGCAGAAACTTTCAAAAATTGTTCTCGTAAATAAAACTTGATTTGTTTGAACATAGACTTGAAGATTGAATTCCTCCTCTTAACTTCGACATCTAAACTATTGATGTACGATTTATTGTCACTGTATTATGCAACAAAAATGAGGAAACAGTTTGGTCGTAAAGACTTCAGGATGTAACTTATACTATTACTATAAAGTTGGCGGCACACCTCTCATTCAAAGCTCTATAAAACGACAAAAAAAATCGTACATCAATGTTTAAGGTACAGTTGCAAACAGGACGCTTCAATCTTTAAATCTATGGTGGTTTCATTCGGAAAACAATTTGTTAATGTTTTCACAGTCATTTGAATGCGTAGCATTTTCGACAAAAAATGCGTCTTTAGTTTCTCGCCCGCTAAATCATGAAAAAACATCGTAGAATAAAATAAACGACGGAGCATGAAGCTGGAGGATTCTAGGTTTAAAATGAGTCCAAATTTATTGTCGTACGACCACTTTTTATAATATTATCACAGCTCAAATGTAGCCAATTTTTTGAGAATCGGGTATTCAGTGTTCAAATACTTTTTGGATCCATTAGAAGATCAACGTAGATCTCAAATAAATAAACTGAAAAATAAGTGGAAAGAAGATAGAAGCCATGATTGCCATGAAATCGTCAAAATCATCCGCCTTGCGTTAAAAAGAAAGGGGAGTAGAAATGTTGAGTAGAAATTCAAAAGGGACTGGAAAAAGTGAAAAAATCGTTGGGAAAGATGATCGGTTACCTGCTTTGACATCGGGGACATCGGGCTGAGGATGCTCATCGTGTCCAGCATGCTGATTTCTTGGTTAGCGAAGGTCAAGGTCGTCGGTCGTTCAGGCGCAGGGATGATGTTCGCGGCCTCGGTGGTCTCAGGTGCATCGTGCGCGTCGATTGACTCCTCTATCAACTTTCGCGGCGGTGGTTCGAAAGCCTCGATGATCTTCCCGTTCATCGCCGCTTCCTTTTCCTCGTGCTCTTCGTGTTCGACTGGCAAAGGCGGGCTCGGCTGGCAAATCGTCGCTGCCTCCTCTTCGTCCGCTTTCTCGATAACGATCGGTTCCTGTAGAGACGAGCACTGCGTTATTGCTTCTGCCATGCCGTACGGAACTGGGCTTGCGGCTAGCACCGCCACGAATTTTGCAACGCCACATTCTATGCAAATCGACACAGTCGTGCTTTGCCAGGTCTGGACAGGGTTTCTCAAACTTGACCGGGGCACGATCGTGATCGACCTTTCGCTAATTGCGACCCTTTAGGCCCGACAACGCCCTTTCGAAACTAAACGGTCGTCCAAAAGACGCGCCTGCATGTTTCTTTTTAATTAAACACAAAGTATTTTAAATTTTTTCCAAGCTGCTCCTATTTTATTGAAACTATCTATTACAATTATACGTGGAACAGAATATCATTCAAATGTACACCACAACTGCGTCTGCAGGCGTCAATTCGAATATCGAAATTTTCAATGACTTTTTGTCATGTTGCTGAACTTATTTCACGAATTGCAACTCGAATGTTGTTCTTTGGGTCATTGATTGCTTGTGGTTTGTAACCATAGAGATTAAACAAAAACCGCACAAAAAAATCTAATGTTGTTAAATCGTATGACCTTAGAGGTCAATTGAATATCTGCTTTTCGTGAAATTACATGTTGACGAAATTTTGATAGCAAATACTGAATATTTCCTCGAGTTGCGTGAAATAAAGCATGTTTATACGTTTAAATAATGTAAATACGTTGCTGTAATGTATATCTCTCCATGGTTAATATTGCACTACCTTCTACTAAAATAAAACGGCTTGTGTCATTTGAAAACACATGACGTGAAACATTATACGGTGTTTATATCTAGGCGTCACATTTGGATGATACTTTATTAGATGCACTCATGAGTAATTCACTTGTTTCTTTTTTAACGAATGGTTCTAGCGTTTTTGTTCAAAACCATTAATATCTATTTCAGTATACAACATTTTCTACGACGTTGCTTGTAACATTTTAATCTCAAATGTCAATCGATTTATAATTATTAGTAGACTGCGGATCTTTATGCAAAATAAAAATAATATATGTATATCCAGATATACAGGGTGTCCCACGACACAGGGTCAACCGATTAGGAGGTGATTCTAGATGTAAAAATGAGTCGAAAAGAAAGAATGAAATTTTTTCGTTTGAAACTTCGTTTTCGAGAAAATCGATTTTAAAGATTTGTCGGAATCGCGTGCATTAGTATGTGTACTGAGTAGAATTGGTTGGTCATGATCAGACGCGACAGCCAATTTCTATCTAGTGGTATCAGTGTCGCCAGATCGAGGAAATCGAGGGGAATACAATTTACCCCCTCTCTGATGACCAGAGTAATATCAGTCGCGTGCGGCACGTCATTTGACCAGTCTACGGACATTGGAGTGTGCATCCGTTTGAATGTTTTCTGGCGATACTGAGTGGTACATGTACTCTCTGAATTTTCAAACTCGATTTACTCGAAAACGGAACTTCAAATGAACAAATTTTATTCTTTCTTTTCGATTCATTTTTACATGTACAATCATCTCCTAATCGGTTGATCATGAGTCGCGGGACAACCTGTATATCCAGATAAAGACTGCATTCTTTCCTGAATAACTTGAACGCGTTGAAAATAGTATATCTTTATTATTCAATTATCTTAATTTTTCTCCTGTTTTAAATTACGCCAAACCATTTCTATCATAAATTCACAAAATCCACAGTCTAACTATTAAAGTTCCTTCTTTCACGTGTATTTGATCGTACATGCCACTTGTGTATTAATTCCTACTTAATATCATTCTTACCCCTTTAGAACGTTAATATTAATTTATGAATTTATACTGTGGTTTCATACATTTCGTGGTTGTTGGTATAAGAATAAATTAAAACATTGTTTTTATTAACAAATTATATATAATGAATTGCCTGTTCTGATACAAAAGTACTAACATATTTACATTATCTGGTAAATTGTTATTTCTTGTAGGAAATACAGTCAGAAACGTCGATTTTTATCAGAATATGCAAAAATGTTGGTTCTTTTGTGTCCGAATGTATTGAATATACTGAATAAGATATTGAAAAAGTTTTGTTAATAAAAATTATGTTTTAAACTCTTTTTATACCAACAACCTCGATATTTCTGGCACGAGTACGATTTCCGCGGCCCCTAGTTTTGATCCGCCCCCTCTCCGCAACCTAACCACAACTCATTCTATTGACATGATTTTTCTATTACTAGTTCAAATTCTGGATGGCAGCTACAATGCAATGATTATGCGAATAAAATTTCATTTTCTACAAAAAAGGTCTCTCGATATTTTGCCATATTTCGCGTAGTTACCGAGATATTTCCAAATTTATATAAAAACAGGAAATCTACTTTACCGGCTAAACCAGGCTAATTTGACACCATGTTATATATACATTTTTTTCTTTAAATAACCCCAAGAACACAAATATAACCTCAAAACGCGGGGTCACGGAAATCGCACTCTCCACGCATTTCTGATACCACAGTCTCGATCCATAAAGTATTATCATTGCGCTAAGAATTACGCGAATAAAAATAAGGATAAGTTAATACATGGATAATCAAATATATACACTATTTGTAGCTATTTTCTTATTTATCTAAAAGAACATACGACTAATTTTAAAGACAGGTTGAAAGGTTTAAGCTAAAAAGTTTAATCACTGCAGCACTTTATTGTTTATTGTTTGAATCAATTTAAAGAAATAGATACTATGAAAAAGTTTGTAGTCCAGGCAACTATGCAATGAAAATGAAACGATGATTGCATCCAGAAATTTTATGCCGTGCGAACAGCCACAGCTGCTGCTTCTTTAATTGTTTTGAGTAATGTATTTTCCCGGCTGTGTGCGTTGTGAGAAGGATGCAGCGCGATGGAGAACAGTGATGGGTTTTGCTGAACTGCTAACTAGCGAAGATAATATTACTCGTTATTTGTATTCGATCTCACCTTTCATTCATTCTTCTCTTCTTTTCGTTTACATGATCCGTTTACATTTCTATATTCAAATAATTTACAGTCTGCCTGCGTTTATTATGATGTAAACTGTTTTACTTGTAAACGTTTGAGATCAAAAGACAAATGTTTCTGATTTTCTCTAAACACAGTATTTGCATTGAGAAAATAGTGAACTACTCATTCGTAAATCTTATAAATTGTTCCAACGTTCTCGTAGAAAAATTTTGTCGATTATTTTCATTATTTCTGAAAATTGATAAATAATTCTTTCCTCTATTTTCGCATTTATGTACACGGACGTATGAATTACCAATCCAACAAAAATTATAAGCAGGAAAGAAAACAATGTTATTGATTGAAACATTCTATATTTGATATTGTCGGTCATAAGGAGTCGGTGCCATTTTTGTTACTATGTTCGTGAAGCATGCAATTAATTGCAAAGCAGTTTCAGCGGAATCATTTGTCACTAAATCCTCGATTGAGTCTGTATTTGCTTACAGTTGTATGAAATTATTTTGAAATTAGCCTGTATGTTCGTTGATTAGTCACAGATATAGACTGCGCATCTACATTTCTGTGGATTAATTAAGAAAAAGAAACTCATCAATTGTGACACATTCGTTCATTCAATTTTACGCATAAATTGTGAATGCTTTTGAAGCTTTTATGAGTTAGATGACCGTATTGTTTAAAATAGTTGGATGCAAGTTGTCTGTTCTGTCCAGAAATATTCATACTACAGTTACATTGTTATTGTCCACATTTAGACTAGGTTAATTCCATTTTGTGGACTTTTAAAAATAACAAACACTTCTTTTTGTACGTCAGTAGCAATTGTTGCTGTGCAGAAAATATTTTAAGAAACATGAAGCATGTATTTTCATAGGTATTCACAATTAAAATACTGAATAGTACTAAATTTTTGGAAATCATCAGTTCGTCAGAAAATACCGCTCACATCCAAAACAATACTTTCTCCGAGTAAGGTGATGATCACACACTCTCATGCATTGCGAACAACAACAAAAGCGTTTTGTGCGGCAAAACAATAATCACGTATTCCCATGCACACTTCATTATCCCCTACGTGAACGATAGTATTCTGTCAGACCAGAAAATAACGATTGAAGTCAACATACATTAAATTAAGGAGATATAATGGGAGATAACTGTAACGGAGCGAAGCTTGAGAAACACTGGATTTCGAGTAACAACTTGAGTGGCAACTGCGGTTTCGGATGGAAGATTATTTTGCATTCTACGGGGCTCTCGTTCAGCTTGTCTATTGTTATTTTTTTCATGTTCACCATGTTTTCGATAGACATCGATGCACCGGTGTTCATGCATGACTGCCGCCATAAATCTTTTTGCACAATCTGTGTGGAGTGGAACACACGAAACGAAACATTCGTTCATAACACTGACAAACTTCAACCGAAAAATGTGTGTTGTGTCACGTGAACCGCTACGACATTAAAACAAACAAATGTGTTAAAAAAAAAGTGCATAAACTGTTTATACAGTCCTTTTCAATGGTACGTGTTTTTAGATTTTTTTTCGAATTCAAGCAAACAATATACTCGCAACTAAAATTATAAATGATATTTGGCTAAATAACATTCGTTGCAATCGTCGATACTTTTTTCAAAACGACGTATCTGTAGGTAAAATATTTAATAAGATGAGAGTGTTGAAGCTGTTGATAGTTTTAGAACTTACAATTATATTAATAATTGCCATACAATGTGCAAAACATTATAGAACAAGCTAACATTACAAGCTAACATGATTGGTATTTAGAACACTTTCTACATGATTGATGTATTATTAAAGGAAGTAAGTTATGATTTAGCTCCTGCTTTTATTAAATTATTCTATGAAAATGTAAACCTGTATAAATATTCACAGATTTTTTGGCAAGAAGGAGAAGTATAACTTGAACTAATATTAATTTTTGAGTATTTTCAGTCTGATCTAATTAGTTTCAATTCTAACCTGAACTGACATGATGGAGAACTGAAATTTTTTGAGATAACGTTAATCTCGTTAAGATACAATGAATACATTGCTGTTTTCAGTAGGTAATTGATATATTAGTCTATCTAAGAGACAAATCGTAATATAGATATTTTTTCAATGATTAAATAGATTAGATGCGTATCCTATTACTTTAAAGTACAGTCTCAAACTTTTATTCATTAGTGCGGATATCAGATTGTACTATTTGAAACTGTACTTAAAGGAATTGTGGAGTTTTGGAATTTACAGTGGTTCAAAAAACTAATTGAACACTACATTACTCATTCTCGAGAAATTGTCGATATTTGAATTATGATAACTTTGCTAAAGAAATCCTTTATTTTTGCCATCGTTCATTTTTGTCTAAAATATTTTTGCATGATACTGGTAAACTGAAGACGATTTTGTAATTCAAAATGTTACAAGTTGAAACGTCTATAAATACATTGAAAAGTTTTTCTCGTGACTGAAACCACCATGGATTTAAAAATCGAAGTTTTCCCTTTAAAACGAATGCTTAAAATTTGGTCCAAGATTTTTTCTAGTCGATTTGTTGAGCTCCGAATGACAGGTGTACTGCCACCTTTGCAATAATATAACGTACACCGTGAAGTCCGTACGCGACCAACCTTGTTCCTCATTTTTGTTTTATAAAACAGACTAAAAGATCATAGATCAGTTTTGAACGGTCTTCAAATCTGCAATAGACTCGTTCAGAAAAAAATTTTTATCGCTTTTACAGAAGGTTCAATTTGTAGCATTTTCGACCGAAAACGTGTACTCAATTGTTCACGTGCTATACCGTGCCCAAACATACTGGAAAAAAAGAAATTATGGCTTGCAAAAGAAGAGGCTTCGAGCTTTAAAATGATTCGAAAGTAATTGTACTACCTTTTTTAGCGAAGTTAACATAGTTCAGGTATTGACACTTTGTGTTCTTATACTTTTTGAATCCACTGTACATGTATAAAATGTAAATCTGATACTTGCACTCAAACTTCACAGTAATGCCCAACACTAATTAATAAATAATCCTATTATTTCCAACCGCTGTTTGTCACAAAATAAACGTATGCACCAGAGGAACAAAGTACTTGCACTTCATGTCGCAAGCGTTCGTACAAATGTGATCTCATGTGCTATTGCTGTCTACTGACGAAAATGTGAGCAAACAGAGATAAGATCTTTTGGTAATAATGATAGCGTTTATCTAGATCCACGGGTGCGTCAGGAACTGAATTCTCAATTCGAGCAAACTGCTCCAGTTTCGCTTGTATGTACAATTTCGTAATTAATATAACTGTGAGTGATCATCTATTTCTCACGTGTAACGTGTAAATATACAGGGTGTCCCGCGACTCATAGTCAACCGCTTAGGAGGTGATTGTACACGTAAAAATGAATGGAAAAGAAAGAATAAAATGTTTTCATTTGAAGCTTCGTTTTCGAGTAAATCGAGTTTGATAATTCAGCGAATACGTCTACCACTAGATAAAAATCGGCTGCCGTGTCTGAACATGACCAACCAATTCTACTCACAAGGAAAATACGCGATCATCGCGTCTTCGATTTTGTCGAAACTTTGCATACTTGTAGATTTCGTTCTCCTGTTTATGAAAATATAGCATTATAGACGTAGATACTCAATAATTTTTGAGATATTTACAATTTAACTTTTATTATACCCGTTAAGCTGTTATGTACAGTTTTGGTTGAAGTTTTTGTCAAGTGCCAAACGGCTTGATGGTAACGTACTAGATTCATTACCGAGGAAGGCCAGTGTTCAAATCCCTTTTTCCTTCTTTTCCATTTTTTTCTTTTTTTTTCTTTTCAGTTTATCTATTTTAATTACTTGCATTTTGCACGTGAAAAATTCACTCATAATATCTTTAGGAAACAAAATATAAAAATTTTATTGAAGAGGAACATAATATGAAAGAAACACTAACTTCATCAATCTTAACGTATCTCAAAAGTTGTTGAGTATCGACGCCTATAATGCTACATTTTCATAAACAGGAGAACGAAATGTACCAATATGCAAAGTTTCGAGAAAATCTGAGACCCCATGACCGCGTCTTCTCCTTGTCAGTGCATACACTAATGCATGCGAAAAAATTTTATTCTTTCTTCCCGACTCATTTTTACATGTAGAATCACCTCCTAATCGGTTCACTAAGGGTCACGGGACACCCTGTATAAACCACCCAGCCGAGAACTCTCGTCTTAATTAAACGTTTATATAATAATACGGTCATCTTAGAAAATCGAGAAATCAATTTCCTTTTACGGGAGAAGTTTAAATGCTTTTTGTTGGCGTCAATGATATTATTATGATGACGGTGGAATCTAGATGCAATACTTACGCAGAAGCAACGTAATTTTGTCAGAACACGAAACTGAATAAATGTAGATCTACGACTGGACCATGAATGTTTATACAAATTCGAATTTTCATAGATTCGTTTACTGTAACTATATGTAATGAATAGACTGCGGATCTTTATGCAAACTACAATTTTCATGCTTAATTTAAAAAAGACCACAAAGTAAGAAGAAACTGTCTCTCATTGACCAAAGGTTTCGTAGTGGTAAAAATATTACTAATTTTAATCAACATGCACAGTTTCTTGTATTTAAATGCATGAAGATCCTCAGTCTAGTAATCATATACAGTGGCTTGCAAAACTATCGAAACACCCTTTAAAAACATTTTTACATTTCGTCTAAACGGCTTGAGTTTGTTTAAGATGTTAGAAGGATTGCTTTACTCGGTAATTTATAAAAAGAATTAACTAAAAATTAGTATTGGTTGAAACTGTGAAGAAAAATGTTCGTAAAAAGTTTGATAAAAATCGATTAACGTTGCTATGAGCTACAAATAATTAAAAATGGCAAACATTGTGAGAAACTGCAATTTACGCAATCGTAAGTCCAAAATTCAAAGATTACGTTTTTCAATGCCGATAGCTTTTTTATGCGACAACCTATTCCGATGAAACTTTGTGCATGTACATAATTGACTTGTATTTACAAAAGGCATATTTTAAATTTTCACTATAGACACACATAGAAATGTCAAAAATCGTGACCTTCACTTTTTTCTTCGAATTCCGAAAAATAACAATTTAAAAAGATTTGTTTACACATTACCTAGTAAACTGAGCCTTCTAACATCTAAAAAAACAAGCTCAAGACATTTAGTATAACTTTGAAGAAGTTACTAGTTTTTAAAGGATCACTTAATTTTGTCCCCAAATGCATACATCGATTTTTAATCCCCAAAAAATAATTGTGTAAGATATAACACGTAGATAATACGAAATCGAAGTGTTATAAGAATTTTGTAAGAAGCAAGACAACCTTTTCTTTTAATTAGTCTGAGAATTTTCTAAACGTTTTTATGAGTTACAGCTTGTGTCAGACTAAAGATAATGATGCGTGGAAAGTTTCCTATGGCACCGAACTTGAAAGTAAAAAGAAGGAAGTGAACTTTCGAGTTTCGACAGATCACGTGCTTCTTGAATATCATTATTGTTACTCCCGATTTCGAACAAGATCAACTAGGAAGGCATACAAAGTTTGTATGACAACCACAAACGAATACAGAATTAAATCATTTGTTTGTTTCGAAGTATGCATCATTGTGCAGCCGCAAAAACCTACAATCAATAAAATGTTAATTCCACTGACACTCGCTTATAAAAATAATCATAAAATCAACAAAGGAAACAAATTTCTGACAGCTTGAACGTATTATCTGAATTATTGGATTTTCATAATCGTCTGCTTGATCAGTCTGAAGTTGTAAAGACATTAAAAACATAAGTTCTGTTGATGTCCAAGAGATTACTATACGTCTATCGCAAGAAACTTCGTGTACTTCTTTTTCTAACATTAACGGATAGATAATTTCTCCAATTGATGTTATTGTTGAGTGCAAAGATCGAAGATTACATTAAATACTTGAAGATTCAGTGGTATTAAATCGCGTGTGAAAATGTTTTGTTTATAAAAAACATAGCACATTGTAATTGCAAAACGGAATTCACAACATTCACATTTCATAGTAAACATTGCTAATGTCACACGAATAAATTACTTCTACATGATACACTATTTATAGCGTCTATAAAAAAAATAGCACCTGTCACACTGAAATATGCAAATATTACAACGGTCTGTTGAAGCTGATGAAAACTTTTATAATGAAAATAACTTTTGGATTATGACCAAAACAATGTGCACAATGCAAACTACATATATTTATGGACTATTTTGACAACTTGAAGTTTGTGGAAGTGAATATTTAATCTACTTGTGTAACAATGTGTTTTATTTGTACTGTGTTTCCTGTAATGTTGGGAAATGCGAGAAAAGTGCAATTGCAAAATCAAACATCGTAAACGAACAGAAGATCGCGATCCGAAAAGTTTCATAGAGGAAGTAATAAGGAGCGCGATGACATTTTTATCGCGGCGCAATGTGTCAGGTTACTTTTATGTCACCGGAAGCTTGCCGAGCCGTCATCAAGCTTGTCTCTTCACGTGTCTACACGACGTGCGTTAATAACAGTTGTGCGCTTAATTACCATACAACAATGTGCGGGTGAAAATAACACGACTAACGACTTCTTAAGTAACCGGTTGCCTGTGTCGCACTGTGTGAATTGCACCAAACTCTACAGACTGTACGAACGCTATCAGATGACGACTTTCCAATTTCAAAAGAGAATTATTGGATTGTTGCGTAAGTTCTGTCGCTCACGTTTTAGCCACAATTGTATCTCGGAAATAAACATTTGTTACGTATGTGTTCTATTAGATTGTTGCACACAAAATTCCGATTTTAGAATTCAAATGTTCTGAAGCGTTTTCAGCAAAAAATACTATTACTGTCTACAGGTTTATTATACACCATTTTATGGTACAAAGTTGGTCTGATAAAGGCCCTGCCTTCAGTTCTTATGTAGATATTTATTTTTACGTATCAATAAAGTTTATTTCAATGTCAACCAGTTTAATTATCGTGTATTCTTTTTATACGAGTGGGAAAAATAAATAAAATGACGATATCATTATACGATATTTAGTCATAATATGGTGGTAAGTGAATACGCCATTCATCGATGGTACAGTATTTCATCGTTAAGTGTCGTGAACTTCTGTACGATAATTGTCGCAAAACAATTCCTCCTTCCGCGGGTCGACACTGCGTCTTTAACCTGAAGCATTAAACAAAAATAAAGAAATTCAAGATTCAGAATGTGGAAGACATACACAGTACATGTTTATTTTGGAGATGAAATTGTGGATAATACACAACGATACGACGTCTGCGTTCACCACTGTATAATATACAGTAAATCCAGAAATTATTTGGACAACTAAATTTCGAGTTCTATAGAAATCGCCGATGTTTATATTCTGATAACTTCGATGAAAACAATAGTACAGCAATAAACCTAGACTCGTTTTAACCTTTTAGCTACTAAATGCCACTATAGTGGCTTTCGCGTATATTATCTTTTGGAACGGTACGCCACGGCTTTCGTGGATATCATGTTTTTAAAAGAAGAACATTTCCCGTCATTTTGTAAGACTGTAAATACCAAAAAACGTTGCGAAACTGTGTAGTGTGCTCGAAAAATGATGTATGGAGAAGATCACGGTACGAATGTGAAGATTGTGATGTGGGACTCTTCGTCGTTCCTTGCTTTGAAACGTATCACACACAATTATACTATTAACTAATAAAGTATACGTCTTCATATTGCGTATTTTTCGAAATCATTACATGAAAATGTATAAATATATTGTAATTTATTCTTTGATAACTCTATTTCGATCTAATGTCATAGTAAGAAGCGTCATGTATAGTTTTCGCGCAGTCCGCGTCGAAGCTTGCCGTACAGAGATACAGTGTTGCGGAAAGCCCAGTCGTAGCTAACAGGTTAAAGCTTAAAGCTTCTACTTTTTCTAGTCGTCACTCGTTTTTGCCTAAGATAATCTAGCACAACGTGATAGATGGAAAACTGAATATATGTTTGCTCTTGAAAATGCTACCAATTGAGGTGTCTCTAAAACAATTAAAAACTTTTCTTCGTGAACGAATCTTCCGCACATTTGAAGATAGAAGTCTCCCTTTGACAACAACACAAAAAACATGATGTACGATTTTTTTTAGTCGTTTTATTAAGGTGTAAATAAGAGGTATACAGCCAACTTTACAGTGACATAAGGTGCACCATGAGAGCTTTGTACCATTGAACTTGGTCCTCATCTTTGTTTCATAGAACAGTGAAAAAATCGTACATCAATTTTTAAGATGCCATTGTAAACGGAAGGTTTCAATCTTCCAATGTGTGGAGGATTCATTCACGAAAAGAATTTTTTAATGTTTTTACAGAGTTTTCAATTTATAGCATCTTCGAGGAAACATGGGTCTTCAATTTCTCATCTGTTACACCATGTAAAAATATCTTATAGGAAAATGAATAATGGTGAGTGAAAGTAGAATTCAAAATTAGAAGTCCATAATTATGGCTGTACGATTCTTTTTACGAAATTACAACAAACTAAATATCACCAATTTCTCGAGAATCGGAAATTTTATGTTGAAATACTTTTGGATTCACTGTATGTATAATACATACGTGGGAGGAAAAAAATATATTCAGAAACACAAAATGTGTGCATTTATAAAAAGATGAAGAGCGGGTTTCCAGTACTAAGTGGGGTCTGCTGCCATGCACAAATAAAAATCCTGGTTGGAGGGCGAATTCCGCCAACGATAAGCGGATAGCTAACAATCGTTGGGAAAACATGGGAATCTAGGGATTATCTTTAATTCGAGCAGTTGAAAGCGCCGGCTTACCTCCTTGCAGCGGAAGAAAGCTTAGTTTGCTTGAGTTTGCACGATGATGGTTGCCGACGTAGCTACCTCAAACAGGCTATATGTATAGTACGACGGAGTAAATGCTACGTCATCTCTGCGAAGAGTTATATAGCCGGGAGAATAGAAAAACGAATTTTTCTTGTTTCACAATTATCAGAAAAATCGACTTGGACATAATGACTCTAAAAAGTATTTAAACTTTCTGATTTTCGTAAAATCGTCCGTATTTAAACTGCCGTATTTTTTGGAAAAATAGTCGTAAGTACAATAATAATCCTGGACTCATTTAAAAGCTTAAATTCTCTATTTTTACTGTTAATTGTTTCTCTTTGTTCTAAGATGTTTTTGCTTGCTTTGTACAATTGTAGTAAATCTTCGTTTCTGTTTTGAAGATTGATGCTTCCCTTTTGTACCGATTTCTTTAAACTTCATGGATGATCTGAGATGAAAAATAAACGATGTTTTGTTAGAGCAGAAACTTCAAGTTTCCAAATGAGTTCAAATTTAATGCTGTACAATTCTTTTTTACGTAATTATAATATTGTAGTTCAAACGTTGACGATTTCTCGAAAATTGATTGTTCAAATTCTTGTTGAAGCCACTGTGTCTACTTTGATGGATTCGTATATCATATGTTCAGACAGTATTCGAAGGAAATTTCAGTGATGTGTTAAGTATTATACATAGAGCAAATGGATGAAAAGGTGTGAGCCGTTTTCCACTTGCAAATTCTTCGTTCAAATATTCCAATTGTTACAAATATTGTATCACAAAATTGTATTGTATGCAGAGCTTTCTTATTCTTCGAATTTAGTTTTCTTATTAAAGATTCCATTGGATTGAAAACAAAAAAAGAACAGAACTAAACATTACTAACAATTCGACCTCGTAGCGAAATGATTAGTCAATTTATTAACATGCATCGTAGAATGCTGATTCATGTATTAAGATGCAATATGGTATATTGGTTTCCATTAATCAACAATTAATTTTTATTTTTCTGTTTGATATTCTACCGGTTACTTTTATCTTTTCAGACATTTTAGATTTCACTTGAGAAATGTATAAGTACGAATTTGAAAAATATGCTTTAAGTTGTCATACTAAAAAATTTGCAAGTACAAACAGTGTACCATTTTTAACCATTTTGTTTCAACAAGTTGTTGCATACATTGAATCCCCATTATAAATACTTGATACCTCATATGATCAAAAACAGTGATTTCACTACAAGATGCGATAATGGATGAACTACAGGTCATCAAGTCTTCGATATTAATTACACTCCTGGTTAATAATAAAAAGGGAGACCACACAGGGGCGTAGGACTTAAACATTCGATTAATAAATTTTCTCAATGTTTAACCGACTGGTTAAATTTCTCGGGCAAACCATACGGTTCTTACCTCGTCGATGTACGGATCACGATATGACTACGGGAACTCGAGACATTGCCTGCGAGCGATCGTAACAATTCAGGGCACTTCTATCGCGACAGACTAGATACAAGTTCTTTAATAATTAAACGTCGTTCCGATCGACCTCCCATCCACAGGTCACGGGGACAACGCGTCGGACGTGTTTGCTGCTGTGTGACGTACTGTGCGTACTTCGAGCTGTTGTTTGAAGATGACACGCATTGTGGGAACGATAAGACGACTCCCGATATGCCACGAAAAGCAAACGTTTACACGTCGATCCCAAGAGATAGATTAGAGATTATTAATAAACGGCAGGTTCGATTTCCAAGAATCATTCGAATGTATGTTTAGCGTGCGTAAGTGCAGCACGAAAAAGAATACAAGAAATACATTATACAGGTAGCCCTCATACAACACGGCATCCTATAAAACGGTTTAGCTCTAACACGATAGGGTAAATCGCGGGAACCCTCGTATAGCACTGCAACCTATAACACTATTTCGCTTTAACACGATAAGAAAATTGCGCGAAAACCTTTGTACAACACTATACTTCTACAGCACTGAATAACATGATTTTTGTTTAACATATTTAAAAACAAAATTACCTTAAAATAATAACGGGAAGGAATAATGAACTATACAGTGCATTTACATGAAAATATATAAATAAATTATAATTTACTCATTTATAATTCTATTCCGATGTTATAGCGGATAGAGTCATGCCCAGTTTACGCGCCATCCGCGGCGAGACTTGCCGTCTCAGAGATACAGTGTTGCGGAACGTCCCGCCGTATCTGAAAGGATAAAGTGCAATGCACTTTAAAAAATTTTTTAATAAAAATTAAGTTGCTCATATGGAATTAAAAAAAAGGTTTGTTTTAAATAGGTTTTCAGAACGTAACCCTCTTTTTGTACTGGCTCTGGGTCTCATATTACACGGTTTCACACAACTAGGGGTGTACGACTACCCGTAAATTACGAGCTGAGCTGAACTCGAGCTGAGTCGAGCGTTTGAATTTTCCGAGCTACTCGAAATCGATGAATTGCTTTGAACAGAATGCGAGCTACTTGAGAAAATCAACGGGCTCGAATATTTGATATCGTAAAACTTCGATTTACTCGAAAATGAATTTTCAGCTCGGAATTTTTCGAATTACTCGAATATATTCGAACAGATCTTTAACTTTCGAGTTACTCGAAAAAATTCGAATTGCTCGAGTTACTCGAATATTCATTTATTTACTATCAAATACTATTCTAACTATAAGGAAGAAAAATATGACGCTAATTTAATGCTTCTGTTTTATTTTCATATTATCATGAAGAAAACATATTCGAATTTTTACGAGTAACTCGAAAGTTAAAGATCTGTTCGAATATATTCGAGTAATTCGAAAAATTTCGAGCTGAAAATTCATTTTCGAGTAAATCGAAGTTTCACGAGGGCTCGAATATTCGAGCCGGTTGATTTTTTCAAGTAGCTCGCATTTTTTTCTAGCAGTTTGTCGATTACGAGTAGCTCGGAAAATTCAAACGCTTGACTCGGCTCGATAGACCGATCATTACTCGACTCGAATAAATCGAGTACTCGCACACCCGTACACACAACACAGCATTTTCTAGGAACCTATCTACCGTGTTATAGGAGGGTTACCTGTATATCCTTGGCAATGTTTAACATCGTGTATAAACGAGACATAGCATCGTTAACATGCAAATTCGCATGTTCTACGATTCCAAATAGCTATTAAAACAAATTAAATATGATCATCTGAAATAGTACTCTAATGTCTTGAAAAGTTACATACTTTTTCGTACAATTCTTGGAAAATGAACGAATTTGTTAGTTCACCGGCTCGATGGAAGACAAATCATTGAAATACAATTTGAAAATTTATACTATTTCCCCTTTATTTATGATCAGACGTTTCGAATATAGTCAGCAGATTTTCCACTCTTATTTCGAACAATTCACGACGACGATGACAGTGGTAAAATCGATGCGTTGAGAATTGAAAATTTCGGTAGAAACATTCGACGGTGTAGTTCGTGCGCGTACGTAATTTTAACCTAACATTCGATTACATACACTGGCTACGTGTTCGGCGAGTCCGAAATCGAGATTCTTCGAAGCACGAATGAGACGAGTTCACGACGACAGTACGATGTTTTGTTTCGCACCGATTCGTCGAATAGAAAATTGACGGTTTGTTCGATACTTTTAGCAATCACCAAACCCGCTTCACTAAAGCTTCGAAATCCCTTCGTCGACGAAACCTGAATTCTATTTGCGGCCACGATGGCAACGCGACACGATAAACTTCTCTGCCCAGTGAATTTTATATGTATTACATTAATCGCATACCTCCTGACAAGCAGAAGACGCGGTCATGGGGTCTCAGGTTTTCTCGAAACTTTGCATATTGGTAGATTTCGTTCTCCTGTTTATGAAAATGTAGCATTATAGGCGTCGATACTCAACAACTTTTGAGATACGTTAAGATTGATGAAGTTAGTGTTTCTTTCATATTATGTTCCTTTTCAATAAAATTTTTATATTTTGTTTCCTATAGATATTATGAGTGAATTTTTCACGTGCTAAATACAATTAATTAAATTAGATAAACTGTTACAGAAAAATGAAAAACATGGAAAAAAAGGAAAAAGGGATTTGAACATTGGCCTTCCCGGTAATGAATCTAGTACGTTACCATCACGCCGTTTGGCACTTGACAAAATTTTCAACCAAAACTGTACTTTACGGCTTAACAGGTATAATGAAATTTAAATTGTAAATATCTCAAAAATTATTGAGTATCGACGCCTGTAATGCTATATTTTCATAAACAGGAGAACGAAATCTACCAGTATGCAAAGTTTCGACAAAATCTAAGACCCGATGACCACGTCTTCTCCTTGTGAGTAACAGAATCGATCGTTATCCGCGCGCGAGTGTCGATGAGTCGCGTCAAGATCGGTTACAAGTTAACCCCTTGTCGTGCCATTTTCTTTAGGGCTACAGTGATTAGAACGTCTTTATCTCCAAAAATGTCACAAAGGAGAAAAGACAATTTACATTTTCTGTACGGATACATTTAAGTCAACGCTTAAATATTGATTATAAAAGAATGAAATTTTATTTCGTCCAAAAAGAAAGTCATAACGCTCATATTTATTAGACTTCGTTTAAAATCTTCATCGCGAGTCTGACTCGTTAAAATACGACAAGGGGTGAATCTAAGATAAAGTTTTCAGCTTTGAGCATTTCTGACTGCAATGGTACGAACGGATTCCCTTCTTTGTGGCCATTATCTTGTTTTTCTTTTTGACACATTCTTCTTATCACAATGTCTTTTACAATTTTTATGTTAGGCAGTGATCGATCGCTTACGCAGCATGTCGCCCAGTTTCTCATTCCTCAAGTAAAATGGAGACAACAATTCTTTCTTTGGAATCAATAAAAATTATTACAAACAATTGAAAATAGATTCTTTTTAACCGTACGCTACTTGGAATAATTATACAAATTTTTGGCGCTAATATGTTGAATTCAAAACGTCAGATAGAAGTTGTTAAAAACTTTCGAAATTTTTAGTAGAATGATACACATTCTTATTAGTTTTTTATTGTGATAAAGGGAAAAAATAGATAGAACATAGTATAACTATAATAATGAAAGACAATAGTTTTTGATATTTAATGTACGCCATCTTTGTATAAGATAGATGTTCCGAGTGTTCGATGTAGTCGTACAATTTTTTTACACAGTGTATTTAAAAAAAAAGAACGAATGTGATTACGAAAAAATTGTTGTCTTAATTCACGTTCAAAGGAACTTCTGGAATACCGCGTAGATGGAAGATGGATGTCCTGTTCGATTAGGCCATCGAGTTTCACGCTAGTCATCATGATTATTGACTTTACTCGAATCGGTACCGTTTTTTTACCTTCGACTAGTACGTGTTTCCGGCTACCTGCTCTAATTCTACTTGATACTGGGGGTTATTATATACGTTTTGCTCCTGCGTCGTCTATTTACATCGTTAGCTATGGTCTCACGCCTTCGTTTCCAGCGAGACTTGTGCGTAATGGAAGATAATAAATATGTATGTGTGGAAGCGACAGGCGAAGAGGGGTTATATTATCTGGGTGTCCTAAGTGGCGGGATTCGGTTTCTTGATCGAACTCGAGACGCGAAAATCATTTTCCAGGATCGTTTGATCGAGTGTACAGCCTTTGATGCAAATAGGGCTGCTACCATAGGTGTGAACAAAAAAAACATCTTTGAATTCCAATAAATAAAAATTATTACGGCACAAGTGATTATAAATCAAATTGTTTCTACGAAATATATAAATACACACATTCACGGTAGTCTCTTTTGTCCAGTCAAGTTTACGCATCCTCGTTAGCAAACTATCAGTAGTAGTAGTAGTATTTATAAGTGGTTGCATTAGCAATTAAGTCATTAGCGACCGCTTCTATCGTTATCAGAGATACATTGATTCGTACAATTTGGGCTTATCAGATAATAGATGATACATTGTTGGCAAACTATCAGTGTTCTACTCGAAATCTTGAATTTCTACATGGAGTAGATGATTTGAAAAAATGTTCACCTTTTATTATTGGGAGCTGAAAAGAAGTCAACTGCGCGGAGGCAAGAGGGGTCTCTCGTTCGACACGCCTGCCCCTACCATCGATGTTTCCATAGTCGCAATGTTTAGGCTTTGACGGGCACACGCTGCGTGATGCAGTGTTGTCGCGATGAAAGCAGCGACCTCGGGTCCGCAACATTGCATTCATCGAGACAAACATGATTCCATCGAGATTTCTTTTTACCTTCTGCCGCCATCGTCGAGCCGAGCGACCAAAACAATCAGCATCGTATACAACCTTGTAATATTTATCGCGCTAGAACTGTATATGTGACCGCTTAGTCAATATTTTGCTAGAGCTGAAAATACGTATGACTCGGGGCGTGCCCTTCCCGCATTCCCTCCAAGTGACTTCTTTTCAGTTTCCGATAGCTATGATAGTATAAAGGAAGATGATCAGAGAATAACTTCCAATTGATGTGTCAAACTAGTCTGCAAGCAAGCTGTTTTAAACGAGGAACGTGTCTATTTTTGATGAAGGATATTGAACTATGACTTTGTAGGACGCTTTCGTCGACCGAGTGTTTCCCACTACTTGGACACCCGTTCTATGCCCATTCTTATGTACAAGATCTAATGGATGTTAGACGAAGCTAGGTCTAACAAGAGGGGCCGAGAGACAACGCGCTACGCGTAGACAGCCAAAGGCGAGTCACTCCTCGGGCTGTTTAAGATTTTCTCGAGGGACAGTTAGATTGCTGTTCGGTCCTAACCTCGGTCGCTGGGCTCTGCGTGTGCGCCACGCGATCCACGGTGATGAATGGTGTCACTGGAGGTGTCGTAGGTGTCTTGCCCTGAGGTACCACCACCTTTTCGCAAATTTCCACCACCGTTCGGCGTCTATCGGCAGCCAGTGTCTCTTCACCCACCATCACCTGGTGTTTCGTGCTGGATGAGAAGGAGGATGGGAGGTGTTTCGCGAAGAACGCGGGCGATTGTTCTAGACTGGATGAGTTTGGAACCGGTATGCAGGAGCCGGATGGAATATTGGTCGACACCGTACCATTGCAACTAACAGGAACAGGTATCTCCGAAGCTTTTGGGAACTGAGGCGAACATATCGGACTACTTGGACTCTTGGCGTTCGTCATCCTCGATTTGATAGACGGTGCTTTGGGTGACGAAGGTGAAATAGGCGGGCTCAGAGAGGACGTAGAACTCGTTGGCGACGATTTGCTACTCATTGTCTTTCGAGGGAACGGAGTAGGGATTTTGGATGTCGACCGCGGTGATGTGACCGGCGTGGTCTTCGTGGCTTCTTTCGCGGAAGAGAAGGCTGAGGTAGTGCTGGATTCTAACTGCAGGGTCGTTGGAACTGTCACTGTCCTACCGGGCGACACAGGACAGCTCTCTTCCATCGAGTTCGAATCTAATGACGCTAATAATGAACTAGGGATCTTAGTCGAGTCCGCTTTCGAAATACTTTGGTTCATCTCGTCGATAACGCAATCTTGCTCCTCCGCGAGGAGCTTGGAACTCGACGATGCGTTCGTTTCTTTGGTAGGCTGAGATTCTGCTTTGGCATCGGTGAGCTCTTTGGGTGAAGATGAAATTGGCTTCGGAGGGGTCTCCGGGGGAGTCCTTCGCGGGGGTACTTTGGGACTTTGGTATACGATCGGGCGACACATAGCGGGATAGGAGCGAAGTGTGCGAGAGTTAGTAACCTCTGTGTGAGCTTGCGATTGTGATTTGTTAGTCGATAGTTCCCCAGAAGTGTCAGCAGTACCCTAGAGAACCAAAGAGTTATTGGATAGATCGAATCGCCTGTGACGTCCCTTAACCGAACAGTTTAATTAAATGTACGATTATCGTCTTACCGATTCGAATATACAGAATGGTGTAACTAACTTCAGCACCTCAAATGTCTCGTTTTTTTTTTATCGATAATGGGAAAACATGACTAGGTTTATGAGCATAAATTTTTGTGGTAAGCAAAACACTTTTCACGAGATCACAACTTTCTAGATTTTACTACATATTTTACTACTGCTAGTCAAGACGAGTTCGACGACGTAAATGTCATGACTTTCATGTGGCTTTAAGTATAAAAAATACATAACGACATTAACAGTTTGAAACAACGTAAACTTTACAAACACGTTGTTTATCATTGATAATGGAAACCGCGTCAGAGGAAAACATGATTAGATTTGAGTCTGGGCAAATATCTTAGAAAGAAAAAAATTGTCTCAATGTCACATCCTTTGTGATTTCAAGGTCATTGGTTTTTATTACTCGTGGTTACATGAAAATCACGACATGATAGATCGTGAATTTTCTTGGCCTTGGCTATTAGGAGTACATTAAAAATACTCAGTCCCGTTTAAAACGAAAAGACCCTTCGTACCTAATCAGGAGATATTTAGGGTGTACAAGTTAGGTCGACCAGCCTGCATATTCAAAGGTCAGTCCTAAAACACTGGTACCGCAAAAACCAAAATGAGATACAAAATTTTTTAACCATTCGAATGAACTTCGCGTAATGACTGTTTTTTATGAATGAATACATACGTTGACACGTAAACATGTGAGCCTTCCATAAATCAATGTCTCAAATAGCTACTTTAAAAATATTTCACAATTTAGCAAGTGTATTAGACTAGATTTCAAATACAGAAATTCCAAAAATATGTTTTCATAAATCTTGTAGTCGTATTAAGCATACTGTACAATTGTCTAGATACATTTGTTAAAATTTTGTTAAATGCCTTCGAACTTGATTGCCAATTTAGTTGTGACATTTCTCAGATTGAAATAACACCAATCATTACATAATTTGTACCATATCTACTTGTTTAATTCGCGATACAATAGTACCTCGATTATCCGAACGAATCAGTTACAGTGTTAGCTTAACTCTCTACTAATTTTCATAATAAATCAAGTTATATATGTATCGTTTTAGATTGATTTGCCTACGTGTGAAATTAAAAAATAAATCCGGATAATAAAGAATTCAGATATCGAGATATTCGTATAATCGAGTTTCCACTGTATTCGCGAATTATACAATCACATAATGCTCCAAATTATGTCATGTTTGGTCTCATTTTAATCAGAAAACTGGCACAAATATATTGGTAAATGTTCCTTATTCCTTATAATTAATAAACATTCCATGCTGCTTATAAAAAATTTCAACTGAATTTAACATCATCGGAACAACGAAATCTGAAGTAGAAGACATTGATATAGAACGACTCACCCTCGCAATTTTGACAGAAGCTTTTCTAAATCGACGTCCAAAAGTCCCCAAAGCAACGACACTACATAATAAATTCCACGTAACGATTTAACTTTCACAGGATCCAGATCAATAGATACGACGGCGACGAAAACCGAGCTTATCCGATTGAAGAAGAAACATGCAACTTCACTATCACGACTCACCTTCTTTGTTACTACTGCTTCCTGTTGGCTGGCAGAACTCGTCGGTATTTCGGGCACGGTAGTGCTCTGTTCAGCAACGTTCTCCTTCGCCGTCTCGTCATGAGGTTCCTCAGGTTTCTCTTCGATGACTTCTTGCCTCTCGATGATCGCGCTAGCGTGCACGATGTCCTCGTCCACCGGTTCGTCGGCTTGGCTGACGGAGCAGCTGACGTCAGCCGTGTGGATCCCCGAGTCCTCTCGATCGGTATCGTTCAGAAGCTCCGCGGACGATGAGGATGCCGGGTAACGTCTACCGTAATCGAGCTCTTCTAGGCTTTGTACACGCTCGAAGGTGTCGGGACCGCTCGAAGCATCTGCGTCCAGCGAATCGAGGCTCCTATGGAAAGCAGCTCTTGGCACGCGATACTCTGAATCGGGTGAAGAGCTTCTCTCGCTGGGCGTGGAGGTGTCGATTCTGCTCTCCTGATCCCGAAAACATAACGAATGTTTCCCGACGAAGGATCGTTTCTCGGTGGACTCTTTGCTTCTGTCCGCGTCCAAGGCGCTCAGCCGGTCCTTTATCGTTCTGGCAGATAGCTCGCCATTGTGTCGGGATTCGTGAGCGGTCCCGGGTACGGATGACTCGTCGCTGCTGCTGTATTTCTCCAGGGTGGACAGTCTCTCTCGAAGAGGTCTGACCGTCTCCAATTCCTCGGTGCTCAGCTTGCGGTGAACGGAGCTCTTGCTCTCCCTCTCCGAAGTCTGTTTCTCCAGATGGGTCAGTCTCTCGCGGATCGAACTCATGTCTCCGGACAGTCTGTTCAAGGACTTGCCGCTCTTCTCGGTGCTTTCCAGTTCGTGCTTCTGCTTCTCCAGGTTCGATAGTCTTTCCTTGATCGATTTCGTGCCGGTGAAATCGCCGGAGAGCCTATTGTTCGTCTTACCTTCGTTGGTTTTCAGCGTTGCTTTCTCAAAGATCTCCCGCCTCTTCAGTATGTCCACCTTCACCACCGGTATGGTGGATTTGCTGCTCTCGTCGTTTAAACTCGTTTTTGAACCGTTCGTCGATGATTTTGCGCTGTCCAGCTTCGCATCCAGGTTAACCAGCGATCTTCTTGGTATGTTCTGCGATACCCTTGACACGTAACTGCGGATCGCACCTTCGTACGTGTACTCTTCAGGTTCGGGGGAGCTGGTCGTCGCCGTCGTCGCCGAGTCGTACTCCTGGTTGTTGTGGTTGTGATTGCTGTGAAACCCATTGCCGAACGGTTTTTTCGTCGTCGTGGTTGTCGAAGAGACCGTGGTCGCCGAGGATGTTGTTATGTCGTTGCCGATCACGTTTTCGCTTGACACGTTGTCTAGATCCGAGTGGTTCTTCTCTATTTCGCTGTCTCTGTCGCTCTGAAAACATTGTGATTTTTTCTTTAAGTTTGATAATAACTTACGACATTTTAGATTCGTTTTTAAACATTTCACGATTCTAAGATCTTGAAGTGTACTTTCAATGTTGGGAGTAATTTTATCGTTTCAAAGTTTGGCTACTGTTCGATCAAGTTTACGTCACGTTTTGTTTTCTAAAATGTCAAGATTTTAGGCCGAGCATGCAATTGTTTGGATCTTTGGATTTTATTTTAACAATATACGCGAAATATTCAACATAAGCATTCAAACAATGTAGTGCCTTGTATACTATCAAAAATATTATATTTTTTAAGCTAAGACACCGCTTTCGGTGGAGAAGAATAAACAAAATTATTCAGAATGTTAATCTTCATAATCATGTTCCACGGTTATTGCAATTAGTGAGGTGGATTCTACTCCATATAATTACCAAAATATAATTTTTATGAATCTTTCAACCGTAGAAAAATTTAGAATAATTTTTTAACAAAGTAGATTTTATTTCTATTGATGGAAATGAAAAATCTATCAAGGGGGCAACCCCAACAGAAAACATTAAACTAAATTCGATTAGAAACGTAGTGATGAATATTGTATTTTACAAAATTCAATTATTTAAACTTTTTTACGTTCGTACGTGTGTTTGTATTGTTGAAAGATGCTATGCTCAGTCCGTTTTAAATTCACATTACTATCTTGAGGAAAAAAACATTAAAATATTGAATTTTGGAGGAAGATTGTGAGATAGTGTTAACACTAAACCTACCGACCATTGAAGCTGACTAATATGTGTTGCCTTATAAAATTGGCACGATTGAATTTATTTAGATTTTGTGCTATTTTTATTTTAATGTATACTTAAAAAAACAGTGTATATGCTCACTTTCAGTGGGAGCATCTTGACCATTTCAATCATTATTAAATAAAAAATCTGAAACGGGTCATTTGACCCGCAAAGGTAGGTTTAGTGTTAACATTCAATGGTATATGTATATCGCATAGTACAACACCGTTCAGGTATCCATCTGCGGAACCGTGTGTACAGGGTGTATCTGGATCGGTGGAGATCTGTTAGAAAAATGGTCCAAAAATTTGTCCTTCACCCTTTTTTCAAGGTCAACATGTTTTTTTATTGCATCGTATAGTACTCGTCGCATGGAACAAAAGTCTTAAAGACACCATGGGTCTCAAGTCAACCATTCTCTTAAAAAACAACTTTAATGTTTTGTAAATTGTTTTATTCCACATGTCTACAGGATCTCGCAAGATGATATAAATGTGGAGGGGATGAGTCTACATGAGAAAATAAGTCGTATAGAATAATTTTTTTTTCATTTGACGCCTCGATTTCGAGAAATTAGAGCTTGAAAATACGTCAAGTTCGCGTTCCTAGCGTTTGTAAGTAGTAGATCAGGTAGGAAATGAACAGATGCGTCAAACATTTCATATTCAATATCTAGCGCGTTCGCCGAATTTCCAAACCGTAATTTCTCGAAAACGAGGCGTTAAACGAAAGAAATTATTTTATACTTTAAACATATTTTCTCATGTAGAATTACCCTCTCCGAATTTATACCATCTTGGGACACCCTGTAGACATGTGGAATAAAATAGTTTATGAAACTTTAAAGTCGTTTTTCAAGAGAACTATACGATGCAATACAAAAAAATGTTGACCTTGTAAAAACGGTCAAGGACAAATTTGCGGACCATTTTTTTAACAGATCTCCGCCGATCCAGAGGTATAGAACCCTGCTATGGTAGTCGTGACATATAATTTTTATACACCCTGTACATCTTGCGAAATACAAGAGGCTAGCTCATATATCATTTTAAGAAGAAATCAGTTTCTGCTTAGTAAGCGTAATATGTATTTTATTGCTGAAGCAGGCGTTCATCTTACCAGGACACTGTGCGTGTCATCGTGAGTGTCGCCGCTGACCGAGCTCTTTCCACTGCTGGTGCCTATGCCAAGGTCACTCAAGTCATTAGCATCTTCCTCATGATACATGGCCAAGCTGATGCTGAGTTTGCGACCCCTATTGCCTCTCTCTTCCATCATTTCCGAGAAAGTTTTGCTTCGACGACGCTGCCGATCGTGTTCTTCCAGCTCGAGTTTCTTAACCTCCACCACTCGCTCGATTATGTGCTCCTGACGCTTCCTCCGACTGCTCTTCCAATTGTCCAGATTCTGTAAATGAATTACACGCGATGCTTTATTGACTTCAGAAATTCCTCGCGTTCATATTACACCGACTACGATAATTCAATACAATCGGGAATAGAAAAAATGTCAAAGTTTGCAAGTCTTTAACGTTTCATCAGGTGATTATTAGAAAGTTGTGAAAATATCAGAAAATCTTGAAAATTCGAGTATATTATCAGTAACTTATTAAACTTATCTCATAATTAATAAGAAAAAAATACAAATGTCTATGCAGCCCCTGTTTCTAGCAATCAATGCACAACATTGGTATTTTACATATAGATCCACAGTTTACTAATTATATTATAATATTACTGAACCCTTAAATGTATAATCTGGCAATTGGACAACGTAGCAACTGTTTTAATATAACGAATATGTAAAAATCGTAGCAAAACGGAGGAAAAAGGATAAGAACTTCAGGAATTTTTCAAGAATGATATTTAAAATTATTTTTCTATTTATCTTGGACGTGCCTGTGGACTATTGCAAGGTTTATTGTACTAGATGAATTTCTAATCATACCGATTGCCAATCTTCGGGGTCATCGCGGACCTCTTGTTTGATTTTCTTCACCTCTTGAACCTTCTGCAGCTGCTCCTGAGCGGTGCGATATAAGGAGCATGGTCCAACTTTGACGAATTGAAGAGGATTAGTTGCTTGCTTTGGAGGCGTTTTCAGTGTGGTTTTTAATTTTGGCGGCTCGTGTGTGATCTGAAAATTATGAAAAGATCATGTTCAATTTCATTCTTCCTTTTGCAAACACCAAACCTACATTAGAAACGACAGATCTGGTATGTCTTATGAAAATGAGAAGATTGAATTTATTGAACGTGTGTTTCAGTAATGAAATTTATTCAATCATTTCTCGTAGAAGCGTCTGTACAATCCCAATAATTGTAAAATAAAAACCGGTCATTTGACCATGGTAGGTTTAGTGTTAATACAATTATATTCATAATTAGACTTCGGATGTTATGCACATTAAATATGTAAGAAATATGGCATTTATGCACGAAAAAATATGCAAGAAAAATTAGCAAATATATTCGAAGTACTTCATATTGATGCATTTCAATTTTATTACAGATTTCAGAATAAGTATTTCCTTCATTATTTTCATCAATAACGAAATTGGGATCGCCATCGACCCAACTTTTCATTAATAATGTTCTACTCTTTCGAACTTCTGGCATTTTTTAAATAAAAAAAGACAGAGAAATTCACATAATTTTCAATAGCATCAAACTAGTCTGACTTTGCCACTTGAATCTGAAATGTAAACTGAATTTCAAATTAAATGTCTAACGTAAGTGTATGTATACACTCTCGGAAGTGTTTTCTTCTGACTGTTATGTGGCATGAATTTACAGACTGATGATTCATCAAATTATTTTAAAATAGATATTTAACGTGAACACGAAATATGCACCAATAGGACAAACAATATATACATTAATATATTGCATATGTTTTAAACGTAAATATGCAAGGCATGTGCGTTATGCAAAAAATGCAAAATAAAAAACGTATTTTTAAAACCTCCTGATCACGAAAAATACTTATGCATTAGTCCCATTGCTTTATCTGTTTTTTTAATAAAAATATGCATTTGTGTAAACATCCGTTCATAATCAACCAAATTATAATCAGACTAAAAATGAATCTCGTTTTGAAACGACATTGCAGCGTTTCATATTTTACTGAATTCTTTATTTTTTGTGCGTTCACGCATTGTGGTATGAAATGCATGTTATTATCGACCGGAAAATAATATCTATGACTAAGAATGAATTTCATTCTCTGTTGCTATTGTATATCTGTCAACTTTGTTATACTCGATGTATTTTATCAATTGCGAGATAGCATTATCATTTATTATCAGAATTATCCTAAAGCGCATTTACGATGAATCGTGGTGACATGCTGTCTGCATTCCCTTGCTAACACAGACAGCGAACCCAACTTGAATAGCTCTAAGGATTTGCTTGCAGCGGAAATTTCTTCGGTAAGAGAGCGCGACTCGAAGCAGAGAGATGTCCACTTCAAAAAGAATAGGTCAAGACGAGTCGTTGACTGATCAAAGTGTTAAAGCAACAACGTTGGGTTACAAATAAATAGGAATATCGTTTGTCATAATTTCAAAGTGGATTCATATTTCTACATTTGAGCAAACAATTAATATCACAACCGAAAATATTAATAATATTTTTATCTTGAAGCGATCCAATATATGTACATAGATCTTTGTAGTACTTTTTGAGAATTTATTACAGTTAACACTTGTTAAAAAAGTTGTACGATTCAAAATAAAATAGACTGTGCGGTATTTGTAGCATGAAATAGTGTTTCAGTCATCCATGTCTGGTACTAGTTAAGAAGTTTCGCGTTCGATCAAGACGAACTGACAAGGAGAAGACGCGGTCATGGGGTCTCCGATTTTCTTGAAACTTTGCATATTGGTAGATTTCGTTGTCCCGTTTATGAAAATGTAGCATTATAGGCGTCGATACTCAACAATTTTTGAGATACGTTAAGATTGATGAAGTTAGTGTTTCTTTCATATTATGTTCCTTTTTAATAAAATTTTTATATTTTGTTTCTTATAGATATTATGAGTGAATTTTTCACGTGCAAAATACAATTAATTAAAATAGATAAACTGAACAGAAAAAAAGAAAAGCATGGAAAAAAAGGAAAAAGGGATTTGAACACTGGCCTTCCCGATAATGAATCTAGTACGTTATCATCTCGCCGTTTGGCACTTGACAAACACTTCAACCAAAACTGTACTTTACGGCTTAACGGGTATAATGAAATTTAAATTGTAAATATGTCAAAAATTATTGAGTATCGATGCCTACAATGCTATATTTTCATAAACAGGAGAATGAAATCTACCAGTATGCAAAGTTTCGACAAAATCTAAGACCCGATGACCGCGTCTTCTTCTTGTGAGTTCGTTTCAGCGAATTTTTGAGTCGTACGCACTGAAGCGTACTCTTAATTGACAACCTGCCTGATTATCGGCTTACGAGAAACCTATCTCCACCTTTCAAGAGGTTCAGCTTCCGCGTGAACTGTCTAGGTCAGACATACTGAATTGGCGGCCTACGAGTCATAAATCTTGCTCGAATCGTGAGCAAGAGAATGAGTAACAATTAATTTTAATAAAACGCGAATATTCAGTCGTAAATTCACTTGCTGTTTTGAATTCGCATATACGACAATACCGAATTATTTTTATGTAATACCGAACTATAATTGCACACATGTTCGCTCGATTATATTGCTCACGACTCGAACACAGCGCCATACCAACGGAACCGCTTAGTGAGCGAGTACTCGATTTATTCGAGTATTCGAATTTCGAATCGAGTAATGATCGGTCTGTTAAGCCGAGTCGAACGTTTGAATTTTTCGAGCTACTTGAAATCGACGAACTGCTTGAAAAGAATGCGAGCCCTCGTGAAACTTCGATTTACTCGAAAATGAATTTTTAGCTCGAAATTTTTCGAATTACTCGAATATATTCGAACAGATCTTTAAGTTTCGAGTTACTCGTAAAAATTCGAATATGTTTTCTGCATGAAAACATGAAAATAAAACAAAAGCATTAAATTAGCGTCATATTTTTCTTCCTTATAGTTAGAATAGTATTTGATAGTAAATAAATGAATGTTCGAGTAACTCGAGTAATTCGAATTTTTGCGAGTAACTCGAAAGTTAAAGATCTGTTCGAATATATTCGAGTAATTCGAAAAATTTCGAGCTGAAAATTCATTTTCGATTAAATCGAAGTATTACGAGGGCTCGAATATTCGAGCCGGTTGATTTTTTCAAGTAGCTCGCATTCTTTTCAAGCAGTTCGTCGATTTCAAGTAGTTCGGAAAATTCAAACGCTCGACTCGGCTCGAGCAATCGAATCGAGTTCAGCTCAGCTCGTAAATGACGGGTACTCGCACACCCCTACCGGTCAGTAGAATCAGCCGCCGAGCCGGAATCCGTCAGCTGTAATTGCTCTCTAGTCGGCCCTTGTTTTTCGTTAATAAATAATTTAATTATTTAATTATTAATAATTTTTCGATTTCGGAAAAATCGTCTTATAATAACACCAGGAATTTACCCTTTTAAGGAACTTGAACATTTTTGGAACACCCTCTATAAATGCAGCGGTGACGGGAAAAGGAGCGGTTAGTTTGCTGCGATCATTTTTAATAGACATAGAGAAATGTCGCGTAACCCAGACCAATTCAGCATGCCTGCTTCAGGACAAACGTTGATAACGTAAAATCCTAGGAAAAGATCACTTCCCCTGGTTGTAATGATGCATGTGCTGAAAGTAAACTCACCGTCCTCTCGTTTCGCCGCTCCGTGGCGGCGGTTTGCGAGGCAGGCATCCTTCGTTCCTTCCTCCTTCTCTCTCGTCTTCGGGGAGCTCCTCCTCTTCAGTGTAGCACGACTCCTCGCACGGCCCGGCCCATCCTACGCCTCGTCCCTGGAACCGAGCAACAGGAAACCATATTAACCGGCGAACTGACAGGAAATGAACTTCTGGAAGTGGAGGTGGTGTTCCAAATCGCAGACAGCGCTGCGACGCGTCGAGACGATTTCACGCATCGCGGCCGCTGTCGTCAGTTATAGGAAGAGCTTGCTCTTACAAGTAAACATACCGAACTGACATCTCCAGGTTTTAATACTAGAGCGACCGAGTACTAAATGTGACTGATGTGTAGACAGCGGATTCTATGCATTGATGACAAAAATTAATAAATCAAGTTGTTTGCGCACTTTACCGATGGGGATCAACTCGGTGTTTGTCGTATAAATTTCGCGCGACGACAACACACTTCCGGTCTCGTCCTCGAATGTGCCGAGGCGCGTCTCGCCTCGTGTTCGTGTCTCACGCCGTCGTAAGGGCGTTTAGATAAAAGATTGTTTCACGTTAGCCATCGAAAGGAAGTTTTTCTCGGAGGAGCAGCGTCGAAGGAGTGAGTGTAGTTTCGCGACTTGCGGTCGCATCACGGACCTAAAGGACTGAGCCTAATTCTGCGGGGGTGAGCCAGAAGACGGAAGGGGTATCAACTTGTCGGCCATCTTGTGTGGCAAACACTGTGGTGCGCTCTATAGGCAACTTTAAATACTAGTGTAACCCACGCCACGGATTTGTTTATTTTTACTGTTTATTTATTTTATTTTTATTTTTCAGAAAAGACAGCCAAATGTGCAATATTTTGATTTGTTTTACGCATTTATTATTAACGTAAGTTTTGTTTCAGTTGTAAACTATTTTCTAATAACACAATGTAATTTTTGTTTTGTGAATACTGGTAAGGTATTGGCAGTTTTCCTTATCCTAGCAACATATGTTGGTATTCTTTAATTGTTTCTGCCAAATAAAATATTTTATTGTTTTATTATGTATTTTGCTTAGTTATTGTAGCACTCCTCTTTCCCATTCTCAAAATAAAGAATAAGTGTGAATTATATTATTTTATATATATATATATATATATATATATATATATAAACGTATATTACATTTTAATATTTCATATGTATATACAGATATATATATATATATATATATATATATATATATATATATATATACAAATATACTTGTTATACATTCATTTTCCAGAATCAAATCATATCAATGTTCCCGCAACGTTATATAGATGGCAACACTAGTTTTGCCACTCGATATGGCCGCAGTCTACCATCCCTCCCCGCTCGTGTCAGAACCCCTCTCGCCCTTATATCTACTTTACGCTCAGTCCTTTAGGTCCGTGGGTCGCATACGCAGTTTCGTAAATTTCGATCGCATAAAATCGCGACAATGGTTATAGCGCTCTTGCGAGCGAGCGAGAGCAAAGATTGTAGAGAAATTTTATGAGAGAAATATTATAAATATGATGGTAAAAGTATCATAAAAGATTAATTAAAAATGAAAAGGTATCGTCATTGCATTACTGTTGCCTCACCGATGTTATGTACCTGACTTATACATAATGACCATACACCTGTATATGATCCAAATTATATCGTGTTCGGTATCATTTTAATCAGAACAATGTCACAAATCTGTTAGCAAAAGTCGCATAAAAAAATAAGTTAAAATAAAAAAGTTATTCCTTGGTAATGTATTGTGAGGACGCGCGAGTCTTTGAAGTGTGCCGCCGACTGCGACTCTCCGCGTCTCTTTCTTTCCCATACGCTATCCTTCCTCACGCCCGAAACTGTAATTGTTTAGTACACATGTAAATATCATCGGAATTAAATCATATTTGGTATGATTTTTATTAGAAAAATGCCAAAAATATGGTCATCGAAGTCCCATAAAAAAAGTAATGAATAATAAAGAAGTTGGAAATTCGGAATAGTGTGGTCTCGCCGATATACCCGAGCCGCATGGTGTCATATTTCTCGGCAACCGAGGCCTCTCGAGCCTCGCGGCCCCTCAAGGCGGTACACCCCGCACTAGTGGGGATATATCCGGGACATTTACGTGCGAGTCATTTGGGACATTTACCGATGAAATACTGTACTTGTAAAAAATTGGTATTGGTTTAAATACTCCAACTATCTAGTAAATGAAATTGTAATGAAAAATCTATGTACCTAACATTCGAAAAATTGATTTTTGTCCCCGTTCGAACCACTGTGCGCCGTGGCGCAAGACCAAGGTACCGCAAAGAAAACCTTAAAACACGCCAAGAAAATAGATAACAAGAGCAGATGATTAAATTATTTAATGTAACTGCGTATGATATTTAATGTTTCGAGCGAGTCCGTCTCTAGATAACGCGAAGATAAGACGAAGATTGAAACTAGGAAATGGACGTCGTTAGAGAACGAGGGAAAAAGAAAAACCAAGGGAAACGACGGAAAAAGCATGAGAGACCACTGAACTGGTTCACGGGATCTCGGCAAGCGTAACAGCGTATTTAAAGTTTCCGTCGATCTGAGAATATCGAGCAAGCCGATCAGTTTATCGAGACCCAGAAGAAAGTACACTCCTCCGGCCAGTATTAACGAACTGATTAATTTACTATGTTCCGCGATACGCATCGGTGGTAATTAACGGATATTGTAATGATTAAGCGAATACCGCGTGACGGATTAGCTATAAATTAGCAACGAGGGATATATGTAATAGTCCATCTAGAACAGGCCTGGCCAACCCAAATGGTTTCACGGGCCACTTTGATGACGCGAACGTTACAGCGGGTAAACATGCTTTTAAAAAATGTAATACAAACACAAAATGAATGAAACTTTATTGTTATATTATGATTCAATATAATTAACTCTCGAGTCTTAATTAATGAGATATTTGTTTATCCTTTCTTTCACTTAATTTTTGTAAATCTATATTTATGTTCGACGTTGCACATCTTAGCTGGTTTTCTAAATTGGCATCAGTTAATGAAGCACGTGGTGAACTCTTTGTAAATTTCATCTTCGAAAAAAATGTTTCACAAACATATGTGGATTCAAAAGCACTTACAACTCGTTGTACAAAATATCTTAAGTTGGAATATCTCTCGGATGTAATATGAGTATTGTAAAAATTAATTTTTGATGTGGACGCAAAAGTCGCCCGGCGGGCCGCACAATTTAACGTGGCGGGCCGCGTGTTGACCAGGACTGATCTAGAACGTTGTTTTCTGCAACATTCCAGTGATACATTCTTTGTTCGCAATTTTCTAAGTCTCTTGTTTGAAGTATAACAGTAATTAAGTGCTAATCATTTGGGATTGAAGCTTTGCGAAAGCTGCAATGATGATAGGGAAGATTTGACAGCGGACTTTTGAAAAATGTTCAAACACCGACATATTTCTTCCGGTCCACGTTCCTAAATCCTCGCATATCGTTCAATGAGCAAATATTATTGCAAGGAAGTTGTGTTTGCGCAGCACATCCGTTGCGAAAGTTCTATTTCAGGGAACGCCGCTTTTGCGATCAGTTGAAAGCTTTTCAAGGCTGTTGATCTTGGACCGCCGTTCTGACGAAAAAGTTCGGTTCGGGCGAAATAAAAAATAATTGAACAAGAACTGCGTTGCTTGAGTATAGCGAACTATTATTTTACGAACATGTAAACAGACTTTTACTTCATCTCTCAAGTACTAACTAGTGGGACATGTGCCTATCCCAAACATTTTGCAGTAGTTCATAACATAATGTAAACACGTCTAATTTTTAAAAACTAACTTCTGACTAGACCGTGGATTTTATGTATTTATCACGACAATGAATTTGGTGTAACAAAGATGTAATTTAAAACAGAAGAAAAATTTATATTATTGAAGGATATCAATACACTATTTTCAGCTTGTTAAAATTATTAAAGGAAGAATGTTTGTCAAAGATTAATATAAATAATACAGATTTAAGTTTCAAAAAGTGACTTGTAATTTTTTTATATTGATTGTTTCCGATAAGTGAAGAGGGTACCGTTTAACCAAATGAGATATAATAAACGAATAAAAAAGAATTGAAGTGCGAGAATGTGGTAGAAGTCTGTGTACGTACTTCTTTCGTTTTATAGTGTTCGTATTACTATTTTCATGCTAGTAAGAATTGTATACAAATTTCATTTATTCAAAGTAATTTTTCTTGAAGCAGGACATTTTGTAGTCAGCTATCTTATCTTTTCTGTACAAAAATATTTTTCATGCAGGAAAATATATAAATAACTATCAAACTTCATTTTTGAAGACGTACAGTCACTCTCATTAATATTTGGACACTCTTAAAAAGACGATAATTTTTTTAATATTCGACCATATGACTTGGATTTTTTTTGAGAAGTTAGAACAATTAGTTAACTACTGACGCAATAGAGAAATGTGTGTAGCAAGGTAAACACCGTCGAGAAAAAGTGTTCTCCAGTTATTCGACGTGATAAGCTACGCCCGTAGGAAAATTGCAAAAATGATTGATCAATGTCTGGTAACCAGGAAACTAAGGAAACCCATGAAGGATAGCATGGATAATTGATAATAGCCGCCAATCTCTATCTCGCTAATCGTTGAGAACGAGAATATGCAAAATCATGTTTACCCGTACGCAGACTTATTTATTCAGATAGAGGAGTGGTCATTATAAAGGGCATCTGGCGTGGGAACGAAAAACCGCACCCTTAATTGTTTCATTTCTTTAAAAATTGCATCGAGGTTTCCACAATAAATCCTCGATTGTTCTAAAAAAAGAAAACTCTCGATTTTATTTGCATATCAGATGGATTATTTCACTATGCGTGTACTGAACTCCTTCATTTCATGCGCATAATTAATGTTACAAAGGTTTGCTTGGGATTTTCTTGGGGAAAGTATAAAATTCCTATATTAAATAAAGTATTCTGTTAATTTATATTATACAAGTCTGTGTTTGGGTACACTCATGTTAGTAATGTAATTCTGAAATTATGAAAAATCTTCGATTTACAAAACGCCTACAAATATAAAGTATTTCGATATTTTCGTTGGAAAATATGAGCTAGATGAGTTTAAATGAATAATAAATCGGTCAATGAAGTGTCAGTAATATCAATGTTAGGGTGATCAAGTTTGGAAAAGATTGCTGCAACATCGAATGACAGTTTCAAATAATCACTAATTTTATGTCCCACTGAAGCTTATAAATTTGTTACACCATTTTCGATATGTTAAAATTATTGAAAGAAAAAATATATTTTCTAGTTATAAATCTAATTATCTAGTTAGCAATCTAGTTATAAAACTATACTGTACAATTGAATTGCGTCCAAGACCTACAACCATCGGATTACATGAATAAACATGCAACTCCATCGTCGGGTGATTTGTTCTTCACGACTCGATGCATCCAATTCGTTGAATGCATCGATGGATCTTCCGTCACCCGTAAAAATTACTCGGTATCGCGCGGCTACTGTACCATAAAACTCAATGTTAAACGTTACATAAAGTGAGTCCTTTTGTCCGTCGCGACGGAAACGAGATGACTTTAAACCGGCTCGATGACAATGTCCAGGCAAACAACCGTAAACCTGTCCATTCTTTATTCGAAATTATTACATGAGGCAACAACCTGTATTTGATTATGATGAAACCAGGCTTTCACGAATTTCAGTAGAGAAGTCGTGTGTTACGTGTATTCATTGTTTTACCATTGAACGGCGGACACTTCTGACAAATTCCATGGCAGCCATAACTAGATCCATTCAAATCTATAGATAGCAGTTTTCTTTTACATTTTTTCAATTCATTTCTGTGAGATTAATGTTAATCCTCTTTTTGGAGTCAATGTTGATAGCTAATCATTTCAATACTGCTGAAAAGTTGGAATTTAGGTGGCACGTTTTGTTATTCTGGGTCAAAATAGACCCAACTCCGACAATCCAAGGATTAAGGTAAAGAAATAGCGGAAAATTTTTATTTTGTTAACTACGATACAATTTATAAAAAAATTGAAGTAATTAAGTACATTGATTTCGACAATATCTCACTACTGAATATTGATAAAACTGGTATATTTAGAAATTCAATGGAAAGTGTGCAGTTTTCAATTTTTTTAACATGTTAATCTAATCCGAAAATTCGCAAGTATCGTGAATAATATAAACGCAAGTATCGTGAATAATATAAACGCAAGTATCGTGAATAATATAAACGTGGTAATCCGATAACTTCAATGTAATATCAGCAATTTTAGGTTTTCAGAATTTTTTAAAAATCGCATTTGCAGCCGAAAATTCGGAAAAAATTCACTGGAATTTGTAGTTAAGCAGAACGGAAGAAATAGAGTATAATTCATTAAACCGTGCTGGCCCAACAACTACCCTTGCGATAGGGGTGCCGACTTGAAACTTGCCACAGAGAGTTTTCTTTGTGGATTTTATCGAATTGTATGAAGAAAGATCAATTTGATTTGGATGCACACGTGAAGCTATGTATATATATATATATATGTTTGTGTGTGTGTAGCTATTGGGTGATATACAACTCGTTATATGTCAGTGAGGTTGTTATCGATATATTGGAATTTACAGTTATCTCTCAGATCGATACTTCTAACATTATGAAGTTACCTTTAAAATGGCAACAAATTATAAAACAAAACGGTGCATGTTTGACCCAAATCGGACAATCCGAACTGTGTTAAATAAAGTCTTGAAATAAACGTAAAAATAATGGATTTCTTTTTCCCCAATCTAATAGAAACACAGTTCACACCGGTAATCACATTTAGGGAGTGGGTAAAGGAAGCCGTGGAATCGACGACAGCTCTGGCCGTGATGCCGACACGCTCTGTATCCTCCGTCTGATGGTACTGAATCGAGGAGAGCAATGCAGTCTGCAAGAATGTCGGCGGAAATCAGGATATCGATACGGGCACGCACACACCTCGATACCGATCGCGTTCAAGTATATCTTGATATCCCTGTAAATCAAAACCGCATTCACAGATTTTATCGAATCCGAGGCTCACCGTGTAACCAGCGAAGGTTCATCTGGAGTCTGTTGGATGGCGTTAATTAGCTCCGATTATTTTTCGCTAGTAACTCCCCGAAATTGATATTTCCTCCGTAGAGTACCCGGTTGATTTCCTGTCACGGCCGAAGGATCTCGCACTACTGAATCCGATTGAATCGTGTCCGTCAGTGATCCCGATCCATTATGCTATGAACAGATGTTGAAACATTTTCCTGCACGTTCGCGGATTTTATTGACATCCCAGGAAACTAAGGCACAGTTTATCTTCAACGTAAGATTTTTAATTATACGCACCGTGCGTGGTGCATTAAATAAATTACACTAATCTTTTCTATTTTTTAGCCATTCTACCGATCAATTCATTTTCTTTAATTTGTTCAATTTAATTCTAGGTAGGCTGCTGCAATTAAGAAATAAGATTGTATCGGGTGAAAATTATACGATATCTTTGAACATGTATGTTATATTTCATTCTTGAGTTTCATTTTCACATAATTAGAGCATGTATTAACAATAACAGTGCGACACATAATATGCAAACGATACCGATCAATCTGATGTAAATTCTAAAAGACTTTGAATGAATGTCTTTGATCATAACTTGTGCATCTACAATGAGTAAAATTGAAGGCAGTGAGAAGATCAAAAGACTACATCAATGTATTATGTCCAAGTTAGTAAAATTATTAAAGAAAGAATAAAATTTCTATTGAGTATAATTATAACCAAACTCAAAACGTTGAGATCCGAGACTCCAAGCAGCCAGTTGTCTTTCTTTATTACAGTAGAACCTGAATTATCCAAACCAAATAGGGAAACACGAGTGCTGAACTAATAGAACAGTTAATTAGTTGAAATGCTAAATTCAATGTTTATTGATTTGTAGAATAAGTAGTGCTGCATACGAATTGTCTTAGAATCAGCTATTTGAATTTAAAGTTTGTTGGGATAATGGGGATTACTGTACTTCACAGCAAAGCACATTCGGAAACTGATTTAGTTATTTACCCAAGTAAATACTAGGGGTGTGCGAGTACCCGTAATTTACGAGCTGAGCTGAACTCGATTCGATTGCTCGAGCCGAGTCGAGCGTTTGAATTTTCCGAACTACTTGAAATCGACGAACTGCTTGAAAAGAATGCGAGCTACTTGAAAAAATCAACCGTCTCGAATGTTCGAGCCCTCGTAAAACTTCGATTTACTCGAAAATGAATTTTCTGCATGAAATTTTTTGAATTACTCGAGTATATTCGAACAGATCTTTAACTTTCGAGATACTCGTAAAAATTTGAATTGCTCGAGTTACTCGAATATTCATTTATTTACTATCAAATACTATTCTAACTATAAGGAAGAAAAATATGACGCTAATTTAATGCTTTTGTTTTATTCTCATGTTTTCATGAAGAAAACATATTCGAATTTTTACGAGTAACTCGAAACTTAAAGATCTGTTCGAATATATTCGAGTAATTCGAAAAATTTCATACTTAAAAATTCATTTTCGAGTAAATCGAAGTTTTACGAGGGCTCGAATATTCGAGCCGGTTGACGTGTTCAAGTAGCTCGCATTCTTTTCAATCAGTTCGTCGATTTCAAGTAGCTCGAAAAATTCAAACGTTCGACTCGGCGTGACAGATCAATTATTACTCGACTCGAAATTCGAATACTCGAATAAATCGAGTACTCGCACACCCCTAGTAAATACCCAAGAAGTCGGTGTTACCAATTGATTTCCAGAACGTTGAAGCAAAATTCATACGAAATAAGATTTCGCACAAGACAGCCTTTAGAGATGATTCGATATAAACAGGAAGAGTGTAGATCTCCAGAGTAAGTGGAACAGCCTGTGCACCGAGGGAACGTACTCGCATGAAAGTACGTTTCTGCAGTTTATCGTTTCAGCTACGCGATCTATCGGTGGAAAATAAAACAGGCAAGGTTGCACAATTTCGTATAAGCTATAGAAGACTGCGATTACGATACGGCGGGCGCCGAGGCGAGCACATCGTGACCGGCGTTCCCGGTTCGTGAAAGCCAGGCACGTTTGTTTCTTCTGGCAGTACTGATCTGCATGTCAAAGAGGGGAAGGCTGTGCAGTCGCAGCATATTGACACAAGGGGCCTCAAGGAGGTCCAAGGCCGGTTTTACTTGCCTCGAAGGGATTCCTGAGGAGTGACTCGCCGGAGAACACGTTCTTCCGCGAGCGTAGACCCGGAATGTCAGGTACAACGTGCTCGTAAACGAGTCACGGAAAAACCCTCCAAGGATCGTCTAACTGTCGCCGTTCTTGCGACATTTTCGCGTATATCTTCAACCGATCGGACGGGGATCGGCATCGGGTCACGACAACTGTATATCTATCTAGGGGACTGTGAAGCCAACGATCGTCTGACGATCGCGTCGCTTCTCTACGATCTAGTGATGGGCAACATCCCTCTCAATTAGTATTGTTGGATACGTTATTTTACATAAACAACACACTTTCTTACGCATACAGTGACTCGCAGTAATATTTGGCCACTTTTAACAGGACGGTGACTTTTTTAATATCGGGCGCTATCACTCGGATTTTTTTGAAAAGTTAGAACAATTCATTTACTACGAGACGTGAACAAAATTTTGAACAAATTTCAATTGGTCGGAATTTCAGAGGAAATACTAAAAATTGTGTTTCGCATCTTTCTTATATGGGCCTGTGTTAAAAATTGAAAAAATACGTTTTCTAGGGTTATGATAATTATACATATTCTGAAAATTTCATCAAATTATGCTCTATTTCTTCCGTTCTGCCTAACTAAATATTACGAGAACATTCACAAATATTCTATCTGATAGGACACATAGCTGTGAATTTTTAATGAATTTTTGGCTGCAAATACGATTTATAAAAAATTCCGAAAACTTGTAATTACTGATTTTATATTGAAGTTATCGAATTTTTACGTTTTGCATTATTACGGTAGTTGCGTCTTATTATGATTATTAATGTGTATTTCTTTCAGATCTTTTGAGTTACGCATGTTGAAATGAATCTCCAAAAATCGGTAAAAAATGCACACTTTTCATTGTAGTTGTAAAGATACCAGTCTTATAAATATTCAGTAGTGAGATATTATCGAAACCAATGTTCTTAATTTCTTCAATTTTTCTTTTAGAAAGAGTATTATAGTGGATAAAATAAAAATGTTTCTTATACTATACGGACGTCTCTGTGCACCAGGAGTACCGGGATCAACGATTTACTTAATCGGCGAGTTAGAGCAGATTGCAGCGGCACGGCGGCTGCATCGCGTGCATTGAACCGTAAGTTAAAGCGTCGCGGGTGCGTAGTACTAGCGGATCGGTATAACTCGCGCTAAGTCGACGCGGTGGCTTTCATGTTTAGGAGTGAGTTAAGATTTCTGCCCTCTACCCCTTTATCTTCTTAACGCCGGTGCCTCCTAGCCCGTGGCAATCGCGCGCGGTCATTAATTTCGAAACGTTAACGCAAATCTACGTAATCTCCTTAGCGGCGGTGCGCACAAGGTTTGTGAAAACAGCATTAACACATCGCCGTGGACTAACGAATCCATTGAATTTCCGTTCACAACCTTTAATACTTCCGATTCTTATGAATCCGACACTCGTCTTCAAATTAACGCGGTGGAGTGCTCGAAGTAGTTGAGTTAAATGGATAAAGAAGGGATTTCATCGGGAAACGAAATGGACAAGTATTTACGAGAACTGTCTCACAATTACTACAACATTCGTGTATTTTTGGGTTGCAAAGATTTGCTGGAATGTAGTCAATGTATGTCTGAATGGTGTATCCACGATATCAAAGAAACTTTGTAATGGATATAAGCAAGAAAAAAATGATCATGCGGGTCATTGTTACGTTCGTTATCGTAGTCATGATCGTATCTGCAACATGTTTTATTACAAATGTTTCAATGTTTCACGTTTCCTATTTTATTCTTATTATGGATAAAACTCGAAAAGTTTCTTCAAAAGTCGTCGTATGCCATCATTTAATTTAATAAATGCTGATATCCTAAAATAAGCTGTGTATGAAAGCTTGTACTCTATTATATTATCTCGGAATGAATTCCAGACAGAATCGAATCACTAGACTGCGAACTCTATGCATTTGCAAGAAAAATGAGTAGATCAAATTTAAAACGGTACAAGCTTCAGAGAAATTAAAAACTATTATTATTTTTCATCTGTTACGACTGTTAAGATTGGAAATATGTTTGTATCTATTCTTTGCTTCCACAATCGGTGCAGAAAAATTTTATTCCGCATTTTACTAATCACTGTAAAAATATGACTAGCATGTAGCTCATATATAAATTATATACACTTTGGCCTGTAGCTACAAAGCAATGATTCTAGAAAGCTATTAAATGAAATAAATTCTGTTAAGACTCGTGAAGAGTGAGAAGATTGAAGAAATAGATATTTTAAGGAATGCTATAATAAATGGCTGTAGAAGTAATATTATATTTAAAAAGGGGCTTTAGTACTGCGTATAAAGGTATCAATCCCAAAGGTAAGTGCACAGTGAGTCGTTTCTATAATAAACACAGGTGGAATTAATTAAAAAATGTTCATGTCACAAAATAGGTTGAAGCTTCATCTTTTCGTGAGCTAATATTTGATTGAGATTGCCTACAAAGGATGCAGGCTTATAAGGATCTTATTTGATAAATAGATAAAAGTTAAGTTTCAGTTTCTTCATATAATGCCGTGATGGGAACGGTAGGGGCCCCCCAAACGCTAACTTCTCCCACCAACCTCTCTTTCATAGCGAGACCTGCGCACTGTTTGCGACGGGCGAAACACTTTCTTCCTCTATGGTAACGGCGGATGCTGGTGGGGGACAGTGGTCGCTATGGTGGGGACGGTTTTACTCAATTGAGACAAAAATGCCCATCCCTGATGTAATGCATCAATTTTCTCCGCGACTCGAGTGTTAATGCCATGTTCTGTTTCTAAGCGAATATTTTCTTGCCGATTGAGAATGGATTTTTATAGTACAGATATTTATCTGTTTCTACTAAAAAAAACTTTTATATTTTGACATCCTTCTAATGTCGTAATTCACTATTATACTATCACATAAAATAATATTCGATATTCTTTAAATTGTACTAGGATAGGAATGTTGGCAATTGTATGGTACGGTTAGGTGTACATCAAAAGTTTTCCATTATTGTGTTTAGGAAACACTACTGTTCAGATGAATTCAAAATTTAGCTGTAGCAACGTGCAACGATAACCGTGAGACAATTTTTTGTTTTAGAAAGTAATTTCGTAATAAGTAGGCGAGAGTTGTTTAACGAGTTGAGAGCAGACGGTGTAATGCAACTGATACTAATTTACATAACAATTTCAATGGTAATTTTTGGTCAAATTACGTTTTCCATAATTTTAAGGCTCTATTCGTTTAAATGTCGTTTAAAATTCGTTTGAGAAAATCAAACTCACATTCAGTAAAAATCGTAACTTCCGTTAACATTAACTCTGTAACTCTTTACTTCCGACGGTATGTCCATAAAATATTATTTGCTTAAAATCACTCTCGAAATCAACTATGAAATTTTTAATTTCTTAGATTGAAACATCCTCGATGAGGGTAGTTTTATAAAGACAATTTCTCATTCTACCACATAAGTAATACCAGAATTTTTATGCAAAATAATAATTTTCTGTATTAATTGTAAGATAATTTAAATTAACTAAAAGTAATTATATTGGTATTCTCAAATCTTTTAAATATTTACACTATTTTCATATACAGATTTTTGCCATAAATGCATAAAATCCGTAGTCTAGTAATTAATAATGTGTAACAAACAGAGACATGAATTTTGTCCAGCCTTTTTGCGATTCTGGCTCACTGTGCAGTGATATGAAGTCTACTTTTAGTCGAGAGCGTATGAGGATCGATGGGAAACCCCGGTGACTCCTGGGACGATTTCATTTCGCGATGCGAGATCGACGAGATGCGTTTTCACCCCAGTGTTCCGTTCGGTCTTGTTTCCATGCTGAGCGAAACGAAATCCGGCGGCTACGATTTCAACAAGAAATTCATGCATGAATAATATTGGCTAATGGATGGACGTGGAACGTAATGCTGGACGATGGACGGTAATCAGGTTAGTCGTTCAAATTCCTCGTACGTGGTTGTTATTAAATACGAATACGATTTCCCTGGCTATCGGGATCAAGGTGGTTCTGATCTTTTTAAAATCCAACGGATTCACGGCGTAGATCAATGAGAGCTATGCTCCATCGAGATTCTTCACGAAATGGCTACTTTTTCCTTGTAATGTTACGTAATTACATTGATGTAATTAGACCGAGCACGAAAATCTTGCGTTATTGGATTGCGGATAATCTCCTGGCACGGAATATGCGAGTAAGTGAAACTCAGTCGAATAGAAAGCTTAAACGAAGCTAGGAAAATTCCATATCTGTTATAATGCAGCAGAGTTTATCCTTGTTTTTTGCAAAATGATCCAGAATTTTAATGTGTAAAGGGGAGTATTTTTATTACGTATCATTTCAATTACGTTCTAACAAAGTTCACTTAGAAAAAAATTGTATGGTAGTTAAAGTAGTACTGGAGCTAGTAATATTTCTATGTTAAAGTTGTTCGAATGCAACATGGTCTAACTTTGTTTCTTTGCTGAGAATAAAATTAATAGCCGAGAACTTAAATGATCGAACGGAAATAGATTTAGTACGAATTTATTCGCATACCGTTAAAGAACTAGTTTTTGATCATTTTTAACATCATAAAACCCTAAACCACCGATTGCTTTGCTACTAAAAGATAAATTTATGTTCAAACTTTAAGGAAAAATTTTAAAAAGTCCAAAATAAGTATAATTTAATTATTTATAAGCTATAGAATAATAAGTTAACTTGGAACTAATTCTTGATCATCTAAAATTACATGGCAACTAATTTTTGATCATGCAAGGAACTAATTATTGATTAGATACTTTTGGTATAAATACTTAATGAAAAATCATGAAACATACTCTTAGTCAAGCGTTGTTTATTTGAAATTTTTAAGAAAACAGTTATTTAAGGTTTAAATAAGAATATAATACCACATGGTGACGATTTTCTGGACACTATTAAAAAGTAAATTACGGTGTACTGGGAAACTAGTAGCACTCATACGATGAAATCTATTTTACCAATAAATTCTATTGATTACACCAGGCTGCTTTTCAGCAAATTTGAAAAGAGTATATTGTATTTTTTACCATTTTTCAATTTTCTATGCTATACTTGTTAAAAGTGTTCGTTTTCATTTTACTTGCCATTTTAGGTGAGGTACAATTTTCTGAAGAAATCATCAAGTGCTGATTAAAAAGAAAGTATCAAATAAACTTATTTTTCGTATTATAACATGAATTTTATTTTTTTATAATCATATGATGTCCTAATCAATTTCTTATTCTAGTGATCAGAAAATTAGTTGCACAACAAAAATTTGGATCTAAAGAATTGATCACATACTTTTCAATAAGAATAACATATTGTAAGAGTAAGGAGATTAGCATCACGTCTCTCCGTCACTCGTCAGTCGTCCGATCGTCTTATGTTTTAAACTATAAGGTTCGGATGCGGCTCCGCTGGAGTCAATGATGGGAACTTCGTGGGCGCTGGGCGAGAAAACTACCACCTCTCTGACGTACCGTTGTCCCCTACTTTGCTTTTACCGCGCATGCGCTACACACAAGCGTACCTCTACTCTGTCCGCGTGAGTTGCCTGTTCGACGATGGACAGAGTAGAGGTACGCTTGTGTGTAGGGCATGCGCGGTAAGAGCAAAGTAGGGGAAGACGGTAGTCGGAGAGAGGGCACTTCTTTCGCCTAGCGCCTATGGAGTTCCCATCACTGGCTGGAGTCAGTGCCAGTCGAAACGCCGTTGTAGTTTTATATAATATATCTTTTTACTTTTACCAGCGCATTGATTAAGTCAAGCCCTTTCCCACGTCTTACAATATATAATAATAAAATTCTTGTTCTACGTAGTAAATAAACTATTTAATAAACAAAATGTATGTAATACCTTCAACAATTGTAACAGTATCAAAAAAATCGGTTGCGTTATCGATAGTGCTCTCTTACTCCGATCAGTAAGAAATGGCATTCAACAAGTTTCCTGAAAGTGTGCTACCTTATACATTTATTCACACGAAAACATTATTTAAAAAATTATTTCAAATAATTATCTGTTCACATAAGCTTACAAGAACAATTTATTTCATGAGTTTATCAGACATTAGTGCCTGATCAAGAACAAGTTCCTTCACGATATGTTGTAATAGAGTTCATTTAAAAACTAATATGTTTTATAGTATATGTAGTAATAGCAAAGCTAGTAATCTTGTTTACCCTATATTTTCTTAAATATAACCCGATTTAACCGTGTCTTTTTGCAAGATGATAGAGAATTTAAATGTATAAGCGGAAACATCTTTCGTGAGACTTAATTCGAGTACGTTAATAACCGGGTTCAATTGAAAAATAATTCGTTTCGCAGTTTATGGAGTAGTGTCGAGGCCAGTGATATTTTCTGTCTTCTATTTACTGTAACGCAATCTGGTCCAATCTTGTTTCTTCTAAGATGACCGGGAGTTGAAATGTAGAAACGGAAATTATATATATATATATATATATATATATATATATATATATATAATTTTTATTATACAATTTAAAGCGACTTATTTTAAATAAGTTGTCGCAGAGTTTCTCGAAGAAAAGTCATATGTTCCGCAGTTTATGAGTTTATACTTAAGCAATTAGTACAATTAGATTTCTAACGATGTATATACGGGAAACATTACGCGCTTGTTAACAAATAAATGGTTCTCCTGGCGAAATAACGAAGCGTGCGTGTCGAGCCACAGTCATTGAACGCAATTAAAGGAAGAAACATAAAAACAATCAAGAGGATGTTACATGTCGAATTGCTACAACGAATAATTCTGCAACGTTTTGTGCGTGGAGAAACGTTACACGCAATTCTGAGCATACTATTGCGGCATTTTCATAACCACGGAAGTTTCGTTTCACGTTCTTGCATTCGTTAAAATAGTAATTTCTTAAATAACGGTGAATAGTTCATGGGATGATAAATTAATCTATAGGTAATCGGTAAATGAAGATGGTTTCTCCATTATAATGAAGCAGCGAGTGATTCTATAATATATGATAAGCACACATTATTCCTTCCAATTAATTCCAACTGATTAATTTTTTATCGTAAAATGAACTAGAGCATCAACAGTGATTGCTCCTTTTTCGTATTATTTGAACTTGAAGCTGAACACTTAGATTGAGATAGATTTGCACTAGAGTTATCGTAACAATATGTTAATGTTAAAAAGAAATGAGTCGCAGATAACAATTCAATCTAAGAAAGTTATGGGGATACTAGAGTTACTTTAATATGGCTATTTAACGAAGTTTTTTTTTAAGAAGTATTAAACATAATTCTACGACGTCCATTTCAAAGATAATTAGCAAAAATTCGAATTACATTTGCATTAACCGAATACATTAGCTAGTATAAAAATCTACTATGAAAAGATTTAACCTGGCTTATTAATTCATTTTTGTTCAACAATAAGAAATATATCTCAGCGTAGGTTATATAACCAGTGTCCAATTTTGAAAATTTTTGTGACATTTGAATGAATTAGGTTTTACAATAAAAGATTGTGAAATGTTTGTATTCTTCTGAGTCGCCTTCTCATTTGCGTCAATTTAATTAATTCAAAGCAGGGATCAATGTAATATAAGAATTTCTAATATAAAATCGTATTTTTAAAAAGTTTCATGGTTGATATTTTAAATAGAACCGATTAAAATGTTCTATATATTGTACTTCTCGAGCCTTGATATAGTCCATCCACTTTTATTTTAATATCTGAATGAACTAAAATTAATATAATCGTCTTTCTTTAGCACTAGATCTACGTAGCACTAGAAGTGACTATTTTATATTACCTTATAAAAATAACAAGAATATATTTAATCGGATTTTGAATAATTTTTGTCATAATATGTGATCACAGAAATAAATGTATCGAATAAATTCTTCATACCTGCATCTTTGAAGCCTCAATAATCGTAAATTAAAGAAGTTGAAACCTAAACTGTCTTTTAAAGTAATGTGAATTGTCACTAGAATGTGGATTATATGTATTTATGAGAAATATCAGTAGATAAAATTTAAAACAGTAAAAAAAATAAAGTACTATAAAAATACTAACATATTCTTTTCAACGTACTAAAAGAATTAATGAAAGCAATAAATTTCTATTTAATTTCTGTATCTTACAATTAAGGCACAACATTTGTATTTTGCATATAGATCCGCAGTCTAATGATTACATACAAATTTACAAAACTAGACACTACCAAAATTAATGTTATTTTATATCCATCTGCAATTTTGGCTATTTTATTCAAGCTTTTATTTTCAAGAATTGTTCTTATCTCTTCTCGTGGGAACTTATAATATTGATTTGAAAATTAAATAACTAATTACGATATTGAAGATTTGACTGGTAGAAGTTTCGTTTTATAAAAATGACAAAACTGAATTGATATACGTTTCTCGCAACTTTTATAATACATAATATGTGCTTGAATGAAGAAATTTAGTTAATAATTTCTAATGGAAGCATCTTTGAAATTTCTTGAAATTTTTTAAATTGTGGTCCGGTTAATGTTAAGAGAGTTGCACGGTGATCGTTTGAAATAGAAACTATTGGAGAGTTCCATAACTCTTTCGATGCCTGGTTCAAAGTACTCTTTAATTCGCGAAATTGCGTTAAAGTAACAGTATTCCGCGCGTACGGCGAAGTAACGTAACCCGCTCGTTGTTTTAACGGTAGTCGAGTTATCGTTCCGCCGTCTCTCAATCTCGAGGTTCGGTATCGTTCCGCGTTCCTAATCGCAAGAATCTCGATGCTGTAGCCGGCTATCCGATTAATTCCTGTGGGAACCCTTTTGCATTATGAATTGGCGATCATCCCTCCCCACTCCTCGGCGAGATCGGCCCGGCCGACAACAGATTACAAACGCAACGGCTCGCAAAATCTCGTTCGCGCTCGCTCGTGAAGTTCAATAGGACCGGATTGATACATTGCGGCGGTTTTGCCTGAGGAAATTGCCGATTGCGGAAACTTCCTGCCTAAGAGAAAATCTAAAGAAGGATGAAAGTTGGAGGAAGAGCAACCATAATTTGAATCTCAACTGAAGCGTTCAGGGGCTCGGTCACATTTACCATGCCTCGCATTCGCTGGAAACGCCAAAGGAAATTGGACAGAAATATTTCAAATTATATTATCTACTCAGGTAAGTCTCTGTCGTTTAAGGGGCCTTCTCGTGAAACGGCAGCGAAAACAAGTGATTCTTAAGAATTTTTTTAAAAATAACTGTTGGAGTACGCGACATCTTCTAATATACAGGGTGATTCGTCTAAAACAAGACACCTAAATATCTCTATTGCTTCTCTTAGACACTCTCGAGCTTCAACGTAAATTAAAACCATTTGAATTTTCTCCTGTTCTGAATAACGCATTTTGGATTGCTTGTCGATACACTGAGAAATCCAGCAGTGAGCAAATTCGTAAATACATATCTCTCTCACTCTCTATGTACACAGAGGAATGATGCAATGTGTTTATTTACAAGTTCAAGTTCATGGTCGAATTTCTGTTACCGTTGAAATTTGAAATGTCGCAGAAAGTAAGTTCTGCATTAATTAGCAAATTTTAGCGTTCACGGTCATTTCAAGGTCGTGCTATTAAACATGGATGAATGCACAATAATGTTTGCTATAACATACAACAACAAAAAATGTGTGTGTACATATGTAAAAGAACACGAGTGACCTTGAAAAAACGATTAAAAAATTACAATTTATAAAAAACGATTCTTCCATCTGATTCGTTTTTTGGAACCACTTAGATGACGTTAGAAACACTTTTTGTATTTTCAGAGGTAGAGGAGATATTTAGGTGTCCTGTTTTAGACGAAACACCCTGTATAAGGACGACACCGTGAAACTATTCAATGGCGATAAAGTAGAATAGGATTGTTTATGTATATACAGGGTGAGTCGGGAGGAATGGACCAAACTCCAAGAGTGGATTGTACACAGGAAAATAATGTAAAAAAGACTCATATGTTCTTATGCGATTGTCATTTGTTTTCAAAGTAGAGCCATTTATAATACTGCCAATGTGTCAGTGTATTATGACAGTGATTTGATGTTCATTTTCGAGTTTGTACTATTAGAGTGTTACAAAATAGATACAATCTATTTCATATTCTGATGTGAATAGGTGTTCGGCATTTTGTAACACTCTAATGGTACAAACTCGAAAATGAACATCAAATCACTGTCATAATCAGTGATGCCAGAAGCACCCAAAACTGGGTGGATTTTCCTCTTCTCCTTTTCCCCTTCCACTATCGCATTCCACTACTTGAGCACACGCCAACGTCCCCCACTAAGACCGTAGACTGGTCACGTGACATGCCGCGCAACGTGTCACACATTACTCTGGTCATCACAGAGGTGGTAAACTGTATTCCCCTCGATTTAACAGATGTGGCATCACTGATCATAATACATGACACATTAGTAGTATTATAAATTGCTGTGCTTTGAAAACAAATGACAATCGGATAAGAACATATGAGTTTTTTTACATTACTTTCCTGTGTACAATTCAGTACTGGAATTTGGTCCGTTCCTCTCGACTCACCTTGTATAGATATTCCAACCGCTTCCCGGTCCTTTTGCGCATTTTTCTGTAAACATAGTCTGTTTGAATATTATTATAGTAAATAAATATTGTTAGTGAAGTGACTATTGTGATGCGTGGTTTACTTTTGCCTATATAATTATTTCATATCTGCTAAGATCACGGCACAATATTTAGATTAATAGTGCAATAATAACCATTGGACACATTATAGACATACAGAGAATTCTCTCTGTTTGTATTTCGGTCAGAATTTTCTAATCTCTCTCCAGAGAACAGAAAACACGCTATTCCAACCCCTTTGCTCATAGAAACGATTACTATGCTCCAGCTAGATGCAATTGGCACAAAGCATGATTCAGTACAGTGATAATCCCATAAGATTTTCTAATATAGAAATTGTGAAAACTTCCTCAAGATTTCCGAATGTGGAAATCTTGAGAGCATTCCCATTTCGATTTCACAGTATATGAACCCTTGAATTTTAACCCTTTGGGGCAGTGCACAAAGTACAAACGGACTGTACATGTCGTTACGCTGAATCTCGTTTTGGAGCTTGTATTAAGCGAGATCGGGCCTAGTCACCCTTTCCCATCAAGTAACCTTATAGATTCCGCGTGTACGGTATTAATCTATTTTGGCATCATTATTCAACCACTCCTTGTTCCTCGCATCGCCAGTGCGTCATACAGCGGGTAGTAATACCTAAGTAACTACATAATATCGTTGATCAATTGACTAGACGATTCATCCACAATGAAGCAGTGAAACGGCAGTGATAAGTTTAAACCTGTTCAAACAAATAAACGGTGTTTATAGGGTGATCTGTCCAGTAAATGAACACTTAAGCTGCGTGTTTGTTAAAATGATCGTTTACAAATCGTTATATAATCTCCTGAATTATATTATCATAACTGAGCTGTTTTATTACTAAGTTAATACATCCCAGAACACAATTCTAGCATTATATTGATAGTGTGGCGGCTACTTCCTATGGTCGTCAACAGAGGGACATTACGACAACACCTTTCCCGCTACTACCTGAATCTTCCCCTGTTTGTATATATACCGTCCTAAACTGTCCTTACGACATCCTCTAGCGCGGGCCTAGGACGAAACGCTTCCTTCTCCTTTTTCCTCCTCTCACGCACCTTTCAGCCGCCATAATAGTTATAGCCTCTTTTAAAAGTGTAATATAGGATTTAGTGAAAATATTTTAAACGACCAATGAATGAACACTTTATCAAATCGATGAATTTTTAGAAATCGTTTTCGTTAAAGGAACATCTAATCATTAATATTGTACAACCAAATGTAGCATAATTTCCTGGAACGCACCTTATAATACAAATTGTAGATTTCACGTAGCAATACTTATCGTAAACGCATGGGACGTTGTTGAGACCAGTGATGCCAGATCGGTTAAATCGAGGGGAATACTATTTGCCACCTCTCTGGTGACCAGAGTAATATGTGACACGTTGGGCGGCACCTCATGTGACCAGTCTACGGTCTTAGTGGGGGACTTTGGAGTGTGATCAGGTAGTGGAATGGGATAGTGGAAGGTGATTATCACAGTGATTTGATGTTCATTTTCGAGTTTGTACCATTAGAGTGTTACAAAATACCAAAATAAGAACATATGAGTCTTTTTTACATTATTTTCCTGTGTACAATCCACTCTTGGAGTTTGGTCCATTCCTCCCGACTCACCCTGTATATACATAAACAATCCTATTCTACTTTATCGCCATTGACTAGTTTCACGGTATCATCCTTATACAGGGTGTTTCGTCTAAAACAGGACACCTAAATATCTCCTCTACCTCTGAAAATACAAAAAATGTTTCTAACGTCATCTAAGTGGTTTCAAAAAACGTATGAGATGGAAGAATCGTTTTTTATAAATTGTAATTTTTTAATCGTTTTTTCAAGGTCACTAGTGTTTTTTTACATATGTACACACATTTTTTGTTGTTTTATGTTATAGCAAACATTATTGTGCATTCATCCATGTTTAATAGCACGACCTTGAAATGACCGTGAACGCTAAAATTTGCTAATTAATGCAGAACTTACTTTCAGCGACATTTCAGATTTCAACGGTAAAAGAAATTCGACTATGAACTTGAGCTTGTAAATAAACACATTGTATCATTCCTCTGTGTACATAGAGAGTGAGAGCGATATGTATTTAAGAGTTTGCTCACTGCTAGATTTCTCAGTGTATCGACAAGCGTTCCAAAATGCGTTATTCAGAACAGGAGAAAATTCAAATGGTTTTAATTTGCGGTGAAGCTCGAGAGTGTCTAAGAGAAGCAATAGAGATATTTAGGTCTGGGTTAGGTTTAAACGAAACACCCTGTATACAGGGCGAAACAAATGCAGAGTAGAATCAAAATTGCATTTGAATTCCATCTGTAGGTGTATAGTAAAGCAACTGTATAAATTTCAACGTGGAAAGGGTATGATAAACCGTACTTTTTCAATTATACGGAAAATGTTCATTCACTGGGGGGTGTTCATTCACTGGACAGGTCAACCTATTCATCGTTCAGTTTCGATGCTCCGTTTCGATGTATGTACCTTTTAACCTTTGAAAAATTTGGTGTACAAAGGGTTAATACACGAATCGATTTAGTTCATTATTCCCCATAAAAATGATTAACCTTCTGATATCGAAAAACTATTAGTTTAAACGATATTTCAATTTCTTCTGCTCCTAACTCTGTTTGCAACGCAAATTAAAATTCGGACAAGAAATTATAAAACATCAGGAATTTGCCTATCGTTCGTCAGAGGGATTGATATTTCGAAAAAGAAAATGAAACTATTAGGAAACCGAAACAATCGACCAATAGAAATTGTTTCGTTTGATTTTCACCTCGACGAATCTTTCAATGGATGGAATCAATTGTTGATAATCAAACAACGGTAAAGGGAATTTCGAGCGAGCATTGTTCAGCTGGATCGAATAATGACCCATCTGTACGTTAGGTATAACTGCTCTGGAAAATTAGCCATGCCGAGCTAACGCATTGTAGTAGGATCGTTCACGCCTGTAGCGGAGCTCATGATCGTTTCGGTGGAGAAGCCCGACGCCACAAAGACTCCTCGTGGGTTGCAATTAAGGTTCATCGAACGGGCGACGTACAGAGAAGGCGGCGAGGGTGTAATAAAAACGCAGGAATGGATAAAGGAATTTCTGGCGATTGGGTCGTGACCTCGTGGGCCCCGCTATGAACCTTCGATATACGGGCCGCAGGCTGCTATATTGCACACGTACCGTGCATTAAGATACGCTGCGAATCAAGAGGAACGTTGGTGAAGAGGAAGCGAGAGATCGTAAGCCAGGGATTCGTAGACAACGCCAAGGACAAACGGAACTCAATAACAATAACTCTATCACCAACCTAAACAACAATTCTATTGCAGTGACTCCATAGTAATATTCGGACACTTTTAAAAAGACGATAACTTTTAAGATTGCACCAAACGAGTAGAATTTTCCTTGAGAATTTAGAAGGATTAGGTTACCACGTGACATGAAAAACAATGTTTTAAAAAAATTGTAATTAGTCAAAATTACGAAGAACAAAAGTTATAAGTTATTCAACCGGATCTAAATTATAAATTACCACATAATTGTAAGCTTGTAGTTGCTAATAACCCTTGTGAGGTTGATGCAACTTAAAAAAAAAGGTATGCAAAAAATTGTATTTATTGAATATAAATACAGCGTCTTGCTAATAACCCTTGCGATGTTGATGATACTTAAAATAAAGCTAAGCAAAAAATTGTATTTATTGAATATAAATACGGTATCTGTTGCGTTAAGTCCTCGAGCGTGATTTCCGCGGATTACTTGATCGCGGTTAGTGAAAATGATAAGATTGTTTCGTAGTAATAAGTAACTGTATTTAACAAGTTCGCGCAGGTGTGTTATCGAGCAACTTTTCGTTTCAAGTACGAGTCGGTGTGAGAAATGTCCGGCATTTATACCTTCTTCGTGTTCGTGTAAAGCACCAATCAAGTTTGACTTCGTTGACTTCGTCGCGCGCCATCGCCGCATATTTGGTTGCAGGGTGTGTTACAGATGTTTGGCTTCGGCTGGTTTATGGTTTTATGGAAGATGTAAGGCGAAAGTTAGCTATTGTCGAAGGTATGAAGGAGTGGCGGAAAATACATGTTGTTCAGAGACTGAACAGTATCTAATGAAATAGAAGAAAATATTAATGCTTACTTTAAAAATGGATTGAGGCCTACTTGAAGATTGTTCCCAAAATCGATAGTATTTATTGAAACGTCAGTGTGTGTGATTAGACACTGAAATAAGTATTGAATATAGTTTAAGTAATCCTATATACATTTTTTAAGTGAAACTTCTTTAGGCGCGTTAGGCGCAAAAACCTCGACGCGGTAGGAGTAAAACCGATCTGGCGTTGAAACGATGAAACGATTTAGTAAAACCTCGACACGGTAGGCGTAAAACATCGACGCAGTAAGAATAAAACCGATCTGGCGATGAAACGATGAAACGATGAAACGATGAACCGAGGAAACGAAATTCTATTCTATTAGCATATACGATTGAGAGTTCGGCATTCCTTAATAAAGAGTATGATGAAATTCCGATGATGCTAAGTAGAGATTTCAATGTGAACTTTGCATCGGAACAATCAAAATTATTAATAGAATTTTTTAGAAGTAAATTAAGATTGGAAATGGTAAATAATCCTAATAAAGCGACAACAAGATCAGGGACAACTCTCGATGCAGTATTTTCAAGATATTTAGACAAAATTGAATCAAGAATATTTATATCATTTTTTAGCTATCACAAGCCAATTGTTTCAATAATAAAATGATAGAAAAGTAAATGTCATAAAGTGTTAATAAAAATTCGAAAAAAAGTTAAAGAAAGAAGTTTCACTTCAGCCATGTGGTCTAAGCACACCAATTTTTTTTATTTTTGTCCCTAATCCGCATTTAAATGTTGCAGTTTAGCATCTCAATAAATCCTGATTCGAGACCACCAGCATGCGATGAACTGAAATTACAACGTTTCTTGTCGGCGGATTTCGTGAAAGGACGATCGAGGTGCGGAAAAATCAACAGAAGAGTTCGCAGACGGTCGAAGACGAGGTCGCAGACGACGTTCGAGTTCTGAAAATATCGAGGCAATTGCAGCTGGGCTTCGCGGTCTGAAAAAGCGTGCGAAACCCGCGCGATAAATCCGCCGATTCGCCAAAACAGTCTCCTACCTCCGAGGTCTTATGAGCGAGCTCTAACGACGCCACTCTTCGTCTCTCTCCCCCAGATTTATTCCCTTCTAAGTTTCCATCCAGGCATCGTTCCCCTAATATTGGAACGCGTCTTTGTGTTTTGGTCGTTGGGCTCGCGAGCTATATTTCACCATACTATAAGCCTGGTTTGTATCTTCACGGGGGAGTGCTTCGAAAACTTTTCCAACGGGATCACCGTTAACTATGGTTCCATTGCAAATTGGATAATGTTTGCTAATTCGAGAACGAGGCTTTAAAATATACACACATTTTGGGCGTTATATTAGCTTGTCCTATACGTAATTTTGATTTGAGGCTGACCGTATGAAAAATAAAATAATATCTTAAGGATGCAAACTCCAATTTGCGTACTGTGTGAAATAATTTAATTGTGATGCTGAGAACGCTACTGGATTTTAACATGGATGCCTTTAATATAATTTATTGCACATCTTATAAAGAAAAGTTACAATTTTCATTGTCAGAGAATCTTCTTTTCTAATTTTTGTTATGTTTTGTCTGTTCTGAAGATAGCTGCACTGATACATATTGAAGATTGTAAATGACCTGATAAAGTTGTTATAACTTTGGAAAGAATTACTATTTTTTCATATCAAAATAATAATACATATTTCAGATAAAAATATCTAGGGATCCTTCAACTATTTTGTAATAAATATACAAAGTTTGATTGTTACGATTTTATTAATTTTGTTTAAAATAAATTCCTAAACATGATAGAGATTTTGATGAATTTACAATAATAGAGAGTTTTAATATTTTAATGTAAATTTTTAACCTATTATATTATTGAAGAGAAAAAGGAATCTATAGTTTGTTTCTATTTCCTTTTGTTTCAGTTTTCGATTTGGATAAACATCTTATATTGCACTGATATGCATGCCTACATGCAAATATATATTTTTATATACATATTTGTACATACTGTACTTACGCAATCGAATACATTTAATACAATAAATTAAATTTTTTATTCCCGTTGTGTCGATATCTTTGTCCCCCAAAAATACTATATTTATAGATGTAAATTTCTATTAATTTACAGAAATGGATGTAGTTCGGATCCAGGCGTTTTCGTACAAGTCGATCCACGTTGAAGAGTAAATCTCGTACACGCATGTTCACCTTTATACCTTTTATTTTCTCGCACCACATGAGTGCAAATGCGGCTCACGAAGAAGTGCCGTAACATTTTATGGTACATAAAACGGCTACTTTATGCTAGCACGATTCACGAGCTCAAGTGGTTCTTTTATTAATCTATATCATAGTGTTTTATGGTCATCGTGTCGTTGGTCTAGCACATGCCGTTGTCAAAAAGTTCCAGAAGCCGGCTACACCGTTAAATCATACGAAATATTACGTAGAATTAATTTTCATTTCGCAATCCGCTTTACAGGCCTTTCCGTCGGCCTGTTTTATTTGCCCCGGTTGTATTATTATTACCATCCCGATAAATGTCGCTCGAACCTTCATGTACGAGCTAATTGAACACGGATTTACTGTCAAGATGAACCAATTTTCTTCGATGTTTCTTACCGTTGTTGCAGCGCGCACTGCATGTCTTTCTGACATGACAATATGTAATGGAAAGCATAATATTTTCAATCATTGCAAAATGAAATGGAGCTGATTGTAAAGCGGCGAATGTATTCAGATAATGCAGACTAACATTACAAATATTTGTCTACACACAGTGTAGAAGAGTACATGCTATCAGGTATCGTAGATTTATGAAAACAATAAAGCAAGGAGGAAGTACAAATTGATAAACGCGAACATTTGCGTTGTACTAAAGTGAAAGACCTCGTGCATCCGAAATGAATATACAAAATCTTCAAGGATTAGAATTTAAAATGTTACAAACATTTATATCTCTCAACAAATCAATTATTTCGAAATCGAAGAATACTAACGATAGCATTTTGTACGATTTTATAGATCAGGGAGTTCCAACGTATTCCCCACGCCGCGCGGCTCTCGTGGTGGGAGCTTCCCACTAATATATATTATAACGATGAAGTCTAAGAGTGGGGGAAGAACCTAAGCGGGGAAGGTGCCTCTAATAGCTCCGGAGCTAATGGTTGGAACTGCCTGTTATAGATAAAGGGGCGACTTTGGTAGCAAATATGTTTATTAAGTACTAAGTTTTCCTTCTTCTATTATTAATTCTACTCCTAAATCTACTTCTTTACTCGTGTCTCTCTTTTACTCTTTTACAAGTTTCTCTTAATTGGCTGCACTTGCCTGACTAAAATTTGTTTAAATCAAAATTTTTCTTCTTACATATTTACATAAATTTAGCTTCCTCATTTCTTTCTTGTTAGAAAATCGGAAAGAGCAGATATTGAAGACGGGCCTTGTGCTTTTCGTTGACACGCTTTCCCTCTCTTAAGGGGCGTTCCTCGGGGGTCAGGAAGTCGTAAATTATAGGATAGGTTATGGTGAGAAGAAGGACGTCCTCATGACTAGAACTGGTGAAAATCACTTCGATATCGACGGTCGACCTGACTACATGTAGTACGGTTCGTGAAAATACACGGCTTTTCCTTTATAAGCGCCCACGCGTTAATTTCACACACGCCATATTTCCTTCGATTATCTTGCATACTCTTCCACACTTTACTTCAACTATATATGCTGCTAAGTACACAGACATACAAGTCTCATGCACACCATCGCACTCACTCTCTCACGCTCGCATTCTCGATCATTGTCACCTTTATTTGGTTGTTTGGTGACGCGCGCTCTTTCGGTTGCCTGTTTGTGTTTCGGCAACGCTCACCTTTCTCGCCGTCGCTCGACGGGCAACCTAATTGGCAAAACACGAGAAAATATCTGTTTATTAATAATTAACACTGACGTGGTGTACTTTTTCCTCAGACTAAAAAGTATCACACTGGAATCTTCCTAAAAATTCAGATATAATTTACTACAATACTTTTAGTTGTATAGTTTAAGATTACAAACCCAAATTTGTAAAACAAGTTAATGAAATTTAAGATCGGTGTACTGTAAACTTTACTGGGGTCATGAGAGAGAGCCCAGGATACCTTCAGAGCATACCAATAGACCGTGAATTTTATGCATTTATGTCAAAATTGAAAAGATAAGACATAAAATAGTAGAAAGATAAAAGGAATTTAATAATATCGATATAATATCAACTTATTAAAATTATCAACGCAAAATACAAATTTTTGTTAATTTTCAGTACTTTGTAATCGATGTAGAAAATTTTTATTTTGCTTAAAGATCCGTAATGTAGTAATTAAAGAGCGCAAAAGGCAGAATTGATATCATTAGGAGGAAAAAAGACGTGAGTGGTTGATTAGGCGACTGGAAATGGTGGAATCAAATAATCGAGACAACCCGGGGCGAAAGTGAATAGTTACAACCGATTCGACCTCGAGATACGGTATATCGTACACGTATTAATAGTTATGACGTCGATTTGTGCCGGGCGTTTATTACTTGATCTTTTTCTACCGTCTTGCGTTTCATGCGTGTGCAATGTGCACGCCTCCGAGTGTGAATTACTCCGACTGCGTGCAAGCACTGGACAGCCACCCTCGAAAGTTACAAACCTATGTAACCAATTAAAATTACTGAGAAAGATTCTCTTATAACGTACTGGAAATTCGTATCATTAATTTCTCTACTTCTAATTACGAACAGAATTGTGTATATAAAATCGTGTGTCTACACAATATTTTAATGAAGTCTCCGATTCCGTTAAATCTTTATATTTAAAAGAAATTTTGTCAAAGCGATAAATTTCATTTCAGTTTCTTTTCCCTTAATCCCTTGCCTGAACCAGTTAGCTGTTTTTACCGAGTATACTCGTCATGGAATAAAATTAATTGCTTGCTATTTATCTTAAAATTTGTAGTGAAAATTAAAACGCATTATTAATTTGTCGACATTTCAGAATTTTTCGAGTCAAAGACGAAGTAAAGAAATGAAACAAAGAAATTGACGAGAGGTCAATATGTGATAAATAAAGTTTTCAAAAATTTTTAGTAGCCACATACAAAGTCGAGCTACACAGTTAATTGGTTAAAATGACGTATCATAGACGTTATTGGTTTCGGAAGCCAAACTTGATTATATTTAACATTCAATCATAAATTAATATATGTAATAGTATCCTAAGAATTTTACATTGATTTTAAAGCAATATATATTATTTTATCTTTAAAGCGTCAGACGTAATGGAATAATATGTTTTAATCTGAAACTGTTGCGATCCTGATGAAGAATCCACCTACCGTATCGATGTCTCGTAGTGACAGTGGAAGAATGGAAGAAGGGGGAGAGTGGTAAAAATGGTTTTGAAAGCTTGAGGGGACCAAATATCATTACCTAACCAAACCTAACCTAACTTTTTATATTTACATTATTTTTCTAGAAACGATGGTGACTTTTAGTTTTAGAAGGGGAGAGTGGTAAAAATGGATTTGAAACCCTGAGGGGACCAAATATCATTACCTAACCTAGCCTAACCTAATTTTTTATATTTACATTATTTTTCTAGAAACGATGGACTTTTAGTTTTTTAAATGGAATGCTATATGTGTTTTAATGTCATATGAAAGCGTGGATGAAGACGAATTCACTCGTATGTAACACAATGACATCCAAGGTCATACAAGGACAGAAATACAAGCGATCGAACTAGTTCTTCGTTAAAATTCGTTCGTGCACACTTATTCAGCCGTTTTCTTAACACTAGGATTACGGAGCTCTAAAAGTGATTTTTTTCATGCCATTGTAAAAATAGACAAGAATTTGTTCATCCTATGTTTTAGCCATTCTTGTTGTAATATATACCCAAAGAAATAAATATCTTGAATAATTTCTCATGGATGCATCTTTACAGTCTCAATAATCGTAAATTAAAAATATTAGAACCCTTCATTTTGACGGGTCCCGTAAACCTAGCGTCAAATACAGTTTTTCAATTTCGTTAACTCTTTTTTTCGTTCTTCTCACATTCAATTGGGAGTCACGATTTCCTACTCTCGTTCTGATCGCCTTTACAAAAGCCCTTGAATTAAATTGTTAGGTGAGGAGTTAATTTTCTTGGTTAGTTTTGTTTAGTTTCTTTAGTATATTATTGTTATAGTGACACGTTTTATAATCCTTTACAACGTAAAGTTTATTTTTTGAATACAGTTTCTAAAGTATATGTCGTTAACGGACGAGATTGCTGCAATTGCTGGCTATTTTCACAAAGGGCTTTATAAGTCTGTTGGTTGTTGGTACTGTACATGTGTTTTCTTTTTATGCTGTTGAATGTTTTACAGTCGCGGAGAAGGTTAAACTGTACTTTGGAGGACCAATTTTTTTTTAACTTTTTTCCTGCGATCTTATAGATTTTAATGAGAAAACACCGAAAATGAAAGTCTTATTGCCAGGAATTCACTGGTTCAGCAGTTATGCGCGTGTGAAGTTGAGCACTTTTAAGCCTGTATAACTTCTAAACCAGTGAATTGGCATCTAGCGCATGCGCTAGTACTACTTAGCCGATGCGCTGAACACCCACCATCTATCCAGCGCATGAGTTCAACAGTCCTACCCCTACCACACAGCGAATATCCAATATGGTTACGTTCTAACCTGTTAAAAACGCTTGGAATTGATCATGTTTACAGATGTATAAATTTCAACCGGTGAACTCCCGTAACCGAAACTTGAATTCCGTGTACTAAAACTTATACGTCTATCATTTTCTCGTCAAAATGTGTAGCATCGCATGAGGGAAAACTTGAAAATTTTTGGTCCTCTAAAGTACAGTTCAGCTGCGCAGAATGTAATTGGTTGCGATATCCACGCTACATTGGCTGCATTCATTTGGGTTGTTCTTTGACATTAGATGGCCACGTGTCAATTTCGTATGTCCCATTCTCTAACCGTACCGAGCACAAAATATAATAGGTACGCAATGATTTATAAAAATTACAACCCTGAATTTCTTTACATTTCTCGAAATATTTATAACAATAGGTACTTGATCGAAAAAGAAATGAATTTAATCATTTCTAATGGAAGTATCTTTGTAATTTCAATAATTATAAAAAATGTGAAACCGGTCATTTGACCGGTCCTGGTACGGTTAGTGTTAAGATTGTTTCGTCGCGTCGGCTTAGTTCATCAGACAAGATGTTTTCATAGATGTTGCTCAATTTTTTTACTACTTAGTCAGCTAAGAAATGTCTGAATTCGCGGATATTTGTTCAAATTATTCCCTGAAAAATATGATTGGAAATTTATTTTAAAGGTTACTCTCCTGAAATTGATATTTCCGTCTAGTTACGACGAAAGTTGTCTTGCAGCTGGAATTTCTATAGGAGGCAGCCTAATGCCGAGGGTAACGCCGCACAACGAAATGCTTTACGGGAGTTGTCTCTGCTCCCAAGGTTACACCTTGGTGTTCAGGTTCATCGAATGCCGGCTTAATGAAAAGATATATGTACCATAAATTCTCGCACATGTTCCCGATATGTTTCAATTGCCTTTCTTTATGCGCCGCGCTATTCCGTTCGCTACAATTCAACGGTCGCACGCGAAGATCGAGAGAAAGAAAGACGCTACGAAGGAGAGGAAAACGCTACGAAATCATTCGGAAACATGCTCGATCCTCGCGCGGGGGTTCCCGTGAGCTGATTCGTTCGCGTTGTAAAATATTACACGCTCGTGTCTTTTGCGGAGAGAAAACTCCAGTGGTCGTGGTGTGTCCAGAAACTCGAAGAAATTAATGGTTCGCGGAATTAATGAACCGATACCGTCCAGAAATATGTATGTGGAAAATGTTCGCAGCGATCGCCTGAGCGTTGAGCGAACGAACCCAGCTATACTGGCCTGGATCAATTTAATTGTGCCTGCAGATTTATGCCGATTAAATTCTTGGATCGCGTACGCAAAGGATTTCCATGCACCATTAGGAGATGATATTCATATTTCTTATTATGAGATCATCAGTTTAGAATACTGGTAAGCCTATTTGCAATCTGTTCATTTCCAAAGATGAATCAGTTTTTTAATGGAATGAGATATATTCGAGCGCACTAAATCATAATTAGACTGCGGATTTTATGCATTTATGACAAAAATGAGTAGCTATAATTTAAAATAGTTAAAACATTAGAAAATATTAAAAATGCTAGTGTATTACTTTCATTCTACTAAACATGTTAAGAATGGAAATTAATTCTTAATTCACTGCAATTTGTTGCAATTCAGATGGAAAATATTTATTTTGCATAAAGATCCGCAGTTTAATCATAATTCTCTAGAAATTGAGGTTTATCGATCATTTAGTAATAATTGGAATAAGAGAATTTCCCTTTCACTAAGTAAAATATATTTACTATTGCAAAAAGGAAGGTTTCTCAATGTAAACGTTATTTGTTTTCTAGAACTACCATCAATGCATAAGAATCTGTAGTGTTCTTAAAATAACCAGACTGCAGATTTTATGCGTTTATGAGAAACGCGGTGACATCAAATTCAAACAGTGACAACATTTAAAGAATATAAAAATACCGTTCCGTTATTTTCGAGTTATTCAAATTCTACAGAGAAGTAAATGTAGCTCCTTAGCTTGTAATTAATGCATACACTTTTATTGTGCATGATAATTCACGCTCTACTTGTCGCAGCAAAAGAATGTACGATTTGCATTTTACTTATTTTACACATGCGCTTCAGAACTTTGTTTCGTTGTCTTCATAACTATGGAAACGGCGAAGTCGACACGCATGAATAACAAGTTTCAACGAGACTGCGACTATGGACACGTTTTCCCGGCACGATTCGCGCGATTGTAATGTGGATTCTATCCTCATGCTTGTTCAGATTCAGCAATGGGAATAAAACACCTAGTACTATTGTCAACAAACCACGAACCAACGCTTTTAAATGATTAGAAAGTATGTACACTGTCTTTGTTTGGCTCGTACTAAATATTCAATGGTACAACTTTCATTCTCATCGCTCCTTTTCAAATCTGTAAAACACGAAACAAGAAGAGGCACACAGGAATGGAAAAATATGGTGGAATCGTAATTATTGAAAAGCTATCATTTTCACCAATAAACTTTCACAACAAACATTGTCTAAGACAAGCTTTCAATGAAGATGCAATGATCTCTAGTGGAAGTTAACTATCTCCGCTAACAATAGCAATCAGATGCCAACTTAGCGAACATCTGCACGGAGTGATGGGTCAAATCAATACATAGATGTCTATTAGGAATTCACTACGTTTGCATTCGACCATTTGAATTCTCATAGATCTTCATTTAGTGCCAATTGAGGAAGACAAATCGATTGAAGATTTCTAGAAATCGTTCTTCATAAATTAGATTCGTCTAGACATACGCCTCAACATCACGATAAAACAAGTTTGATGTAAAAACCGGACCAATTGACGAAGTTGTTACTTTTTTAGTATAATAGAATGGCCCAGGTAGTTCAGTTATCAAAGTCAATACCACAAATGAAGTTTCTTCAGATCAATTAGATTGTTGCATAATAAGCAACCGTAGCTTTTTCTAAATAAACTTGTTTATGAAAAAAAGTACCATTGCAATCAACGTGTGCTATCAATGAATTACAATTTTCTTGATTGCATTACGGTAGAAATTAAATGTTTTAGTCATTCGCGTGATTCATTCACAAGATTGTCGTCTATATTTTGTAGTTTTGTTACTGTCAACGAATAGTGCGTTAATCAATCACTATATTTTCACCAAATATCGGATAATCTACAATATGTTGTTTTACCATTCATATAAAATTTATGTAAAAGTGAAATTATATATATATAAATTAATTAGTATAGAATAAACCTGTAGACTGAAATAGTATTTCTCGATCAAAACGCGTTGTAACATTTGCATTATAAAATCGGACATTTCATATAACACGTCTTGGACAGGGAAATGGCTGCCACGTACTTGTTGTTCCAGATATCTAATTTCATTTTTTAGCAAATACTAATTAAATATCAAGTGATATTATAAAGTCAAATTTTGTTGAAGAAACATCATTTTACATATGAAACAATTGTTAAATTTCTCATTTTTTCAACCATTCAGGGGTATGTAATCCTTAACTCAAACAGTAGCTCGCTATAATGGATAAATTATTCAGACCTCGTACGCTGCTCGGAAATTGCGTAAAAGATCCTAGCAAAATACTTCACACATATTTGTTTTACATTTTAAAATAACAAAGTATGTTTCATCTATAACGTAATATTTTCAAGAAACACATCAATCGTATCAGAGTATCTGAAAAGAGTAGTATATAAAAGAAAATTGTAGAATTTCTCGAATTTTTCCACCGTTTGAAGGCACGTAACCGCTCAAATTGTGTGCGAAGACTTTTCCCACGTGCTGTATAAACTAGGGTTCGAAAGGTTCTAGAACATTTGAATAGGTTCTATTTAAAACATGAACCGTGAAACCTTTTTTGAAAAATGGTATCGCATTAGAAATATCGACGAGAACAAATGAAGACAAGTTCTTGAAAGTAAAAGTTTTAACCCTTTGCAATTGGAGCCATTTTAACTAGAAAACCAAACATTTTTTCCGAACAAGAATATTTCGATTCTATATGATTTTTTTTATTTTCTAGATATGAAACTGATATAATACCTCTTACAATACTTAAATATTTAGTAGCTAATTTATTGAATACAAATTTAGTAAGGTAAACAATACATCGAATAGTGGTATAGCAATTTTTAGCGGTGCCTCAGAATCACCACTTAAGTGCTAAGGGTTAATTTGAACAGAATCTATAAAATATCAAAATAAACATTTTTCTACAACAAGAACACGCATTCTGTTCATCAATATCAAAAGAGTTTTCAATCATTGCAACAAATACTGAATACTATTTAATGAATAGTACTAATATTCGTGTAATTAATTCATAGTTCAAAGATTATTTGTGTTTTTATTATAGAAGTAGCTTCTATTAATTGACATTCTAATTAAATCGTTTTAATGGAACTTTTGTTCTACAGATTTTGAAGTATCTGTTCCATGAGAACACTTTTTAAACAAGTTTCTGATGGTAACAAGTTTCTTACCATACAAATTCTATAGGAACAGATATTTTCCTAAATGAAGCATATAAGTAAGCTCGAACAGAACTTTTTTACAAATAAAAGATAACTGTTTGTTTTGACCTCTGGTGTAAACAATTGTTCAGGTAGCCTCGAAGAAACGATATTTATTGTCTGTGGCCCTTCGTAGCCTTTATACTTGGTCGTGTGTGTCGTGTATGGCCGGGTGCGTGTGTGTGCGTGTGTGTGCGCATGTTAGCCCGAGGAGCGGTGGCTAGGTCACGGTCAGGGCGATGCCCTCTTCCCTCGGAAGAGAGGAGAGAGACTTTACGTCGGCTCTCCTCCGCTTCTTCTTCTTCTTCTTCGCCTTGTTAGATCATGCTGAAAGTCCCCTCTCGGATGATCCACGCATCCGTTCGAGCGTATCTTTCCCCGCGACGCGACTCGGCACGGCTCGACGCGACGCTCCACGACGCGACGCTCCGCGTCTATCTACTTCGGTTAAGTCAGACCTTTTTGCGAATCGAGTGCCGTTTTTAGACACGTCGTACGGCTGATGCGTTCTGAACGAACCGCGTACACCAAGATCGCGTAATTTACGGGACGGCCTCCGCTGTATTTATCGCGGGACTTCTATGGGAAATTCATTGTTGATACAATTCGGCGAGGTACTTGCAGTGGATATACAAAGTATTCGTACACTCTTTAACACTAACCTACAGCCGTTCAGATGACCGGTTCCACATTTTTCATTTTATAATTGTTAAAATTACAATGACGCTTACATTCGAAATTTTTTAAATAAATGTCTTCGTTCAAGCACGCAGTCTTGTAATTTAAAAAAGAAAAAAGAAACGTATGCCAGTTATATTCTATGGTCGGTACGGTTAGTGTAAAAAATAAATAACTCGATGAAACTTTGTACATGTATTACAACTGTACAGCGGATTTTATGCATTCATGACAAAAGTGAGTAGGTGTAATTTAAAACAGTAAAAACATTGGAACCACTTATTAAAGAGACTGATATATTATTTTCAATCTATCAGTCATATTAAGAAAGAAAATAAATTTCTATATCACTCCAGTTTTTTGCAATTCGGGAAGAAAATTGTTGTTTTGCATAAAGATCCGCTGTCTAATTATAACTTACATAGATTTACAAACGGCATATTTTAAATTTTGTACGTTATGTGTTCACTTAGGTTTTTCCCCAACTGTATGTACTGTATAACTGCATTCACGTACTGATCGTAACGGACGTTGGAAATATTAATAATAATGTAAATTATAAGTGTTCTTCATATAGAGTGGGACAAGCCCGACCAGTGATGGTATATGGTCTCGGTTTTTTCACGCATGCGCGGCTAAATGCAGGGACGTACCTTACGTCTTATGTTTGTGGAGAAAGTAGGGGGGAACTGTTATTGGTGGGAAACCGGGCAGAAGAGTGCAAGACGACACGACGAGACGACCGTACTTCGAAATTTTGGTAAGTTAATGTTAATATATTCGATTTCATAATGACAACTAGTATTGGAGAAGGAGCTACTTGTCAATTCATATTTGAAAATCGAAAAAAAATTTGCGAAACTATGCGGGGTGACTAAGGTACCCCATTTTAGCCCAACTTTATACCTTACTGACGCTAAAATCGTCGCGCATGCGCGAGAAAACCGAGACCATATACCATCACTGAGCCCGACGTGACTGATCATGTAATACTAAACCATGTGAACCAGTATGATCATTTTTATTCTTTAAGCAACAGTAAAAAGATTTTCCTTCTATCAAAATCAGAACTTCTGTAATCAATTTTATTCTACACTTTCAATTCATAATAGTAATTTACATTTTTAAATAATAAGTAATTCTATGCCAGTTACTTACACGTTGGATAAGAGCACATAATTTGAGATTGTGAGCTTCGGGTACTCATTCGTTTGTGTATATGGAATTTTGGTACTCACCTGAAACAGAAACAAATACAAAATGATTAGTATAAAATCAATGTCTACTTATAATTTTATTTAATATTGTCTCTTTTTCTATGCTTATCTAACCGTTGATACAGCAAAAATTAGAGTTAAGGGTATAGCGACAAAGCGAATAATTATCATTCACAATTTAATTGTATACTTTGTACGTCTTACTTAACGTCTACAGTTCTTTCAAAAAATCACATATAGAATCAGTTAAAGTTAAAGTAACTAGTAAACCAACGAATACAAAAATCAAATACAGACTACGAAAGGTCGCTTTTTAATTTCTTTTTAACAACCATATATTTTATTTCTTTTGTACTATAGCCATGTTCGTATTAATGAAAATGCTATTCATTTATGTAAAATACGTTTATGTGTTAGATAAACTAAAAAAAAAAACGGAACATGTCAGTCAGTAATACAATCTCTTTTCAAAAGTCTTTTTATTCAAGTAAGTGCAGCTGATATAATTTCACGAATTTTCACATAAAAAGAATTTATCTTATACTCCATCTAATAGAAAATATGTGTGCATAAAACCAACTCAAAATAGTGTTCCGAATTCTTTCAGAGAAATGCGAAAACAGCCCAAAATATAACACTCTAGATCAGAATACTGGTTTATAATAGCTGAAGAGTTGCAGCTAAATTTTTCCATCATCCGCGTACCAATAAATCTACTTTCCAGCTCGTTAGAAACAAAAGAACCAGGAAGAATTCTTGGCGACTGTATTCTGTGAAATAAGTTCAGAAAGCGTAATAAATTCGTCGATCCATCAATAATCTTCGGTTTAACTATTACGTTAAGGCGTTCATCCACGCGTTGCGTCAAGCATCGTAATTTATCGACTTGCTTGCCCCGTTCAAGTGTTTGCGTGATCTCTGCCGAAAGAGAAAAAGGGAGAGAGAGAAAAGGATAGAAGGAGAGAAAGACGATGGAAATCATCGTTAAGCGACCGTCACGGGCTGGGCCGTCACACCCTCGCGGAAAGATCATCGCGGAAGTCTTCTCGGCTCGAGTGATCGACTTTATTCCGCACCGCCCACGCGCACTCGTAAATATAATTTCTCGCTAATCGCGCACACCACGGAACGTCGACTATTAACCACCCAGCGAGCCAAGCCGCGCCGTGCTGACTCTAAACGGTTCCACTGCATCAAGGGTGCATTCTGTCGAATCAAACAAGCCAACTCGACCCATATGCGGCTCTGATTCATTTCAACTAGCCAATTCAGCAGTCGCAAGCTTCTGCTTGTATCTCTGTGCGATCGGTTCTCGGAAAGATTCAATGCTCTATCTTGTAGAGTCTACAGGATTGCCCATTAGGGTGGCCCTTATTTTTCCACTTTAGATCTTCCTCTGGTCTTACCCCCCTAAATTGTGAGACCTAGTGAGAAATGAGGTGAGCAAAATTTGGAAGCGATCGGGCAAAGGTTATGGTAATGATTTCATATCATTTTCAAACATTACTGTATTCCTTAAATGTGTTTATCGATCGAAATTTTTGATTAATTGTGTTTGATTTCGGCGCACAGGTTCGATCAACGATACAAAATAGCAAATTTTCAAATTAGAAAACCTCTTCGGAAACTCAACGTTTCGACCCAATTGTGGGTCTTTCTCAAGAGTGAGATTTTTTTGCGTTTGCTATAACAGGAAACACTATAATTGAAATTTATTGAGAACGAAATTGACTACATGCCGGCAGAAACTGAACTCAGTATATATTAAATGTGTTTATCGATCGTTAAATTTTTGATTAATTGTGTTTGATTTCGGCGCACAGGTTCGATCAACGATACAAAATAGCAATTTTGCAAATTAGAAAACCTCTTCGGAAACTCAATGTTTCGACCCAGATGTGGGTCTTTCTCAAGAGTGAGATTTTTTGCGTTTGCTATAACAGGAAACAATATAATTGAAATTTATTGAGAACGAAACTGACTACATGCCGGCAGAAACTGAACTAGTTGTAATAGTTGGAATAGTTCAGTTTCTGCCGGCATGTAGTCAGTTTCGTTCTCAATAAATTTCAATTATATTGTTTCCTGTTATAGCAAACGCAAAAAATCTCACTCTTGAGAAAGACCCACATCTGGGTCGAAACGTTGAGTTTCCGAAGAGGTTTTTTAATTTGCAAAATCGTTATTTTGTATCGTTGATCGAACCTGTGCGCCGAAATCAAACACAATTAATAACTGTATTCCGTTATTTTTGAAAATATTTCACAAGTATTTCTGTCGGCCATGTTCATTGTTGATTATCACCAATTTTACACAACTCCAAAAGCTGCTTTTATCATTTCAACGTGGATGATGGCTGAAAAAAATACGTGTCGAATATTTTTCCGAGAACTACCTGTCACGGAAATATCATCAAAATCGATGTGTCCAGATTTGACATATTCCCACTTGCCAGATACTGCATCATTCACTGAATTCAATGGTAAATCAAAAGATTTTGTATGTTTTGTGAAAGTAACACATACATCTCATCATTATTCATCTAAGGCATTGCCTTTTACTCAAGTTTAATCATGATATTTCCAAAATAACGTAATACAGTTATATTTGAAAATGACATGAAATCATTAAAATAGTAAAACTTTAACACACATGCGACAAAATTTTGGACACATCATTTTCATACAGTCTCGCAATTTACGGTGGTAATATGACCAAACAAATCTGAAAAGATAATTTTGGACGCTGTAGCGAAGGACCACTCTATTGTCCATAAGTTGCGAACAAGTTCACAAATTTTGTGATTTTCTTGTTTATAACGTACTTTATTTCATTTTTTTACTTTTAAAGAGATTGTCCGTTATTTTCAATATAATGACCAGGCAATTTATTCCATTATTTTCCTAACTGTATTTTTATTATATGAATTTTTATGATTTCAATAATCGGAAAATATAAAACCGGTCATTTGACCGTGGTTAGTGTTAATATTACAACTTGGTTATACAGCGAATGAAAATACAGTATTTTATCGATAAATGTCCCAACCACGGGTCTGGTCAAGGACAATTATGAGACAGGTATTAAAGTTTCGGATACGAAGAAGGATAGCGTATGGGAAAGAAAGAGACGCGGAACTTTTATTGTTCATTACACAAGTAAATATTATCAGAATTATATAATATTTAGTATCATTTTCATTAGAAAAATGCCACGAATATGTTGGTGAAAATCCCATAAAAAAATAATGAAAAATAAAGAAATTTTGTCATTGGATTAGTAGTGGTCTCACCGATATACTCGACTCGTATTATATTACACTTCTCGGCGACCGAGGCCTCTCGAGCTTCTGGGCTCCTCACGGGGTATACCCCGCGGCAGTGGGGATAGTTCTGGGACAATTATCGGTCAGATACTTGGGACATTTATCGATAAAATAGTGAAATTTTATTTCGAACATACCAAGCCTACCGTTGACTGTTGGAGACATAAATGGTTCTTTGGAAGAAACGATATGTAGTCTAGTTCAATGGTTTCAGCAATGTAAACTTGTGAATGGTATTCTACGTACAGCTGGAACTGAAAGAAATGTTAGAGGTGTTCGAGAAAGTGTTGATTAAGAATCAGGAACGCCTACTCGGAGACGATTTGCCGAGCCAGGTATCTGCTGTATGAAGCAGCAAATGGGGAGCGCTTAAGAGAGGTAGTACTTTATACGGTGGTTTTAAAAAATTTACAACTCGTCCAGGATAAGGCAGACACGATAACAGTAGCCCGAAGTGATTCGTTATTTGCTTGTTATCGTTTTAGTTAGTGTCTCCGTATATTACGATGGTCTCTACGTGAATTTAAAAAGCTATTTATCTTATGCTTTCTTGCTGTTTATTTACTTATGTAAAGTATTTTCCATTAGCTCGTATGAACTTTCCAACGAGAGGCTAAGTCAATTATCACTTTATAGTAGAAATTGACGTTCCTCTAAGCAAATTCTTAGAATGCGCTGTTTACGCCCTCTTCATTTTACTGCCACTCTTTTGAAAGTATGTCTATATTTCTAAAATAATATAAAACATAAATAGCCAACAACACATTTAAAAAACATTATCCTGATCACTATATAAAAATATAGATCACTACTTGTTCCAAAAAATAGTCTTTCCCCACTAATTTGATTGCCTCTGAATAAATTCGAAAGATAAAATGAAAAATATCAAATCCATATGATATGTTTGAGCTGCTTCTTTGCTATATCTGTAACTCCACAAAATTAAAAGTAGAGAAAATTGATGAAATAATATACATTCATACGTACAAAAATCCTTTCAATTTTTGTCACTCGTGACAATTTTACATTACTATATCAAAATATCAAGAATGTATGTATCCAAATTTTTAGCCATTTTTTCTATAATACATACCCAAAGAAATAAATTTAAACTTAAAAATATTATAACCCGACATTTTGTCGGGACCCATAAACCTAGTGTTAAGGAAATTTGTGTTGTGATAGCAAATGTCAGAAATCTTGATTGGTAGTTGAACGGCACACCCAGGAAATTAATTTAACAAGATAATCACAAACGCAACAACTAACCCAGTGAGTACAGAATGCAGCTACTAACGGGACAAAAAAAGGTAAGCACTAAACGCTTTCTGTATTTTCGTATATATACAATGCAAACAATTCTATTTCCTAGATCTATCGCGACGAATAGTGTGCACGCTCTACATAGAGGCCCGAACAAACGGCTTGAGGCGTCAACCTATCTGGCCTATCAGCGTATGCAATCGTGAAACCAGACGGGAGAAGCCCCGTAGGTGCACTCTCCCGTGTAATGCAGTTATCGGCGCGGCGGGCTACGTTAATTGCATCGCGAGAAAGTGGGGCATCTCGAAACTGCGATCTCCTGGTGTCCTCCCCGATGATGTCGTGGAGGGAGCTCGGAGGACGCTGCATGCCTTCTTGTGCGTATTCTAAGCCTCCCCACGTCCTTCGATTTTACCAGCTTGCGTGCCTTTTCCGTCGCGATGATTTATTCTCGTCGTATCCGTGAGAATCATTCCGTGCATTGGCCGATAATCGTCGGGCACGCCAGTCACTTTCTCCGCGATGCAACTCAAATTTACCATAGCGCATAGCCATGCTTGTAAATATTATGATTTCGTTAAAAAAAATAGTTAAATAATAAATTTGGACTCATGTTAAAGCTCGAAGCCTCTACTTTCGAAAAACTATGGTCACGTTTTGGGTCAAAGATGCTAAAGGTTGAATCGTCTCCGAAAACATCAAAAAACTTTTTTTCTCTTTAAATATTGAAGAATAGAATTGCTGGTCTTTTTACGTACAATAAGATCCCGTAATAAAAAATATAGGTTTCCATTTGAAAAAACAAAGTTGACCTTCAAATGACCTTGGAAACGTCATCCAAATAAAAAACTGATACTGCCCACCTCTTTCCCTCTCGAAATCCTTGGATACGTATTTTACACTTTTTTAATATCTTTCATACTTTTCGAGATATTCGGCTGGAAAGTTTTCAAATGAACACCCTGTACGTACGTCACAAGCTGCAAAACTGACCCTTAAAATCCTATCTTCAATTTTAATATTGATGTCTAATTTTATTTGTAAATAAATTGTATTTCAATGCAAAATTGCATGAATGCAATTTGTCGTGCATACTTTTTATGTTCATGTAAAAACAACTTATTGAAAAGTAAAAGAAACTGCAAAGTGGAGATGACAATCTTGAAAATAAAGAACGTATATGACCAAAATATTCAATTTCTATCGTAATACAATCAAGAAATTTGAAATTCATTGACAGAAATCGTTGATTAAAATGGTACTTACTTTCATCAATAAATTTATTTAGATAAAAGTTGCATTTCTTTTACGTTACTGTTCAAAATCGGTCATTTCATATGCAACAACCTCATACATCACTCCAGGGGATTCTGAACGCGGTCAAGATTGTTTAGAAAGTTGACTTTGCTACCTCGGTGAAACTGTAATGCTAAAACTTCCTTGTAGGATAACTTCTCTGTGTCAGTGAGCGTGGTTGCGAGCAGTGGATTTACAATGGGATTCTCTCGAGGTTGTAATGCCCAAAAGTGACATGATGTATATTCAACGCGTTTATTTGAAATCGCCGAATTAATTAGCCCGTTCATTTGTCAAACCTGTGAACTCTGTGGTTCATACTGCGGAGGTAACGGTGGAATACTTTTTATTATGGTTATAATACAGTTTATTATATTAACAGTGTAGAAAAACAGTAATGTGATACAAAGGATAACGGTATGAAAGATTAATGTAATAATAAAACAACAGAAAAAAGGAATTAGAAGAAATCGATATAATTTGAACATTGGTGAAGAACATAGAATAAACCATCAAAGATTGGTTTCGGCAACTAGCATCAACCACCTGAAGTTCCTAATCTTTAACACTTTTTCTTTAAAAAAATCAAATTCCAGATTGGCCAAAAAGATCTGATGTCAACATTATTAAAAATTGTTGGAGTATTTTGTCAGGGTAGTAGAGCAAGTGTACCAGTAATTGAACGTTTAATTATCCATTTTTAACAACTGCTGGTATACAAGACGACTCACCTAAGATGTTCACTTAAATTACCTCCTTTGTTTTTAGCGATACGAGAGAAGATTTGTTTCAAAGGGCAATTATTGTGATAGAAGAAACTTTTTCCCATGGTCATATTTTCCGAAATTTCAAATTGTTGATAATTAAATGTGACGATGTACTTTAATTGTAACATGTCGTTCCAACTTCGGTAGAGTAAACATATACTTTACATACTTGAATATACTATAATATACTCGAATATACTCGAATATACTAGAATATACTAGAATATACTAGAATATACAAGAATATACTAGAATATACTAGAATACACTAGAATATACCAGAATATACCAGAATTTACTAGAATATACCAGAATATGCTATAATATACTAGAATATACTAGAATATACTTGAATATACTACAACATACTTGAATATACTTGAATATGTTAGAATATACCAGAATTTACCAGAATATACTAGAATATACTGGAGCTTCAAATGTTTCAGAGTTTAGTTAGTTTTGTCATATAAAACCAAACAGGTTGATAAAATCGATTTTGATTTTACTTAAACATGTTATTAAACGTATCCTGAAATTGCATGAATTGCGCTACGAATTGCTACCGCATCCACCGTACTCGCCCGACCTGGTTCCCTGTGACTTCTTTCTGTTCCTCAAAATGAGAACGTGGCTCGGGGGGAAAAATTCAGCTCAAACGAAAAAGTCATCGTTGACACAGAAGCCTATTTTGAAAAGTTTGACAAATCGTATTTTTTAGAGGGTTTAAAAAAAATGACAGAGACGTTGGGAAAAATGTATCCTCCTAAAATGATATTATGTTGAAAGATAAGAAAAAAATGTCTGAAAAACTTGCGTTTTCATTCCTAACACGGGTACTTATTGATCCACCCTCGCTTGAAGCACGACGGAAGAGAATTTGTAGTGGATTGGCAGGCAAGTCGGAACCCGTTTGAAAAATTTTGAAGTCTTCACACGCACGAGAACCACCTAGCGTGATGAAATGAAATGACCAAGAAATTCCAGCACACATCCAACTGGCAAGAACTGATTTTGCAAAAACACTTTTACCTTTTAAGAAGTCGTGCGCGCGTACACCCATACACACACGATAAACACAAAATAAGGCATATAATGCGTGCGTAATACACCGCGTCATTGCGGTTTTCAAATTGATTTCACCGGATGGTATTAGATCGCTTCTCATTATCGTTCTTTCACCTTATATAGGGAGCACAGTTTCCTTCGATCATTCTCAATGATGTACCGTGACAAAAATGTACTGTTTCTGATTATTTTTTAATTTGTTTTATAGCTACGACTTTTTATTACGTAAATTGATTTTGAACTTCGTTTTTAAGTTTGACTTGTTTGGAAAAATTGAACATTCTATCGGCTATACAAATATTTTGAATTATTAGCATTAGTTTACATTACGTTGCAATTTATTTAGATAATGTCTTTCGTCTCTGTTCTCGCTTATAACGAAGATTTTATTATTGAGTCATTACATTTGATTCGTGAATGGACACTTTCCCTAATGAATTATTAGATTCTAGTTCTTTTTCTAAAATGATACAGTTTGCGATTAGGAAAGAGATTATAGTTTTGAATTCATGAAATTCTTTAATTACGTACTTATCTAGAAACTATCGTGTCGTTCCAGATGTATTTGAACAATAAATTTACCATTCTCGAGAAATTGTCGATATTTGAACTACGATAACTTCGTAGAAAAGAATAATGCAACAATATACCTGAACTTATTTTAAAGCTTCAAGCCTCATTTGCCATCCATCGTTCATTTTGGTCAAATATATTTTTGCATGATACAGCAACTGGGAAATTTAAGACACTGTTTTCGTCCAAAATGTTACAAATTGAAAAGTCTGTAAAAACATTGCAAAGGCTGGAAATAAATCCTTAAAACAATATCGGTTTATGGAAAAACCAATATGCATATGACTCTGACTAGATTTAAAATAACTAACCTAAAGCATTGCATCGAAAACAAAACCCTAAAATAATAATTAATTAACTGTTCGACAAATTATGATTTAAAAATAGCTATAAGAGAGTAAAGAGAATGTGATTTTGAAATAGCGAGCTAAGCTGTCATAAACTAAGCAGAAAGTAATTAAACGTGTTTCATTCATAAAATAGGCTTTGTAAAATTTTCTTAATTTTAAGTATTTGTTTGCGTATATGTCAGTTATATTATTATTATCCGGAACTCACATTCAAACCGGATAGATATTAGTATACAATACAAGAATCCTAAAGTTATCGCAATATTATTCGAGTTTACTTTAGTAGAAAATCATTTACGCATTCCTAAGAAGCAAATGCTAAACTTATTGTAATTTATATCATTTGTTATGGACATGTATTTTCACGTTGTATGATAATTTCTGTTGAAACGCACGAATCGACGGATTCGTGATCGAGGCGCGTCCACGACGAAAGCTTTTTGCTGCATCGACACGGCGCGGCGGCACACTTTTTTACGGCAAACAATAATCGTAAAAATACGGCACTCGTAAACCTGGCTAAATTTATGGTCGTAATTCGCCTCGCGTTATGACGATTCTTGGCATTCTTTCGTTGCCGTATTTCAGTTCGCGATGCAATGCCAGTCCCATAGCGAGAGGCGAACATTATCCCCGAGTTTGTTGCTGGTAACGATCGTTGGACACTCCCGGGGTTTAAATGCCTTTACGGGGCCTTCTTCTGAATTCAAAACTAATGAAATAACGACACCTCGTTTCTGTTATGGTTTCAAATATCAATAATGAAACATAAAGCAACAATAATGAATAGCGTTACAATGGTACAACTGTAGCAGTGCGGCGCACACAATGGGGCACTTGACGGAGATCAAAAATCGATTTTCGTGTGAACGCGATAACGTACGAATCGGGATAACAGATACAGTAACCCCGCGATCTAAGTTCAACGAAATATTGCGATCTATGTCCCTTGATCTACTCCATCCACTGCGGGGTATCCTCGGAAGGGCAGTAAAGCTCGAGCTGCCTCAGTCGCCGAGCAGTGTAAACATTCCGCGAAATTTGATCCTGGGTCGGGTATATCGATGTGAATAACTACTAATCCAATTACAAAACTTCTTTATTTTTTATTATTTTTTTCGTGGAACTCTCACCAACATATTCGTGGCATTTTTCTAATGAAAATGATACCAAATATGATATAATTTCGATAGTATTTACTTGTGTAATGAACGATTTAAGTTTTTTATTGGCACTACATTGTACGGACACGCGGGCCTTTGAACTGTGCCAGTGGCCGCGACTCTTGTCGTCTCTTTCTTTTCTATACGCTGTACTTCTTTACGTCCAAAACTTGCATTGTTTATTACACTAGTAAATATCATTGTAATTATACCATATTTGGTATCATTTTCATTAGAAAAATTTCATTAAAAATAAGTAAAAAATAAAGAAGTTTTATTATTGCACTAGTATTGTCTCACCGATACGCGGTCCGTGTTTGCATGCTGTCCTTTTCTACGTTCGGCGCGGTCGACGCGGTCACAAAAGAATAGTCTCTCTACACGATCTAAGTCCCGGCAGAGAATTGAAAAAGGACTTAGATCGCGGGGTTACTGTAGTACAAATAGTACGAGAAATATTTATGACAAAACTGTGTAAATGTTCAAGCGAACAGAACGGCGCGCGCAGATATATAAAAAGGAAAGAATGCAACGCATGCACAGTAACACAGCGCTCCTTCCAAACACTCCGCGAAGGATTGAATACAAAAATAGTGTTAATCACAACATTTCGTAATATTGTAAAATAGAAAAAAAGTTGATGTTACTTGATGAAGAATTCATTGTGCTATATTATGGCAACGTTCATTTTCTATATACGGGATGTCCCGCGACTCATGGTCAACCGGTAAGGAGGTGATTCTACATGTAAAAATGAGTCGAAAATAAAGAATAAAATTTTTTCTTTGTAGCTTTATTTTCGAGAAAATCGAGTTTGAAAATTAGATAGAAATCGGCTGTCGCGTCTGATCATGACCAACCAATTCTACTTTGTACAGATACTAATGCACGTTAACCGACGAATCATTAAACTCGATTTTTTCGAAAACGAAGCTTCCAATGAAAAAATTTTATTCTTTCTTCTCGACTCATTTTTACATGTAGGACTAATCGGTTGACCATGAGTCGCGGGACACCTTGGATACAATAAAATAAAATAAAACAATCAATCTTTGTTCGACGCGATTTTCGAGAGCGACGCGCGAATGACTCGTGACCGCTTAAGGTTGTATATCTTAAGCCTGGTTGTAGCGGATGCGTCGACTCCGAAATCACCGATTCACTACCCGCCAAAGTAATCTTGGATAGCCGGTTCGATGATTAGTTCTGTTAAGGCTTTGAAAACAGTTCGATTTACGACCTAGCGACGGAGGATTTTTAGTATACTTGCAATTTAGTTGTTAAGCCAAAACAGATGTACCTCGGACTAGGACCCCGAAGATTGCTTTACGGCTTCCAGTTGGCACCCACGTGCATCTCGGATCTCCTAGCCTTCGAGCAATAAAACAATAAACTCGTACAGCGCCAGGAAAACAGCGGTAAGACGAGCGAGCCACCCTAACGGGCCTGGCCGTCAGTAACCCCCCACAAGGAAAATTCGCCAGTTTCCTCCGTCCTTGGGCCAATCAATAGCGGCCATCTTCTACCCCCACAAGGCTTGTAGTGAGTGGTAACTAGCAAATTCGAAAAGGGCATGTCCCAAAATCCACTTGATGCCAATAGGCTAATAGTTAGATCCTCCCACAAACCGATTTGTATATAAGCGCGACACACTTATCCACAATGCGATTCATAAAGTCCGACTCATGTAAAGCATATTGTAAATACACACATTCTTAGTCCACGTAGTTGTCCGCGTTTTCTACCAACCTATTACAGTCCACTTATACAATCATACATCTCGACAGGACTTCATATTCGGTGAAGTTCCTCCGTGTTGTTCGATCGTCGCTAACCTAATTGCCGACGCCGCGACGCACATACAAGTTCGAAGTGTGAATTTCGTGAGAATTAGCGTTTCGTCCCAGGCTTGCTAGAGAATTCGTCAGTATGGCTAATTTAGCAGGTCTTCCCTTATACGCGTGGAAATTCGCGACGATCAACTCCACTTCAATCCTATGTATTTCGATTGATTCAATTGTATGAGATCGTTGAATGAACTTGAATGTGTCTCCGTTCGTTTTCGTAGATCTATACTTTTTGAACGTTCGATTGCGACTGACTGCGAGTCACGTTTTTCGCGAGGACCGCCCCCCCCCCATGCGGTAACACCCATTGCCATGCAGAAGAAATGCACTGTTTGGTTCCTATCGAACACTGCATTCCCCAATCAGCATATTTTTGATGACTCGTTGATCTGCCCTAAGCGAGCTCTGTCCTGGAGAGAGTGTGCGATAATACCCGACTCCCTCCGAGGTCGACTCACGGTAGCTTGTGAACCGTACTTGTCGATCGGGAATGTCCTTCGTCAGTACTAAATTTATGACGCGTCTAACTCTTAAGAAGGCAAAAAAATACGAGGTTTAGGCGATGGTCCGACTCGTTGTCATATTTTGCATCTTTCGTCTAATCCTCGAAAGTGGCTTGTTAGTCACGAAAGCGCCATAAATAAAGTCCAAAGAACGAACCTTTGTGTACGATTCCCTTGCGACGGAAAAATCTTCGAAGTAAGTGATTGCCTCGTTTCTTGTAAAATTGCATCTGCAGTGCATGCACAAAATCCAAAGACAAGATATAAGTGAAACATAGCACGTTCTCGAAAGTATTAGAAACGTGCGGGGCAGGATAGAATAAATTATGAAAAAGAATTATAGTAGACGTCGTGAGATCGTAGCTTCAACAGACTGAACGAACACTGTCGCTGATCCACCTCTAATGGTTCGTTCTCACGGATGTTGAGAATATTAATGATCCACTTAAGCCGACAATAATATGTTTATACCACTTACAGTGATCTATAAGTGCTGTGTAGGGAACGTAAGAGGAGCTTGATATTTTCTTCATTGAATATTATACAAGCGAGGGTGCTGGAACGATTTACGCTCCCATCTTGCCTGTGCACGACACCTTGCAGGAAATATTTCAAAAATATGTTCGCATTATATCACAACCAGGTGTCGCTAGAACGATGATGAATTAGGCTATGGATTCTTGTGCATATATAAACTCTCATAACATCGACTGTAATAAGTCGGGCGATTCTTTACCTGCATCTGGTTGGTGAAAATACAGTAACAAGTAGCTTAAAAATATTTACACATCAAAAAATACGATTTGCTCGTAATAGGGTTGGGCACATCTCATTTGAAAGAAGATAGCAAATAATCATTTGAAATAATGAATATATGTTTTATTTCAGTTACATTGTTCAAATAAAATAATAAATAATCTCACCTTATGAAGAGGTTAATGAAGTTACTAAATTAATGATTAAATTTAGATATGCTAATTTTTTGTAGTTTAATGATAAAAGTTTAGCTGTATTGGCTTTCAAAATTGTTTTTTAGTGCAGGAAATAAATAGTATTTAGGAGAGCACAAATTATTTGACGAAATGAAAGATGAAATGAATTTCATTTGAAATTGAAATAATGAAATAATTTGGAAAAAACATATGACTATTTCAAACGACATGTACTCAAATAGAATAACATTATCAACTATCTTAATTTAATTCTTAATTATCTTAACGATTATTTTTCAAGTAATTTATTTCGATAATACACAAGCTTGGTTTGTAACTAGACTGCAATTGTGATGCATTTATGACAAAACTGAATAGACGAAATGCAAAACTCCAAGGACATTTGAAGAATTTAAGAACGCTGTGATACTATTTTTGATTTATTAAGATTATTGAAAAAAAGACATTCATTTTCATTTTATTTCTGTTTCTTACAATTGACCTAGATCATTTTTATCTTGTATGAAGATCCGTAATCTATTCATAAGATAACTCATTTCGAGACTTCAGGAAATAGTATTTTATATGAAACAAAAATTGAGTTTCGAGTTTAAAATAAATCGTTGACCGACGTTGTCAATAATCATTCATTAATTTTAAATTGTAGTAAACCGAAGACTACGAGGAATAATTGTTTGGATGCTGTATACTGAGAGCTGGTAACAAATTTAGAAAGCAGAAACTTGGAATAGAATGATGGTCGCACAGATAAGAATCCTTAGCATGTCAATAAATGTTATCAAAACAAAAAAAAAAGAAGAGAAATTATTAAACGATCGATCCGAAGATGTTAAATCACGACTCGCTCGTCTGAATTTGCATTACTGGGACGAAACGATAAATTGTCGACGTTTGCGACGAAATGCTCGGGAGTAAAAAGAGAAAGGTGAGGACGCGTAGTATGCCCAGTGCGCGAAACATCAGGCATAGACATAAATATGTGGTATGATAAACGACGCGGCGTTAATTGGTCTCCAACGGTGTGCGCGTCTACCTTTTGGTTAAGTGAACCGATCAAATGCCGGTCTAGGGCTCCAGCTAATCGCCGAGAGAACTTGCGGACTCGTATTTTGGCTCGGCAGAAAAAACCGACTGAATTAATGGCGATATGACTACTGGTACGATATTTATTGCCGCGACTTTAATAGAATGTTACATTCGTTATGTCGCACATTAACTAGTCGCTCGGCTGCGAAATGCAAATTCGTTAACCGGATGCTAACGTGCACTACAATTATAAGAATTATTCAATGATTAAAAATCTGTTCGGACTTAACTTCCTTTTCTCGTCACCATTAGTTATTTTTCTTTCTATTCAGTTCTTTCTTTATCAATAGACTGCGGATTTTATTCACTTTAGATTGAATTCAAAGCGGTGATAATATTCCAACAAAAGTCTTATTAAAATGATTACGAAAAGAAATAAATATATATGTAGTTCCTGTATTTTGTAATGAATATAGACAATTTTTATTTTGCATGAAAATCCGCAGTCTAGTTATTAATATTTACAACAACGAAGTAAATGTAGACATACAGTAGATACATACAAATTTCTTTTCTGTTGTAGAAAATTATTAGGGACAGTGAAGCAATAATTATTATAGCAATGCAGAAAATCATACTTACATAAGGGATTATAAATGTAAATTAATATTTCACAATTATTGAATTCGAATTTTAGCTGAGCCTGTGGATTATTGTGTAGGACTTCGTAGGATCAGGTGTATATGTAATGCATCGTTGCACTTTATGGTTGGGAGACTGTGGGCATTAATCTGTTGAACATTTATTTTAATTGAAAATAATAAAATGGAAATAATGCTAGGAAAAAAATGTCATTGAACGTGTAAAACGTATACGAGCTGGTTCTTTATATGAAAATTTCAACAACTCAGCCTTCACCTAATTACTTGAAACTTGTATTACAAGCACAATGTATTCGCTTACACAGCTCAAATAACTCTAACATTGCAAACAGCTGTTCAACCGAAAAGTATTCTGCTTTCACATATTTTGCTGACATACCAGTTTCAGTTCATTCGAATCAGTATTTTTTTCAATATAATAAGAAAGTTGTAACGAAATTTATCTGTACCAAATGATAATACTATTCGTCTTTGAAATCCTGTCGAATTGCATAAATATAGTACAAAGTTCCAATGTAATTTTATTTTCTAGAATTAATGACCTAAATCTTTCGAAAGTTAACATTTTCAAAGACTTATTTTCAAATACCAGAATTAAAAATATAATTTTTCTTACTACCACCAAAGTCATTATATTACAGGTAACATGGAACGTTGTTAAATATTATAAAATTCTTGTGTTTGAGTACTCTTGAAATATAGTGAATGCATGAATTGTTTCATCACATCGATTACTAAATCGAAACTTGTAAAAATTCCATGGAGAAAAATAATTTTCTTTTTAATGTCACCAAGAACTACTGTTTTTCTATTTTCATATTTTATAGATCACAAGTAATTCAGACCTTGATTTAACATGTAACTGGTATCACATTGATACCTCTAACATTTATAACATTTACAAAACAGTATATTTTCCAAATATATGAGCCGTTTAATACAAAAATAGTGCAAGTCAAAACAGTTAATCTCTATTACAGTATTCTCTCCGTTAGTGTCGCATAGATCTATGCCGTGAATGTCGAACTTTTATCCCCACCATTAGGGGATCTGACTTGGATTCAATCAAGCGTTAAACTCGCTGGATGACACAGCTAGTGACGGATGCAAGCGAATCAGAAGATTGTAACTTTTATAATTTTTTATTTCTTTTTTATGAAACTTTTACCATCGTATTCGTCTCTTTTTCGAATTAACACAACCCTAAACACGATACTCTTACGATCATAATTAATTGTAACACAAGCGATTGAAGGTTCGGACTTCACATTTATGGTGGAGACACGAATTCTGTAAATGTCAAGTCCGAAACTTGAATCGTTTATTACACAAGTAATAATGATCGTAATTATATAGTGTTTGGTGTCTCTTTACTTAGAAAAAAATATTCGTAGACGAATACGATGGCAGAAGTTTCATTGACAAAAAACCAAAAATAAGGAATTTCAATTTTTTAATATAAAAGTCTCCGTTGGCACGAGTCCTTTGGTGTTTGCCGAACGTCCGAATCTCAGCCCTCCATTTATTTTCTATCGCTATCCTTCTCTAAATTCGGCATACTACGAAGAAAGTAGTCCCTCTTCTTTGAATGTCGCGCAGCAGACCCTAGCTACGAATTTTTCGGAGAGAATACTGTAGTACCCGAGAATCTGCATAGCTATCCGATTTGATATTTGCATTTATAGATTAAAATGGGTCACCCTGTATAATTTTTATTGTATGCAATCGCGATCTTTCGGATTTTACCACCGGTAATGGAACATCCTGTCTATCGACACAACGAAAGATTAGACAACCAGAAATGATTTTAATCGTCGCATGACTATCGAAAACCTAGGAAGCGAACCTTTCCACCGAAGTTACATTGCATCCGCCTATAGGAATAGTGAGTGAATAACTTCAGGAAACGATTCTCGAATTAAGGAAGTTTACGTAAGCCGAGGAGCGGCTTTGATATTCGCGTGCGAAATCTACGAACGGAATAACAGCGTGACGATCAGATAGGACACGATTCGAGCGCACCGTTATCTCGCAGGTCGTTGGCAAAGGACAGAGCTTTATGCACAACTGCACCGTCTGCAACGTCTGCAACTGCACGCAGTATGCAGCTAGCCGCTAGGCGATGCAATGGCGAACGCGGTTGCGCAACCGCTCGTTACATGAGAAACCACGCCGCGCTGAATCCTTGCGATGAAGGTTAGACTGACCATCTGCAACCGTTAAATTCGCCATCGCGGTACAACAATGTCGCTAACTCGTAATCCTCTTTCCACACTACAAAATCCAACGCTAACGATCGTGATACGTGCTTAACTCAAACAATTGCTCGTCATAATGAACGATAATTTAATCCTCCTGCGATCTTCAGATATTCTTATACATACAGTCACTCCCATTAATATTCGTACACTCTTAAAAAGACGATAACTTGTTTAATATTGGACCATACGACTTGGACTTTTTTGAGAAGTTAGAATAATTAGTTTATTACATGACGTGAAAAAGAAATTTTAAAACAATTGCAATTTTTCGGTATTGCAGAGAAAATACTAAAAGTTGTGTATTACAATTTTTTTATGTGGCTTATATTGAAAATTTAAAACATCCATTTTGTATATCTGTATCAATTGTATACATTTTCAAATTTTCATCCAATTTGGATTACGTGGAAAACAGCGCAGGCATCGAATGACGTAAGAATCCTTCGATTTATTACAGGTTAAGGCCGAAAATTGTGAAAAGCTGCAATTTTTACCATCTTCAAACAGTTGTAGCTCATTGCAACGTTTGCCGATTTTGGTGAAATATTCAGAGTGTATACAGTTGACACAGATCTACAAAACGTATTTGTTGAATTTTCAATATGGACCCACATAGAACAGTTATAAATAACAACTTTTAGTATTTTCTTTGTAATTCCGACCAATTACAATTTTTTCAAAATTTCTGTTTTTCAACGTGTAGTAAATTAATTGTTCTAACTTCAAAAAAAAAAAATCCAAGTCATATGATCCAATATTAAAAACGTCATCGTCTTTTAGAGTGTACGAATATTAATGGAAGTGACTGTATATAAGATCCTAAGATAATACTTCACACAGTTTTGATAGACACTTTACATCAACAAGTTATGTTTCATTTTTATAATGTCACATTTTGAAGACTCACATAAAATTCTAAGATAATACTCCATACGTTTCTGCTTCAGACTTTAACACTAAACCTATCGAGCCTTTTAAACGTAACTGGTGTACAGGATACGATTCCTCGTCAATAAATAAGAAAAAAATATAGAATAACATTTTTCATCGGAAGGTTCGTTTTTGAGGAAATTGAGTTTGGAAATGCAGCAAATACTCGTGCTATTAGGTAGGAACCGTCGGACGCGTCTGATTATGACCAACTAATTCTACTTCCTGCATATACGGTGGCTCACAATAGTATTCAAACTCAGTATAAATTGGAATAACTTTTTTAAAATTGGACCAAATAATTTGACTTTTTCTTTAGCCACTACAAGCATTGATTTACTAAGTGGGATGAAAACAAAATATTGAAAAAATTACAGTTGGTAGGAATTACATGAAAAAATAAAAATGGCACATTTTAAAACCTTTTTATTTGAGTTTGCAATGAAAATTTAAAATATGCGTTTTATAGATCTATGTTAGTTATGCACATGCCGAAAATTTCTTCGAAATCTGTTGACGCAAAAAAAAACGACACGCATCGAATGATTTAAGAATCTGTGGATTTTAATCAAAATCTGATCAAAAGTCATGAAAAACTGCGATTTTTATTAATTTGAACCACTTGTAGCACGTGTATGCATTAATCGATTTCGATGAAATTTTCAGCATGTGTATTACTAACATAGGTCTACAAGACGCATATTTTAAATTTTCATTACGGGTTGTAATAAAAAAGTTTTAAAAAGTGCCATTGTTATTTTTTTATGTGATGCCTACCTATTGCAATGTTTTCAAAATCTTTTTTGCACGTCATTTAACAAATCAATGCTTCTAATTGCGAAAGAAAATGTCAAGTTGATTTGTTCAATTTTAAACAAATTATTCTAATTTAAAGGGCGTTCGAATACTTTCGTGAGCCACTGTACATACAAAGGAACGCGAACCCGACGGATCTTGAAACTGGATTGTCTCGGAAACGAGGTGTCAAACGAAACAATTTTATTTTCCTCTTTTTTATATGTTTTTACATGTAGGATCACCCTTGCTTGCTTGTACATGTTATTCGGCCGTATCTTGTATGTTGCCTTGCAAAAATTAGGACATTGAATTTATTTCGACTTTATGCGGTTGATTTACTAAAGCATCTAACCCAGACCTGTGCTAGTAGATTTAGTGTTAAATCAACAGATTATGTTTCAATAAGAATGTCACGTTTTAAAAAGTCACATTTTCTCTTTATGGTGTCAAAAAGAAAGAAGCGAGTGTATAATACATGTATACATACAGTATGTCCGTTTTAAATGTCTACACGTGATTATTTCTATATGTATCAGAGATATAAAAATGTTCACTGGACAGTTCACCTTTATATTAAAAGTAAGCAATACAGATGTCTCTATAAGAATGAGGATAGCTGTGAAACAAAAATTATGCAAAAGATTGCTTCTCTGTGTAGAAGTAACGAGTCCCGCTGACACAACTCGAATTTGAAAAATTCAAATTGAAACCTGTGAAATGATGACTATTTTTTATCATTTATCTACTATCTGCGTGGCTGTCACGAGTGTCTCGTGCTTGTGTTTCAAATCTGATTCAGAATCGTTTATGTCCTTCATCTCCCTAATCTTTTATAATACATCGAGTCTTTCAATCTGGTATTGATTCAATTTTAGCTTATCTGTACCGGATCAATCTGTATCGAGTACTTCAGTATTAGATTAATCTGATTCGTTTAATATTCATTCTTCGAAACACTCTTCGAAATTCTTTTTCACAAATGAATTTATATCTCGCTGGATTTTCTTAGCGTAGATGAAATCACTAATTAAATGATACCCATAGAAATCATAAAACTACTTAGATGACACTAATTTGATAGACAAACATTCAAAACGTGACAATGTGCATTTCATCCAATTTGAATATTCTGATCGACAACGGGTCAACGGCTCATGCCTCTGTCTCAGTGGAATTCTATGAGACAAAAATCAGTAGTATAGTATCAAAACTCGCTATAAAGTTTATATATATATATATATATATATATATATATATCAGGATAAAACATTTTTTCCAGGTCATTTTAAAAGTTTTCAAGGTCACGGATGTTTTCTCTATTAACAACTGTTTATGCTATATATGAATTCTTAAAGAGAAAAAACGACAAATTCAACGATATATCATAACGTCTAGTTATGTCAAGATTTAAAAACTTTCAAACTCGATGCGCGCCCTTTTGCCATGATCCAATCAACCCCAACCGTTTTCCCGATCATTTTCTCAACATTTGTCATAATTCTGAGGGGCGGGGGAGGGGGGTGAGACCAAACAAAATTTTCGGTCAAAAAATAAGGTCCACCCTAATATATATATATATATATATATATATATATATATATATATCTTTTTTATTTAATTCAGCCTAACGGCTAAGAATCGGACTTGGCTTTACAAAAAATCCAACTTAATCTAATCACATTCTCTCACTCATTCCCTCGTTCCCATTTACTTCCTCTTCTTCCTTTCATCGGATCATGTAATATATAATATATAGATTATGTTAATTATGTTATCTATACGCCTGCATAGGCAGAATTGAATGTATCGTACAGACAGTTTTCCATTAATATCTCAAAAATTACTAAAGACCTGACATTGAAAGTTTATAATCAGGATTGTCTCCCCACCCCCCACCTCCCCTTCTTCCCACTCCTTAAAATCTTACATCATAATTTTGTGTGGGTCATACCGCACTATAATTAGGTTTCCGTTTAATAGTTCATTGATTTAGTGCGAGATCAATTCAGTACCCTAATAATTTGAACATCCAGTGAGCACTGGGTGGTTTATCGTTATTTATTGACGAGAAAAATCGAGTGGGAGTCGAAACAGTTGAACGTTATCCGAGCATCAACAAATATGAACGGCACGTCTGGTTGACAAGGCGGTCATCCCGGTGTTAATTAAAAATTCTGTCCGAGTGCATTAGCGGTATTGAGCAGAACGTGGTAATCCTACGTGTACGGGTACAAATCTGGGTTAATCGGCTTAACAGCTCGTCCGTTAAAGGAACCGGATGACAAAAAAGGAGGATAAACGGAGCTTAAGTGGACGAAACGCGCGTGATTCTGCACGGACGTAATCGAAGTAACCGTCACTCAATCGGTAAGCATCGAACCCACCCCTTCTTTCTCCTCTTTTGTAAGTGCATTATAACGAACGTGCTAATTCGCCAGCAAATTGCGCATGCGTCATGAGTCGGCTTCATTGCGGCTGTCTCGTTACGAATCGCGATGAAGTTGACACACCTCTAGCTGTGAGGCTAGTATGTTTTGCAGATTCTGTAATTTTATGATGTAAAAGATACATTATAGAAATCGTTATTACCTCTACTAAGGGAATCTAGACTTTTGCAATTTTTAAGCGAACACGACTCCCAAATGTCTTGTTGAATTTCATTTATTCTTGTAGTGTAATGAATATTTGCAAATAAATACGAAAAATATACAGGGTGTTCCATTTGAAGTGAATCACCTCTGAATACCTCTGAAATTATCGTTTCAAACAAAACGATATAGTTCAATACCACATTGTAAATCTTTATATACGTTTAAGTTACGATTAAAATGAAAAATGCACCCAAAACGTGTTAATTTTATGAAAACTTTTGGACTCATTTGAAGAACCTAAAATATAAATGAAAACCAAAACTTAATTTTATGTTTAACCCCTAAGTGTACCTTTAAAATATACTTTAAAAGTACAATGATTCAATTAAATTGTATACAGGGTGTTTCGTAAATGGTGGGCAAAACTTTAGGAATAGATTCCTAATGTTTAGAGAAGGAAAGAAAGTTATATCAATATAGGTCCGGAAAAGATCATGTCATGATGAATACTCAACAACAATAAAGCATTGTTGTATAAAATAAGTGAATACAATACCGAGATTCGTAACCTTGGGCAACTGTACCGATTGTTGTGAAAAGAAACAACTTTCTCCAATCATGGGTTCCAGTTCAGTAGAGTTATCCAAATTGAAATGTTGAAAATGCAATTTTGTTGGGAAGAAGAACGTAATTTTTCGCGTGCAGTGACAGGAAAATTACGGTTCTTTGGCGCGGAAAGAAATTCAGGCTTAACCAGACTGGTAGCGATGAAAGAGTCGATGAAAAGAACGATAAAAATAAAGGTTCCGCGCAGGAATTCAAAGGAAACGCGGCACGTCAACTGAATGTCAAACATAATGTACCGTGGATAACCGAGTTAGAAGTAGAAATCGATGGGCATAATATGCTTTGACGTTTCACGATCCCTGCGTGATCGCAAGGCCAACATCGACAGGTTCCTGTCGAGGACGATCATGCTTCTTTGCTTGTGTCATTACTCAACTGCCTTGGGTGACTCTGTTACATGAAACAGAAATAACTTGTGCCATATTTAATGAATGTTTAATGATTGGCAATTAATATTAATGCTAAAAACTTACGATTAGATCTATTACACATATATTACTGTTTGATATTTGAATAATGGGAGAAAGCATGCCATCAATAAATGTTAATCATTAACTAATTGGGACGAGAGTTCCACTAAACAACATTAGAAATAATTTACGATTCAACCAATCATTCTTCCTAGAGATTTTATGTTTAGTGATTCAAAAGCAACATTTACGAATAGAGGCTCGTTAAGAAGTCGCAATAAATATATAGGTTTATAGGAAAATAGGTTTTCTAGGAATTAGTTTTACTAAGATCATAGTTTTACTTCGTTTTTCAGAAGTTCACCTTTAATAATGGTATTAGTGATAATGATGGAGCTGTATTGAGCCATATTATTTCCATAAAAATGTAAAAAGAGAACGGAAGGTGAAAAATTGTACTGTAATTCTAATATCACAATCAGGCTATGAATATTTATGCGAAATAAAAATGTTCTGCATCAATTACAGAAACAAAAAGAAATCGAATTACGAGATCACCTTTTAATATTTATATTATAAAAAATGGCATGCTCTTATACTCTTCTGATGATTCTAATACGATCTGTTTCACATATTCATTTTCCCATAAATGCATAAAATCTGCGATTAAGGTATAAGCATTGTAATCGATAATTAAATGTGAAAACTTGCTCGGTCACTCTTACCACAATCAAAACTGAAAGAGAAGCTGAACGAATGAAATTTAGATAATAGGTTGGACGTTTCTTCGACCACCATTATTTTTATAATACATTAAAGAGGTGACACGGTCTTGATCGATGATGACACCGAGGTAGCAGAGGCCGTCGAGTCATTAGCCAAGTTTCATTTGCTCTTCTGATCCGGTCACCATGTCAGACCATTAATAATCCTCGACCAGTTATCACTTCAATCGCTCCAACAAAACACCTAATCGTAAATCCATTATTTAACGCGAAGTATAGTGTCGAATAGTGAACTGGGCGAGCAAGAAACCGGAAACCATATTCTTGCCACCAATTAAGGGTACGTTTATGTTACCTGTGCTAGTAGCTATAAGATCGACGATGATAGCTGCTTTAAATTACCTTTCTTTGACGTATTTATAGACGAGCTGTGACAATAATGCACAGTTTCAGTCGTTTAACCATTCAGACCCGACATTGGTACGCCGTGACGTCATAAACGACGACGACGATAATTGAGGATGTTTTTGGAAAAAGGGCACATAAACGAAAATGACGAATTGAGTAAATCGCGTTAGAAAATTTCAGATTTTCCAATATATTATTATATTTAAATTGCTGATACGTGTTTCAAAAAAATATTGTTTATCTTACAAGGTATATAGAATAAATTTCTAATGTAAAATAATATCATTTTGAAAATAAATATAAATATAGACCCTACTTCCTTAAATCAAGGAAAAGGTAATAATTAAATAATAAATAAGCTAGAAATATGTTAGAAATACAAAAGAAATATATTTACTCTGCACATATACTAATAAAATGAACATTTTAGAGTAATCAAAACTACTTTCGTCATCTAAATATTTATGTAAATCACGAACATCTTTTTCTTTTTTACTGGTGCATGATCTACAGAAGAAAGTTTAATGTTCTTTAATTTGTGCACACTACATCGATTCTTCGATAAATGGAACGCTTTATTTGTTTATTGGTTAATACAGCACTGCCCATACATCTATAAGCCCTTTTTACAGAAATGTCCTCAATTTGTGCCCTAGATATTTTCAAATAGGAGTCAATGAGAAAAGATAATAAATAGAGAGTTCAAATTATTTTAGAAAAATTGATAGGCCTGTGTACAGATAGCGAAGGGTTTACAACTAAGAAGAGGATACTTAATCACGGAAAAAAGAGCATTAAGACACACACTCGCCCCCAAAATATGAATTAAAGTTACTCTATTTTGCAAAGATACACGTGGTTTTGCGCGATGAAATCAAAATGGAAAATGTTCGGAAAACCACGTTGCATCACGGAAGAGATTGTATTCGCCCTTTAGAAGATAGACCCTCCTAGACGAACTTAGGCCGCGATACTGGTACCTTCGGGCGACAAGGTGCATTACCTTCCAGTTACATGGAACTTATGTAACGTCGACACTTATGCGCGTATCGACTCTCTTTCAACGACTCGGATAATTGATAGTCCGAGTTTCCACTCCGGGACTATTTCCTTCCACATTCTTCCTTCCAAACACCTTCGATCTCTTCTGCCTTGTCTCGCTCCCCAGCTAACCGTTCCTTCTCTTATACAGGGTGTCTCGCCTAACTTGAGTGTAGTAGTGTTTAAATACACATGAGAACGTAGACAAGAATACCACATAAACAAAATATCGACAAGATAATACCAACATATTGACAAAACATTTCTTTGTTCTTACCTACTTTTTTACAAAGCTTGTACCGACATATTTGTGACGTTTTTTTATTCAAATGAGACCAAACGCTGTACAATTTGGTTCGTATTTACTTGTTTCATAGACTGTACAGTAGAAACTCCATTGTTCGAGCTAATCACAAGAACATGGGTGTTCGGATAATAGAACTGTTACCTATGATGTTAGTATTAAATCTTTACCGAATTGTATAATAAATCGTGTTGTATATGGATCGCATTAGATTAAACTATTTACATGTGAAATTGAAGAATAAATTCGGATAATGATCAATTTAGACATTCTCGGGTCTACTGAATGGTGAATATGAAACATGAGAATATACAGTAATTCAAACAATTGATCAAATGTTCGAACAAAAAGAAAACAACTCACAGTACACCATCCCCGAATCTTGCTTAAGACTGTTGATATATTTACGAAAAATGTAAACATAGCGTCTGTACTTCACGACAGTTGAAGCCCCGTAATCGTACAAAGCGGACGTGTATTACAAATTATATTCTGTGCATTATTTGATCAATTATTTGTGTTAAGCTCAATTGTGAAAAATTCTTATATTTTTGGCATTCCTTAGCACAAATATAATTACTGATAACTCATAACGTTATTTTTAAACATTCGAGAATAAGTTTTTTTAGTCCTATTTCATAATGAGACCAATAAATACAAGTAAAATATTAGAAATTAAAAAATTATTAGTATCTGAGCTTTTTCATCGCGAGATTTCTAAGAAGGTACTTGAATTATGTCATGTTTGATATCGTTTTAATCAGAAAAATGTCACAAATATGTTGGTAAATGGTTCATAAAAAATATGCAATGTGATATGGAGAAAAATTTGTTTTGTATAACAGTTTTAAATCTAATCAATTTTTCCTCGACAATTTTGTCCTAGTGTGAATAGCAAGCTAGATTTCCAAAGTTTACTCGGATTCTGTGTGGCACCCAGTATTTCCTCGTACAGCTTTTACTTTTCCTTCTTTTATTCCCCGTCCATCGCTTTTCTCTGTTCTTTCGCGGCGTTCTCTTTCTTCGACTCTCCGCGGCTCGACCTTTCTCCTCGATTCGTGCCGCCACACGCCTTGCTCGTTTTATTAATCCTCCTCCCAGATGGAACCCGATTCGCCTTCGCGGCACTAGTAAGTATCAATTGAACCGTCCGGTTAATTGAATCGAAGACACCGACGTGATCTCTAATTTACGGGTCGTTGATAGGTCGTGATCCTACCGCTCGATCAATATGAGAATCATCAAAAGGAATGTTCTTGCCGTGTCCTAAATTATCGCGGCCGATGGTTTTTAGATGTTCGAGAACGATGCGCAGTGTGTTGTTTGCTCTAAAATATTATCATATAAATATTCTTCATAGACAAATACTGTATTTTTGACAATCTTTCTGAAATCTATAGACATGCATGTCCGGTAATTATGAAAGTGGCCCAAGTCACATTGCTAAACAAATTTAACTTTGGCTGAACTGTACTTTAGGGGACCAAAAATTTTCAAGATTTCTGTATGTGATGCTACACATTTTGACAAGAAAATGATAAACGTGTAAGTTTTAATACACGTGTTGTATACCAACGTCATTTCATCCAACCGTTTCATCCTTGACTCATCCTCAAACTCTGCCTCACCCTCGACCTCTGTCCTCATCATATTCGAATCTTTGCCGAAACACGTCACCTTCAAAATTCTGACCTTATCATTCTATCCCTTACAATTCCTAAAACCCCCACCATTCAAGTTAGCACTCATATATACCCCGTTTTCCCTCAACAACTTAGATTCTCAGATTCACTGTTTCATAGAACACACGTTCATTTCGTAGTCTACTGCCATATTCACAAACGTACTACATATTGTCAAACTGTTTCAATTAAGTTCTGTTATATTTTACTAATAAAATATTATTCAACGGAGTACAACACACGAAATTCAAGTTTTGGTTACCGGAGTTCACTGGTTGAAAAGTTATACACGTGTAAACATGAGTAATTTTAAGCATTTTTGACAGGTTAGAGCGTCGCCATATTGGAGATTAGTTGGGTGGTAGAGGTAGAACTGTTGAGCGCATGCGCTGGATAGATGGTGGGTGTTCAACGCATCGGCTAAGAAGTAGTGATTGTAAGCGGTATAGTCCAAGTTGGTTTGAGGTTAGTTAAAAGTGCTCAACTTTACACGCGTATAACTTCTGAACCAGTGAACTCCTGGAAATAAAACTTTCATTTTCGGTGTTTTTTCGTCAAAATCTATAGGACTGCATAAAAAAGAGTTTAAAAAAAATGGTCCCCCAAAGTACAGTTTCACCTTAACTTTTCATATGTTTTATGAAATATGTAATTTTGGTTGCTGAAGATGATAACGCGACATTCCACATTTTGGATCTTTCGCCTGAAAAAGAAAAAGACCAAAAATATGTGGATACAGAATTATTTCCACTATATTCCGGCATGAGTCCAGTCACAAAGGAGAAATACAAAGATACGATGGAGTTATTGCCATACGTACCGCCGATTTATCAAGATCATTTTAATACACTTAAACCAAACGGAACTGAATGTCAAATCGAAGTCGAATCATTCGTTATCGAAGAAGACCATTAATATTTTAAAATTAACTAAAATTGATTAAGTTTGTAGTTTGTATTTTTAAATAAAATTTATAACTTCCTCTTGGTAATAAGTCATTTCTCAGATAAATCATTCATTTTGAAAATGATCTAGAGGTCATTTGGGGTTCTAAGAAACATGTATCCGTATGAGTTTCACATAAAGTTCAACCACAGGTATATTTCATAATATAAGTACAAATATTTAATTAAAAATTACATATTATAAAAGGAAAAATTCTAAAAAAGGGAAAAATCTAACCAAACGGAAAATTCTCAATATCTCGAAACAAAGAATGTATGACTTGGACCACTTTCATAATTACCGGCACATACATATGTTGTTAGCACAACTCGAACGATCTCAGTTGGTTTTTTATCCTTTCCGGGTAGCTGATAATTTTTCTTTTTCCCACAATTGTGAAGTATTGCGGAAGTCAGCCATAAGCAATTGAGGCCATTATCTTTCAATTAGCCGCAGTATCACTTTCAGAGTATCGCGAGATTTTTATTACAGTACACAAACGATTTAATAGTTCAAATGGGAAAACACGACGTTCCTTGTAACAATACGTACTTTCAACAGACCAAAAGGTATGAAAGGAAACTATTCTTTGTAAGAAAGGGATTGAGGATATGTGAATGGAAAATTTGTAGAAAGAATCTACAGAACGAGAATTCGGTGTTCTGAATGCCAAGATTGTACTCGTGTATTTACACGTACCGCAGAGCTGATAACGAAGATAAAGACATTACTTGTGTCTGTAGTGTAAATATTAAATTGTTCCATATGAAATATCCGATTTTAGAATGCAAGAGTTACGAATAGACTTATTTATAATATGTACACATTTTTTAAATTCAAGAAAATATGTGCATGGCAACAAACATTAATGATATCTCTACTCTATGTATATGCTTACCATAAGAAATTTTCTGGTTAATTGAACTTGTTCCTCATTCTGGTTTTTATAAAATTAGCCATGAAATTTAGAATTTGCATAAAGATCCGCAGCCTAGTTATGAAGCGCTTTGATCAAGGAATACTATTACAATCTTCATCTTTAACCCCTTCGCTCACAATATCGCTTGAGAGACGTAATGAAGATTCCGAACAGAGTCTAATACAGATGTCTGTTATTAATTTCTTTTAAACCGAAATATAATTCTATTTTGTTGTTGTTAATGTACAGCCATTGGAGAATATATAGACATGCAATAGATATACATTTTCTCCTTTTTCTAAGAAATTATAAACTACAAAGAAATTCTAATCACTAAAACCATAAAATAAATCGTAAGGCAAAGGGTTAATAGTGTATATCGTTTTTATTGAAATATCTAATTTTACTTTCAACTCAAGGACCAAATAGAAATGTCTTTCTTACTTTATTGACTTTAATAAGCTGATACCAATAAGTTGATATTTTTAAATTCTTTTTATCTGTCAACTGCTTTAAATTGCACTTATTCATTTTTGTCATAAATGCATAAAATCCGCAGTCTAGTTATTACTTAACATTATTCTGAGTCGCAAAATTTCGTCATTTCGTGCTTTACAGTGATTTATAATCGAACATTTTTGCATCGCATCAAATATGGAAAACCAGAATGAGCATTTGCGTCACATTTTGCGTTTTTATTGCTGCAAGGGCAAAAATTCAGTGCAAGCACGGAAAGTTTTATGTTCTATTTTCAAAGAGGATATACCATCGGATTATCATATATTTCGATACTTCAATACTCTTTAAACGGCGTAAATATCATTTTAAATGAAAGCATAAAAAATCGTATAACTCAATTATTTGATAATAAAAACAGGAATTTTTTAAGAGATCATAGGACAAAATCGTGTTCCATTTTTCCTTGAAAAACGAAATTACTTTCTGAAGAACGTAATATTTTCTTCTCGGAAGTGTTCAATAGTAACTTTATCTCTGTCATTTGAATCGAAGATTCGCAATCAAAAGTTCAGTTTTATTTTCCATCCTTGATTTGCGGATGCTCAAATTATGACATAAGAGATTCTAGGCTGTGGAAGTTACGAAAGATATTAGGGATCAATTTCCTGCAAATTCGAATTCAAACGATCCGACCATCAGCGACAGCGAGGCTGTAAAATAAATCAACGTTGACACGAAATCGAGGAACAGGGATACACTTTAGAATTTCTTCTTCCCACGAGAGAAACGCGAGCCTTATAATACTTGATAATGATCCAGCAAGGATCCAAGTAATAATGGTAATAGCACCGCGGAATGACAGAGATAATGACGATGTAATGCGAATGTTAATGTAACCCGTGGGCGGACGTCGTAAAATTGGTCGCAAAGGTAACAAAGGGGTTCTTACCACTAAGAGGTATCAAATTATAACATCGTTCTCGCGTAAAACTCGCGACAATAGATTACGCACTCAATTTCAGAATCCTCTTAAGGATTTTACTATCTAGATAACGTGGCATTTAAAGAGGAAGAATTTATTTTGAGGATGACATTCTTGCCACCATTATTTCTGCTCACAGCTAGTACACAGCTTGAATTATTATATCAAACTAGACATCACAAAATTCGCAAAACTGTTTTCAAAAAAGTAAAACTTTGAGACGGTTTCGGTCTTATTGCCAAAAATGAATTCTTCTCGAATTTCTAGATAATTTATATACACTGGATCCGAAAAGTATTTAAACACTACATATCCGAATCTCAAAATTTATCGATATTTAAGTTTTAATAATTTTGTGAAAACAAATAAGACAACTATAAGTCTGGACTCATTTTGAAGCTTGAAGCCTCTAATTTCAAAAAGCAGTGTTCATTTTTCATATTTTTACATGATCTAGCAGGTGGGATACCGGACACCCATATTCTCTATTCGTCTCCAAAAATTGTCTTCAAAGATTTGAGGATTGAAGTCTTCTCTTTACAACGAGGTCCCCTTAAAGATTGATGTACGATTCGTTTTTAACTGTTTTATGAATCAAAAATGAGGAACAAATTCAGTCGTGTAAAGCCCTCATGGTGTAACTTATACTACTGTGAAGTTGGCGACATACCTCCTATTCAAAGTTCGATAAAACGACTTAATCAAGTCGTAAATCAATTTTTAGGGTATCATTGTAAAGAGGAAGCTTCAAGTTTTCACAGAACGTATAGCACTTCCGAGAAAAAACATGTCCTCAGTTTCTTGCCTGCTACACCATGAAAAACAATCTTAGAATAAAATGAACCATGCATTATAAAACTAGAAGCTTCTAGCTCAACCCTTTGCGGTCGGGAATTATTTTTAGCGCACTTATCGACGGATCAAATGTACAATTTTCCTTGTGAAATGAAATTGTATACTGGCAGGTAAGTATAAGAAGTAAATGAATGAACAAGTGCTGTGTTCAGTAAACATTTGTTTGACATTTTTTTGAGAGTAATCATTTTCTAAGGAATTCGGAAGGCATTTCTAAAAAATGCCTTGCAGTCACGGATTAGCAATTTTGCTTGGACAACTGTCTACAGACACGCATCCGCAAACGGTTAAAATGAGACCATTTCTATTGTCAATTTTTTACGAAATTATGAGAGTTTATATATAGGCAACTTTTCGAAAATCGGGAATTTAGTGTTCAAATACTTCTTGGATCCACTGTAAGTATTAATGAGTTCATAAATTAATTTTATAAGACATAGATGAACAGTGCGCTACAATTTTCACAAAATAGTAGAACTTTGAGGAAGTTTCCATATTTTAGATTGCTACAAATATGTTCTCCTCGAATCGTTAGGTAATTTACCGGAAATAAATTTTACTGAGTTAATAAATAGATTTGATTGTTATTTATACGACATAGGATAATAATTTTCTACACTTCTCATTTAAAGTGCTTTAACTTTGAGGAGGTTTCCATGCTTTGTATTGCTACATTTCTCTTGAATCTCCAGAAGATTTACATACAATAATTCTTAATGAGGTAATAAATCAAATTGACTTTTGTTTATAAGATATAGAATAATAATTTGCTACACTCTTCTTTTAAATTCTATGATTCTGAGGAGGGCTCCATGAATCTCCATCTGATTTACATACAATAAATCTTAACGAGTTAACAAATCAAATTCATTGCTGTTCGTAAGATACAAAAGAATAATTATGTGTTATTTCGAACATGTCTCTTATGCTTTGGAAAGAAGAGATAATTTTTTTAATAAATATTACTTATCTGTAAATAGAGGTATGTATTACTGTAGCCACAAACGAGTTCATTTATCTAACTCGATTTTTGCACACAAAAATTTGAAAAAACTGACTTTATTTGAAATGTACTTATCATGGTAAGTTTCAATAATTTCGAAAGATTCATTGCCCATCTGTATGTGCGAACGTATAACCGTCTGAGCAACTGCACCTAATTCTACTGATTAATTTCAACATAGATTTACATTATTGTACATTTTGAAATGATGTATACCAAATTAAAGCATAAAGTGAAGTTTAAAATAAAATAGAGTAGATAAAATTAAATTACGAATAAAAATAAGGTATGAAACATAAAATAAAGTTTCAAATAAAATAGAGTAGATAAAAATAAAAAAAGAATAAATATAAGGTGCGAAACATAAAATGAAGTTTAAAATAAAATACAGAAGATAATAGTAAATTAAAACGATCCAATAAAATGACAAAAATTTGCCAGTCCACATAAAATTTCACAATGAAAATATCTCGTTGTAGTAGCCTAAATCCAATGTTGGTTGCAAAAGATGGGAAAGCGTCTGCAATATCCTAGATTTCTAAAAAGTGTATATATGTATCTGTAGACCATAAAAATTATATAACAAATTAGTTTCATCTATTCGACGTGCTACTTATTTTCAATAAAACCTAACATAACATATTGTTAACATCAATTCAACCGTAAAGCAAAAATGGGTGAGATATTAGCGGAGTATGTCTTTCGTGTAACTATTTCTGAGAAGCGTATATGAGGGTTACAAGTGATACCGATCTACCGGCAGTCTTTTACCGAGCGCAGACGTGTACCAGAATAGGCTAATAATCTGCCTCGTCACGCGGCATCCTAAATCTTCGGCCGTAAAAAGAACTGGGTGGAAACTGAGTGTACTGTTCTACTACTTGTTCCCGATCGGAAGGACCGGAGGATTAACGGAACATCGAGCTCGTTAAACTCGTTGCACCGCGGTTCACGCTGCACGTGTGATCGTTAAAATCTTCCAACTTTTTTGCCATTTCGTCAGCCGTCCGCGATCGTACTTTCTCGCTCGACGGGGCGCCATCGTTCGCCTCGTTTACGGGCGCGTGTGTATCGACTGATACAGGGACACGAGTAAATCACGGTGCAACGGGTGCAGCGAAGCCTGGATTCCTCCGTGCAAATGGACCAGTTGGAAATGGGCCGGTGAACCCGACGAGAGAAGCATAATTAATGCGACCCCGTCGATGTTGTGCGTGCTCGACGCGCGCGCGACAGTAAATGACAGCATTACGGCGCGGGACGATTGAACTCTACCGAGTTATGGTCTGTTGATCGCGTGGCTTGGTTATAGCATATTTTTAACTCGGCTTCGTTCATATCTCGTATGGATTGTGTGGAAGTTATTTATTCAAAGATTTCACATGGACCAGTTTCTTCGACGGACATTCATTCAAACTCTACGTGTAACAGGCTTCGGCATTATTGAACACAATTATTTGAAAAATAATTGTTAAGATAATACATTATACTATTTGGTTACGTGTCATTTGAAATAATCATCTGTTACTTTATTTCAACAATTTTTTAACAATCATTTCATTCTTTGAATTTCGAATGAAATCATTAACCCTTTGCACTCAGAGCTATTTCAATTAAAAAATCAAACATTTCTTCTAACCTAGAATATTTTCATTGTACATAATTTTTTTCATTATATGCGTACGAAACTGGTATAGTACCTCAAACAATAATTAAATGTTTAGTAATTCATTACATATAAACAAATTTAATCATGTAAACGATATTCTGAATAATGGTTTAGCAATATTTAGTGGCGCCTCAGAGTCGCCATTCGAGTGCTAAGGGTTACACTACAAACATTAGTATATCTAAATTGAATGATTGCTTTGGTACTTCAATAACCTCTTCGTAAGGTGAAATTCATTTATTGCCGATCTGAAGAATCTTAATGAAATCAAATATTATTTCAAAATAGTTGTTCTGATTTAAATGCAACATAAAAATAAATTTCTTGTGTCATTTGAAAAGTACAAATTTGTTTATCTAATTTCAAATGAAATGTGCCCAACCCGGCCGTAATAAGTAGATTATGAATTTTTGTGCGAAGTGAATATTGTCTACGTTAATTGCAAGATATAGAAGCCACATATATTGTATAGTATATTTTTAAATTCTTTGTACTTCTTTTTAAAGTTTTGCATGTGATCTACACATTTTTGTCATCGATGCATAAAATTTACATTTCACCGTACCGAGTACGAAATGTGTCTGGTGTACATTGTTTTATAAAAATTACAAGACTGAACTTATCTAGATTTCTCACAACTGTGATAACAATATGTGCTTGAATAAAGACATTTACTTAATAATTTCTAATGGAAACGTCTTTAGAATTTCAATAATTAAAAGATAAAAAAAATGAAACTGGTACGGTTAGTGTTAATAAAAGATGTTCGTAAACTGTTAGGTATTGATGTGTAATGGAATAGACTGCCGATCTTTATACATAATAAACTAATAAAATCAATGGAATTGATTACAAGACACAGGAGCCAAATACAAATTTCTTTCTTCATTTAATTATTTTATTAACCTAAAAGTAATATACTGATATCCTTAAATCTTTTTATATGTCCACTATGTTAAATTATCCGTCCCCATTTTCGTTATAAACTCATTAAATCCGCAATCTAATTATAACACACAGAGGCGGTGCATACATTCACTTCATTTTTTATAATCATTATATTTATATGTATTATAATAATACATAAATGCATAAAATTTGCAATCTAATAATAAAGAAAAATAATAATTTTAAGTGCAATGTTCGAATCTTTAAAAGGTTAGATTGAAACTGAAAGACGTAAAATGACAATCGAGTAAACTTTTAATGTTTCCCAGATCTTTTTATCGTCCATTGATGAACGGCCGTCCAGATTGAGAAACTATGGTATACGGTATAAACATAATCGATTAGCTTCCGCGATAGAAACTGAGTTTTTGTATAACTTCGAAACTTATAATTATAAGCATGAAGTAATCACGTCTGCACGCTTCCATTGTAGACAACGTGGAAAAACATGTAAGAACGCGTGTCGAATGAACATGGAACGAAATTCCAGATTAAGTTACTTTTACTTCCTAAAATTCCATGTAATCGAACGCGTTTCTTGTTACCCGGTGTTACATAGTACCCTCTAGGTATTCGACATGGCGTACAGTATGTTGTATTTATCGCCATATGTGTACGTTCGTTGCTTATTTAATATACGCGCGTCGCGGTGTGATAAGGAAACATTCATAAATCACTTGGCAATAAACTCGGGCCAATATAAATTCCATCGTGACCGATTGAAACGATACTTGATTCACGTTGAAGTTTCGTAGCATGCTATTTTAGTCGCACTATATTATTAAGGTTCCATTAATATACTAATTCTATCATTGAATCCTTACATTTCAATTATACACGAAAAGGAATATTCTTACAAACAATTAAGAACGTGTTTGTGGGATAAATAAAATGAATAGATAAAGTCATGCACTCATTATAATGTTCCCGTAAAATTCAGTAATATTAACATTACATGGCAAAAGAAATCTTTTGAGAGATAATTAACACTAGGTTTGTGGACCCCTTAAAAGTGACGGGTTTTAACATTTCTAATTTATGATTCTTGAGATTGGAAAGATGCATCCATGAAGAATTATTCAACAAATTTATTTCTTTGACTACATATTATTTTAAAAAAAGTGGCTAAAAATTTAGGTAGACATATTGCTGTTATTTTTTATAAAGTAATGTAAAATAGTCACTTTTTGTGCTCCGTAAGCCTAATGTTAAGAATAATGTGTTTCATGCACTTATTACAATGTTCATACTAAATGCAGTAACATCAACATTATACCAAGAAAAATCCTTTTCAGAAACAATGAAGAACATATTTATGTAATAGATATATTTAAAATGTAGCATATAGTAACACCTATAATATAATTAATTTAAAATTTTTGTTTTTGATCTATTTTATTTTAACAAACTAAATTACGAGTTTATGTGTGTTTATAAATTGTTATAGGTTTAGAAGATTTTGTAAAATTACGTAATTCATATCTAGCATTTGTTATTTTAACAAAGATGATCTTTATTAGTAACTATGTAACTATAATGAATCTCTCTAGGTCTTGAGAAGTGTAGATCTTCTGAATTTTTGCTGTTCAGTCAAACACCTCTTATTAAAGTCTATGTTAAAGTGTTGTTGCATTATTCCGTCACCCGGAATCCAATACATCTCCGAATAAATAAATAAATAGTGAAAAATCGTCTTTTAGTTTCCCTTGAAAAAAAGACAAAATTACTTTCCGAACAACTCAATAGATAGGTTTTAATCCAAGAAAAAATTCTAAACTAGAATTTGAATTAGATAGATTCGAATTCACCAAAGGAATTATACAAAGAGTTTATGAAATGGTGTTTCTGGGACTCGATGAATCTCTTCGAAGAAATAATAGCGTACGTTTGCTTAATTTTAAGAACATCTGAATCGCTTTACTTGATTTACTGAACATATTAAGATATGTATGACGTACGCTGTACGTAATATTTGTATTTTTTCAAACTCTGCAAATACTGCTGCTAAAGTACGCATTCAGCTCATACTACGAGTACTCGGTGAATACGGAAAATGAAACACCATCACTTATGAGTTGCGATAGCTAACCGACTCTAAAACTCATCTCTATGACTTGTAAGTTTGTTTTCTAGCTGGCTTTCGCCACATTACTCATCTCTGGCTTCAAAATATCCTAACTTCGACTTATTCACCGGCTCGTATTTCCAGAGACTACATTCTAATCACTACCTCACATCATAAATCATACAAAGCAGTAGTTCTTCAAGATATAGTTAATCTCATACTAATCTCTCTAACAATATATAGAACTAATTTACCAAGTACCAGACAGGTAAAGTTTTTTAAAATTATACACATCTGTTAGGCCTTTCCTTTGCATTGTATTACATTACTCCTTTAGTGAACTTACGGCGGCTCTGAATTATGAAAAGATGGAAAAAGGAGAAGAAAGCGTTTCGTCCTGGGCCCGCTAGATGACTCATCAGTAAGGCTATCTAGCGGACCCGTGCCTTAGACGCGGATGTCGTAAGGACAGTTTAGGACGGTATATATACAAACAGAGGAGGATTCAGGTAGTAGCGGGAAAGGTATTGTCGTACTATCCCTCTGTTGACAAGCATAGGAAGTAGCCGCTACAAACTATTGGGGCCGATGCGGTCCCACTCGCAAGGAGAAGACGCGGTCTTGGGGTCTCAGATTTTCTCGAAACTTTGCATATTGGTAGATTTCGTTCTCCTGTTTATGAAAATGTAACATTATAGCCGCCGATACTCAAAAACTTTTGAGATACGTTAAGATTGATGAAGTTAATGTTTCTTTCATATTATGTTCCTTTTCAATAAAATGTTTATATTTCGTTTCCTATAGATATTATGAGTGTATTTTTCATGTAAAATACAATTAATTAAAATGGATACACTGAACAGAAAAAAAGAAAAATGGAAAAAAAGGAAAAAGGGAATTGAACACTGGCCTTCCCGGTAATGAATCTAGTACGTTAACATTACGCCGTTTGGCACTTGACAAAAACTTCAACCAAAACTGTACTTAACGGCATAACGGGTATAATGAAATTTAAATTATAAATATCTTAAAAATTATTAAGTATCGATGCCTATAATGCTATATTTTCATAAACGAGAGAACGAAATCTACCAGTATGCAAAGTTTCGACAAAATCTAATACCCGATGACCACGTCTTCTCCTTGTCAGATTTATGCTTACAATTCTTTAATGTTTAACTATTGATAATATACCTATTTGTTGATTTAGATGAAATTTTACTATCTCTTGATGAAATCTTACTATCGACTACTCAATATAGATATAATATGGAATATAAATTAATTGAACCATTGCATTTCTAAAGTACATTTTGAAGGCCCACTTAGAGGTTAAGAATCTTAAGTATCCGATTAAAAACATAAAATAATCAGAAAAAATATATTTATTTAATATAGAGCTTTTTTAAACTTCGACTTACTGTATGATACGGTGTTACGTGAAAAATGGGAAACAGTTATAGTTAACGATGGGAAATACGTTGAACGATGGGAAAGGAGTTGCATTTTTTAAAAAAACGGCAGACTCTTATTCAAGTGCCTGATAACAACGAAGTCCTACAAAATAAGATATCGCGACTCATGGTCAACCGATTAAGGGGCAACTCGAGCTGAAAGAATAAAATTTTTTTATTGAAGCTTCGTTTTCGAGAAAATTGAGTTTAAAGAGTCGTCATGTTCGCAAGCATTAGTATATGAACGAAGTAGAATTGGTTGGCCATGATCAGACTCGACAGCCGATTTCTATCTAATGGTACGTGTATTCGTTGAATTTTCAAACTCGATTTACTCGAAAACGAAGCTTGAAATGAAAAAATTTTATTCTATCTTTTCGACTCATTTTTGCATGTAGAATCACGTCATCATAGGTTGAACATGAGTCGCGGGACACTCTGTATATTGTAAAAAGGATGGCTGAAAATTTGGAATGATACAATCTTGTTATTTTTATAAAGTAATGTAAAATATTAATTTTTAGTGCTGCGGAAACCTAGCGCTGCTACATTATCTTTTATTAAAATTACTAGAAGGGGTAATGTTGCTTAGATTTGTCTTTTAATTAGCTATGATGTCAGCTTAATAGAAATGTGCCATTTCATTTATACAGGGTGGAAATTATAAAGCGTTACAGACGAATATCTCCAAAAATATTGATTATACGCAAAAATGTTTTATATGAAAGTTGTTCAGTAAAAAACTTGATATAGATCAAATGTACACTTACAACACTGATAGGCTTTTACTTAATAACGGATTCAATTTCCTCTATTATCAACTATAGTTTAGCAACGTCTTGGTTTGATATCTACTAATTTTTTCACTCGAAACGAGTGGTGACCTCTATATTTTTCGAATAAAATTCAGTCAATTAAAATTCTGAATTTAAACGTACATTTTTCTTCATGCTTCTATTTCATAATAGAGCAAAACTATTTTATGGAATTTGTTTCTAGTGGCCGAGATAGCTAGTCAATCATAGTGATACGATCTCTATCGTGTAATTTGAGCGTAGACGGTTTGGATGCTTGAACTCATTATATTTTTACAAAATCCATTTTCTTCCAATTTTATTAATTCAATGTCAGAGCGTATTGATATTTGAAATGTACTCTCGATTCATATTACACTTTCTCCAAATTCATTAATTTTTGCAGAGATATCGCCAATGCGTTCTTGTGGGACAGACTGTACGTACTGAATTTGATTCCATCTGTAGTGACAACGTTTAGATAAGGAGATACGCGTCTACAGAAGGTGCAAAGAGCGGACTGTTCGTTTTTAGCGTCACGGATGACAGCAACTAATTGCTTGACGCTGTTGGTACGCGTGTACGTAACGCACGTGTTTAAAAGGTTTCTGGTTACTCGTGATTTATGGTGACTGATAATGTCACGGAAGGTTCAGTCCGCGTCTTTTGGTTCATTTAAGGCAGTCGTTTCCCGCAATCGTTTTATCTTCGCGGCTAACCCTCGTCACGACTAACTGAATTTCCCGTAAAAGATATTAGACTACACATGATGACCATCCCATAGGCCACGAGTGAATCATCAATTATACATATACAGCTGTATTGGAAAACAAAGTAATAAATTGTGTTTTAAAAATTAATAATCCGTATATTAATAAATTAAGTTTCAACTGGCTGCATCCACTATTGTGCTCTTAATGTTGGGCTACTGCAGAAAAAGTTGCTCATCGCTTGTCTGAGATATACAGGGTGGGGAATTTATCCTGGCCACCTGGAATATCTCAAAAACTAAATTCCGGAGAAAAAATGTTTCAAATAAAAAGTTTAAGTCAAGGACGGGCTGATGCAACAGTCATATCCATTTGTAATTTTCATCATGTTTTCAAGGTCATTCCAAGGTTGATTTTATTTTTTCAAATGGAAACATATATTTTTCATTACAGATTCTTAATCTACGACTTGAAACAAATAACTGTTATTTGGAACGCTTTTTTCTTCGCTGATTATTTTCTATAATATTGACTTTATTCGGGAAAAATAATCTGAATTAAACGGAAAGGCAATTATTTTATTAATAATAATACAGTAGAATTGCAACTTAATTACAAGAAAATCAACTTAAGAAGTATTCAGTAACATTCTAATGTTATTTGCATTGCATGCGAGAGAATGTGTAATCTTATTCCAAAGGAAAAGACGGTAAAAAACTGGTGGATCCCAGTGCGTAATGAACAGGTTATGTACGCTCAGCGTTGAATTTCTTTGCTAAGTTTTATCTAATTGTTTTACCTATTTCAATAGTTAGCTATTATTAAATTATTCATTTAGATTACATGTTTATTTGATACTATTTTAATTAGGTATTAATTTCATTTATCATAAATAAAATTATTTTCTCTGTTAAAACGACATTATGTATTTTTTCTTTGAAAATTCAATATTACACAAAATAATCAGTGGAGAAAAAAACGTTTCAGATAAAAGATATTTGTTGCAAGGCGTAAATTATGAATCTGTAATGAAAAATATATATTTCTCTTTGAAAAAATAAAGTTGACCTTGGAATGACCTTGAAAACATTATGAAAACTACAAATGGATATGACTACTGCATCAGCAACTTAAACTTTTTATTTGAAACATTTTTTTCTCCGGAATTTAGTTTTTGAGATATTCTAGGTGGCCAGGATAAATGACCCACCCTGTATTATTTAAATTTTACTGTGAAAAGAAAAGATTGAACGCTTTCTAGGTGAATCCTGCTGAAATTAATTTTGTTGCAAAAGCCTATAATTCAACTGTGGATGCCACATGTTTGTAACATTCATAAATAAATGCAACATAATAAAATGTTGTTTTGAAAAAATAGATTTTGTGTATGTTAACCTAATCATATCTAACAAGCAGTTTGCTATTTGCATATACGTAGTTCGAAAGATTCATCTATTTCATATCTAATTTAGTATTTTAAGAATCTTGGTTTTTCTAATAGCAAATTTACGTCAAATATAGATTATTATTTTTGCAATTGATAAATCCAGTAATAATGGTAGAAGGAGCCATTAATCAATCGTCTATATATGCATATGTGTGAGATTAATCGAGAATCATAAATCAGAATTCTAATTTGTAATCACGACGTGAAAGATTATGTCAAGTACCTACTCTACCACTCACAGACACTGGCATAAGATTATGCATTTTCTTGAAGGAGATTAATATGCCAAGATGAGATTGATTAACTGAGTGACTGATAGTTTTGTACAATGTTTATAAAATAATATTGCTGCGTGGAAATTCACATTAAATGTTATATTACTTGTTCAAATAAATATTTTACTAAAAGACAGTTCTGCATCAACTTCTGTATGGATTACTAATACATGTAATTAATACATTGAGTAATTTATTGTATGCATATGAAGAAAATTGAAGAAAATTGATATGTTGCAAAATTTGTCGAATAATAGAAGTACGAGTTACCAAGATTCAGCTGTATTTAGTAGACCTGGAAATGTTCTTTACAATAATGAATAATTAAAAATATTGGGCGCTTTTTTAAGTATAATTAGAAAAATTTTCACAAGGAAAAAAATTAAAAATATAGAAATGAACACATGGCGGCCCCGGGCAACTGCCCGAGTTGCCGCTACCTTGAGCTGGTACTGCAAATAAGGGTACACCAACGAACTGACTAAAGAAACTCTCGTTGTATAAAGATGCGAGTGTAGAGTACGGTATTAACTATATTCAATCCTGCGTCGTGAACTATTCATTTCTCCTGTCGTCAACGACGACATTATTCATTTCACCTTTGATCAAGAGCCGCCATCACATAAGATTATCGGGACCCTCAACTTTCTTCGCATTTGATGTATCATCAAGGCAAAAACATACCTCTCTTCCCGTGGTAACTATCGAAGAAACTGCAATCCTCACGTTCCAGAATATTCTTGTGCAGTAAATAAATTAATCTTAGTTTGTCAGCTGCGAGATAGTATCAAATCCAGCAAGTTAGCGTACACAAGAGTGCAATTAATTCTCCATTAACTGGCCATGTTAATGTCAACGAGCTCGTAGAAATTTAACAGATCGGTATGGACGATTTCTCACAGGTCCTTGCGAATCATTCATTATGTCTATTATGAATATATGTGTAAAAACAGAACTGAACGTAGAACATTATCCTGAAAACTAATCAACATTATTAAGCAACTATTAACTATTAACGCTCCGTTGGTGCTCTTGTTGAGACCTTCATAATTTGCATTAGAATAATGTAAACCAATAAAAGAAGTATATAATTTCATAAAAATTTTCAATTTCATCTTCGCAGAATAAGATGATTAGCTCTCAAGAGTTTAGCCTTTACATGTCTTTTGGGCTGCTGATGGTATACAAATTGCTCAATCAAAGTTAACCTAGACTATGGACAGTCAACTCCACCATTCCCTCCATAGAAGATCAAGTCAAAGAAGCAAAAGGATACAAAATGCAACAATGGAAACTGGCATGGAAACAACTAGCCTCAACACAGTCAAAAAGCATCTACGACTTGTTCCTAGAAAAAAAATGAAGCAAACTACAACCTGAAAAGGAGGTTCCAAGTCACCTTATCCCAAACTAGAATAGGACACGCAAAGGGAACACACTTGTTTCTGATGACAAAGGACCTTGTACACCAGGGATGGGCATTTTTGTCTCAATTGAGATAAAGATAAATTGCTGCCCCTTAAGAATATATATATATATATATATATATATATATATATATATATTTTTTTTAAATAAAGCCAAAATGGCGCCCCTAAATTTTGGCGCCCCGGACAAATATTCGAGTTGACCGCCCCTAGAGCAGGCCCTGGCCCGTTGCGAACAGTGCGCAGGCCTCGCGCATGAAAAAAAGGTTGACGGGAGAAGCAGGCGTTTGAGGGGCCCTACCGTGCCCATCACGGCCATAGAGGACGGAAGTGCTTCGCCCGTTGCGAACAGTGCGCAGGCCTCGCGCATGAAAGAGAGGATGGTGGAGGAAGCAGGCGTTTGAGGGGCCCCTACCGTGCCCAACCCTGCTGTACACCAATGTACGAAACATGCAACATACCGACATCAATCGACCACCATATATTATCCTGTCCAAAGCATAATGCACTACGTGTGAAATATAAAATAGGGAAGACTCTGAAAGAAGATAAAATACAAGACCTGTTAGAATTTATTAAAGAAATCGGAATCCTGAAAGTTCTAATATAATTATACACCTTCCCGTCGCTAATAACCATGCAGTTAATGCGACGTAAAACCGTTGAATTAAAAAAAAGGAGTATTCAAATGATGGCTATAGTAATTCACTTTAATGATTCATTTTAGAGGATAATTTTTATTTTAAGATTAAAAGTACCTACATGCTTTTTAATTGCATAAAACATGCAATACATTGAATGTAATATTCCATTGAAATATTTTTGTTTGTGATCCTCAATATTTATGTGAAGTCTGACACAATATCTGACAATTTTAACTTGAGCAGGAAACAATTAAAATTGCTCCAAAAATGTCTTATTGAGGACTGAAATGTTAAAGCTATTAGGTAATGGATTTAAGCTTCACTAACAAATATGAACAGCCTTACTGCTGCCTGTACAATTCCTATCGTCCTAAAGGAAAACACTTTTTAGACCTAAGAATGCATCCTCCTTCTGGTAATGAAAATTATTTAGAAAATTTCAGATTTTTACAGCACACCAGCAAGTTTACTGAAGACGAAGATACGTGTCACAATCGTACATTTCATATGCAGCAACCTATTATGTATTCGAACAGGTGAATACAAATCCAGATATACGAACATATCATACGAAAGAAAAAACGATATGGAAGTGAACCTTTATTATCCGAACAATCTCCCTATCCTAATCGCGTTGTCGTCTGAACGGTTCGTATAAATGAAGTTCCACTATAAAAGAAAAAAAGAAGAAGAGATGACAAAATGTTCCCAGTGTGCGGTGCCGCATTCGTTGATTACTTTTCCACTCGATCGATCAAAGATCGAACGCGCGCGCTCGCGCGATTCCCGATGAATCATGGTCGCTTCTTGTCCCCGTTCGCCTAAGCTGCAGCCTAGCATGGGTGCGAGCGCGCGCGACTTCTTCGCGGTTTGCACTTTCTTCGGTAGCTGATTATCGTGGGAAGCTGGGAGCGTTCTCACCGCGGCTCAGAGACCTGTACACGGAGAAAGCCTGCGATTTCGATGATTTCGATGATTTCTCGCTACCGCTGGCATTGATGTGACGCGGCGCGGCGCGCGGGAGGCAGAAACACTGACCGAGGAACGCGAAACACGCGGAAACGCGCTCGAGAGCACGCCCCAGCATTACGTAAGATTTATCTGGCGTTGGTTCAACGAGCTGTGGTGCCGGACCTTCTTTTTCGGGAACCGTTTAAGAGGCCCGGCTCGGCTAATTAATATTCCGGAATTAATCGTGTTTTAATGCCGCGGACGCGCGGATATTTCGATCCGTGGCTCAGGCGCGCCGCACAGTGCTTTGAATGCCACAAATAGTTGAACAAAATCCATTTTCAAATCAGAAAAACTACAGAAGACCTAATTAAATTCCTACGACCTAATAGATCGTGGTGTTTTTCAAACATTAACGAAAGACACATTGGCAGTGTATATACAGGGTGTCCCGGATTTTTCCGGCCAAACACAGTGCTTTCAATGCCACAATTAGTTAAACAAAATTAATTTTCAAATCAGAAAATGCAGAAGACCTAATTAAATTCCTACAACCTAATAGATCGTGGTGTTTTTCAAACATTAACGAAAGACACATTGGCAGTGTATATACAGGGTGTCCCGGTTTGTCCGGCCAAACTACGGGAGCGTAGTCTACAAGAAGAAATGGGAAAAAATGTTATTTTCAGTTCTGTTAGAAACGCTTCGTTACGAAGTTATAAGCAAATGAAATTGAATTTCGTAACGGCGTCGAACGTTTGAATGCTTACTATCTTGGAGTGAATCAACATCAGTGTCGCTTTTACCACAACACCTGTTAGATCAAGAAATCGTGATGAAAATGGCACGAGTGTTTTTAAATGAGGAATACGCTGATATTCACTCTGCGAAGTAATATCCGCCGTTACCAAACTCAATTTCATTTGTTTGCAACTTTGTATTACAGCGTTTCTAACCGAACTTCAAATAACATTTTTTTCTTATTTCTACTTGTAAAATACGCTCCCGTAGTCTGGCCGGAAACATTCAAGACACCCTGTATAAAAACAAACGAGGTAAAGTCGTTACACTAGCTTTTAATACATCTGATACTCCTGTTTTCATTAATTAATTTATTAAGACTAAACCTACCGACCATTAAATGTGACTAGTCTGTGCTCCTTTATAAAAATGGTACGATCGAAATTCTTTAGATTTTGTGCCATTTTTATTATAATGTATGCTTCAATAAAAAAAAGTATGTACAATCATTTCCCGTGGAAGAATCATTATAACTTCAATAATTGTGAAATCAAAAATATGAAATCTGAAACTTACCACCGTCATTTGCTCGGCGGTGGGAGGTTTAGTGTTAACATATTCTATAGTGTAATTTCTTATTGAAGTTTACGGTAATATTGGTTACCTACTCTGAGGATACCTATATCCTCGATGATTCACTTGTATGTATGAGAATCTTTTTCGGGAACATTCGAGAACGACACGCGTGATGAACATCGATTAAAGTGTGTCACTTGCACTTGCTGCACGAACGAGAGAAAACCTGCAGTCCACCGATGCCGATTAGCCGCGACGCGTTGCACAGTGATGCCGTTTCTTGAAAACCTAGCCAAAATTCAATTTTTCAAGCGTACAACAGGTTTTTTGCGACTATAGCGCATTTGCTGTATATATAGTAACTCACATAAATATCCGAACATTCTTAAAAGGACAATAACTATTTTAATATTGAACCCTACTACTTGGGTTTCTTGAGACATTCTAACACTTAATGTACTGCATGAGGTGAAACAAATTTTTTAAATTGCAATTGGTCGGAATTCCAGAGAAAACACCAAAAGTTGAATTTTACAACTTTTGTATTTTACAAGTTTTATATTAAAAGTGTTTTACAAATATACATTTTATATAGCTGTGTTAATTATACATACTCTGAAAATTTGATCAAAATCGGTTAACGTTACAGTGAGCTAAAAATTTTAAAGATGGTAAAAATTGCAGTTTTTCGCGAGTTTCAGCTTCCAATGATAATAAAGCGAAGGATTCTTACATCTTTTCATGCCTGTCTTTATTTTTCTGTATCAACCAATTTTGATAAAATTTTATACAGATCTATAAACGTATTTTTTAAATTTCTAATACAGACCCACATAAAGAAGTCGTAAACTACAACTTTTTAGTATTTCCTCTGCAATCCCGACCAATTGCAATTGTTTCAGAACTTCTTTTCCACAGAATGCAGTAAACTAATTCTTCTAACGTCGCAATAAATAGAAATCGTAGGATCCAATATCAAAAAAATTATCTTCTGTTTATCATTGTCCGAATATTTATGCGAGTCGTTGTATCAGCATGATTGGTTACTGAAATACAAACTGTAAAATTTGATAAAACTTTGTGCTTCTCAATCTTTTGAACATTGCAACATGTTTAATGTGTCAGAGAAATGTCATCTTAAACAATTCATGTCAGAAAAATTTTATCATGAAAGTAGGTGTCATAGACATCAATATTTCATCGAAAGAGAATGAAATACAATGTCATGAATCTAAATCGTCTTTTAATGATTTAACTTTTAATAAATTAATTCACCGAAGTTCAGGCTGTAATAAATGTTATGATGTCAAGTTGCGTGTTAGGTATGATATCCAATTGAGAAAAATGACTGGCTAATTAAAAATATTTAAATTCATTTAAATATCTTATAATATCTGTTAATATTAATTCAAAAGATAGTTTGCAAAGGATAAAATGAGATTTAAAAAACTGATTTAAAATACCAGGTTACTTGATAATAGGACCAAAATTATAATTTGAGAAAGTTTCGGTACAACGCAGCTGTTTGTCCGGCTGTAGCGTGGTAATTTATGCCACCAACAGTGCATAAAAGTTAAACTGCGAATTTTTATGAATTTCTGGTAAATCTGAATATGCGAAATACAATAAAATATTTAATTTGGTGACATTTCATAATGTTCGCGGTTCAATGTTAAAATATTAGGCTCATAGACACACATAATAAGTATTGTGTTTGGCTTCAGTCTTCATCAATAATCTGTAGGAAATGTTATTTTTCATAACAATCTCCAGTCTAATGATAGTAAATCGAAGCATTGGCAAAGAAGATAGCAAACGTATTGCTCTACTTTCGATTTAATTTGTTAGAATCATCAAATTTTGATCACGGGTCGAATAATTACTAAACATGATAGCAAAAGCGTTGCTCTATTTTCGATTTAACTGATTAGATCATCATGTTGTGATCCATGGTCCTCTGTGATGTAAAATTGCATTCTACCAACGAAATGTCTTACAGAATAGTCCTAGAATCATGTCGTAAGCTATGCAAATCGAATAGAAGAGCCTATTTCTAGAATCAGGACATATTTCAAAGGTTGTTGCTCCATTCTGATCCATACATCAGTCTTTCAGTGCTCGAAATGATTTCGGATGACGAAGAAATATTACATTCAGTGAATACAAATAGCTCATCCAATTTTGACGATTCGGTATGAGAATCTGAATAAAACTACTAATTATGAGTAAAACTGCATTTTTTGTTTCAAACAAGATTTCCAAACCACAGCTTCTTTTTATTATCTTCGATAATACATGTAAACTGTATGACCTACTAAATACAGAAATGTTGAGTTTTCCATTAAAATAGTAAAAATAAAATTTTCGAAATAAATATCTTCAACATTGTTTTGATATTACTGTCATTACGATAAATCCAATATCTAAATCATAAAATTTTAATCAATTTTATCTAAGTCTAACTAAAAACATCATTCATTTTTTATGCATGTATAGATTGAAGATTTTATGCAATTAAAGATTTACAATGCAATTAAAATTAAGATAAAAATGGGTAGATCAAACACAAGCCAGTGAGAACTTTTAGAAAATTTACAGTATTTTGAAATTAATGCAGAAAATTGTTGTTCTGCATAATAATTCGTGGTTTATCATATATATATTTGAATTCGCCAATTCTGACACCATAAAAATATTAGTTTTTACGAAAATCGTCTGAAATGCTAAATTATGACCAGCTTTTCGAGAAAAAGCACCACTGTGCGTCGCAACATTAAAAAGTAAGATTTTCGACAAATTTTTAGATTTTATTTTGGAACAATTGAGTTTTTGTACTAAAAAGGCTTATCATTGATTTTTCATTTACTTATATTCGGAAAATTGCCTCTCATAGCAATATATTTTCGTCCATTTGCACATGATATATACTCATATATTGAAGATAAGGTATTATTCTTTTATTACATACTTACTGGTACAGCAGGATGCAACCATACTTTATGGTCAGACTATAGATATTTACCGGTTTCGATACGTATCGCCATGGTACTCACCTGAACAGAAAAACGTATAAAAGCACTAATATAATTATTCATATAAATTTCATATAAATTGTATAAGCAGCTGATACAATATTAAATATAGAATTCCCAAACTATAACAATTACCAGTTTGTAGACACAAAACATTAAAATACAATGACCAGACGTAAATCATACGTAGTAATAATTAATAGAAGAATCGTGAAAGATCACCATAATCAATCTATAAATACATACATTCCAAATATTCAAAGATTTTATGCACTTAATTAAAAAATAAGTAGATCAAGTGCAAAATGATAAAAATCTCTAAAAAAAACACTGCACAGCGTCTTGAAATAAATTTGTAGATAATTTTTATTTTGCATAAAAACCCGCAGTTTATTAATGAGATATTCAGATATATTTATTGATTCATTAATGTTTCAAACCAGATGGCTTAACCAAATCAACAGTTTCATATTTTTTATTTTATAATTCTTGAAATTACAAAGATGCTTCCATTAGAAATTGTGAAATAAATTTCTTCACTCACGCACATATTATTATAAAAATTGTAACAAATCTAAATAAAAGTCCTGTAGTTTTTATAAAATAACGTATACCAGTCACTCTTCGTGTTCGTTACGGTTAGTGTTAAGAGAACTGTTCAAGAAAATTATAAATCATTTTCTATATAAGGTTTGTAGTAACCCCAGAAGCATAAGAATACTAGATTTTGCGAAAATCGTCTAGAATGATGAATAATGGCCAGCTTTTCGAGAAATGGCACCACTGTGCGTCGCGTCGCGCGCCGGCGGAAGTGGGTCGGAGAAGAAATAGCCACCATGCGTACGGATCCACGCGATCCAAACGACAGAGCTGTTCGCGATCGAGGTAAAAATTTTCATCGCGTCGTTTATATCGGTGTCACGACGCTGCAGACCTCCGGTCGTTCCTGTTTTCACCGGATATTTTTCTGACCGGCACGGTGCAATTACCATACTCGAGGAAAGGCCTCAGAATCCTGCGGCTCTGGGGTTTCGTCTTTTTATGGGATTCCAGTAACCATTTGTAACGATGTGATTTTCTGCATCGTAACCCTTAAAGACATTTTTCAATGCATAACTAACGTTAAAATAATAGTATGAAGCAAACACGTCTACACATATTGTGATGTACAAAAGTATACAACACTTCATGTATTTGTTTATTTTGTATATTTGAAAGAAAATCATTGCACGTTTTATTCGTCGTATTTTTTGTGTACAGCGAGCAATCAAATTATTAGAACCAGTAAATCGATGAGTTTACATTAATATAATCAACTTTTACCGTACCACTACCGGTCAAATGACCTGTTTCACATTTTTTATTTTATAATTATTGAAATTACGAGGTATTCCCATTAGAAATTATTACATAAATTTCTTCATTCAAGCTCATATTGTTATAAAAATTACGAGAAACTTAAACACATTCAGTGTTGTAATGTTTATGAAATAACGTAGCCCCAGTCACATTTTATGTTCGGTACGATTGCTCTTATTTTTGTGAAGGATTTTATGGTTTATTATATTTTAAATGTACGTTGGACAATAATACAAGCAACGTCACCCGCTACATAGATAACAAATATATTTTTCATACGGTGGCTCCAATAATTTGATTAACTAGTGTAAGTGTATATTATTTTCTGTATCCTTCGAAATCAAAATTAAATATGAAATTCGTTTCTAATAAAATAGAAAATATTTTATACAGTGGAAGATCAAATTGATAACTCCACTTATGCACATGATAATGAGTTTTTACATGAAGCAATTTTTAAATGAAAGTGTAATTATGCTAATGTACACTTCATTACGCTGTAATAATTTAAATAGAAAAAAGATATTATATGCACCAATTGTATATGATTTATTGCATCTTCATAAATATTGAAACCCGTCAAATACTTTTATTCTTGCCAAAAATTATGAAATGCCAACATTGATCCTTGTTAAAGATTTGAAACAGTCGCATAGTATACAGGGTGATCGGTAATTGTCGGTAGAACCAAAAACGAGTTGAGTCTACATAAAAAAATAAATTCAAAATGTACAATAAAATTTCTTTATACGAGGCTATGTTTTCGAGAAAATCGAGCTTGAAAATCGTCTGACGTTCATGATCTATCGAATCTACTTCAGACTTTTTTTTTATTTTTATTTAATCTTATTGAAAAAAATTTAAACTGTATTTGTTTTTGAATGTATAGAAATGTACCATTATATAAAAAAATAAATTGTTTTGAAAAAATATTTTGGAACTATTTATAAAGAACATAAAATTGATATTTATTGCATGCCTATTATATTCACTAATGGCTATGTAGCAACTATAACAAAATCGTATTTCATTTTGGTTAAAAGGAAATTAATTAAATACATATTCAGTAGACACTGTTGTGTTAGAATTAGTTTCAGAATGTTCTTATACATTAACCAGACTACACAGGACGCACATCGCATCAAACCAGTGATGCCAGAAACACCGAAAACTGAGTGGATTTTCCTCTCCTCCTTTTCCCCTCTCACTATCCCATTCCACTACCTGAGCACGCTCCAACGTCCACCACTAAGACCGTAGACTGATCACGTGACATGCCGCGCAACGTGTCACATATTACTCTGGTAATCAGAGAGGTGGTAAACTGTATTCCCCTCGATTTAACCGATCTGGCATCATTGCATCAATCACGTGCACACTATACGGAGGCAAACCAACGAACACACGAAGACGCGGGAGAAACAAAAACAACGCGATCCCAAGCACACAACAGAATCGCCAATACAAGACGACGCGCGAATTTCAATCATTCCAACATGTTCGAATCCTTCATCACGAGTATGACTGTCCTAGAAGACGCGGTTATGGGGTCTCAGATTTTCTCGAAACTTTGCATATTGGTAGATTTCGTTCTCCTGTTTATGAAAATGTAGCATTATAGGCGTCGATACTCAATAACTTTTAAGATACGTTAAGATTGATGAAGTTAGTGTTTCTTTCATATTATGTTCCTTTTCAATAAAATGTTTATATTTCGTTTCCTATAGATATTATGAGTGTATTTTTCATGTAAAATACAATTAATTAAAATGGATAAACTGAACAGAAAAAAAAAGGAAAAAGGGATTTGAACACTGGCGTTTCCGGTAATGAATCTTCTACGTATACCATCACGCCGTTTGGCACTTGACAGAAACTTCAACCAAAACTGTACTTAACGGCTTAACGGGTACAATGAAATTTAAATTGTAAATATCTTAAAAATTCTTGAGTATCGGCGCCTATAATGCTATATTTTCATAAACAGGAGAACGAAATCTACCAGTATGCAAAGTTTCGACAAAATCTAAGACTCGATGACCGCGTCTTCTCCTTGTGAGTCTGATATTATAGTGCAAAGGGTTAACAACAATAGAGCGTGGATCGGTAGCGGTATGTAGTTACCGTAAACGGCATACTGTAACGAATACTTTACGAGAAACTAGCTACTACGGCTGAGCTCACAGGAATGTAGAGAAGCGGCGGCTAATTTTGTCATCGGTAATTCGAACGGACTGAGCGGCGTTACTGAATTTTTGTCCCACCAATTCCAACGAAAAAATTTTATAGTTCTCCCGTTCGACACGGAACAGATTTACGAATGTACAACGCTGTCTCCCACCTTTGCGGTATTTGTCGAAGTTGCACACTTTCTTTGGCCTGGACACGATTGGTTTTAGCGGGAGAAGGGATCGATTGTGGAAGCGTGCTCCCGGCCTTTTTCAAGCAAACAGCCGGGCCGCCTCCAATTAGGAGAAACCGAACGGCGACTTTCGAATTGTTTAGAAAATGAATTTTCTTCCATGCATGAAATGATACCCGCGGACAGATCGTGGGCCTCCGATTTCACGCGACCCAGTGAAATTACGATCAATTAAACGCCGCGAGTCTCATTGTTCCTCTGTAATGGGTCAATTGTGTCTCAGCGTGCCAGCGAGGTGATTCCTGATGTACCTCGCGATCTTACGTGTTTGTTCAGATTTTGAGATCCAATTAGAAGGAAATCGTAAAACCAGTGTGATTGTTTCACGACCTTTATTACCAACTGAATCGCGATTCTGGGTTTAATTGCGATACTCTGCAGTTCGAATGACTTCCTTTCCAAGGTAGTACATATATTAATCTGACATCAACGCGATGATCGATGGCGATCATGGCAACAGGCAATTACCCTTGTCAATAGAATCGGCTCGTACAATCGAGTCGGAACGTCGGATTCTTCGTTCTAGTGAAACTTTAATATGCTGTACGTGATTTAGTGCAGCTGATTGAACAAATAGGAAGAAAATGTTTTCGCATCTTGAAATATTCTTTTATTTTAAATATAATTACTCCATTTTAGATGTAAATATCATTTCTTCATCAGAGATATCTGTTACCATCATTGTTTACAACTTGTTCCCAGAATAATTACCTTCAATACCTCGTTTTAGATTAAAGAATGAATCGTAAAAACCCCATTATTTTATTCAAATAAAATATTTTATATTTCTATTCTAAATGTTAAAACGATAATATCATTCCGAAATTTTACGTCCTATTTAGCCCTTAATAGACCTTTAAAGTATACTTTAAAAATGCAATGATTCAATTAAATTATATTTACCATTCATCTCTATTGAAATTATAAATAGAAACATAGTGAGATAGTAAAATTTCATCCGAATTCACAAGTAAAGAAAAAAAATTCCTAAACATCATTTTATTTTAAATGATTTGATAAGAAAGTCACCTTACGTGTTAGAATACTACATTTTTCTTAAATCAAACAGAATCTAAGATATTAAATAGTACCTGAAATATTTATTTCGCCAAGTATTGCCTAGAACTAGAAATTGTCTTTAGAACGCTAAAAATAAGGTGGTTTTTTGTTTGACCCCATAAAGACCGAATTATTTTGCAAAAATTGGTCACAATTTCACGAATTTATATACTATGCATTTAGTAAGTGATCATTATGAACATTAACATGTTACGATAAAATTACAAAAGAAATGGTACTTTAAATAATATAAGAAGGGACGTGATAACACGGTTATAATCCATAAAGGATTACAAAACTACACACAGAGTGGTTCTTTCCTTAGAAAAGTTATTCTATTTTGAATTTTATTCTATTTTCTTGTCTGACAGCAATTTGCGACTATCGATAAAATAACACAACAACAGAATACCTACGCAACGCGAACAAGGTTGCTTCACCTTAAAGAACTCATGATAATGCTGCATCTAATTCAACAGACACGTTTTTTCCATCAACGAGTACACGATGGATAAGTAGACAGAGTGTATCGCGATGTGTGACGTGTTCAAGGTCCGGGTCACGCGAAAAAATTCGCACACAAGCAGATGGCGGACACGTGTTTACATGGTACGCGTTTCCGCGCATTAGCCTAGACCGAAATACATACGAGTAAGACCATGGGGAGCCACGATGATACGTGGACAGGATATATTTTTGGCATTAAAGTGTTTCACCCTGAATCCCTTTGGCCACAGGGGTCGTAAAGATCGTTGATATTTCTCTTGGAATATCCCCTTGGCCACCAAAACGTTTCCCGGGTTGCTGGATTCAGCGTGATCACTACTCCCCGGTTAAACGAGTTCTCTCTCTTCTATAATTAACACCGGCTTTTCGGGAGATACGTTCGATATTTCGGGGGATTTCGGAGGACATGTAATTCGAGAGGACATTTTCGACTTTATATCATGCATCATTATTAGACAGCTGCCATCGGGAAACCGTCTGCTCAAAACATAACGTTTCATCTTCAGGATTTTCTTCGAGATGTATGCTTTGGATAATTGATTTACAAATAATATTAATACTATGAAGATTTCACTATGGTATTTGGAATTCATATATGGTATGATGTATGAAGTTGTGATGTATGTAGGTATGTGAAATAGGAGGTATTATTCATGTGGTGGGACTTTTATTTTTCCCGGTGGACAATCCAAGGTGAGGTGAAGGTCAACTTTTTTTTTTTAAATAGAATGATATGATTTTTTATCCACCATCAAATAGTGCGTTTTAAGATGAGTTCAATTACCCATGACTCAAGGTCATTCAAGGTCAAACTTGTAATTTTTCCTGTCTTCTCCTAGTACCATAAACATATCAAAACAATTGTGATACATTTCCATTTTCACCACATATTTAAGTACTATCGTTCAGCGAAGGATACCTTAGCATGAATAGTAATGAAAGTAAACTGACTATGTTGCATAGGAGCACAGTAATACATAAATACGTTTGTTTTCATTTCATTGATAATGACTTAGATATTATCATCTACAGCAAATGTTATTGTTTTGATGTCAAAGTTCGAAGGCACGAACTAAAGTACAAATAAAACGATCACACATTTTCTGCATTTTCCTGCAAGTTTGACCTTGAATGACCTTGAGTCATAGGTAATTCAACTCATCTTAAAACACACTATTTGATGGTGGATATAAAAACACATCGTTCCATTTAAAAAAAGAAAGTTAACCTTCACCTCACCTTGGCGTGTCCGCCGGGAAGAACAAAAGTCCCACCACATGATGCCCCTCTCGATACTGAACAACTTTCATCTGAAACGTTTTTGTGTATAATCAATATTTATTTTTGGAGATATTCCCTGTATAAACGAACTCTTAAAAATGAGTCTTCTCGATCACAATAATTGTCACATAGATGTAAAATTTCCCCCCTTACACATTTTCTCACATTGATAAAAACAGTGACGATTTTCCAGTGAAAACGTTGGGTAACTTTTGTCAGGCTGTACATGCGAAGTAGAAATGGAAAGTCATGAGCAGACGGATCAGTAGATCCACCTTGAATAAAAGAAATTCTGTCGGAAAAATTTTGATGAATACATTTCTTGATAATTTTACATTGGTAATGTACATGTATCGTAGGATTATAATTCGTTCGAGTTCTGGTGTTATTAAGTGTTAGCCGGAAAACTATAAAATTTGCGACTTGTTAATCTTTCCCTATTACTGAGTGTGTGACCAAAAAACAAGTCTCATCTTTGTTACCTGCAGCTGTACATAACTTACAGCTGTTAGTCATGTAGTATGAGTAATTATTATTCATTAGAACTATACAAGACATTATGCTAGAGGCTCATAAATGTGTTCAAACGACCATAAAATAAGACAGTGTTTTATTAATTTTCAGATCCCTTCATTTACCTTCGAAACAGCCAATTTGCATAATCATTTAAATTGTAATGATAACATTACAACGCACAACATTGATGAAATTTGGATAACAATTCCTATTGTTCTCGATCCATATCAGAATCTCACATAAACGCATATTCCGTTCAGTTTTAAATGCTAATCATATTATAGAAAAATATTCGTGACGACTTTTCCTCATTAGGTCATTCCCACATATTTTTCAAATGTATATTTAAGAACACAATGTAACCATGGAGAGGGTATTTTTTTTAGTATGCATCTTAAACACGAAGGCTGTTAGCAGAACAAATGGTGCCGGAGAAGGTGCTAATCTTTGATCTCAAATGTACCGGGATTCGTTAAGTTGGCGTTAAAACTCATTATAGAACGCCGCAAGATCATTAAACTATAGATTATTACAAATCTATTAATTTTCCAACATTTTCTACATCCACGAAATTCAGCATGTGTTAGTTTATCAAGCGCACATTCGCGGACTGTATAATGCGATCGTTACGCTATACCAGAAGTGAATGTACGGATTGAATGTAACGGCAAATTATACGCACAATGGCAGTCACAATTCATAAATACATAAATATCTAATGAGGCCACGGCGGCGCCTTCTAACGGTAGCGGTCCGCAAATTTATGTATCAACTGCATCACACAGTAGTCCGTGGCAGGCTTCGATCGTTGAAGAAAATGCGCGGCAAATTAAGACGTTCAGAATAAATTTCAATTAATCGAGTGGAACAGTGGAATGACGTTCCTGGACGCCGCGTACCGTGATTGAACCCTTCCAGCTTCTCCACCTCCGTAAGTCTATTAATGGACACCATTTTGGCAATTTGCCTATCGTTTCCTTCCATTCATGTTCCTGTTGCCACGGTTGTTAAAAGCAAAAATAAACCTCGGTGCTACGATGCTCCCCTACCATGCTCCCCTAAATCACCATTACTCCCCTTCGCCTGCTTGTGTCTTCGATTATCTGACCGCACATAATTATGTTAATGGTTTCACAAATACGATAATTGACGTCGCTCATGGCAGACTTCCACCTAAACTATGCTCACTTAATTTGCTACTAATAAACCATCGTTTTTTTCACTTCCGTCGTATTACACAAACATATGCTTTTTGCCTTTTATTAACAAGAATTGTGGTTAGCTTATCTGTACTTAGTATTATTGTTTTCGTTAGTTACTTTCGATCTCGAAAAATTAATTTTTCGGTGAAACAAATTTTTTTTGTGTCACACCTTCTTCGTCGAAATACAAAAGAAGTGTGGCGGGTACTTCCTATGCTCGTCAACAGAGGGACATTACGACAACACCTTTCCCGCTACTACCTGAATCTTCCTCTGTTTGTATATATACCGTCCTAAACTGTCCTTACTACATCCCGCGTCTAAGGCACGGGTCCGCTGGATAGCCTTACTGATGAGTCCTCTAGCGGGCCTAGGACGAAACGCTTCCTTCTCCTTTTTCCTCTTCTCACACACTTTTCAGCCGCCATGGAAGCTACATCAATTTAGTATTTGGTTCTGATTTATCTTGTATCAATTAATGTTAGACTTTTTTAACCGAGAGATCATTTAATTTCTTTTTTAGAACACCAAAGAATAGATTTTGAGCCAGCAAAACTTTCCATCTACACTTTGCAACACAGAGTTCCGATAGTAAAGATTAGACCTGAATCTTCGATAATACATGTTTTAAGTCGTTGACAGGTGAACCTGTTGCAGTAGGCTATTACTATACCATTAATTACAGTTATAAAACCACAAGAGCTGTTGCACAACTCGAACCGAATGTTTTTCTTTAATTATGTAGTACCGTTCACCGCGCAGACCACCATGATAGTCAACATGTTAACTGGCAATGAATTTTCAATGATCGAACAATGGAAACTGTGATTAGCCCTAAAGCGAGCAGCTAAACAACGCAGACCATTACCCGGTGTGTGTAACATTAACGCGACACTGACAGATTTATTGCTCGGCTCTGAAAGGATATTCGATCGCATGTCCGCAGTTATGAGAGTGTGAATAATTTCGTATTCAACGCGTACGGTAGACATACGAAGGTGACACGTCGCCTACAAACGAGATGCACGAATTCGTTTTGGTAGGAATGCATGTAATCTTCATATCTTCGAAAAAGAAAAAAATTATTGTGTTGACCAACAAACTTCTATAGTTCGTTCAACGAGACCCGTCACCAGACGTAAACAAACACGCATGACGGCGTGGCGCCCTGACAGAACAGGAAGGTATCCTTCAAACATTATAACATTTTCCGTGCTAAATTCTCGGACTTGTTATAATCGCCGCAAGAGATTTGTTACATAGATATTCAACGAACTCAATAATGTTTAATACTGTAGTGTTATTTGTTGCTATTGGAATATGGGATAATTAAATAAACTGTTGTACTGTAAAATACGTATGTATTCAACGACTTGGAAAGAACGTCGTCACCGTACTGAATTCTGTAAGGGACTGACTAGGACACCCACAGGAATGCTGGGCAGTGATGCCAAGCTCAAATCGAAAAAAGTCCGTAGACAAGGATGTAAAAATCAGTAGAACTCCGTAGTTCTTTCTCGGAAAATCAGTAGATCTACTGAGTTTTTTCATAAATGTAAATAAGTCATATAAATTGAAGTTTAATTTAATTACGACAATTTTATATTTTCCAATGGTTTATGCAATTGTGTGGTACTTAGCTTAAAACTTCAATTACAATCATTTAGGGTAACGTGTACACTTATTGACCACCTTCCAAAAAGGAATTACATACATTAAGAAATCTATGCTTTTATATAATTCAGTGTACATGTCTCGAGATGTACTGTATATATACTGTTTTATGTAAAAAATGCATTATATGCATTCGTCCTAAAACACTTGTTCGGTCAATAAAAATGGGCAGAATTCGCTGTAGTATTTTGGTGTTCATAGTTTCTTGCGAATATCTCGGAATCTAAGATCGAGCGGTGGGAGAAGTTGTTCAGAATTATGACCTTGACAACATATTTGAAGGTCATCAAGGTCGTTGAGGAATCGCTAAAGTAAATAACTACGAAGTAAAAATCATCTTCGAGTTCAAAAGTCTCAAAGCGCTTATTCCATTCGCACGATCCCGAGCATTCTTCCCTCTGCTACCAATTAAATTGCACATTTATCCCGAACCGTTCGGAGTACTCAGGTTGGGATATAATTTAATAAATGCGCGCGCGCGCGCGTACAATTTACGCGCGGTCTGCGTATCGCGTTTTAAATTCCGATTTTATGGGGCCATTAGTAAATTGCTGTTCGTCGAGCATAATTACGCTGGTGAAGGTTTAACCGATAGAGTATTAAAGGTGAGAAGGCGATGCCGATCGAAGGTAGGGGGAGAGGCTTGGCGGGGAGGATTAAATCGCACAGGTGCGGGCCCGACATATTCACGATGTTCTTGGTGAGTAACGCGGCCTTTCTACTTGACATTTGAGAGGTAAGAAAACACGTAGGTGGAGTTCTTGCGTCTCTCCTGTATAGGATGCAAGGACGACCAGCTGCGAGAGCTGATGGTCGAGAGGAATCCTGCAACGTCGATTTTCAGTATCGGCACTGATTTTAGCCTGGCACCGATTCGACATTGATTCCCGTCTCACATTGCTCGTACAATTACTCAGAGTCGCTCAAATTACGCGTCACAGTTCGGTTTAATAGCGGCAAATTATCGTTGATTCTTGTCCTTCGGTCGCGCGTGCCCCGTGGTGCATTATTGACGGTGCATTTACAAGTGCATATCAGCCGGCTTTACACGTTTACCGAACAACCAAATAAACGATACGAGTTTGATGACTTTACCACAGTTCAACGGGCCCTTCCGTTTTATTTTCCACTCTGTGAAATTGTTAATAGAATAAATAATACACGGTGTACTCGATTCTACGAAGCATTGACTTAATTAACGTGTACTGAAGGGATTATATTGTGTGACAGTGGTCTTATATGGCCGGATTATCATTATATAATGTATAGGTTTTTTAATTTATGTTCTTGTCTTGCAAAGAAACATTACATTCTTGAAAGCTTTCATTTTTAGAAAGTTTCTATAAAGAACCTCGGCCACGAATATCAGACATTCTTTTATTCCGCTACTTATTCCGTCCTCGTGAATTGAATTTTGCGTTAAATAGTGTCTAAAATATTTGTTGACGATGAAAATGGGTTGAGGAAACAGGTAATATTAGAATGAAAAAAACCATAATATTTTCGAACTCGATTTTCTCAAAAACGAGGCATCAGAAGCGAAAAAATGTATTCTATATTTTCGACTCATTTTCTCATGTAGAATAAAAACAAATTGTGCCATCAAATACTGTGGTGCCCAAGGTAGTTCGGAACCCACCGTAACCCTTTGCACTCGGAGCTATTTCAACTAAAAAACCAAACATTTCTTCTAACCTAGAATATTTCCATTGTACACAATTGTTTTCATTATATGCGTACAAAAATGATATAGTACCTCATAAAATATTAAAATGTTTAGTAATTTATTACATTTGAACAAATTTAATCATGCGAACAATATTCTGTATAATGGTGTAGAAATTTGTAGTGGCGACTCAGAGTTGCCATTCGAGTGCTAAGGGTTAATAAACTACCTTCATAGGTTCCGTCGCGAAATAACCTTAGCAAAGAGTTGAGAGCGACGTAAAATAAATAAATAAAAAAAAGAATAAAAACAAATGCTCACTGTTTTGAGATTCGTTCGAATATAATACTATTTTAAAATTTTTTACTGACAAATAAAATATTTTGTTTTGAAAAGTGCACGTATGATTTCAAATAAAGTAGATTATTTATTATTTACTATTTGAAATAGTATGAATGGTAATTACTGCATCATGCGATCCGTTCCGTAGAGGCATTTGACATAGTTTCTGTTGGACGAGGAGCAATGTACTAGCAAGCTCGAGTTGTAGGAGTTGAATGAGTGACCCTGTAGCCTATCCAAATGTTTAGTCCCCTAGAATATAACACTGAAACGACTGACAAAGCTGCTGTTGCGACATTTTCCTCAGGATTAGTGACGTCTACGATTCGGTCAGCTGGCTACCCGGAAAAGAAATCGTAACCGGTTGTTACGTAACCAGCGCAGCGATTGACTAGACAAAAAGACACGTTCCTACAGAACCGGTAGAACGTTCGCGGATTTTATTAATGTTACCGATCTCTAATCTATTTATCTTTACGATGTGACCCAGAGATTTCAGCGCGAGTTCAAATAATTGCCCTTTGGAACATTTGTTACGATCATTCTAGTCATTGACCTGTCACGTTCACCGCTGTCAGCATACTAAATTGATTAAGCTAATCATTTTATAGATACATACCATGGATTAACCCTCTGACAGCGGAACCTGGGGTCTATTTGACCCAGAGTATTGAAATCGATATTTATAAATCAAATGAATAAAATGTTACATTACGAATGCCAGGAAGATAAATTAATGAAAGTTTGAAAAAGAAATTTAAAATAAATAATGGTAAATTTAGTGACACTATTCAGTGTCTCTACAAGAAATATCTTCAAAAATATGTTTTAAAATATTGATAGTTAAAGCTTTGGATGGTCTTGAGTAACATCTACAATATTTTATAATTATGAATAAGGTCCGCTGTATCCGAGGATTAAGTGATAAAACGTGGAGTTAAACGTTTATTTATTCGTTAACAGTAAACGCACCGAGCACAATATGTGACTAGTATACATTGCTTTACAAACATTGCAAATCTGAATTTATTTTGATTTTTCGCAACTTTTACAATAATATGTGCTTAAATGAAGAAATTTATTTAATAATTTCTAATGTAAGCATCTTTATAATTTCAATAATTATAGAATGAAAAATCTGAAACCGGTCATTTGACCGGTCGTGGTACGGTTAGCGTTAATTCTGTGCAGTTCGATTATGCGGCTACATATTGGAGATTCAAAATGTGATTCAGAAGTAGACTGCGGATTTTATGCATTTATGAGAAAAATGGGTGGATGCAATGTTACCTATTAGGTTTGCGGCTAATAAATGTCAGTATTAAAAATATAGCATTCCATTTAAAAATATAGCATTCCATTTAAAAAAACGAAGTTGACCTTCAAATCTCCGAAACGCTTCCAATTACAAAAAAGTATATGAATTACATAATGTATCCCTTCATATCATACAACTTTTCTCGAAAATGTTTTTTCATACAATGTATACTTTGGAAGTTAATGAGGGTGAACAAGTTGCGTGGTCCACCCTGTATAAGTACACGTACTTAAAAGTTTAGAAAGTAACAAAACATTAACGGTAAGATGATTATACTCTTTCTAGATAGTTATGTATGTCATATGTATATAATATATTAGGACAACCTAATATATTATAATAGAGGAAACTAACAGAAGACATTAGCAAAAATAAATTAACAAAAATTTCCAATTTTTCCTTCACAGAATTAAATTAAGTTCAGCGTAAGAGTCCGTTATACTTATTGATCACTTAAAAAACACTCGTAGAAAACTAGCATAGCATAAAGTTCCGGAGTGCATAAGAATCAGGACTATACTGATTACTTTGACAAGGTAACTGTAAATTGTACAACTGCCCGTGATGGAAGATACAAGGGAAGCAATAAATATGAAGTGTAAGAATAAATAATATTATATGCTTTCAACACATGAAAAGTGTCCTCATTCCAATTTCGACCCGTTTCGCACCTGTAAGACATCGTGTCGTTTAAACTGTCATTACGACACTTGTACTACAGTACATTCAAATATCTTTTTATGCATGATTGCTCCGCAAACCTGTAACGACTTATGAATATTTATCTTGTTGGTATTTCCTTAACACATGCATCGACCACCGAACCAGTAACCGTAAAAATTCCACAAAGTCCATTTGTAAGTAACTTATTTGATACGAGAAAAAATTAAAGGTTGTAATTTATTATAATGACTCCTTTTTCACTTCTGCAACTCACAAATCTTAACAGAATGTGGCACACTCAATGCATTATCACCACAATTAATTTTTATATTTAAATTCTATCTTTTTATGTTTACACGTTTTATACACTCTATGTTGTAAAGTAATGAAGGAACACGATATTTGGAAAAGGAGTGGGTCCAAACGCATTTCTTTAAAGGTCCTCCATTTCTTACTTAGATTTAAATAATTTTTTACGTCGTGTTATTCTATTTTTATATTTTGATCTACATGAAAAATGAGGTTTGTATACTACAGTATTATTCATCGATAATCGTCGCCACCACGGGTCCGGCCGGCGACAATTAATGTTCAGATAATACTATTCTTTAGTTGTAGAAAAGGACAGCGAACTTCGAGAGGCCTCGGTCGCCGAGAAGTGTAACATAATACGGGTCGAGTATGTCGGTGTGAAAACAACAATTAACCCAGTGACAAAGCTTCTTTATTTTTTATTATTTGTTAATGGAACTTTCACCAAGATATTCGTGGCATTTTTCTAATGAAAATGATACCAAATAAGATATAATTAAAATGGTATTTACTTGAGTAATGGACGATGAAAGTTTCGGAAAATTATTGTAAATATGATCCGGATTATATCGTGTTTGGTATTACTTTAATCAGAAAAATGTCAAATATATTGGAGAAAGTCTCATAAAAAATAAGTAATAATAAAAAAGTTTTTTTACTCAAGCAAATACAATCGGAATATCTTATTTAGTATCATTTTCATTACAAAAATGCCACGAATATGTTGGTGAAAGTTCCATAAAAAAATAATAAAAAATAAAGAAGTTTTGTCATTGGATTAGCAGTGGTCTCACCGATACATTCGACCTGTATTATATTACACTTCTCGGCGACCTCGGCCTCTCGAGCTTCACGGACCCTCACGGGGTATACCCCGCGGAAGGAGGGATTGTTCTGCGACAATTATCGTTCAGAATTTCACGACAATTAACGATGAATTACTGTATCGATTTTATGGGCTCTTCAGAATATCTCGAAATGCGGTTTTAGCAGATACATTTTTATTCCAGACAATTCTGAAATTATATAAACGACACACGTTTCTGCTAATATAACATTAAAGTATCAGCACCGATTGCATAACACCGATCAAACATTATTTCCTTTTTATCAAACTAATGAGCGTGCAATCAGCTTGTCAATTTACATAGATTCTACGGTAGTAGGTACCTTCAATTTATCGCAAGGTAGAATCAGCGATCACCAGGTCTCGGAACTAAACGAGAAATTACATTGAATGTAAAATTTGCACGTGTACTGTCAGGAAGAATGCCCGATGGATATGAATTCGTGACGGATTCCCTTTATTAGAATCACGTAACGTTCTCATTCTGACAGCGTAACCGTAACACGCTCGAAACGCTGTCAATATTAACACCGTTTCCCCATCGACATGTTGTAACTTGAAACAGGGATGTATTTTTATTCTTGCCAATACACCCGGAAAGGAAAATATCGTTGCACAATCTGACGTGAACAGGACGGTAGAGAAGTGAACTGCACAACCGATGGCAGGATTGCGTTTGTTTTGCAGGTGGTAGTGAGCAGGCACGCAAATTTTTCTTTTGCACAGCTTGCAACATAAGAGTTCCTTGATTAAATGTGTGGATCAGTAGAGTGACGACCGCTTTAATTACTCAGAGGTGGGTAAAATACTATTTCAAAAAATACATAGTAAGTACATAAACTATTTCAAAAACTAAGTCATATTTTATTTCAAACCATACGTGCACTTTTAAAAATAAAAAAAAAACATTTTATTTGATAGAGAATATTATTATATTATTAGAATAATATTATTTCTGAAAATGTTAACCCTTTGCACACGAGTGGTGACGCTGAGTCACTATTTATCTAAAATATTTTTCACATTGTTAAATTTGTTTGTATTTAATAAATTATTAAATATTTAAATATTGTGCGATCAGTTTCATATAAATAAATTGAAAAGAATCTACAAAAAATATTGTAGGTCGCAAGAAATCTTTGGTTTTGGAGCTGAAATAGTTTCGAGTGCAAAGAGTTAATGTACTGGGTGTATTAAAAATAAGTGTAAAGACGGTCGTAGCGTTAGTCTGAAAAGCTTCTTCATATCGCGTAAACATATACGTTATTTGATTAACACATCCAGTTAATATGGCCCGTAGCTGAGTATTTTCAATTGTTCTTTAACATCGATTATAATTGTAACACAAATGAATTGTATAAAAAATTCAACGATATCAAACAATTTAGAATGATGGAGGGCTTTGAATTTCATTTGAATTAATTGGCGAGAAATTGCAGAGCTTTGCACATGGTGATCCATGCAGTAAAATCTATAAGTGTGATTTCTTTACTTCCTGTACGATAATCAATCTCTACATATGTTATACATAATTAAAAACAAAATTAAGACAATATCTGTTGCAATTTCGAAAAAAAAAAAAACAGTTTGTACCTCTTTATCAAGGCTCGCAAGAAACTGTAAAGTAAGGCTGACTTCTTACAAACGAAATACAGTTACCGATGTAGAAAAATCATGTAAATTGGGTTCATTATTGAATATATCGGACGTCGAACTTCTCCAGCTTCTTAATCATACTGTCAGTTAGAAATTCATTAACGAACAAGCAGATCGAACGTCAAGAATTCGCGAGAAATAAGTAAACGGTGAATCTGAATGAAGAAAAACAGCTGGAATCGTGAAGCGATCGAGCTTGCCAGGCTTCGTAGTACATATTATGTAGTAACCTATAGAAATCGTACGGTTCGGCTTCGTCATCGTGGCGAGACCGAGGTTGCGAGCTGTACCGTAAGTTAAATCAGATCTAAAAGGCTACACCAAGAGCCGGGCGAATTCTAAACAAACGCGTATCAATCACGGGCGGCAGATTTCTATGAAACTTTTTGCATGCAGGTTTCGTTCTCGTTTTGTTACGCTTAAACACGGCGGCACGTTTCCGCGCACGTGTACAAGAAACACGTCAAGGATAACAGCTACGGAATCATAACCACCAGTGAATCGCGTCGGTAAAGAAGGAGCTGTAGTTTCGAGGCTAGCAACTCGGTTTCATCCGCATACATACGTATATACATATGTATGTACTCGGAGCTGAATCGTTCTGAATGAAGACGCGATTTCATCTTGCTACCCGTGGACTGTTTATGTCTTCATTATTTCCTGCTTTCGGAGATTTCAATAACTGAGCATCCCAGAACTCGGCTGATGCGTTTGCCATCAACAGTGCTGGATTAACACGTTCAGCGCCATGTCACCCATATCTGGATGACGGAATTATTTATACAGAATTGAAAATTAATTGTTACGTTGGTAGATTGAGTGTACAATATTTCCTTACAATCTGAGGAATAGAAGAGGTTTGAAACAGTAATTAATATCACAGAACTGAACTTCTTAGTTTTTGTTTTATTAAATATATTGCTTTGGTTTTGTGTAATTTTTATGATTGTGGAGTGGGCGCTGAACGTGTTAACTCTTCGACTCGCACGATTTTAAAGAAGGAAAGAAATCCAAGTTGCACAGACTTTTTTGAGAAACGTTCATTTCAATTGTAAGACTATGAGTAACTTTTTGAGGTGGATTAAAATGTATATCCCATTTTTCTTTTTTGAGGGAATGTAACCTGCACATACAACGTGTCTCACGAACTCTGTCCACTTAAATATCTTGGTATTTTCAAACAATACGAGAAACTGTTACTCACAGGAGTTGTAGGGTTTAAGAAACTACATAATAAGATATAAATGGTATTCTTGTAAGTGGAGGCGTAGGGAAGGTATAACAGTCACCTTTGGTTTTTAAATGGAATGTCCAACTTTTTATGCACGATTTCGATGGATTGATGTGCTCCGAGTATAAAAGTACTAAGGTGCATTTGTACTAAATCTTACCGTTGCCGAGATATTTGACTTTCTTCTTTCTATCACTTTCATTGTGGAACCTATTCGAGGATATACAGTCACTCACATTACTATTCGGACAATCTTAAAAAGTCGATAACTTTTTTAATATTGGACCATACGGCTTGGACTTTTTTGATACGTTAGAACAATTAGTTCACTGCATGACACGAAAAAGAAATTTTGAAACGATTGCAATTGGTCGGCATTGCAGAGAAAATACTATAAGTTGTTTTTTACAATTTTTTTATGTGGGTCTATATTGAAAAATTGAAAAATACGTTTTGTAGATCTGTGTCAATACAGTTTGAAAATTTCATCAAAATCGGATGATGTGGAAAAAAAGCGACAGGCGTCGATAGACGTAAGAATCCTTCGATTTATTATACAGTTTTTAAGGCCGAAAGTGGTGAAAAACTGCCATTTTCACCATCTTTAAACGGTTTTAGATCATCGCAACGTTTACCGATTTTTTTGAAATTTTTAGAGTTGTGAAACAGTTATGAAACATTGTGTTCGAATTTCGGCGCACAGGTTCGATCAATGATATCAATTAGCAATTTTGCAAATTATATTACTAATTGTTAATTGCAAAATTGCTAATTTGTATCATTGATCGAATCTGTGCGCCGAAATTCGAACACAATTAATCAAAAATTTCGATCGATAAACACATTTAATAGTTGTGAAACAGTTGTGAAAAACAACTTTTAGTTTTTTCTTTGCAATTTCGACCAATTACAATTTTTTCAAAATTTCCTTTTTGCGTCATGTAGTAAACTAATTGTTCTAAATTCTCAAAAAAAAATCCAAGTCATATGGTCGAACATTAAAAAAGTTATCGACTTTTTAAGAGTGTCCGAATATTAATGGGAGTGACTGTACTACGACAAATAAAAACAGTGAATAATTGAATGTTCAAATTTTCATATAAAACGGAAAAAGTCCCGTAATATTATACTGGCAGAATAATTAGTATAATTTTTTAAAAAAGTAATAATTTAACACTAAACCTACGAAGCACTAGAAGTGAGTGGTACATATTGCCTTATAAACATGACACGATTGTATATATTTAGATCGCGTGATTGTACACATGAGTTTCAGCAAGGGAATTTATCTGATCATTACCCATGAATGCATCTGTAATATTTCAACAATTACATAAAGAAAAATTTTAAACCGGTCATTTTGACTGACGGTGGCAGGTTTACTGTTAAAAATGTTATTTTTTTGTTTTCATTCTTCTGGCTACCTAACAATACCAGAAATAAATAAAAAAAAATACGATTCAACATAAAAACATTAGCAGAAATAGTTTCGACCAGTTAGATTAGGCAAATGCCCTACTGTCGGACGGCAGATTCATTTCACGTGTAAGATGTTTAACGGAAAAAATGAGTGGAGAGGGGAGCTGAGGAGCACGGTCCAAGATACATGTTTGAAATGTATAGCGGTCGAAGAATAATGGCGGACACAAACAACAAAGGGCCAAGAGAGGAACGAACGTACGAATTACGAGCCGGGTCAATTATCCAGCCTGCACGACCGTTAATCCAATTTACGAAATGGCCGGTCACGAGCGTACCACACGCGGCGCGTGCGACGAAAAGGAGTGTGTGCCGCGCGTTTAATCGTGGGTGGAGGAGGCCGAACGCGTTTAATGTATGTACTCGAGAAACGAGAGGGCGTACAAAGTTGCAAAACGCCTCGAGCCAATCATCGGTTCCTGTGTACGTCGCGTGCAAAAAAAAACCCGTGCGGGGGTCCTGCTCCTTCACCCGGAAGAGAATAAAACGAAAGAAGAAATATCGTGGTATGCTGTCAAACACAGCACGAGAGGTTACGTGCTGTTCTTTCGGAAGATAAATAAAACATTAATCCTTCGAAATCATCATTACGATGGTACTTACAGCGAGGACTGTGGAATCGGAGTCAAAGTCGGAAGGAATTTCTGAGTCGGAAAAGATATGCCGACTCCGACTCCGTGTTAGTAAATTTTACAAAAATCAAAAATGTGCTCAAAATAATTGAATGTTGTGGTAAAACTGCTTATACACATATTAAAAATACTACACTTGTATGAAAGTACAAGCAAATATTGAATTTCACTGTTTTTCCTATTCTTAGAACGAAATTCGCATTGCAATTTGTTCTGTAGGAGTAGAAGTGCTACAATTGTAGTGATGTTCATAGGCTTAATTAATGAAGAAATTTCTACATCAATTTCGGAGGATACCCTTCTCATTCTGTATATGTCGATGCCATCACCATGGTATTTGTCATACTCCGATAAATTCGGAGTCGAAGTCGGAGTCGGGATTGTGATTTCCGACTCCGAAGCCCTGCTTACAGTTTCACAAATGTCTCGAACGCTCTTTAATCACTCAATTCAGAATTTACACTAGAACCATCGAGCATGGCTTTTAACCTTTACTGTACACTCGAGGTGTACGACACCCCAACGAAAGTTTAGGTAAAACAAATGACATCTCGCGTCCTCTTTCTGTGATCTTTTCTCTCACTACGTGTAAGTTGTAATTTCAAGAAAAACGCTGTTGACCATTATTTCAGAATGTCCGATGAATATTCGGTAATTTTTGGGACTCAAAATAATAAATACTTTAAACGCAACAGCCGTTTGAAGTTTTTGGGTTGTGTCACACCCCATGTGTACTGTATGAAATTTTATGCGGTGTGTACAGTAAAGGTTAAACATAACAAGACTACATTTATCAAGAGATTGTCCTATTACCTTTTTATATAATACATCTGAATATCTATACAAAAGATTGTTTATAAATATTCATCGATAAAAATTAACTATTGTTGTACTGAATAGACATTGAGAGTATAGGAAAGGAGAATATAGACAAACTACAGAAGAAGGAACACTCAATACAAGATCAAGAAATTCTATCTAAATCGCCTTGGCGAACTTTAATGAATCCATAAAATCGATAGTAATCGAAAAGACTTAAGATATTATCGACGAAAAGCTTAACAAAATGTATAAAATAGTTTAAACACTATCACAAACGCCAAGACTATCCATGCTGTGATAACAAAAATCTGCCGCGCAGAATAATCACGAAAAGCAACGCATGCAGACGTAAAACACTATTGTAAATCTTGTCTTTCCATTAGCTCGAATAAGCTTAATAGAGTATTAACCTTTTGCACTCGGAGCTATTTCAACTAAAAAATCAAACATTTTTCTAACCTAGAATATTCACATTGTAAATAATTTGTTTCATTATATGCGTACGAAACTGATATAGTACCTCATACAATATTTCAATGTTTAGTAATTTATTACATATAAACAAATTTAATCATGTAAACAATATTCTGAATAATGGTGTAACAATTTGTAGCGGCGCCTCAGAGTCGCCATTCGAGTGCTAAGGGTTAAAAGTTTTTAAAACAGCTGTTCGCATAAATACATAATATATCTTCGTCTTATATATAATGCTATATTGTTTTCACAGGAAGAATATCACAATTGAGAATGTCAGGCAGTAAATAATTTCCTTTCAAATGTTTGCATTTTTAAAAATTTTCTTTAATTCCTGGTAAAAATCAAAATTAACAATTAATGCACATACAAGCATTGTTTCAACAAGTGAGGCTTGAATTCAATTCATGAATTTCTAAAATTCATCTTAACAAAAACGATGTCTGCAACATCAGAATTTGATGTTTTGAGGCACCAAAATTTATTAACTGAACCCTGTATTTTTTTCTAATAATAATCGACAAATAGAGGAGAGAAAATTCAATAAAGATTTTCTTTGAAGAGAAGAACCATTAATTATTATCAGATCACTATAAAATATTCTGATTAACAAAACCAGAACACTGCTAGACGCCAATTCGGTACTTTCTTGTACGTGTCGTTGGTAGCTGTAATTAAACAGTTATTTAAATCGAATCTGACCCGAGCTAACTCTAATCGAACCTAACCCGAAGTCTGACCTAATCTAACCTCAATTGAAATCTAATTTTAACTCTAGACTCAAAACTGGTATTGTTGGAATCCACTCGACGAGTATTGTTAGAATCGATGGATGCGGTCAAATATCGTTATTAATTAAGCAGAGCTCACATATTATTATATCATCAACAAGCTGCGGATTTGTTTGTAAAATAAAAATTGTCTGCACTAATTGGAAGATACAGGAGCTATATGTATAGACATTTATTTATTTTTAAAATAGTGTTAGTAAGTTGAAAATAACACAACAGTATCTTTAATTTCTTTAAATGTTTTTACTGTTTTGCATTTGATCTATTCAGTTTTGTCATAAATGTATAAACTCCGCAGTATAGTTATCGATTTATTTCTGTGGAATCGGTCTTCGCTGATAACGTAAGATATTTCCTTCAAACTTGTGAACTGTTCGCAATTTTCTGTATCAAATGTTTATCGACATAGAGTCTACATAGCAAACATTAATTTCGCTCGGCACGATATCGGTGATAAACGTTTAAGCTTGGAAGGATACTAGATCCAGCAATTTTTAATATCATGGGGAATAGCCGAGGACATAATCACACCTACCGTTTTATCTGTTCCGTATATTTGAGCAAGCATGAAAGATTAGATAAAGAATATTATACTGCGTTGTCGAGATTTATATCAGTGTTACTGAAATGATATTTACACTATTTCGAACAATATGACTTTATAAATATATAAAATGGAACGAAGGGTTACCCCTATTTTAACTCAGAATATCAAAATCGTCATGTAGGTACTCAATTTGCGGTAATTCAAGTAAATGAATAGCTGTTGCGTTGGGGATATTCGAACTACTGATGTGTCTACAAGAAATATCTTCAACAATACATTTCTAAAAATTATTAATTAAAGCTGTGGACGGTCCTATGCAATCATCAATTATTCAGTTGTAAAAATGGTCCGCCGTCCAAGGGTTAACGAGCTAGAAAAAGGAGCTTCGAACCGTTTATTTTATCCTGATCAAAATTTCTTCGCCTTCAGAATGAGAGATTAAATTTTTAAGCAACTAAGATTAAATGTATCATGAGAAAATTTTATATTGCATTATATTAACGAGGCACCTATTGTTTCGTTTTTAATGAATGTATAAATTTGTTGAATCCACACAGACATGGTTCTATTTACAGTGGATCCAAAAAGCAATATTTAAACGTCAGATTTCCGATTCTCGAAAAATGGAGGATACTGAAATTGTGATCATTTCGTTAAAACAAATTATTAGGTATTTTTCAGTTTATCTTAAAAATAAGGGTCCAGCGTAAAATCGAACTATATCACGTGATAGAGCAGACTTTTATCTTGAAGAAATCCCCTTTAAAGTTTGCAATATCGACGACCCTTATTTATTAAGATAAACTGAAAAATACCCTCAAAAATTGGTACAAAAGTGCTGTCTCTCCATCTTTAATGATTGTTTAAACATGTTTAAACATTCATAATGTATTAATACTGGATATCACTGTATTCGGGAAAGTTTACAGAATCTTTTCCTGCAAAGAACAATTCAATATCTTTTACAATAACATCACCATATTTGTGCAAATTTGACACATATGTCTTTTTGTCAAAATTGAATTTCTCGAAAACTGTGCGTCCAGGGGAAAAATGAAGGACAGATTCGGAATCAGCGTAAGAAACTCTATAAGAACTGCATAGTAAAAATCGAAACGTTTTTTGGCTGTTGGACAGAGTTATCGATTCCTAGACTGATGATTTCATGCATTTTTTGTATTTATGACAAAATGAATAGGTGTAATTTAAAACAGTAAAAATATTAGAAGAATTTAAAACAGTAAAAATATTAGAAGAATTTAAAACAGTAAAAATATTAGAAGAATTTAAAACAGTAAAAATATTAGAAGAATGTAAAACAGTAAAAATATCTGAAGAATTTAAAACAGTAAAAATATTAGAAGAATTTAAAACAGTAAAAATATTAGAAGAATTTAAAACAGTAGAAATATTAGAAGAATTTAAAAAAATTGTTATAATATTTTCAACATATTAAACATATCAAGAAAGAAAATAAATTTTTATTTCACTGCAGTTTGTTGCAATTCAGGTAGAACATTCTTATTTTGCATAAAGATCCGCTGGGTATTAATTCCTTTATTTGTACGTACAATTATTGTGGTCGTAGTTATGTAGTATACAAGTAGCGTTTTCAAATTGCACAATTAAATTGTAGCCTATTAATTTCAAATTAAATGAATATGATCATGAACGAATTATTTTCGAAAATATTCAATGGGGATTCGCATACTAATTCATTGTAATATAAATACGACTCACGTTTTCAAAATTGCCCCAGTAGAACGAAGTCCGCAGTTCCGTACTCCAAATTCACAGTAAATCGCATTCTCACCAAAACTGTACGAAGATATCAAACACTTTTCCTTACAAATATTGTCGACACGTAAATGACAACCGTAATACACAACGTGCGAAATACAACGACGACACTATCGAAGAAAACTCGAGAAAACGAACATTTAGAGAAACAAAAAGATTAACTAAAAATATTAGATACTGGAGCAAGTTCGAGACGACAGCGACATTGATTTTTCTTGAGAAAGACTGGTGAAACACTCGATTAGATCTTTCAATGTCACTCGAACGTGACGGAACACGAGATCATCGCCGCGACACAACTTCTCCGACAAGAGACGGACGATGACTGAGAATTTAATTATTTCGTATTTCAGAGATCCCCCACTCGGCGGGTTACGACTGCGCAGTGACCGCCTCTTAGTTAGTTTCTTCCAGCAGCAACGTGCATTCACTGAACAGCTCTGATATCTCCGCAACCTTCGATTATTCGCGATTTTCCTTACATTCACTTTGAAAATATACTTGCAATACAGGGGGGAAAAAAAGTATCCGTACACCTTTATAAATCAAATAACTTTTTTAAAATTAGACCAAACGACGTCAGTTCTTTTGAGATGTTAAAAGGATTGGTTTACTAGGTAAGGAATTTTGTCCGTATGTAATCACATTTAAATGTTTGTAACTCATAACAACGTAAACCGATTTCGATGAAACTTTGTACATGTACATAACGTACTTAGACCTATAAAGGGCGCCTTTTAAATTTTCATTACAGGCACAGATAAAAAAGTTAAAAATCCTGATCATTACTATTTTCGTCACAATTCCGACCAATAGCAACTTTTAGAAAGAACTTATTTACACGCGAAAATAATTGAAGTCGTTTGACCCAATTTTAAAAAAGTTATTCATATGCACTGCAATTTTCCATATAAGAAATATAGCGAAAAATGTCTAATCACTTTATGACGAATATTTCAAACAATATTTATAGTTATTGCAGTTATAACTACAACTGTAGTAAATTATTTGGTCCGTAGAATTATAATTAGAATTGTAGTAACGTATTGCTTATTGTAATAATGATAAATTGGAATTTATATTTACTCAAAATAATATAAAAACGTATTTTATACAGTCAGCTGCAATAATATTCGAACACTCTTAAAAAGACGATAACTTTTTAAATATTGGACCATATGACATGGATTTTTTTGAAATGTTAGAACAAATAGTTTACCTTAGAGGAAATTGCTATATGAGATATTGTTGTGTCTTCTGTTTCACATGAGCGACGAGATATATGACGCGAGAAAGAAATTTTGAAGAAATTGCAATTGGTCGAAACGTCAGAGAAATTACTAAAAGTTTTTAAATTTTTAAAAAACTTTTTTATGTGGACCTACATAATGGAAAATTTAAAAACTAAGATTTGTAAATCTGTATGTGTTATGTACATATGTATATTTTAAAAATTTCATCGAAATCGGTTGACGAGGGACAAGAGAATGAGCATCGAAATATGTATGAAACCTTAGATTTATTACAGTTAGATGTCGAAAATCGTGAAAAACTGCAATTTTACTACCTTTAAACTTATTATTTATTGCCTTAAACCAAATAAATTTTATATAGCATATAGAATGCATAAACAATTTGAATACAGAAAACAATAGATAGTATAGATAGTATATTACTATCATATACCTTAACGTGTAACTTAAAGTTAATTTACATAGGTACTGTTAGTTTAGCTACCTGGTTGAAATTCAATTTTAATTGAACACAGCTTAATAGAATCAAAAATAATTTTCAGTCCTTTGATATCTGGACCACAAAGGAAGGACAATAGTTGATTGCTTACGTTGACCGATTTTGATTCAATTTTCCGAATATATATAATTGATACAGATCTACAAAACGTATTTTTTTTTAATTTTCAATATAAGCCCACATAAAAACTTGCAATTTTTTCTTTTTTACGTCGTACAGTAAATTAATTATATTTTAACTTCGAAAAAGATCCAAGTCATATGGCCCAATATTAGAAACGTTATGTAGGTTTCCATTTCTAACATTTGCATTGCTGCATCAGTTTTGATATGGATGGAATTTACATAATAAAAAACATAGTAAAAAATACCTTATAGTACTAATATTTCAAATTTTAATGACAACTATAACAAATTGTATTGTTTGTTATATTTACAGTGGGTGATCAAATTATTAGTTGCAGTATGAAAACCAGATTTTTCATTCTTAAGATTTTATACGCAAACATCTACATTTTTGCAATTTTTCTTATATTTGTATGTGGAATAGACTAATAGTTTCTAATCTGAAAAAAGTATTGTTATAAAGCAATTCAATATCTGAATAATTAATTCGACATAGTACTGCTAAAATTCCCTTTCTGTAGAATATTAGATTTTCTCTGACTCAAGTTTTTAAATTTACTTTCCGATGATGATGCACTTAATTTCAATAGGTCACGAACATGGAACCTTGCATGCAATCTTGCATGCAAGCGTTACAATCCTGTCATAGTAACTTGAGCGACGTTCATTATAGAATTTTTCGAATTTCCGAAAACTGCTAATCATTTATTAGTGTTCTGACAATTAGACTGCACACTCATGCAGTAACATTGGAACTTATAATTTTAATGAGATGCTACTTATTGAATGAAAGAAAATATAATTTAATTAACATATTATATTCGTTTCGGACAAAGTTTTCTTCTTTCTCTGATTTTCATACAATTACTTCTCAAAATAGAAAATTGCATAAATAGCCACAGTTCATATTCAAGAAAAAAAATTAATTACATTAAGATTCTATATATTAGGGCACGTTAAATTAAAATTTATTGAAATAGTGTGCATGACAAATATATTAAATTAAAATATAATAAACTTTGAAGCAAAATTTTGAGATTTATGTACTTTTATTTTATATGTCTATCATTATTTCTAATTCATACCTTCAGCATGACCAGAATTTGTTGTGTAGGTGACCTTAATGATGAAATACAGATCTTCTACCATTTTTCAAAGGCAAAAATCTCTGTATTGAATCTCTACAGAAATTGATTAATCCTAGCCAGCCACACAGCGGATTTAAAGCACAGCATCCTCTAAGTTGAAAAAACACTAACTAATTAATCCTCTACCAAACTAAAATAAGATCATAACCTCCAGCTCATAAATTCAATGAAATAGTCTGACGACTAGGTAACTATCACGATACAACACCTTGCACCGGATGCAATGTAAATCCCGTGTCAGCGCGCACGAAACTTATCAAGCCTCGATACGTATCCCCTTGTAAAACGAGAGGAACAAATCTCGAGCAGAATCGAGCGGCGTGCTTCGATACGAAATCGACGCACAGTGGGCCGTTTGTATAAAATAGGTGAATTTAATTAATAAATTTTCATGTTTCTTCAACTCATTTGTTAAATAAATAATATCCCGAGTGTTAATGCCACGTTCTCTTCCTAAACGAATATTTTCTTGCTAATTAAGAATGGATTCTTATAGTACAGGAATTTGCCTGTTTGTATTAAAAAACTTCCACATTTTTACCTCCGACTAATGTCGTAATTCACTATTACACTATCACATAAAGTAATATTCGATATTTCTTATATTGGACTAGGATAGGAATGTTGTAATTTTTTTTTTTTGGTACGGTTAGGTATATCAAAAGTCTTCCATTATTACGTTTAGGAAACACTACTGTTGAGACGAATTCAAATTTTAGCAACCTGCAGTTGTAACCGTGAGACAACTTTTTGTTTCAGGAAGCAATTTCGTAATAAGTAGACAAGAAATGTTTTAACGAGTTGAGAGAAGAGAGTATGATGCAACTAATAATAGTTTTAATAAAAATTACAATGCTGATTTTTGTTCAAATTACGCTTTTGTGTAATTTTTAGTGTCTATTCATTTAAAATATGTTTAGGTGTGACGAATTCAAAGTTTTGCAACCAGTAGCTGTAACCGTGAGATAACTTTTCGTTTAAGGAAGCAATTTCGTAATAAGTAGACAAGAAATGTTTTAACGAGTTGAGAGAAGAGGGTGTGATACAGCTAATAGTAGTTTTAATAAAAATTTCAATGCTGATTTTTGTTCAAATTACTCTTTTGTGTAATTTTAAGTCTCTATTTATTTAAAATATGTTTAGGTGTGACGAATTCAAATTTTAGCAACCTGCAGCTATAACCGTGAGACAACTTTTTGTTTAAGGAAGCAATTTCGTAATAAGTAGACAAGAAATGTTTTAACGAGTTGAGAGAAGAGGGTGTGATGCAACTAATAATAGTTTTAATAAAAATTTCAATGCTGATTTTTGTTCAAATTACTCTTTTGTGTAATTTTAAGTCTCTATTTATTTAAAATATGTTTAGGTGTGACGAATTCAAATTTTAGCAACCTGCAGCTGTAACCGTGAGACAACTTTTTGTTTCAGGAAGCAATTTCGTAATAAGTAGACAAGAGATGTTTTAATTTTAAACTAATAATAGTTTTAATAATAATTTCAATACTAGTTTTTGTTCAAATTACGCTTTTGTGCAATTTTAATTCATTTAAAATATGTATAGGCGTGTCAAAGCCACAAACAGTAAAAATTGTAGCTTTCGTTACCATTAACTCTTTAACTATTTACTTCTGAGCATATGACCATAAGACATTAATAGCTTACAATCACATTTTAGATGAATTAGCAATGAAAATTCTTTTAGATTGGAACACTCCCTATAAGGGTGGTTTTATAAATACAGATTCTGATTCTAGCAAATAAGTAATACCAGAATTAGATTATACGACCCCAGAAAGCCTTGAAACCGTTTCTAATTAAGAATGTATTTATAATTAACAGAGAAATGAATTTTTACAGCTTTTGATGACTCACTGTGCGACGGTCTACACAGGAATTGCAATCTAGACGCGACGTGGAGCAAATTGCTCGGGGAACGAAAAGATACGGTGGAGAAAGACGGAAAAATGTCGGGCCAACGTTTCATAACGTGCGAACATTCGCTGGGGCGGATAGAACAACCGGTGCACCCATGTTGGGACATAAAGTGAAAAGTCCGGCGTGCGTTTCGTGCATGCATTTACACGTAATGCACGTGTTACACTGAAACTAGACACGCCAGAGAACAGATAGGGGTTGCCAAAGATCGTGCAAAACGATCTACGACGACCGAGTCGCACGATCGGCACCCAGACAATGTAATCGGGACGATAAACTCGATAACTTGTCATGAAAGTTTCCAGATCGACCCGTGATGGCGGTGAATGAATTAATTACAAGTAATTACAAGCTACATTTACGTAACGAGCTGGCCTGCTGGGACGATCTTATCGTTAAAGTACGATCGATCTATGATTGATTCATGGATTTCTTACTTGTCCAACTTCAACCCCTAGTATCATTTCATTTTTTTTTATTCTCAATACTGTAGGGCGTGGCAAATGCGGTCAGATTTATTTCAACGAATTACTAAATAGTACATAGACAGGAATTTTCCCTCCTTGTTGGAGTTCAGATAGAAAGTCTTGATTATTTGCAATTGCATGAGAAAATTTTTCAAAATAAATCATTATAAGGATAGACAAAATTTTGATAACAAAATTATTTTCGTACAAGATTTTGCGATGGTTAATGTTTGTTTTTAAATAGAATCATGAGCCTACTTATATTTTTGTAATGGTTGCATTGAAGTCGGTTAAAAAAATAAATTCAATCATGTGTAATAGTTGAGCTTTTAACTAGTAATATTGATTGACTTTCACATTTTGTAAAAATCTAACACTGACAAGGAGAAGACGCGGTGGTCATGGGGTCTCAGATTTTCTCGAAACTTTGCATATTGATAGATTCCGTTCTCCTGTTTATGAAAATGTAGCATTATAGGCATCGATACTAAACAACTTTTGAGATCCGTTAAGATTGATGAAGTTAGTGTTTCTTTCATATTACGTTCCTTTTCAATAAAATTTTTATATTTCGTTTCCTATAGATATTATGAGTGTATTTTTCATGTGCAAAATACAGTTAATTAAAATGGATAAACTGAACAGAAGAAAAATGGAAGAAAAGGAAAAAGGGATTTGAACACTGGCCTTCCCGGTAATGAATCTAGTACGTTACCATTACGCCGTTTGGCACTTGACAAAAACTTCAACTAAAACTGTATTTAACGGTTTAACGGGTATAATGAAATTTAAATTGTAAATATTTCAAAAATTATTGAGTATCGACGCCTATAATGCTATATTTTCATAAACAGGAGAACGAAATCTACCAGTATGCAAAGTTTCGACAAAATCTAAGACCCGATGACCGCGTCATCTCCTTGTGAGAGGAAAACCCGCTATCATTACATGAAGCAGTTAAGGATAGTATAACTTTATCCTTAGAAGTACCAAATCTGTCTATATGATTTGCATTTCAAAGCAACTTTGCATGCGACAGTAGCATATGTTTGTAGTAAATAAATATTTGAATAATGATGTACTTTTCTTTTATTCCGAGATAAATGAATTTCTTCAAACTACCACTTTTTTAATTTAAAAAAAATGGATCCTTCGTGATGCAAAGGAATCTTATAATATTATAATATTTTACTACGGTATGTATTGTATTATTTATGTATTATCGTTGTATTTATTGTATATTTCTTTTATTTCGTGTATTATAGTATCATACATAGAGAAGTATATTTTATCATATTTACAAAAACTGATTCGGTCGTCAATACTTTTTGAAATGATTGTTATTAGTGGACTGTCAACCAATTCTTTATATCGCCTGAACTAAAAAACGACAGAACAATTAATTATTACCGTTACTTGACTCGGTACCTTTTATTCTAAACGTCTCCCGAAATCATAGAACCTACATCGTTACACGTTTCGTCAATTCGCGCAAGAAATTAAAAACCAGTTATTTCCGCTGTTTCAGTAATTCTGAACGCAAATGAGGCCACCCAGTATGTAAAACAGTAAGAAAGCCAGGCTAACGAAGGTTCGCGTACAGTTCCACAGTCTAATATCGTTAATCGTAACGGTTAAAAATAATTAAATCGCATACCCAATCGAGCAGAGAGAACGCGATTGAGTGTATGAGTTCGATAAACCGTAATTAATGCGCGCGAATTGACTTCCGAGTGCGGAATCGAACGAACGAATCGAGAATAGACGAATGTGGGTCGTCGAAATTTTTTTTTTTTTAGAACGTCGTTGCGTACACCACATGCGCCTTGATCAGTCACGTGCTGCCCGGCTAATATAAATGTAATTATGCACGCGGTGTATTGTCCACTTTACTTTTGGGTCGTATGAACCGGAAGTCATAACCAACGCACGATCACGGAATTTCAAACGAGTCGACCCGTTTCGTTCGGGTCATTTTCTAATCAAATTTTCTATCAGCATTTCCTGAATGTGATTGCGTTCATAACATGGCTATTTAGTCCGTGTCATCAATGGAGTATTGAATTAAAACGAAATACAGTAGAATTCCGATAATTATTTTATCCGAACATGTTTGCCTCTTCCTGCTTATGTATAAGTCTGACGACACGAATAAATTGTGGAAATTAACATCCATAGTTGGTGATTTAGAAAATTTTCTAGAATAACTTTGTCAAAATTATTTGGTAATTATTGCGAAAGGGTCATTATACTCCGATTTTAATGAAATTTTAATATGTTATGCAGCAACACATTTTGAACAACTTTTTCCTTTTCCAATATAGGGGGTCGCTTTTGGTTTTCGAGATATTCGCAAAAAACTATTGCTAATACTGCATTGAATTTTCTCTCTTGGATTTTCCTGACGGCCGGCCCTCCCCCCCCCCCCCCCCGCAACCTAACCACAACTGATTCTATCCACATGATTTTTCCATTACTAAATCAAATTCTGGATGACAGCTACAATGCAAAGAATATGCGAATAGTATGAGTGTGGTTAGATCGCGGAGGGGGGGCCGTTGGGCCGGCCCGACCACGCATACGAAAATTCAGGAGTAGTCTTTCAAAATTAAAAACTCACCCTATATAGAGTGAAACCCTGTTTTTTCTCTCATCTCCACAACTTGTTTACAAAAAAAGAAGTAAACATACCCAGCGGAGCAGCCTTACGTTGCCACGGAGCGTGCAACATTACGGAAAATTTAATACAGTATTAGCAATAGTTTTTTGCGAATATCTCGAAAACCAAAAGCGACCTCCCCCCTATATTGGAAAAGAAAAAAAGTTGTTAAAAATATCGAAATTTATAACATATTTAAATTTTATCAAAATCGGTGTATAGTGACCCTTTCGCAATAATTACCAATTTTTTAATACCCTTCATTCAACACTCTTGAGCCTCTTTTCCTACGAGTCATAAAAATGCCGCTTTACTAGTAGCGAATGCCGAAAACGTAATCAAAACCTTAAAACTGATCTTTCTCGTGGAGTCATTTTAACCGCTATTTAGGATACTTTATTGATGGTCTTGTAGTGGGGTGAACGTGAAAATGGTCACATTTTTATACCTGAGTGACAATTTCGGCGTAAACATCAGTCGAACAGTTGTCGCCAAGGTGAGCAGAAGTGTGTGAGCCAAGGTGAGTATTCAGTGTAAAGTGCATAACTTTTATTAAGAAGTATTATATTCAATTCTGTGAAATGGATGCTGTTTGTGGAAGTAGGTGGAATGTTTTTTAATACTAATGTGTTAAATATTGTTAATCATCAAACGTATAAGTTAGTAACAAAATAATTTAAAATGTAATTAAGTAATATCAACAATGACAGACAAGCCCATATAGCTGATAATTAGACTGCGGATCTTTATGCAGAATAAAAATTGTTTGCTTCGATTACAATGAGCTGGAACCAAACCGAAATTTCATTGTTTCTTCAATCGTTTTAATAAGCTGATATTAATACATTAAAAGCGTTATATTCTTTTAATCTGTCTCTTGCTTTAAATTGTACATACTCATTTTTACTATAATTGCATAAAATCCGCAGTGTACTGAGAATAATTCTCACAGCAATTTTTAAGAAGAATTGAGTAACCCAATATTACAGGAACTTCAACTTTGGACTCGCATATCTCTGACAGCATTGAACTTTACGTATTGCAATTATCGGCGAAACATGCGATGTTAGTTTATAAATAAAGTACGCTATACAAATTTTCCAAATTTGGAAAAAAGTTTCTCCTACTTTTGTCCACGGATTCGAACGTATTTCGAATCTTCAACTTTGGACTCGCATATCTCTGACATCATTGAACTTTACGTATTGCAATTAACGGCGAAACATACGCTGTTAGTTTATAAATAAAGTACGCTATACAAATTTTCCAAATTTGGAAAAAAGTTTTTTCTACTTTTATCCACGGATTCGGACGTATTTCGAATCTTCAACTTTGGACTCGCATATCTCTGACATCATTGAACTTTACGTATTGCAATTAACGGCGAAACATACGCTGTTAGTTTATAAATAAAGTACGCTATACAAATTTTCCAAACTTGGAAAAAAGTTTTTTCTACTTTTATCCACGGATTCGGACGTATTTCGAATCTTCAACTTTGGACTCGCATATCTCTGACATCATTGAACTTTACGTATTGCAATTAACGGCGAAACATACGCTGTTAGTTTATAAATAAAGTACGCTATACAAATTTTCCAAATTCGGAAAATAGTTTTTTCTACTTTTATCCACGGATTCGGACGTATTCGCCACTGTGCGGCGCGATGCGACATTACGATAAAATATTCCCTTGGTAATAATTAGACACGACAAGGCTCGGAGGAGCGACGTTCCTCAGGCACAATTGAGAGTGAGAAACGCGTGACATGACACGGGCGAAAAAGAGAGGACTCGGATGAGAAATTGCGTACAGTGTGTACTGCGAAACAGGTACCGTTATTTGCATCGTGTCGGAAACGGTTTCACATTCCGCCACGATTGTATTTCATCGTGAGTTAATATTCGAATATTAAATTCTGATAATTAGTTTTGATGCTAGTCGCCGGTAAACACAATGCGGCACATCGGTATTTCGCTTAACAACATGCTATTTTCATTGCCCCCCTGGCTTCGGGAGTCCGCAGGTCGGTATGTGTTCTCAGTACACGCGACGCTCGTTAAACAAAACGCATGTTCCGATGCTTGCGACAACAATTAACGACAAGGAACACGCGACAACCCGTCATGGTGGAAAAGAGAGACTGGAGAGGGGCGTTGGAAAATTGTAGACGAGCCATGACGGAGAGGACGAGGTGAAAATGCTGCCTGTCGTCATTACTTTGCATAAGAATTCCACGCGTTTACGCGTTCGATGAATTTACCGTATGCGAAAACTTCGGGACCGAAGTGTCACTTACATGTATTGTGTACAGAAACTGATCCTTGATCTCTTGCTGCTATCATAAAATTTATTAACTACTGGGAGAAGCTCGCAGACACAGAACACAACGGTTTATTTACAATAGTTAAATAACTATCAGTCTTTGGATGTACATAGAGCACAGACCACATTTAATAGTCGGTAGGTCTAGTGTAAAAAAAAATTCTAGTGTAAAAAGAATGGTGCAAGCCACGTGTACTACCGATAGTACACGCGTTCAAAACATATACATTTTTATAGCGAGTGTTTACTTCATGTAAAGATAGAACATGATGTCGAAACTAGTACGTAGAGGCTAACTCTTTATCGATCTATAATATAATGAAATAGTTTATGATAATATATCAGTCTATAATCAAAACATCAAATAATCTGAATGGAAAAATCGGGAAAATCGATTCAGCACGAAACGTGTTATAAATGCTCCAATACCTGCATGTTTCGAAATCCCTTACGATCGAAATGAATGAAGACATAACAAAAGATATATGTAGCAAATCTTCAAGATCTCTTTTTATAACTACGACGCAATGGACAGAATTTGATAGTTTAAATTCACAAAAAAATAATCGCGAGATAAATGTTTCGTTTACGCAACGTCGGGTTCTAATGGGTTAAGCGGCACCGGTGAATATGAGACACGCGTGACACACGCGTGGCGGCTAGAACGAAAAAGAGTAACGGACCCATTGGTACTATAGTAGAACAAGTATCTTGCGGTATGCTCGTAGACTGCGCCGGTGAAAAGAGGTTATTAGATGCAGAACGTCGTGTCGTAATAAATGCCCGACTCATAAATACGGCGGCCAGCGACGCAGTCACGTCGCGGAGGTCGTTTCCATGTCGTCTAAATTCCTGCGGCACGAGGAGGAATGCTTGTGCATTCGACAGTTGCACTTGAATCAGGAAATTGTCGTTCCGAAAGCGTGGAATTCCGCCTACGAGAGGGAACAAGGAACGTTGCCCTGTCATGTGGCTCACACGCGAAACTATTCCCGGGAAAATGAATTGTGTCTTCTAACACGGTGTCCCGTTAACAAGAACGTCTCTATATCGATAGAGCACAATGTTCTTGCGAGACACGCGCACCATAGAAATTTCATACATAGAGTGAAGATCAAAAGTGTATCAACTCCATTTGATACAGAATAACTGTTTTAAAATTAGACCACATGGCCTAAGTGTTCTTGAGAAGTTGGAAGGATTAGTTTATTAGATGATGCGTAACAAAATTTTTGAAACAATTGCGTTTGGTTGGAATCGCGATAAAAATAGTAAAAGTTGATTTTTACAACTTCTTTTTCTGGGCCTGTATTGAAAATTTAAAAAATGTGTCTTATAGACTCGAAAAATTTCATAGACATTGGTTAATTGGTTTATAACTCATAAATATCCCAATATCGATGAAATTATCAGCATGTAGATAATTTATTTGAGTCTATAAAACGTATTTTTTAAATTTTCAATACAGGCCCAGAAAAAGAAGTTGTAAAAATCAATACGTTTTATAGACTCAAATAAATTATCTACATGCTGATAATTTCATCGATATTGGGATATTTATGAGTTATAAACCAATTAACCAATGTCTATGAAATTTTTCGAGTCTATAAGACACATTTTTTAAATTTTCAATACAAGCCTAGATAAAAAGGTTGTAAAAATCAACTTTTACTGTTTTCTTCGTGATTCCGAACAAACTTTTTTCAGAAATTATTTTACGCATCATCTAAGGAACTAATCCTTATAACTTCTTTAAAAAAAGTCATTTGGTCTAATTTTAAAAAAGTTATTCTGTTTCAAATGGAGTTCATACACTTTTTCTCTTCACTGTATCATAGAAATAATAATAACCTCGATGATTTCTGTTATTCAATCATTTTGCTCCCATTGGTTCTTACAGAGAGGTTCTTGAAAAGCTCAAATATTCTAAGTGCATAAAAAGAAGAGAGAGAGAGAGAGAGAGAGAGATGCTCGCATGATATGTACACACGACACATTTAATATGTAACAAAAAAATAATAATAAACTTGACGATTTTTATAATGGAATCGTTTTGATTCTATTCGTTCTGGCGGAGTGGTTCTAGACAATCTCAAATATACTAGGCACATGCAGAGGAGCCTGGGGGATATCGTGGGCTTCAACTATCATTTCAAGTGCACAATTTTATGGTACAGGGAATGTACTTTCTGATAACCTTGAAATATGATAAGATAAAATGCAGTCGCACATCTGGTCAGCAGGTTTTGACACCTCCATGCGTTCGCTGTGGGTGCATTACTGGATTATCATTTTCCGCGTTATCGAGCTATTCCGCAAATTTTTCAGGCCAAAGTAAACTACACGAAGAGTTGGAAATCTAATCGTGCGAGATGCTCGAGTCCATTGCAGGGGTGGACCATATACACGTTTTATAATCTAAGGAAGTAAGAATGCTGTGTCAACTGACTTTTACAGCCGGATGCAATCTCAGGAATTTATAGTATTAACTCGGTCATAAATTTTCCGTAGAGTTTCAATTATAATATTCTATTTTAATCTTACGAGAAAGTATTCTTTAGTTTACACGCCTGTAGAAGTGACCCATTATAAAGACGTAAGAGATAGTGAACGTCTAGAAAATCGGCTTACAATTCAGAAGGCTTTTGGATTGATAGTATTTCTTTTTATAAAAACCAGAATGAGGATCAGGCTCAATTTATCATATAGAAAATTCCTTATAGTAAGTATTAGAGTATACATGTCATTAATATTTGTTAGTATTGCAAAGTTTCTTATATTTTAAAAATGTGCACACACTATGAATGCATAAAGATCCGCAGTCTAGTAATAAATATAAAGATTCTTACATATTTCGGAGCCTCTCGTTTTATTTACACATCAACCGATATCGATTTTTCAGAGTATATACATGGTGTCCTAGACCACCTGTCCACCCCTATTACATTGGTGGAGAGTGATTTTTATTGAAAACTAAAAAAATTTTAGTAACTAATTCGAGTACGCTCTATCGAATGGCGGTATTGCAATTTACGGTACTAACCGGAAATAGGATTTTCAGACCGGAAGTCGTTTTTTTTAATGGGACCTGCAATTTATTATTGCACCTTCGGATTGTACGCAAAAAAATATAAAACATATTTCTCGAAAATGCCTCCCTTAGACCGAAAATAATGTCCAATGTATGAATTCACATTTTTCAAATTAAAGGTGTAATTTTGAATAATCTATTTGCACAAGTTTCAGGACAGACATTAAAGGTAATACCTTCTTTTAAATAAATTAATAAACAGATTAAAAGAAATAAACTATGGGAATAAACAAAAGAATTACAAGGATTAATTTGGCAAATATAGGTACACTAAATAAATAGGTATCTAATATTGATTCACGTAACTAGAATAAACGAGTGTAAATAGAAAAGGGTTTGAATTTCGACAAAAGTGTTTGAGGCGAATCTTTTATATTTTTTTGCGTACAATCCGCATGTGCAATAAAAAATACACTGTACCATCAAAAATAACTACTTCCAATTTAAAAATCCTATTTCCGGTTCGTACCGGAAATTACGACTACAACAATTCGATAGAGCGTACTCGAATTAGTTACTAAAATGTTTTTAGTTTTCAATAAAAATCACTCTCCACCATTTTAATGGTCTAGGACACTCTGTATAATTCGCACAAATCTGCAAAACATTGTTTAAATTTTCAATATAGACCCACGTAAAAAAGTTGTGACAAACAATTTTTCTTTGCAATTTTCTCAAAACTTCTTTTTCCCGTCATATACTAAACTAATTGTTCTAACTTGTAAACAAATATCTAAGTCATATGATCCAATATTAAAAAAGTTATTGTCTTTTTAAAAGTGTCCTAATATTACTGTGTCAGAACGCAACTCCTGTTTCGTGCAGTCGATGCAGAATATTGTTATTTCGCACAAAGATCAACATTCGACTAATGAGAATCGCTGTACATACACCGGTAGATCGAATTACGTATGCGATTCTCGCGCACCGCGAACACGTACTTCTCAAGTTCGGATTCTCCCGTGATAATCACAACATTACGTACGGTATTACCAAAAGAAGACGTAATACGGGATCACGCTAAAAAAAAAATAGTAGCGTGAGACGTTCGATTTTCGGTTTGCGAAACGGAAGACAATGCTGCATTGTCGACCGTGTTGTTCTCTCGCGTGCGGAACGTGATCACGGTGGAACCGTTTTGGAACGCATAAAAAATTCTTGTCACTATTCCGGCCGAATGTGCGATGTTTTGAGAAACGTTACGGTCGGACAACAATGGGACACGGTCGTTGCGTAATGCGACAGAGAACGGGTTATTTCGCCCTATTCCTCAAGATTCGTGACAATAGCACGTTGCGCCGTCACCAGGTCACAGACGATGTCCTGTCTCATGAGCGTGTGTACAATGACGAACCGACGAGGAATTCCTCGAGGAGTAAATAGGCTTCCTGGCTCGCGAATCCCACGAGGTATTCTGTTAACGAACGCGTGCTCCGCCCCCTTACCCGAATATCGTCACAATGGGACTATGTACGGGGTGTTCGCGAAATTCCTAGCAAGCTAATTCCCTCATTTTGTTTATCAACCATTTGCACTCAAAGTTATTTCGACATCACAATCAAGACAATCTTCCTAATTAACAAATTTCCGTTACGTATCGCATACTTGTGACAAAACCCGAATACTCAAACAAGTATATTCAGTGTATAAAGTATTAGTACACACTTTAAAAACAAATAACTTTTTTAAAATTGGATCAAACGACTTGAGATTTTTTGAGACGTTAGAAGATGATTAGCTTCTTAGATAATGTGCAGATAATTTTTTTAGAAATTTTCTATTGGTCACAATTGCCATGAAAAAGGTGAGGGTCGCAATTTTTAATTTTTTTTTATATATTTGCACAATTTGAGTGTAAATTATAATGTACAGATTTATGGTTACGATAAATTCGAATAACTAGATCTGAAATATTAAGGAATGCAACGATTTATTTAATTATTTTATAGTAAGATAATATAATAGTAAGCAATTTAAAGTAAGAGCGGGCTGTAGTTAAAAGTTGATACATCCTCACAAAGGAAACGAATCTGAATTCCAATGGTTTCAGTGGAATAGTGCATATTTTTTTTATATCAAAGTGTATTGGCTTGATATAATTTCAGACATGTTAAACAGAAGTAGAAACGGAAAAAATATTTTATTTATACGGACCCCGTTTTATCTTAAAATAGTATTATTTATTTTGCATTAGATATGTGTACAAGATTTTCCTCTCTAAATTAGAAAAAGAATGTCATTAAAAAAATTGAAGGTCTCCTTTGTTTTCTCAAAAATAATACAAACATAGAAATTTACATATGCGATTGTATTGTCTACAAGGAATAGTATTTACAATTTGTATTCTTTTCAGTTTTTGCATAGAGTTAGTATCTATGAGGAAAACGCTAGTCACTAATTTCATGAATACATACCCTGTATGCACACGACTGGTTTGTTTCACAATGTTTTGTGCAACTCATTCTTACATTCTGCATTGTATGCCCTGGTTTTTGACGATTTCTGTAAGAAATTGTTAGGCATGCATAATCCACGTCTTGATGAAATGTTTACGACACTTGGTAGCAAGAATAGCGTAGGTACTGACATATTTAAACTTTATTTGTAAATATGTATCAATGTTTGATGTCACACAACTTGTTCATTAGGAATTAATATACGAGTCTCAATAATTGCAGAAACAATTTAAAATATTCAATCTGTCACTCATCATTCTTTGTTCCATGGAATTACATTAAAATAGTGCTAAACCATTTATACAAAATAACGAGAAATCAAAACGATAAGTTGACAGTTGAATCGTTACATGAAGAATGCAGTTACACTATTCTCGACTTATTACAATGATTAAAAACAGAAATATATTGTTATAGTAGGTGATGTTCTTTACAATCAACGTGGAAAATTTTTATTTTGCATAGAGATCTGCAGTCTACTAATGTGAATAATAGCTGCATGATATGTATATTGTACAATGATGCCAGATCGGTTAAATCGAGGGGAATATAGTTTACCACCTCTCTGATGACCAGAGTAATATGTGACAATGCGACGCGTTGCGCGGCACGTCACGTGACCAGTGTACGGCTCAGTGGGTGACGTTGGAGTGTGCTCAGATAGTGGAATGGGATAGTGGAAGGGGAAAAGGAGAAGAGGAAAATCCACCTAGTTTTGGGTTTTTCTGGCATCACTGATATTGTATACTAATTGTAAATTGTTGTTAATCAAATATTCGGTTGTAATATGCGGCGACTCGTGACTAGTGGTGCTTGCGGAATTCGCAACAATATTATTTGGTACATCATTTAAGAAGATTAATAATCTCAACAGGAAGTCCGCCTAAGTTTAGATCATCAACCCCCGCCGTTCAGATCTATCACCGGTTGCAATTGTGCGGTTGACCTCTTCCACCTACGCGGGCCTGCAGCTCTGGAAAACTATTTCCACGGAGAATGAGGTTTCAATCAGGCTCTCTGTCGCTGATCAGCCGTAATTGAGTAATCATCGTCGCGCTTGCTGTCTCCTACACATACTCTCACCCACGTGTATACGTACACATATAGAGCGACGCGTAACAAAGGGAGTTTCGAAAGCCTCGAGGTCGTAATTGCAACGGAGCGTTAATTGTACGCGACCGTGATTGCACCTGGCGATAGGTCGCCTTTGTCGGTGTGACACGAAGGCATAATAATGGTATCGTAATGCTTGTGGCTCGAAACGATTAGCGGGTGGGGACGAATTGAAGTTTTCGCCGCTCCATGGAACCAGAGCGGAACCGAGCGGATACGCGGAGACTAAACACCGCGGACCTCTGTGATTTACAGTGCCCGCGTCCTTCCAGTTCCTAGACTCAAATTATACCTCGAAGATCGTAAAAGAAGTCCCACCATGAAAAACCTTCGTTTCTCTGTCCGATTTTGTACACCGATTTTTCTCTTCGGTTTCTACGGAATTTTCTGATTTCTAACCAGCATTATTAGAATGCGGATGTTGGGGAGTACGATTTCCGTGGCCCCTCGTTTTGAGGTTATATTTGTGTTAAGGGGTTATTTCAAGAAAAAAATGTATATATCACATGGTGTCAAATTGGCCTGGTTTAACCGGTAAAGTAGATTTCCTGTTTTTTATAAATTTGCAAATATCTCGATAACTATGCGAAATATGGCAAAATATCAAAAGACTTTTTTTGTAGAAAATGAAATTTTATTCTCACAATCTTCGCATTGTAGCTGTCATCCAGAATTTGAACTAGTAATGGAACAATGTGTGAATAGAATGAGTTATGGTTAGGTCGTGGAGGGGGCGGATCAAAACGAGGGGCCACGGAAATCGTACTCGTGCTCGGATGTTATCTGCAGGGCATAATCGACAGTGTCAAATAAAACATCGGTATTATTTGTACGAAACATTGGAACTCAACCGTACTGAACACAAAATATAATTGTATCAATATTATAATAATCTATCAATTATTATAATAATATGTGCTTGAATGGAATTTAGAAATCTCTAATGGAAGCATCTTCGTGATTTCAATAAATGTGAAACAGGTCGCGGTACGGTGTTAAACATAATGACTTCAGAAACAATTAATGCAGCGATTAATATCAACCAAAGATTTTTACAATTCCAGGCAGTAATGAAAAACTACAGCTAAGTCACAATTACAGTTAAAAAAATGCTGCAAACAAAATAAAAAATCGCTGCACTAAGTTCAAGCTACGGGGAGCAATATAATAGACATTTTTTTTACTTTTTTAATCATTTTAATGACTTGGATTTAATCGAACAATATTTGTGAAGTCTTTAAATCTTTTTAAGGCTTTGCATTTAATCTGCTCATTTTTATCATAAATCCATAAAATCCGCAGTCTGCTGAATATGAAAAGAACATGAAGTTTTACTAAATATCAAACCTATATTTTGATATTGAAAGCATGTATTAAAGAGTTCTTCGCATTGTTAGGTTGTAAATCCCAGTTGTAAAAAGATAAAAGTTTCGAAAAAACCCAAAGTACGCATTGAAGCTTTTAAGCGACTTCATTTATATTTTTATAGAAACAATACATATTCACACGTGCTGTCCGTGGATTTCGAAAAAAATTTCTGTGAGATGCATCGTAGTTGAAAAATACAGAACTTCGAATAAATACTTTAAATAATGAAACCTTAACCTTGGATAAAACTTTGTATAGTACTGACAATTGTTTACATTGTCAATATTATATTTTTTTCAATTATTGCTAAAGAGTTTTAAGTATATTGTTTATACAGATTGGTTAAACATTGCCACCTTATACGTGGACTACACACTACTAAAATTTATAAACATTTAGTGTGCTTATTGCGATATTAATCTGTACTAAATGTTAAATAAAATAAATATTATTAAATTATATAAATATGGATGAATACGAATGGATTTAAAAATCTTTTAATAAAAAATACGCGCGCACACAATTTCGCATAAAATAATAACTATTTTCTTTCTTTTTTTGATTTCAGAGTCGTTCTAGCATGAAAAACCTTTCAAAACACGTCAATCCATCCTGTACATTATTGCTTGATATTAATCATTGTAGAAATCCTTCTTACATCCACCGTATATTAATATACAATAAATCATCTTCTCGCCATTACGGAACATCGTTTCGCGTTCCTTTGGCTCATTAACAATTCAATCAGGAAGAACGGAAGTTTTTCCAGCGGTTTGCAACGTCGTTAAATTTACCGATATTCCGCAGGCGTCGCTTCCTCGTGATTTTTCACCTTTCTCCAACACCCTGAACCGCTTCCACGCTCCCGCATCCTTGTAAATCGAAGCGCGAGGACGCGACCAGAGAGCGAGAGCAGTCGAAAGAGAGAGGAAGAGTGAGAGAGATAGAGAGCCCCCAGGCAGCCTTGAATCACCTGTACTCACCTGAAATCAGAAAACACAAGGCGCTTGAGTGCATTCGGTCGTGCATGGTACCTTGTCCTTTCAATGGAGAAGACTAGAAGGCCGTAAATTTACCTCGTTCACCTTGCGCGGATAAGATATGTGCCGAGCGTCGTGAGAAGACACGCGTGAGTAGAAAGAGTCTCGTAAACTACAATGTTCGTATATCCGCTCGGCATCCATGGCACTAAACTATGATCGTGAGTCTGGGCTTTCCGAAATTTGCATTACCGAGGACGCGGGGAATGTTCGCCGAGAATTAACGGCGCCGAGGGGAGCTTAATTATTTCTAGTTACGTTATGGCAGCGATTTCCGCCGCGACCGTACGTCTCCCCGCAACACCGAAATGCAAATATTCAAAGTGACCCGCCATGCTCCGTGTTTTTGCTTGCGTTTAGGCATGTGTAGCCAGTGTATACATGACTCGTGCGATCCCCGTGACTTTTCTTTCGCTGCCTATGCTAATGTAATGAGCCCCAACCGGGCTGTGGCTTTCTCTATTAGCAGGTACGTTAAGGTGTATCCTCGTAATTCTGTTCATCAACGTTTTTACCGATCTTAATCAGACCCTACAAAACGGTCGACACTTTCGGAGTGGGGTCCCTCCTTAAGCTAAATGTATTGGCTTCACTTTTAGAGGGCCGGACTAGCCACTATAGTGGCCAGGTTTGACAACTATTTCTGAGACAATTCCGGGATATATTGCTCAAAACTGAAATCTATGCAGGGTATTAAAAAAAAAACCATTCAATATTTATATTGTATATAGGACACACTGTACCGAGTAAAAAAGCCTTAGTAAACAAAGGTCGAAAGGTCAACCGTTTCTGAGATATAAACATTTTTGTTTGCTAGTATCATGATTGACTTATTTGCATCCATCTAGGGGTGTGCGAGTACTCGACATTTCGGGTTCGGGTCGGGTCGGGAAATTTGTTCGGGATCGGTTCGAGATCCCGAAAGTTTATAAACTTCGGTTACCCGAAAAGGTAATCGGGTCGGGTCGAGTCGAGGTCCCGAAAGTTTGCAATATTCGGGTACTCGAAGTTAAAGTTGGGGCAAAACTGCGGTCAAATCGGCGATAAATAAGCCTGTGCATATTAAGATGTCCAATCATCGGTTGTAATAATATTTCGATTTGTAGTAAACACTGTTTAGTAAACAGTTTATTGCAACCTTCGGGACCCAGACTCGACCCGACCTGATTACCTTCCCGGGTACCTAAAATCGCTGGTACCCGAAGTTTATAAACTTTCGGGGTCCCGACCCAACCCGACTCGATCATTGTCCGACTCGACCCGAGGCTCGAGTACCCGAAATTTCGTGTACCCTGCATCCATCACATGCGATGTATTATAAATCGGTGAGACACTACCGTCTTTATAAATCGCGTTCTGAACTTTCCCATTCAAGTGCTGACAGCAGATTTCGCGTGTACATATAGATTCAGAAAATGTCAGCGTATTACTAGAATAAAGAAATTGCAGATATGCATTTTAAATCCAATGGTAAGCCAATCATGATGCAAACAAAAATATTTATATCTCAGAAACGACCTTTCGACGTATGTTTACTAAGGCTTTTTTACTCGGTACAGCGTGTCCTACATACCATATAAATATTTAAAGGTTTTTTATATTTCTATTTCAACTAAAAAACCAAACATTTCTTCTAACCTAAAATATTTCCATCGTATATAAGATTTTTTCATTATATGAGTACGAAACTGATATAGTACCTCATACACTATTTAAATGTTTAGTAATTTATCACATATGAACAAATTTAATCATGTAAACAATATTCTGAATAATGGTGTAGCAATTTGTAGTGGCGTCTCAGAGTCGCCATTCGAGTGCTAAGGGTTAATAAGATTCGATATCGATTATAATTAATTTCATCATAAAGTAATTTATAGGTCTCACAATCAGTCACAGATCATCAAATGTGGTATACAGGGTCGCATGAAATATACGAGTAAGTTTAATTTTGTTAGTAAATATCTTTGAAACGAATGAGCGGTGTGTACAAATATTTGAAAATGTAGGGTCGTAAAGCGATCGTAGTCAGCGATCAATTACAAATTATCGGACATGATTAATCAGCTACAGCTATAAATGATATCAGACTCTATGCTCCAATAACGTGTACGTTATCAGATTATGGATCTTCATGCAAATTCTAAATTTCATGGCTCATTTTATAAAAATCAGGATGACGAACAAGATCGATTTACCAATTAGAAAATACATTGCGGTAAACATATACGTAGAGATGTCCTTAATATTTCTTACTATGCATGTTTTTTTTCTTGTATTTTAAAAATATGCACATACTATAAATGCGTAAAGAAATCTAGTCAGCAATTACGTACATTAAGAAAAATTGATAATATTTTAATTTTATTTCTATTACAAAGAATCTTTCAGTGTATGAAAGAAATATTTGTCTTAGTTTGATTTCCAAAAAATTAAGTGTGCAAATGGTAATCTGCATAATGGTGCGCAGCCGAGTTATTGCTAGTCTAGCTATTCGGTGGTTGAGCAATTTTCGCAAAACTGTTTTTCATAGTGAGAAGACGTAAGGTGAGGAGCGTAGCGGGATCAGTGTCAAAGGCACTTGTTAAAAGTCTCCAGTATCGGCTTTGCATCGGCGTTTCAACCGATGACGTTCACTCCGGCTCGCAGCGTGCATACAACGCGAGAGAAGAAGTGCATTCACCTCGGACGTTTGCATCGTTTACAGCCGCTGCAACCTTCCCCGGGGTTTTCTAGCCTTCTGTCGAAGCGGCTCTATCTCGACCACCATGGTCCACACTTATGCACTTACGCGTTAATGCCGTAACGACCGAGTCGGCTGCTGTAGTTGCAGTTGCAGTTGCACCGACAGGCCGAGGGTAAAGCAGCAGACTCCTCCGAGGGCAAGCTACCAATACCGGCATCAGATTTATTTCACTTCTACCTTCCGTTCTACGTGCAACCATCTACCTACATCTTTTGGTCTTATCTTCTTCTAAAGTGACTTTCCTTATTTGTATTCTATCGATCAGGGTAATTCATTTTTCACGGGTGACTATAAAAACAAATACTACACGACTTTTTAATCTTTATACCGTCCTCAAGATAAAAATGTATTAATTTTCCTCTTTCAGATACTGCAATTAGAACATCGATAATTTTGTATGATTTTGTTTCATTTTATATGATTTGAAATCGGCTCATGCAGAAACGAACAGCAGGCAACGAAAGATGTAAGCATCTTTAGATTTATTACAGTTATAGGTCGATAATCAAAAGCTGCGATTTTAAGAATCATTAACCATTCGTAGCTTATGGCAATCTTAGCCGATTTGGATGAAACTTTCAAAATGTATACAATTGACATAGATCTACCAAATGGGTCAGATAAAAAAGTTGCAAATACTAATTATCTTAAAACAGCGCGTGTTATTTCTTTAAAATTTCATCCTTCGGACTCAACTGTCTCCTCTGAAGCACCGCTACAAATTACTACATTATAATTTAAAATAATTCCCACATAACTAAATAACTTTGTGTTCAATAAATTGCTAACATGCGGCGGTAACATGGATAGGGAAAAATGATTCAGAATGACGACCTTGACCATTTTCTAGATATATACCAATAAAAATGATCACCGTCAATTGCAGAGGACTGCAATCAGATAGACAGTTTAGTCTTACTTTAATCATTCTAACAAGCTCAGAATAATAGATTGGCATTCTTGATTTATTATAACCTTCCCACTGTTGAAAATTGCACTTATTCATTTTTTGCCATAAATACAGAAAATCAGCAGTCTATTAACTCCTCGTATTATAACATCGAGTCAGACTCGTGATAAAGATTTCGTAACAGGTTCTGCTAAATATGTATGGTATTAAATTTCTATATACTGAAATAAAATTGAGAATTACAGAAGTATACAATAAATATAAACTATAGCTTGTTCTTCTAAGAAATTATGAACGAAAAAGAAGTTCTAATCACTGTAACTATAAAATAATCGTAATGCAAGCGGTTAACCAGTTAGCTGCTTTTGACGAGTATACTCGTCATGAAGAAATGGCCCAGTTTTTTGTTATGACGAATATACTCGTCATGCGTAAAAAGTAGCTACAATTGGCTGTTTACATTGCAATTTTAGTGAAAACTAAAATATATTCTTTAATTTCAAGATGTTTTGAATATTTGAAGGCCAAGACGAAATAAAACGCACAAATACGAAAATATAAATAATTATTATGAAAAAACTGTATACAGTGTGCACAAAGTAGTTCGCTTACTTTTTACGACACATTTTAGGTACACACTTATCAAAGAGGTCGCAACAGCTAACTGGTTAATAAGAGCCACCGTATTTGAAATGCTTGAAGCTCTGGTTGCTTCACGGCCATGACTGGAAGCGTCTCGGTTTTCGAGTTCGTCGGAGGTGATTTTTGAGAACGCGTTTACTCCCGATCCAAGAGCGTTCTGGAGCAGAAAGGATCGAGTCGCCGGTAGAGAGTAAGTACGGGGGCCAGGTAAGCGATCGGAAGAAGGCCTTCACGGCCGTACGCCCACTGTAAATTTTACTACGTCATCTCCGGGAACGACCTCGTCCCACAACCGGCACTAAATCCTTTTACGATCCGACCAGCAGCCAGCCGGCCAACTCTCGGACGATACTACGTTCCCCGATGTCGTCGACTCGCTTTTTCATTCCGTTCTTCTTGTAGTCACGCTCGAGGAAGTGTAAACAAGACATCGAAGCCTCGAACTGCGACCGAACATACTGTACAGCGTCCGGTCCGTGGAATTTCGTATTTGGCTACGTGTTTTCAGAAACCTCCGCAACTTACTCGAAACGGTCGGAATCCCCTATTTAGTGACGGCAATTAGGTTCCAATGAAAAAAATTTTCTTTCAGTTTTCTACGCCATACCAGAGTTAGGTATGGCGTAAAACACATTTCATTTGGAATAAAATAATCAATTGAAATACTGTATTATTTGTATTTCACAAATGACATAAGAAATTTATTTTCATTTGTCGTTTAAATCAGATAAACTATTTTCAAATAATATTTTATTTCAATTACATTGTTCAAATAAAATAATAAATAACTTAACCTCAAGAGGAGGTTATTGAAGCAACCAAATTAATTGTTAAATTTAAATATGCTAATTTTTGTAGTTTAATTATTAATGTTTAGTTACATTCGGTTTTAAAATTGTTTTTTGCTACACGAAATAAATAGAATTTTGGAGAGTACGAATTATTTGATCAAATGAAAGATGAAAATTCATTTGAAATTCAAGTAATGAAATAATTTTGGGAACATATATGGCTGTTCAAATAAACTAACATATGATTATTTCAACTGACGTGTAGGCAAACAGGATAATGTATTATCTTAACGGTTGTTTTTCAAATAATTTGTTTCGATAATGTCCAAGCCTTCGCCAGACCAGAAACCTTTGGAAACGTTTTGGATATTTTGCGTGATTTTAAGAGTGATTCAATTTGTCGAGAGTATTATGCGGATTTTGTGTGATTGTGTCAAAAGTGAATTATTGATGTTGAGATCCAAAGTTGGCAATGTTTACTTTGTTCTTTTTGGTTTTATGAATGTGGCAACGATGTTAAGGCATGGCGCGCGCTTCTCGGATTATAAGCTTCTTGGACTAGACGGGTTTTTGCAATGTGGTGAAATTAGACTAAAATTATAATATTATTATTACTTTTCTAAGAGTAATATTATGTAACCACGATACAGTATTATATACATATTATATTATCAGTTTCTATATATAAAGTAAGACTCTTATATTTTAACCCAATCCATCCAAAAGGAAAAATTAACAATTGAAAATGTTACAAGTATTTTATAGTGACGTGATATTATTGTCAATTTATTAAGACGAAACGTACTACCGCTGGTCAAATTTTTTAGTTTCCAATTGTTGAAATTATAAAGATGGTTCCACTAGAAATTATTATACGCACTTCTATATTCAAGCATGCGTTATAATAAAAACCGTACAAAGTCTACAGAAATTCAATCATGTCATTTTTATAATGCAAAGCATAGCAAACAATTTTAATGGTCAGTACGTTTAGCGTAAAAATTATTACGACTCAATTTTTATTTCACTCCCGTCGCTTCCAATTCATGCAAAACATTTTTATTTCACATAAATGTCAATCTTCCCGTAACTGTTCAAGTCATAAGGCATATGAAAGAATATTATTCAATTTAATTTAGTGACTTATTAAAATTCTAGTCCAACCAAATTCGATAATTAATACAGTTATTTCAGTTATACGTAATTATTTGACTGCGAATCTTTATGTAAATTTCTATCTGAATTTCAAGAAACAGAGGTAAAATAAAAATTTAATTTCTTTCGAGAAAAAATATTTCAAATACTATTTTAAATAGTCATTGTTTCACAATTCAAATAAAGTACTATTTTAAATAAACAGTAAAATTTCTGCAAATATAATATTTTTATTTTGATCATTTAAATCATAAAATATTTTTATTTTGGTAATCTAAAACACAAATGAAAATATTTAAATTGTATGTTAAATAGTATTTAAAATATTTTTTGACGATGAAAACAGATTGAGGAAACGGGCAATATCAAAATGCAAGAAACGAGAAAAAATGAATAATATTTATTCCACATTATCGATTTATTTTCTCATGCAGAATCGCCCCTCAAATAAAATTCACACTTTTTTAAGAATCCTTCAAATCAAATACTATTTTAAAAACATTTTCTAACAAATAAAATATTTTATTTTTAGAAGTGCATGTATGATTACAAATAAAGTAGACTATTTATTATTTGAAATAGTATTTTACCCAGCTCTGCTCATGATACATTTCCCGCGAATTCAGTGGAAGGCGGAAGTAAGCAAAATTGAAATTTGCAGGTACACTTTCGAGAGAGATTAATAGGAAATGACTAAGAATATATTTAGACCGTTCCGCATCAGGGGTGTGCAAACGAAAATACATGGTAAATTGTCTTCGATGAGGAAGCGTTGTGTAATCGACAGCCGAGGACGGATAATTGCGCGGGAAGTCAGCGGCTATTACTTCACAGCATTTACATATGGGAAACGTATTACCAGCAACTAACTAACTTACTCGCGAGTCATTAGAACCGCTATAGGTGTCGAAAGATCAACATCGAAAGCAATATTACGCTCAATTAGAGTTCAAGCATTTCTTTAATTACAACGGGTTATTAATGAACACTTAAGTGTCCGCAGACGTGGCTGGACATTGACAAATCATTACCACAAAACGCTCGAAATTGGATTAATCGATGGAGTAAGAGCTTCAGTGTATAATTTGTCGCAGGATCCGGTAACCACCGGTTCCCTTCCTTCGCGAACAAGCGCATGCAATTTATCCATACGAGGATATCGCCCTCTGGACATTGTAATTTGCTGGAACTTGCTCAGAAAACTGCCTCGGCGTGTCTCTAAAAAAGGACGCTCGAGTTTAATTAGCGAGGTTCCAGCCACGAGTCTAGCCGTCCTCGTACTTTCAGATGTTTCCTGGTTCTGAGCAGCTGAGCATCGCGTATAAAGTTACCTACAAAACGTTCCTTCCTTGATATCGACGTGAAAATGCAAGAATTCGGTAAAAAAAAAGTTGCAAAGAACTTTACAGACCTTTGCAATTGTTCCTAGTTCTCTTACACGAAACAGAGTCCGGATTTTATGCGATAAAAATACAAAACTGTGAACATATTTCAAGAATTTCAAAATACTGTTGCATTCCTTTCAACCCATTGAACTTATTAGCAAACGAAACGAATGTCTGTGTAGATCCTTTATGTTGCAATTAATGCAGGCAATTTTTGTTTCGCATACAAATACACAGACTATTTATTATAAATATGCTTCATCATTACTTTATAAACCGAATATCCAGGCATGCCATCTTCTTTTTAATTTTTTCAAGCAATGTAACTTAAAGATTTAAAGTTATGTACTTAATGAGTTCTATTCTGCTGTACCTACGTTACTAATGTATAACTGAAAGAAGACATATTAACCAATTGTATATCAGACATTACGTTAATCCTAATGTATACCTTTATAACCCACCATGGGGAGTTCCACTTAAGGTTTCAATAAAAAAAAATAAAAATAAAAATGTGCTTCGTATTCTTCTAAATGATACAAGAGAAATGTGTTGAATTTTTCGTATAACTTTTTTAACAGCGCCACACTTATGACTAGATTGCGGATTTGTATGTAAAATGAAAATAGTTCGCATTGATTATTATTAGACTGCGCATTTTATGCAATTATGACAAAATTGAGTAGCTGTAACTTAAAATAGCGAAAATATTAGAAGAATTTAAAATGCTGTTGTATTACTTTCATCCTACTAAACATGTTAAGCATGAAAATAAATTGTTGGTTCAATCCAATTTGTTGCAATTCAGGCGGAAAATTTTTAATTTGCATTAAGATTCGCAGTCTAATTATAATAGATAGGAGCCAAACAGAAAATTCGTTGTCCTTTTAAGCATTTTAATAAGCAGGGATTAATATTACAATATACTGAAGCTCTTAAATTATTTTAGCCTGTCTCTTGGTTTAAATTGCACTTACTCATTTTTATCATAAACGCATAAAATTCACAGTCTACTTGTAACTATGCTGATTTTATTCTTTTATGGCAGCATTGAATAGGTATAATTAAAAATAATAGAAAGAGTAAAAGAAAAGTTAATAATACGGTATGTACCTAATAGTAAGAGTCAGTGTCGCCAGATCCACCCAAAACTGGATGGATTTTCCTCTCCTCCTTTTCCCCTTCCACTATCCCATTCCACTACCACGAGCACACTCCAACGTCCCCCACCAAGACCGTACACTGGTCACGTGACGTGCCGCGCGCAACGTGTTACATATTACTTTGGTCATCAGAGAGGTGGTAAACCATATTCCCCTCGGTTTAACCGATCTGGCGACACTGGTAAGAGTAAATGTTGCTTTATAAAATTGACAATATTGAACATATTTAGAATTTCTGAGATTTTCATTATAATACAGTGAAGCCTCGATCATCCGAAATTCTGATGTCTGAAATTTATATTATAGTACCATAACGTGCTACAAATTTGACTAGCTCTAAATAGCAACACTATTTACTGTATAAATCAATAAAGATCGGAATTAGCATTGTAATTAAGTTACTTGTTTAGTATACGACTCATATTTCTCTATTTAGTTCAGATGATCGAGGTCCTACTGTAGATGCTTGAATAATTTGTTTTGTAATCTTCCATGAATACATTTTTGTAATTATAATAGTTTTCGAATAAGAAATCGGTCATTTGATCGTTAGGAAACTTAGCGTTAACACTAGATTTACGGACAACTAAAAGTGACTATTTTACATTACTTTATAAAAATCACATGAATGTATCTATCGAAATTTTGAGCTATTTTTTAAATACTATATATTCAAACAAATAAATTTGTCCATTAATTCCTCATGGATACATCTTTACAATCTCAATAATCGTAAATTAAAGATATTAGAACCCGTCATTTTGTCAGGTCCAGTAAATCGATTCTTAAAGAAAGAAAGACGTTTCTATTTACTATACATTTCTGTCTCTAGCAATAAATTCAGACAATTTATGTTTTGCATGATCAGCGCACATGTCGCAATTTTTGTTTCCTCATTTCGTTTTGAAATATTATTCAGAAAACTAAAAAATTCAGTTGTAAGAGTATAAAATTTATTACACAAGTTGCTGTGTAGGATTCAGGATTCCGTAAGCGATTTCGAGTCTTACGATTTTACGTAATGGGAGGAACTAATTGTAAGCGAGAAATGCATATTTCCTTGAATGTCAATGTGCATACGCTGTTATGGTTTAGCACTGGCCGGGTTCTAGCGACTCCGTTTCTCCGCTGGACGCGAGAGAAATCGCTACACTTCGGCGAACAACGGTGAAAGCGCTTAATTAGCGGCACGGGTCGCAAAACAAAATTCGCCACTAGTCCTAGAAAGCGAAAGATGACACGCTTTATTTTCACGGAACGCTAGGCTAATTTCCTTCCGGCCTCGGTTGTTTTGCATGGACCGTGATTAGTAGCTTCGAGCAAATCTGGTTTCCCTCCGTACTTTCTATGCGAACATCGAAATTCATCTCGCGTTTATGCATCGTCTGCATCGGACAGTGCAATTAGATCGCGGATCTTTATGCATGTACAGAAATGACACATTTATAAATTGTAAGATAATATCGATGTTTTTCTAGTTTTATTATAAGAAACATCCTAGTTAACAGACTTTATTTTTTTTCGCTTGGAAATTTCTACAAAATAAGAATATTAAATTTGCATAAAGCTTCAAAGTCTAACCGTAATCAATATGTACTGCGAATCTTTAAGCATTTACTGAAATGATATAAAATAATGTTTCTTCCAGCTTTATTGTATGAACATCCCAGTTAACAGATTTTATTCTTTCCGCTTAGCAATTTCTACAAAATGATAGTAAATTTGTATAAAGCTCCACAGTTTAACTGTAATCAATATGTACTGTGGATCTTTAAGCATTTACTGGAATGATGTAAAACAGGCATGGGAACGGGTGGAGACCCTCAAACGCCTGCTTCTCCCACCAACCTCTCTTTCATGCGAGAGGCCTGCGCACTGTTCGCGACGGGCGAAGCACTGATTTCCTCTATGGTAACGGCGGATGCTGATGGGGGACAGTGAGCGCTATGGTGGGAACGGTTTTGTCTCAATTGAGACAAAAATGCTAATCCCTGATGTAAAATAATGTCTTCTATCTTTATTGTATAAACATCCTAGTTAACAGATTTTATTCTATCCGCTTAGCATGTTCTACAAAATAAGAATAGTAAATTTGCATAAAGCTCCACAGTCTCCATTCTTTCCATTTGTCAATTCTCACGATTTATGAAACTTTTCTTAACCCGCAGAAGTTATTTTTCATAATAATGCAAACTTAATTAATTTTTGTCTGTTTTCTTTATAAACGCATTTATCACTCGACCTACTAAATTGGTAAAAATGATCCTCTCCATAGTTTTGCGTTCGCCATAATTGAATATTTGTTCATGGATAGGATCCTGTATCCGACAACCACATAGGCAACTTGTGTCAGCAGCAAGTTTAATCTTGAAGAGGGAGGCCTTCAATTGATATTGTCCAGATCGAAGTCTGTTAACCCAGCAGATGAATTCTCTAGAAATCTTGAGATTAGCAAACCAATGTTTAGACTCAGAGTGGTAGAAGGACCTGAAAAATTTAATGCCTTTGAAACTTTTAATCACTGATCGATTGTTTAATACATTTGATTAGTGTATCTACCGGAGTGGTGTTATCATGAAAATTGCTTCATCATTTAACAGGATCATTTCACATTTGATTTACCAAAACAAAACAATTTCGAACGGATGTCGACGGGCATCGGTTTTATTTTTAAAGAATGAATAATTCGCAGTGCCGGGAAAAAATATTTAAAAAGAATCCGATGGAATTATAGCCTACATAAGGGCATAATTAAGTACTTGCGTAAAGCGGGCTACCCTAGTGTGTTTCCCCACTGCTGTATTAAATTATATTTTCGCGTGAAAATATTCCCGTGTACATAGACGGTACGGAATATTATACCTGTCACGCACTATATATCGCGCTTATAGTCTCTTTACGATTCCTCAAAACAGTAATTTCATACGTAACAGTATTCACGAGGCTGCCATCAGCTTGCCATTTAAAGCCACCTACTTGTTGTCAATCGGTTCAGTGGAACGGAAGTGCTGTACTGTTTTCCACGATCGTCGTTTCTAAAACTGATCGAACTTCTCAGGAATTCACTATACATTTAGTCACTGATCAAGAGATACTGGATTTTATTTGATCGGTTAAAATGAGGGATTAGAAATGTTCGATACCCTTAACGGTGATTATAATCAGATAAGGGTTACGTATTTTGCGGAAACACGTAAAAGTATTATTCTTTTATCAATCGTTAGAAACTTTATGAGGTATTATTTAACTCGATTTATCGGCATCCTGTGCAATAAATCGTTGAAATCAATTTCTGCGAATATGATTTACGCATATCTGGATATACCCTAATAGCCACGTGTTTAAAAGTATTTTTAGTAATCATTTAGACGTCATCACTAGCTCATAAAGATCTAAGATGCAAACCTCATAAAGATCCAAGGTACACACATATTTATTAAGGGGAAACCGTTTTTCTTATAATACAGGATGTTCGCGCTATCACTAGCCAGCGTCTTTCTTGTAAATAATAAATGTTAGAAAATAATGAAAGAGGAAAAAGTACTACTGTTTTTTATGCGCAGCACAATGGCGTATGTAATTTTTTGGTGTTTATACTATTTTGTTAGATATGAAGGTGACCTTCAATTTTTTAAATGGAATGCTGTATATTTTTTTGTATCATATGAAATGGTGTGTGTAGACGAATTCGTCCGTATACTGCACAGACCTTCAAGGTCATGCAAGGTCAGAAATGCAAGAAACATTTTGAACATTTCATACCAATGTGTTTACAAGTATTCCTTACTCATACGAATCAGATGATGTTGTCATTCACTATCGGAGCGTTTACTTCCAGTTTCTTCTATGATGAGACAATTTCAGAAAAAAATTGGAAACCACAAAAAATGTAATTAATACAGCTGAAATGTGCATTCATGCACAAGAAAGTCAGATTGAACATTTAGTGTAGCCTCACCAATAAAGAATACTTGTAAACACATTGGTATGAAATATTCAAAATGTTTCTTCCATTTTTGACCTTGCACGACCTTCAAGGTCACTGTGCAGTATATAGACGAATTCATCTAGACACACGCTTTCATGAGATACAAAAAAATAAACAGCATTTCATTTTTAAAATTGAAGGTCACCTTCTTACCTAACAAAATAGTATAAACGCAACAAAGATTACATACGCCATTGCGTCGCGCATAAAACACAGTGCTACTTTTTCCTCTTTCATTTTTTCCTAATATTTACTATTTACAAGAAAAACGCTGTCTAGTGATAGCGTGAACACCCTGTATATTAGAGAACGAATATCGTGTAACCTGCACTATCGATGTGAAAAAATTAATAAATCTGATTAATAGACTGCAAATTTTATGCATTTATGGCAAAAATGTGTAGGCGAAACACAAAATAGGAGAAACATTGGACGAATTTAATATTATTAGTACGTTATGTACAACCTATTACATTTATTCAGAGAAGAAATCAACTTTTATGTAACTCCCCTTACTTGTAATTGATGCAGATAATTTTTATTTTGCATAAAGATCCGCAGTCTACTTATTAATTCTACTTGTGAAACTCGTTTCGTGTCGAAGAGTACACGATCATTGTCTATAAAATGCGTTTTCATGTGACAGAAGTCGTGATTTCTACTATCATGACACTAAATAACTATTTGCTTCAGAAATAACTTCTATACAGGTTTTGGAGCAATTCTAATGTATGCTTCAATTGGAACAACAATGTTAGTATGTAGATAAATGTAGTATAATTAATAATGTACTATAAACAATGATAAATGTAATATAACTAATAAAGTAGTATAAACAATGATAAATGTAGTATAATTAAAAAATATTGCTGTGTCATATACTGCAATGACAACGAAATTAATAGCTAGACTTATGGCAAATACAATAAAAACGGTCTGCATCAATTGTAAGAACCAAAGCAAGCTTTGTGACTTTGAAAATGACATATTATGTGAATATATTTAAACAATTATTTATTCTAAGGTATATGGTACAATATTATTCAAACTTATAAAAAAATGTTGGCTATTGATTTCACCATAATTCTACTTTCTCGAATAAGTTGGTTAACAGTGAAGACGACATAGAGTAAGTAAGTCGAAGTAAGACATAAATAATTTTTACATGGATCTAGCATCTAAACGAAATGAACTAATTTCACGAACAGGTATCTAAGTACACGAAACTAGCCTACTTACAGGTAGGATAATATGGACTTCCTTTGGTAACTCGACCTGGAAGACGAGACGTATACCATTCTTCATCGGTGTATGCCACTTCCGCCCTTTTGTAAGAGAAAAGACTCCCGCTAGCTTTTTACTAGACATCCACCGTTCTACGGGATACTCTTTCAAGAATGAAATACCCGTACCTTAGGATAAAGACACGTGGAAGAGTATTTTTTAATACGGTCTTTTGATATCATTCGATTCGAGCGGAAGTTTTGAACCGCAAGTTGTGATTAGTGCTCGTAACTCTCCTGATTTCTAGATATTAAGGGGAAATCAAGAGCAGTATCTTATAATTGACGTTCTGGTCGAATTATGCATTTCGAACGTGCCAATTCTGAGAACCGCGAAGCTCACTACCTCAGACGCATTATCCAGCAACGTATGACCCTTCCACACTATGTAGCATTTCATTTCTTTCGTGAACTTCTGTTCTGATTTTATCCTCGAGTGATACAAGCAAAGTTTATTATTAAATAATATGTACTGTATACTACACTAATAAATTCGAAATATGAGTAAACAAAAATGTAAACGGAAGTTCGATATCGAGCGGGACATACAACATGATAATTAGTTCTTTGATCTTCCGTTTTATTATCGAGATACATACGTATAAAGAAAACTTTGAGTTTTTATATTACAGAGTGTAATGTTTGACCTTGCAATTAACCCATTTGCATCTTCAAGCAGAATAATCTGATAGTGTGTATAGATTATTCTGCTTAAAGATGCAAATGGGTTAACAACCTAAACAAATTATTGAAGTAAAAAACTACTCACATTGTATGCCCCGTTCGAAAACAACTTACGATTGAAATGTTTTTTTATACAAGCAATTTACGAGTAGGTGGTACAGTTAAGTAACTCACCTTATACTGTATTCTCTCTGTAAGCGTTGCAAAAGTCTATGCCGTGAATGTCGAAGTTTTATCCCCACCACTTGAGGTATCCCACTTGGAACCAGTCAAGCGGTAAACAAGCTGGACGAAGAAGGGTCGAGAAACAATGGGGCTCACACTAATGCAAGCGGAGCAAAAGATTGCAGCTTTTATAATTTTTGATTGTTTTTATGAATCATTTACCATCGCATTCCTCTTTTTTCTAATTAAAATGACCCCAAACACGATATAGTTCCGTACGCATAATTACTCGTGAAACAATTGAAGTTTTGGACTTCACATTTACGGTAGAGACACGCATTCTGTAAATATCAAGTCCGAAACTCAAATCGCTTCTTACACAAGTAATTATGATCGTAATTATATCGTGTTTCGTGTCGCTTTAATCAGAAAAATGTGCGATGCCATAGTAGAAGTCTCATTGAATAGAAGAAGTTTGATTTTTTAATTTGAAACGCTGAGCTGACACATGTACTTTGATGTTCCTCGGACGTCCGAACCTCAGTCGCTCTTTCTTTTTCAATCGCTATCCTTCTCTACGTTGTCCACACTATAAAGAAGCTACAACTCTTACAGAGAGAATACTGTATATTACGCACTCAGTTTTCCCTATGATATCCAGATGTTAACTAAACATTACTCTTCGTTGAGAAATAGTGATATCATTGTAGCACAAATATGTATACAATTTACATGAATTTGCTGAGTTTCTGGATACTTATGAACACGTGTGTGTGTAGTTTACATGTTCGACACAACATAATATATATCATAACATTATTCCGCTTCTGCTCCGTTTCTCGGTGATTGCACGGTCTTCCGTGAAGCATTGTAACGATCATGAAATTGCAGCTTAAGTAACACCGATAGATCTCTCGGTCCCGATCGAGCATCGTAGAGTGCATCCAGACGCGACGGTGGGAAATATCTCCGCCACCGAAACAACTAGCAGATGTTGGGAACAAAGATCTTTATAGTTATTGAAATCGATTTGGTGTTGGATCTAGATCCTAGAGGTAACTCTAGAACGCTCGTGATCGTCGAGGAAGAATCGGACGCTGGGAATCCAGACTTCAGAGACGGTGAATCGTGACATCAGAAATTACTGTCGAGAAACTCCCTTATACTTCAGAATGATTTTATGAACATTTAAAACTAATTCTTTCATAAATAAAAATCAAAAAATAATATTAGGTTTACAACTTAATTCGTATTAATCGTTGATTAATCTACAAATAGCGTAAATACATTCTACTTTCTAAAACAATCTCCATCAGTGTGTATGCACTTATTAGATCTACGAGTAATTATTATAATGGTTGAAAGATTCGTCTTCAAAATAAAGTTACAATTGATTAACCATGAGAGCCGCGAATTAATTTGTAAATAATAGCTTGTTATTTTTTCTACGATTTAATTGCATTATAATTTTAGGTTTTGTTTCAAATTGCAATGAAGCAACGTTTCGTTGATACCACGCGATGATATTTTCAATACAATACATGTCTAGAGAAGAAATATTTTATGGACATTTGATAACGTTACATACTTTCATTGTTTGTTTAATTTTTATTCGAATTGGAGGTGTTTGCATTCATACTATTTTTCCCATTGCGAAACAAAGAAACAATGTTACTTTAAAGTGTTGAATAAACTCTAAAACTTATTTATGGGACCAATGTTATGAAGATTGTAATAATTAAATTGCGGATTTTATGCATTTATAATAAAAATGTGTACATTTAATTGAAAACGGTAGGAAGATCAGAATAATGCACATTTTTATCAGAAAATATGAATTGCATATTATTTTTGAATTACGTAGTTACATTGAGAATATTTTCTGTAAATATCAAAAACAATAGATAAAGAATAAGCATATTTAAAAATCGAACAGATAGAATACAAAATTGTGATTACATTAAAAGAACCTGAGAATATTAATACCGTTTTCTTGCAAATTGCTTTCTTAATTAAAAAAATAAATTTTACAATTGGAAACTAAAACTATACAAACTACCTACAGTATCTAAAATAAATATTGGCACACCCTTTAAAAAAGAATAAGTTTCTAAGAATATGATTAAACGACTTGAATTTTTTTGTAAATATTAGAAGAATTCATTTACCAGGGACTATGCAAAGAAATGGTTTAAAAACTGTTATAGGACGCAATTGTAAAGAAAAAAAATATAGGTTACAATTTTTAACTTTTTTAACTGTGACTATAATGAACGTTTAAAACATACTGTTTGTAGACCTAAGTATGTTATGTGTATGCACACAGTTTCATCGAAATTGATTAACGTTGTTATGAACTACAAGTGATTAAAAATGCCGGAAATCGTGAGAAACTGTGATTTAGATCAATCATAACCTCAAAATTCAATGACCCTTGGATATTTCAATGTTTACAGCTTTTTTACGCGTCATCCGATTTCGATGTAACTTTCTGCACGTATATAACTTACTAAGATTTACAAAATGCATGTTTCACCTTTTTTCTTCGCAATTCTGACCAATAGCAATTTAAAACAATTTTTGTTCACATTAGCTAGAAAACTAATTCTTCTAATATTAAAAGAAAAATTGAAGTCGTTTGGTAAAATGATTAAAAAATTATCCCTTTTTAAAGGGTGTGCTAATATTTTGTTTAGGCACTGTATGTTCAAATTCCCCGTATTTAAGGTATAACAAACACAATGTAACAATCACCAACAAACAACAATATATATTTAATAAATTGAGCTGATTTTCTAGTAATTAGGTTTTGATGTATACTCAATTTTTCTTAATCCTCTATCGATTTTATCGGGAATTAATGTTTACATTTACATAGTTTACTTAACACCAAACGTACCGAGCCTTAAAAGTAATTGGTATATGTTGCCTTATAAAAATGATAAGGTTGAATTTATTAGGAGTTTGTGCAGTTCGTATTATAATCTGTGCTGCACTAAATTTATTTACTAAATATCAACTAAATATATAATAATTTATCACAAAAGCATCTTTATAATTTTAATAATTGTGAAATAAAACTTCTGGTACCGGCGATTTTGACCAATGGTGGTTAGGTTTATCGTTAACGACTGATGATATCACCCAACAATTTTAGATGAAAATCGAACAACAACGTCGCGAAATCATACATCGTTGGCAGCGCTTTCCAACGTGTATTACCGTCGGTAACAATGTTGTAAAATAAATAAGATAAAATCGAGGGGTACAACGCGTGTCAACTGTCTGGAACATAATAAGTTGAGCAAACACGAAGTGCGGCGGCTTGATCCAACTTAATGCCTGGCATGCGTTAATCCCCCGGAGCGTGCGCGTAATTGTGCACGAGGTAACAATTTCGTTTTATGCATATTAATTTTGAGCAACAGGCGTGCTCTCGGAACCAGCCGGACACGTTCAACGAGACCTAGGATCTATGATCGCGCGAACGAACCGGCCTCCCCTGCATTCCGCGGCGGTTAATTTTCAGCAAAGACGCAGGGCATAAATCCTGTTAAGTAATCCGCTTTTCGCTCCTGCGTATGTTAATTTTCATTTCAGGAACGGAAATATGCCTGTCGCCCGCCGATAAAGTTCTCGGCAACGGTGACGCAATGTGGATTTATCAGCGATCCGGATAAAACCGCTCGGGATTTATCGATTATTTCATTAACGGCAACGAGTCCACTTTCTAATGACTCTTAACGAGAGTCTGGCCACGGTTAATGGGTTTATCGAGGATCTATGGGGAGTTGAATGCACGCGCGGGTAAATAACCTGGACCAACGTTGTTCGTAGATCACCGGGAATCGATGTAAGAAGTGTACTCGTTTCCTTTTCTTTCTATTCATGTTCGCGTTCCTGCGTTTCGCGTGTGCTCGACATGTTTAGGTCGTCCAGACTATCATATCTAAAGTGTGGATCTTATGTTTTTGTGACAAAAATCAGTACGCGAAATACGGAACAGATGATAAATAAATATTTATTTCACTTTTTACCTGAGCTTGCTATAAAAATTTAAAGAATACGTTTTGCAGATTAATATCAATCACACACCTAGGTACGTACTCTATGTCACACAAATACTGGGACACATTTAAAAAGATAACTTTTTTTAAGATTGGACCAAACGACTTTAATTTTTTCGAGATGTTAGAAGGATTAGTTTCAAAAATTTTTTTGAAATTGCAATTAATCCGAATGGTGAAGAAACATTTGAAGGTCGATTTTTGGAGCTTTTCATCTGGATCTGTATTGAAAATTTAAAAACGTTGGTTAACGTTGAAATCAAATTTATTTCGAAGTGGGATGGTGTAGGGTTATTTTTATTATATTTTATAGTGTTGGTATCGTTAGGGTAATAAGATTGAAGTTGGTATGAAATGAGTAAGTGCTGTGTGTTTGAGTCCATGAGAGAGAGAGAGAGAGAGAGAGAGAGAGAGAGAGAGAGAAAGAGAGGGAGAGAGAGAGTTCAATAGAGTTACGTGCTAAGTGTATTACATGTTATATTAAATATACAATTGTTACTTAAGAAAAAGAGAAGGTTATTCACCCAACCGAAACCATCCATTCCAATAACAGATGGTACATATGTATAAATTAAAATTGAAGATAGGACACTGACATGAGAATCAGGTTTGATGAAACTTTGTGCATGTAGATAGCTTATTTAAATTTAGAAAAAGCATACTTTAAATTTTCACTATAGGTGCAGATAAAAAAGTTAAAAATCATGACTATTACTTTCTTTTTCCAAGTTTCGGTCAATGGTAATTTTGAATTATTTTTTTTTATAAATTACCTAGTAAACTAATCCTTTTAATATCTGAAGAAAACTCGATCTGTTTGAACCAATTTTAATAAAGTTATTCGTTTTTATACGGTGGAATTACTGGAAACAGAACTTCAAAATGGCCGCAGCGGCGAGGGAAATATAAAAAGTGCTGGATTTGAGCAAAACAACGCAAGAACTTATGATTCACCTTAATATTAGTCAATATGTGTACATATGTATATCGGTAAGAACAGAATATCGGTGAAAGCATACATTGGGGAAATAGTGTCGATGTAAACATTGTCGAGAAAGTCACTGTCGGTGTAGTACAGGCCTGACCAACACGCGGCCCGCCACGTTAAATTGTGTGTCCCGCCGGGCGATTTTATATTTCTATTGAAACTTTTGTTTCTCGTTGTATGTATACAAATGATATTAAATAAATGAAAATTTGCATGTGTCATTGTTATAATGCGCAAGTGCGACTACGAACTCCAATTCTATATTTGATATCCACGAACGTCAAATGTTACTGAGAGCGAGTAACATTGTTCGTAAGAAACGAGTTGTAAGTGCTTTTGGATCCACATATAATTGTGAAACATTTTTTTCGAAGATGAAATTTTCGAAGAGTTCATCACGTGCTTCATTAACTGATGCCAATTTAGAAAACCAGCTAAGATGTGCAACATCGAACATAAATATAGATTTACCAAAATTAAGTGAAAGAAAGGATAAACAAATATCTCATTAATTAAGACTCGAGAGTTAATTATATTGAATCATAGTATAAAAATAATGTTTTATTCATTTTTGTTGGAATAGAAAAAGTAAAGGTGGCGTTGCTAAACGATAGGGAAGCCGAGACAAGTTAATTGCGAAAAGGCCACGTGATGGCGAACAGTTAGTAGATAAGGCTTAGACAATAATCACTAATGTTAAGACATGTAAATAACCTACTCATTCACAATATATTATACATTTACACCAACACGTGTTAAGATTAATACCCCAACAATTTTGTATTTGTATTACATTTTTTAAAAGCATGTTTACCTAAAGTGCGGCCCGCTGTAACGTTACGCGTTATCAAAGTGGTCAGTGAAACAATTTGGGTTGACCATGCCTGGTCTAGTAGAACGGACCCAAAAGCAACGGTAACAAAACGAAATAACAGAGCGTCTTTTCCAACACCCTGTATGCTCCACGCCGAACATATTTTTCTTACAAAACGCGGAAATAGCACGGGACAGGAATCTCGTAAATAGGAGATTCCGAGAAGGCTCGTATTTCATACATGGGAACTATCTTCGATAATTTACACATACGACAGTGCGAGGTGGTTTAGCTCACACGGGTTCGTCGTGGAAAATTTACTTGCTCGCGTACGAGAGCTCGGGGTATTTTGCACAAAGCCCGCGCGATCAGAAAATAATGCGCAGGAGGCAGGATGATCATCGCATAAACGTTCCAGCCAGCCCCGGAAAGAATCCTGAAAAGATCCGTTCACCAGGCTTTCATACGGGAATACAGAAGACGCGCTCCTCCTTCCATTCATTCCATCGGCTCTGAAAAGCGGATCCTTCAGGCTCGAGAGGAGGGCACCGTCTTCTTGGGACGACATAGATTCGAAGTACTCATTATTCGCCAGTGAACGCGTCTTGGATTAAGTTCTGTGGCGTGGAAGAACCTCGAGAATGTTGAGTCGCATCCTTTCGATCCATCGCTTCTACGAATTATTCAATCACGTTTTCTGTGTTTGGCAGAGAAAAAGAACGAAACGAACGTTCGCGCGACTTCCATTATAAGAACAAGATTGAAAAAGTTGATTCTTGACATCAATGGTATTTTATAATATTCCATATATTACATCATAAGCAAATACTATTCATTTTATGCTTGGATTAAATACTATTTCCAATATGTAGCAAATACTGCTTACTATTCACACTCGACTATAACGTAAAACTATTTACTATTTACTGTTTACTATTTACATTCGAAATAGGAAATAGAGAATTGTTTCCGAGAAATCTGTTTTGTTCAAAGCAAATAAAATAAATCAGCCACATGTATAAATTACTTTCATGGAATATTTTCGGTTGTTCACAAACAATATAACTGAATTATATTATTGCTAAAACTCAGCCTATCTACATGTTGAAGTTAAAAAGTGTTTACTTTAATAATATTACTTGAAATAGAAATTGATGGAAATATTATTATTTGAAATACTTCTATCTTATATTTCAACGGAATGTTTATTTCGCAATAGAATTTCTATGACTCAAGATTAAAAAATATGTTTGAAATAACTATTTCTTTATGTAATTACTATTTCAAGAAAAAATTATTTGCCAAATCTTGTACCACTCGAAATAATAAAAATATTCATTTCTATTCAACTATTTCAAAAATCTATTTTTCTCCAGCCCTGCTTGTAACGAGGTACAGTAGGAGAGCTGTATACCGGCATGGTTTCTAATATTTTATAAATGAATCATCAATACGACAATTACAGTCTTGTTCCTCTCGTTCTGGTACTAACAATAACCGACGTCGAGCAAATAACTTCAAAAGAAGAAGAGGGGGTAGCAATTTTCTTTTTTCGAAACAAACACCGTCGCCTTATTTCGGAACAAGACTGTGTTACACAATGGATTTCACAAAAATCAATTCATCCATTATTACTCATATCATATTTTTTAAATGTCAGTCTTGCCTTTCTCAAAAGAGTTGTATGTAATCTCTCAAGAAAATTCAGACTTTTGCCAAGGCCTTTAGTTTCCAACACATAATCTCTCAAGATCTCCATTGAGGAACTTTTTAACTTATTTAATCATCGTTCTTGCAATTTCACAAAACTTGGCACCAGCAATCACATAACCATCTAATATGTATTTCCTGCAATGGATTTCACAAAAATCAAATCATCCATTATCACTCATATCACACTTTTCTAATGTCACAAGACTATGTTATTTATGAACATCATTTAACAGTCTATCGCACGGGTTTGATTCCCAGATCCAAGAAAACTCAATTATTAAAAACATTTTTATAACTCCTTATTATTGATGCTTAAATACTCAGTCTCACTCTCAATCTTTCAGATCATTTCAATAAGTATTTTTAATTCATATAAAAATATTAATAAGCAACTGATTTCTTTTCACTACTTAGAATCAACAATCGTTTGACCTTGCATTTCATTCAATAAAGAAGCAAATGAGATAAAAACGAAAGACATTTATGTTCCGATTATTAACATAGCAATTGACCTGAAACAATCAATTCATCTCCCATCGTCAGAACAAGATAATATTCTGCGAGGAGTATTCAATGAGCAAAAAAAATTTCGATTAAAAGGCCTCTGCTGGAGGGACAAAGACGATAAGAAAACTTTCGGATAATCATATAACAAAATGTTCCATCCGACAGATGATTAAAGTCGAATGGAATATTAATGTACAATAATTTGCATGAATATAACCAGACTATATCCATATTATATCCATGTTCATTTTGTTTCGATGCGGGGTATATCGTAAACCCTCGAGAGCTTCCATACACTTAATAAACACATATTACGAGAAAATTTCCAGGATAGGTTCCCATAGGCGGAATTCAACCGTAGGTGGGAGCGCTGAATTGATCAGGGCGTGCAACTTGAATAAATTAATATAATTTTATTCGATCGAGGCGTGTACGAGAAGAGAACTGCTTGTAAAGTCACGGAATTGCTATCTTTCCTTTACTGCTAAGTTCAAGTTAATTTCACCGTGTAATGTTTAGTGCATTTTATCGTATACTTCTTAACGCCGCAAACAAAATGAACGAATTGGCATCTCAAGAATGAGGTAGAATCTCCAGTACGAGATACTAAAATAGTTCTCTATGGAGCAGTATATCTAAGCAGTATGTTTTCATTTATAGTTCTAATAAATTACATACTGTGTGTATTTATATAATAATAACAGCCATTTGAGAGAACGCGTTTAAACGGAAGATTTAACGAAGCATTCGCACTAGTTTCTCTTTTCTGTAAAATGGTTATTAATAGAGAAAATTACTTTCCATTTGACTACTTTTCGAACGCAAAGCGTGGATGTAAAAACAATGCTAACAATAAAAAAATTCACGTACTACTGAACCGCATTAAAGAAAATAAAATAATTGACAAAATAACATAATTATATGAAAATATTGGAAAATATAAATGATGCGTTCTCGTCCTAATTGTTGATACGATATTAAATCTAAATTAAAACATACGAAAATAAAGTAAGAATGCATAATATCAGGAGTATGGATGTCGAAGTCTTGTTTTCAGACTTCTCAATACTATTTGTAACAGACATTATCTGTAGAATTAACAAAGAATTCTTATTCATCAGAATTAATCAATTATACTTGTCCCCAAAAAAATTCAAAGTTAATTAATTAACAGGAAAAAACAAGTATATCTGACGCATAGTAATGTCAGTTGTTTATTTGTTTACCACGTTTGCTATCGGAAAAAAATTTGACGGCTGCGATGTCATATTTTGAGATGTATAATTATTTTTATGCACACCACTGTTCAAAATAAGAACTAGCTATGTAATATACAGAAAATATTTTTTACATTAGATATAATACTACCTTATTATTAGATTGCGGATTTTATGCATTTATGATAAAAATTAGCACGTGGAACACCAAACAGTAAACTTCTGAAGGGAATTTAAAAATGCTGTTATATTATTTTCCATTTGTTAAGTCTGATGAGACTGAAAATCAATTCCTATGTAACTCGTGTTTGTTGCAATTGAATAAGAATATTTTTATTTTGTATAAAGATCCGTAATCTACTTATTATAGACCACATTAGTCGAGATGTAACCACAAATAAGAAATAACGAAGGGAAAATAACGTATATGGTCTCTCCCAAATAAATAACGAATAACTCGAATGATAAACAATCGAAATTCCTTACTTTTATTTAAATAAAATTGTATTCAAATAATTCTCAAGTCAGCAGATATTTTCTTAAATAGAACGAAACTGTTGGTTTGCACTGATTTCGCCCAACGTTAAGGGCCGTTTTCATCCTTTCAACATGGATGATGTGGGATTAGGACCCCCCAGACCACAAATACCGTAGGAAATTAGGAAGAAGGGGAGAGGGTTCAGTGGGTGAGCGCGTTAGTCGATCGGCTACCAACACGAGAGCCCGGGTTCGATTCCCGGCGCGGTGCCTTCCTTTTTCCTGAGATCCTACACTTGGGGGCTCGTCCGGGATGGGGGGAGCACCGATCACCGCACAATGGCGACGATAACGGACGAAGACGAAAACAAAGCGAGCGTAGCGAAGAGGTCGCACGTAAGCGAAGCGAGAAAAAAGTGCGAATTGCGAAAATACGAGTTACGAGACGAGTACCAGAAGTTCTGTATGATGGCGCTGAGGCCAAACATACACAAAAAAAAAGACGATGACGCTGTAATGAACATTCGAGGGCGAATGTCATTGCAGAATAGCCGAGTGTGGGATTAGGTAGGACCCCCCCAGACCACAAATACCGTAGGAAATTAGGAAGAAGGGGGGAGGGTTCCGTGTGTGAACGCGTTAGTCGATCGGCTGCTTTTTTTTTTTTAGAAAAAATGTTTATTATTAGGGTATGAGTACAGTTTTACATTGGATGGTTAGAATAAACATTTGAAATGAAATCATACGATAATAAATGAGGGTAACATGTATAAACGCATTTATAACTTAGGAACTAACAATAACAGTTCGGGAGGACTCGGTATGAGAGAATATATCTTAATAAAAGATGTCCATATTAGTTTTTGCAACATGAGGAAAAATTACCCAGAGAAGAAAAAAACCTCTGTAGCAGTATTGATTTATATATATGGCTTACTAACTAAATTATATGCCACCTTATAAATTAAGACTTATGAACTAATGGAAATTTATGTACAATAGGCATATCCCTACTATATTATATTTTATTATCACAGCATATAAAGGAACTTAGGTTATTTTTGTAATGATACTAGGTATTGTACTTGTTAAGGATTTGATAAAGCCTGTTTACGTTATTCTAGTTCAGACATAAAGGTGCAAGTTCGGTCAAGCCACCAATATTTTTCGTGGTTAAGACGTTGAAAGTCTAAAAAATGTCTTTTTGGGATTTTAATCGAGTACTTGAACCGATCCCTATTTTGAGTGAAATCATAGTGGGAGAACGCATTACGCTTGTCGGCTTTATTTGGGCACCAATGGTAAATTAATGGTATGTTCGCGTCATTTTGGATTATTCCTGTTCTGTCATAATAGTCGATCGGCTGCCACCGCGAGGGCCCGGGTTCGATTCCCGGCGCGGTGCCTTCCTTTTTCCTGAGATCCTACAATGATGGCCGAAAAAATTGGAGTAAAATTTTTTCCGAAAACTACCTTTCACTAAAATTTCATCAAGATCGGCGTGTCCAGATTTGGCATATGCTCCCTCTGCCAAATTCTGCATCATACATTACATTGAATGGTAAATAAAATTTAAAGATTTCGTGTGTTTTCTGGAAGTAACACATAAATATCATCATTACTCATTTCAGGTATTGTCATTTACTCAAGAATGTGTAATGATATTTCCAAAATAACGAAATACAATTATGTTCGAAAATGACATGAAATTTTTAAAATGTGAAAACTGTAACGCAAACGCGGCAGTGGTATCTGTGGTCCGATTACTTACAAATTTTACACATATCATTTTCTCACTAAGAAATCTCAAAAAAAAAACTGTTTGATCCCTATAGCTAAGGCCCAGCTTAGTGTTAATTCATTCGCGAAATAATACATTCCGCAAACAAGCGGATTCAAGTAAATCGCGAATACGGATGCGCAGGTGTAGCCGATCCTCGCGGGTTTCAATTAATCGGATGAGCAGATGCGTTTCGCGGCAAAGGAGTTAAGTTTCTCGCTGGCTGGAAATTCCACGGGAAATGGGTCGAGCTTTGAAGACGCGGCTCCGCGTTTTATCCGTCGATTGAAGCCTTTCAAAGCGGCCTTCCGTGAAAACTTGCGTATAGGCGAAAAACAACAAATCGTCGGCTAACCAAAGCTCTGTAACGATCTCGACGGTAACAGCGCCACCGTGGAATAAAGGGACCCGAAATAACCATGGTCCGACTATTTTCGTACCGTGACCCATCAGCTGCTGAAACCGTTGGGCCTTTTGAATATGGTCGAGACCAACCATGCGGAATTTCCGGGCCGAAATTAAACGTCTATCGCGGAACAATCGCTGAGTCGCTCCTCTGTTTATCAATTCCGTTCACCTTTATCGGCCGATTCGCGGAAAAATTGCGGATCCAGAGCCAGCTTAAACGACAGGAGATCGATCGTTTGAACGTGCTGACGACTTCGTGGAAGATCATTTCCGACAGTGTGCGTTTGATTGTTCGCTTTCGAAAGAAAAGTCTCGGATAGTTGCATAAATAGCCATCATTTGGTGGAAGATTTGTGGTAGGATTGTAGTCTGGTCATTTGATTTTAATACTACATAACTCATCTTTCGTAAAAGTACCCATGGGAACATATGTATGAATCAAATGTTGCAAGTCATCAACTGTATATCAAATATAACTGTTTCATTTCATGCGCCCCGTTTCCATGAATTATTTTTATGAAAAGAGTTTTCTTGTTAATGAACTGTCTCGAACAATAGTTTAATTACCTAGGGTTAAGTTAGGAACAAAAATGGAACGTGTTTAAAAGAAGTTTACAGAAATTATACGAACTGTTTTATTTATGAGTAGACTGCGGATTTTATGAAATTATGACAAAACTGCGCAGGTGTAATTTAAAATAATAAAACCATTAGAAGAATTTAAAGATACTGTTATATTATTTTTAACATACCAAACGTATTAAGAAAGATAATAAATTTCTATTTCACTTCAGTTTGTTTCACTTCGGTAGCAAAATTTTATTTTGCATAAAAGTCCGCTGTATATGTATGTATTAATACTTTACCTACCGGAATGCAATAAATAGGATTTTCAGTAGTTGTAATGTACTAAAATCAAGCTTAAAAATCTTCTATTATCTGATAATCTGAAACGAAATTCTTAAACGACGTTAATGGAGGTAACTTGGTAGTTCGCAATTGAAATTGCTGTTGCTGTTGAAGTATCCATTTAAATGTGTTAATTTGTGCATGAAAAGAGTGCCTTCGTTGAAAGAACTAATAGTATCGAGGCATTCGACCCCTGTTAAGTAACATTACTAACGATTGTTCGACTCTTTTGTTCATCCATTGTTGTCACATCACAACGGATTTAAGAATCGCAAAATAAAAGATTACAAGTATTAGGTTGTAACACAAATAAATTCAAATAACAATCTTGTCGTAACTTAACAATTTGATTATTAGACTACAGATTTCTATGTTGGAGTTTATGCAGCTTGCTTTGGAGTTTCAAGTAATAAAAATAATCTATCGGCACTTTATGGACATATGCTTTAATATATATAGAAATATACTTGTTAACAGTTTGGGGTTCACTTAGAGAAGAAGGAGCCGCGTACATCATCGAGGCACGCACATACACGCATCCATATTATAACGAGCGCCGCCGTGTTATGGTACAGTACACATAACATACAGGGTGTTCATTTGAAAACTTTCCAACCGAATATCTCGAAAAGTATGAAAGATATTAAAAAGTGTAAAACACGTGTCCAAGTGTATCGAGGGGGAAAGAGTGGGGCAAATCAGTTTTTTATTTGGGTGGCGTTTTCAAGGTCATTTGAAGGTCAATTTTGTTTTTCAAATAGAAACCTATATTTTTTATTATGGGAACTTATTGTACGTAAAAAGACCAGCAATTTTCGTAGGATACTTTTTTTTATCTGCGCACTAGTTTCGAAGATATTTAAGGAGAAGTAGAGTGAGTCATACTTATACTACGAGAAAGTTTGTAATTTCTTTATAACTATCACAAATTTTCAAAATGTTCTCCGTTGTTTTCTAAACAATAATACAGACGATTCTCAAATTCTGAATTAACATTTTTGAAGGTATCTGTTGGAATAGCTCTACATTCCTGTACAAACGCTCTACTTCTCTTTAAATATCTCCGAAACTAGTGTGCGGATAAAAAATGTATCTAACGAAATTTGCTGGTCATTTTACGTGCAATAAGATCTCATAATAAGAAATATAGATTTCCATTTGAAAAAACAAAGTTAACTTTCAAATGATCTTGAAAACGCCACCCAAACAAAAAGCTGATACTCCCCTTCTCTTTCCCCCTCGAAATCCTTGAACACGTGTTTTACACTTTTTTAATATTTTTCATACTTTTCGAGATATTCGGCTAGAAAGTTTTCAAATGAACACCCTGTATAAGAATGTTCGCGTTTTAACATATGTAAAATAAATATGTTATACCTTTATTGCAACGAACTGGAGTAAAATCGAAATTGATTTCGTTTCTTCAAATTTTGTAAAAGTTCTTCTCATGTTTTTATGATTTTCTGTTTCTTCTACCCATTTCTGACAGAAATTCATAAAATTTGTAATATATCGATTATGATTAGGTTGTACATTTTATCCGTTTATAATAAAAATGGGTAGGTGAAATATGAAACGGTAAAAACGTGCGAAGAATCACAACATTCTCAATTTACTGAGATTATCAAGCCTGGAGATGAAGATACGACAGCAGTAGCGTGAAATGAGTCTCTGGGTGGTATGGTCGAGCATGTTGTAAGAGAGCAACGCTGACCTACCGCAAACGCTGACCGTGACAGCTGCGAATCCGCAGCCTCTGCGTCCAGACACGTAGAAATTCCAGAGTTTCGGAATTCTTCGAAACATCGTTGCGGCCTCACCAAACAGTAACACAGACAGTTACGAGTGTTTTGAAAATAAACCGGATGGTGGATCGCGAGACTGGCATACGAACGGAAAACTCAGAAATTCGAAAGCCCGCGTTCTTCATTATATCTGGAAAGCAAAATAATCGCGAGAAATTTGCTTTCAAGCGAATTCCTTCGATTCGGCTATAAACTCCGATTCCAGGATGTCTAAATCTTTGGACAAACGATAGGTAAACAACTGCGAATTCATAACAAACTTGTCGTATTGATTTGTTCCGAGCAATTATGCTAGTTTGAAACATTCGCATGAAGAAAAGTCAATCTAACGCGTTGATCGCCCACTCGACAATCACAAAAATTACACAAAATCAAACCAATTTATTTAACAAAACAAAAACCGAGAAACTTAGTTACCTGGTATTAATTACTATTTCAAACCTCTTCCATATCGCAGGTTGTAAGCAAATTTTATACACTCAATCTACCAACGTAAAAATTAATTTTCAATTCTGTATAAATCATTCCGTCACCCAGATACGGGCGACATAGCGATTAAAAAAGTGTTAATAACGTCACGTCGCAGAATTTATGAAGTTCTTGCTATGCAAAGTTACTATTATTAATTGCACCAAATGAAAATTAACATTTCTATAATGTCCATACTATTTTGATAATTCATATTTAATTCGTGTTTTTACCAGTTTTTGTAGAATCTTTTCACATTTAATTTTAGTTTTAGTAAACGGGAACATTTATGTATACAGTATTTTTAACGTATATTAATTATGACCATTATGTAGAAAATGCAGAACAGATTTTTGTGTTTGCAACATAACGTCTAGGTTAAGACTGGAATTATTATAATTATTATTATAAAGATAAAAGTTATCGTAAATATGAAAAAATACTACAATAAATGACTGCATTGAGAACGAAAGAAAGTAAAGTATGTACCAGGTTTATTTATTAAGAATTTCTATTATTGGATTTTACTCAGCTGCATCTGTCACATTTGCATGAAATGCATACTTGGCGCGTGACACATCTATTATAGCTGTATAAAATGCAGAAACGGAGCATAACGTATTTGTTAACAAAAGGTCGATCATTATGAGTAAGATACAATATTGTATGCAAAAGATACCGTGGATATTTCGAAAGTAATTAATACATATTAATGATACCAAGCGATAGGTTTCCATTTGTCAGGTGGAAAGATACTATGTAGTAAGCCACTATCAAGGTCGTAGCTTAAGTGTCTCTTATTACTGGATTAGAGTGCTTCATGATCCACGGTATCGTGACTCGTATCATGATATATCAGATCCGTATTCTTACAATAGGAGTCGAAGAATACTTTCAATTCGTCATGTAAATTCTAAAGGAAAGGAAACAAGAGCCGTATCTATTTCTGCTGCAAACTGTTGTTCACTCCGTAAAAATACCTGCGGCGATCTATTCGTCTCGGGTAGTGACGGGGAGAGTGTCTCGAATGAAAATGTTATGTGAGAATTCAATATTTCCTCAAAATGGGCTCACTTTCCTTCCTGAAATTTTTTCCTTTTCATTCGCGAACAAGGCGAAACCAGATCTTTCCTTGTCTCGTCGGACATATTGGCAGTGGGAGTGCGCATTCACGAGACGATTCTAACTGTACGGATCCGTATTAGGAGAAAATCCCTCAGTCAGTTGCGCATATAAGGTATCGATTCATAGGCAGTGAAGCTACCTGTAAAAGCAACAGCAATGAGACATTATTGCGAAATTGAAATTTAGAAAGGAGGCTAGAGAAAGTTCCTTTGGTCTCAATGCAATACGCAGTTTATTATTCGTGATGCATCGTGTACTTGAAATATGAATAAAAGGATGTTCTTCTTTAGTTTTAAGGTAACAGTAAACCAAATCGTAAAATTCCACTTTCTTCGCATTAATCACTATAGAATCACTAAAATAAAAATTGTTTGCATCAATTGAAACATGGAGGAGTTACAGTGACCCCCATAAATATTCAGACACTTTTAAAGAGACGACAACTTTTTTAATATTGCACACTACGAGTTGGATTTTTTTTCGTGTATTTAGAACATTTTGTTTACTACAGAATGTGAAATAATTGAAAACATTGCATTTAGTCGGAATTGCAGAGAATATATTAAAAATTGCACTTTAAATTTTTTTTGTGTGCCTATGCTGAAAATTTAAAAAATAATGTACTGCTATGTCAATTTTTACCATTTTTAAACATTTATTGCTTATTGTAACGTTAAACGATTTTCATGAAATTTTCAGAATATCTATAATTGCAACAAGTCTACAGAACATATTTTTTAAATTTTCAGTATAGGCCAACATAAGAAAGTTGTGAAGTACAGCTTTTAGTATTTTCTCTGCAATTCCGACCAGTTGCAATTTTTTCAAAAATCTATCAACCCTCCCCAACTTATTAGTTTATTACATATTAAATGTCCGAGTTTAGAATGCAAATTTTATAAAATGTTTTGATCAGGAAATACTATGATAGTCTACAAGTTTATTATATGTTATATTAGACATCTAATTTTTCTTTTAAATACAGTTTATTATCAATAAATGTGATTGTCCTGTATTCTTTTCATACGAGTGGAAAAAGAAATATATTCACGAAAGCATAATGTGATGTTGGGTTAAAATGAGGTAGTAAGTGAATGTAGACGGTAGAAACAATTAAAAAATGGAAACGCCACTGTTGTAGGTAAATGAAGAACGTGAACAACCAAAAATGCAATGAAATTCGTTGAAAATTACAGCAAAACAATTACAGCACAACTACAGCAAAATTTCTTATTTATAATATTATTCCCTATGATATCAGATTAATTTTTCTATCGAAAAAAGGGATATTTCCTGTAAAAATCCGTAGCTTTTGTAATTTTCTATATTTTTCTTAAATGTTATTATAATACCAGCATAAATACTTAAACATTAAGATAATTCTTAATTTTTTACTCTCAGATAGCTGTGACACCTGCTACACTGTACGCTAATAATTATCTACTTTGTTAAGAAGATTGACAGGACTACAATATTTGTCACAAAGTTGATAAAAAATTTAGAAAAAAAATGTTTCTCTATAGTTCGAAGTTGCCTATTTGTATGCCAAAACGTTCTACGCCGATAATATAAATGGTTTTTGCAAAAAACAAAACGCAAAAATCACTTATTTTTCTACTTATTACAGGAGAATCCCCAATTAATACATGAAAAAATGCAGTTTATTTCTAATTCCTCCGCTTCTATTTTTCGCATACAGCGAACACTGCTATTACTTTTCCTTCTACGGGATCTAACCGCGATTCTCCGGCAATAGCTATTTCACAATTCTAATTCCGTCGACCGTCGACGTTCTAGGAATCCAAGGATGAACCCAACAGCGGCAGCAGCACGGTGATCCGACATTATCGTTCCGTTAAGACGGCGTCGTTTTGCTCTTAACGTGGATCGTTGTACGCCGATATCAGGTGAAAGTCCTAAAGTCTACGGACCGGTTACGCCGAAACCCGTTGCAGGTGCATGTATGCATCAGCGCCTCGGTACCGGTGCATCCGAGAAGAAGGTCACGAGCGGATGCATTCCGGGAGTCGTTTCGATCGTCCTTCCACTCTGGCAAGGTCGTTTACAGGAGCGCCCGATAAATTGACGAAGAGACGACCAGGAAAAAAAGGACTACGAACGAGGAAGAAAACGAGTCCTCTGATCTGTTATGATGGCCCTCTTTTCGGCGCGGTTCGGTGCATCATCGGTTGCATTCGATTATCGGTCATTGAAACGGTTTCGGTACGCTTTACCGCTTATACGTCATCCGACACTTGATATCTTTGGGGAAAATGCAAAACGCTAGTGTATTACTAGACTGTGCATCTTTATGCGAAATAAACATTTTCCAAGTTAATTGTAAGAACCTAAGTTGAGTGAACATGCATTTCTTCTTTTAATCAATTTATTACGTCTAATGTAATGCAATAACATTCTCAAATCCTTCGAATATCTTCACAATTTTGTATTTTATCTATTCGTTTTTATTATCAATGCATAATGTCCGCAGTCGTCTATGCATTACGGTCTGGAGACATAAAAATACAATTTTTTTCAATTGCTCGTGATATGCCAGAAACATATAACAATATTTTGTTATAATAATGATATAGAATAATTATGATATAGAAAGTTGACCTCGAATTTCATAGAAAGATATTTAATATATTAAACTATAAACAATTTTGTAAAGGGATGCATTATATTAGATAATTGCAAAAGTTCGTGTGCGATTGGAAAATAAGCTGTAACCTTGTAAAATAACATTTTTATTAATCTACAATATATTCATTGCCATTTCCTGTAATTTTTTCCCAACGCTTCACAAGTTAGAGGATTCTATTTTCGCAAAATTGCGTGGATTTCTTACGTAGCAGGTAATAAAGTATCTAAATGTAAGCATAAATCAGGGATGGGCACGGTAGGGGGCCCTCAAACGCCTGCTTCTCCCACCAATCTCTCTTTCATGCGCGAGGCCTGCGCATTGTTCGCGACGGGCGAAGCTCTTCCTTCCTCTATGGTAACGGCGGATGCTGGTGGGGAAGAGTGGGCGCTATGGTGAGGACGGTTTGTCTCAATTGAGACAAAATTGCCCATCCCTCGCATAAACTGTTGTAATCGTTTATTAGATGATAATCTTGACTAGGTATTTTCGCAACCCCCCTGTAATGTGTTAAATAGATGCAAAGTTAATTGTGGTTTCCAACCATCAACTTTGAACAGATTCTTATGAATCTAAATAGATGTCATTGTTATCTACATATTTCCACCAATAAGAATCCAGGCTATTTTGGTAGTATTGAATTTTGTGGTCCTGAAGAAAATGAAATGTTAAAGACGTTACAATTGCTTTTTGAAGGAAGCTTGATAATAATCGATTGGATAGAGCGCCAAGAAAGAGCATTTCATTAAATTATTCTACAATTTTTACAAAATAATGTTAATGTTTTCGCCTTGACCCAGATATGCAATATGTTTCAAACACTTAAATTTCACATAAACGTATTTGGCATGTTAAAAGTTTTTCCCTACTTTTAGTCGTTTTTACGTTAAATATGATTGATGTGTTTTCTAAAATGAAGTGAGAGATAGAAATATGTTTATTGTGTAATAATAATTTATTTTGCGTCTATATATTTGTTGCCCCCCCCCCCCCACCCCTACAACGTAATTTCTTTCATGTCTGAATCAAAGAGTGCACGATGTGATTTGAGTTAAAGAAATTGCAAACTGCAATAAATGGAATCCTTGGAAAAAGTATTATGGGACTTACAAAATGAAAAGAAGAGATTTATGTTTATGTACAGGGATTTTGTATATGACAATTTTGTATCTGACCGAAATAACTACACAGGTGTGGAAAAGAATGCTATATAAATTATACAATAATAAACTTCAACTTGTAAGGAATAGTAGGTGTATAAACATGAATATGAGTGTAAACGTGTGCGTATGCATCAATTTGTATTGTATTTATTGAAAAGAAAGATCTTCGGTACAGTTTGTGTAACGTATGTAAAAAAAAAAAGAGAAAAGTGCGATATGAATTTACAATATTGATTTTACCGTCATATGTTACTGTTCGCGTAACAAGATGGATGTGGCCAGGTGCAATCCAAATTGTATAGTCTTGACTAAATAATTATTGGCCAGTCTTACAAACTCCTATACACACGTAAATAAAATCAAAATGTTTCTTTTTATAGTAGTAGATTGACACAATTATTAATTTGTTATTATATTGTACTAAGGTTTCTGCTCACACTTATAGACAAAAATCAAGTTGTCTAAATAAATCTTAACACGATATTCATCACGATTCTGGGAGAACAATTTCAATCCAGCCTTGGACTATAACAGCCAGACTCACGAAGTACAAGATTTATGGTAGTTCTATGTGTCTGCTTCTTAAAACAGCTGTTCGGATTATCATCATAAGAACCGGTCTCTATTTTTATACTTTGACTTCCGCCTAATAGTCACACGTGTACAAGTATAAACATGTGACTTCCGAAAAACATGCATGTACGCTTCAATTAATTTTCAAATTAGTTCATTGGAGATTGTACATACTGTTAATGATAGAATTTGCTGCATGTCTAACTATTGGGTCAATTAAATTTTAAGGTATTTTTACAAAAGAATCTCTCTCAATAGTTGGTTTATAACAGTCGAGAAATACTTCAATCGAAAATAAAGTCTATATTGGTAGCTTACTATTGAACATAGTTTACGAGAAAAAGAGATTTGCTTGAACTCTATGCAGTCGAATAGCGGCTTTAAGGCGCCGCGAAAAATTGTCATAGAGTCATTCCATGCCAAATCGATCCCATTTTGAAATATGTTGTAGACCATGTGAAATTAGAGGGGGTTTAAGTCATCATCGGTTTCGAATTTTTTTAAAAATGACAGCTTATTGGGACACCAATTATTAATATACCAGCTTTTGCAAGGGCTCATTTTAAAGGGAAAACTTCAAGGAATATAACCATATTTTTTCAAAATTTAAATAACCATGCCCTCTCATCGAAAAAAACGTAAAAAAAGAATCTATTTAAATTTTTCGGCATTACAAAGTTGATAGTCGAGGTTGAAAAAATTATTTTGTAATAGACCAATCCTTTCCGAATAAAACAAAAAAAATTTAGCTCAATAGAAAAAACAGTTCCTGAGATAAAAATTCGGTGAGGCCCGGTTTCGCCAAAATGGGCAAAATTTGCAAATTTCGAAGGCCTGTCATTTCTAAAAAAATTCGAAACCGGCAAAATTATGACTTAAACCCCCTCTAATTTCACATGGACTACATCATATTTCATTTATAACAAAGGAATGACCCCATCATTTAAAAAATTGTTGCATTATTGTGTTTGTATCCAAGAAATTATTAAAAACTAATATTACCTAATATTACACCAGTTGCACCTAATAACTTCTTCATGATTTCCTAACCTAAATCATAGACAGTGTAAATATTCCAGGTCAGAAGAAGTGTCTTGGTTTAGTACTAAAACAGTTTCGAGTGCAGAGGGTAAATATAAATAAACTGTAAAATAACTGAAAAAGTTGTTGCACAAAAATTATCCGACTGATTTTAAAAATTCTCTACATATTACGAAAATACGTATATCATTGTATGTATTTAGGAGAAACTATAAAATCGTGTTCTGTACTAAAACGCTCGTACAACTTTCACAAATGAAACAAGAAATTCGTAAAGTTGGTGACTTTGCCTTCTTCAAAATGAAACTCGAGACCTATGGTTGACGGAGAAAAAGGATCTCACTGATGCTCATCGCATTAAACTCTATAAAACCCACCTGTGCAGGTAACACCAAATAATTGTAGACAGTATAATTTCCACACACAATTCCGTAGACTCGTTTCATTAGACGCCAGTGGCAAGCGAGCCGATGAGCTCGAGTTACCCTCGAGCTAAGCGCAGTGATTAACAGAAACCATTGGCAGCGCACCGCTGCGCTGGTTAGTGACAAAATAACAAGGGTGGTAAAGGTAACAATTAACTAACATCGTTATTGCGTCCGCTAAATAGCGAAGCAATTATCCTGCGTGGCTGCCGTCCGATCCTGCAGAGTGCAACGATCCTGTCCACGTGCAGAGCATCGTTTACAGGCTATCGAGTGGAGCACTGGTGTCTTATAAATCATTTCTTGCCTCAATCTCGAATGGTTCGCTTCTCACGGGCCGGCCATTAGCCGTTTTGTTAGGTTCCCGAGGCTCGTTCCTTATTTTCTCGAGAGGACCGCGGCGCAACCTCCACGGCTTTCCGGTCACGTTTCCAACGGCTACCGGACACGCTGTCCTTCGCCAATTCTGAGTAGCAACCTCGGTTGTGCATCTGAGTGTGCATCTGTGAGGTCCTAGGGCTGGTGTGCACCGGTGGGGTCCTAGGATAGCACATCTTTCCCAGCGATCGGCCTGAAAACTCGTTTTGACGCGCGCCGCAGGACGCTCCGCTTGAACCGGCACAGTTTTCTTGCGCACCGGTGTCCGCTCAAGTGTTGATCGCTTGTTGCTGAACCAGTTCGGAACACGTTGGCCGTCCCTTTTTTTTCCCAGCCACGGTCTAACTAGTCGAACGCGGCCAAGTATCGCCCGATGATTTAGTGAGCCCACTGCGGCAAAAATGTTAATACTTCCGGCGTGTCAGCACTGTCAGCAGTCTGTACGTTTTCGACATTTATGAGATTCGTCTTTCAAGACGTTCTTTTTTTGGGCACTTAAACCGACATGGCGAGTTTGCAAACGTTTATTGAATGAGCGATGGATCGTTTCGGGCAAGAAACATGATCGGATATATGTAGGTATGTATTGAACTTTCATACGTTTTAAGTTTTAACCCAATCTATGAGTAGACCGCGGATTTCATGCACTTATGACAAAAATGGATTGGTCAAATGCAAAATTGTAAAGACATTGCGAGAGTCGAATGATGTTGATATATGGACTGGTTATTTTGAAAGTGGTGTGTCCATTTTTTCTTCTTCCGAAATGTTCAAAGGTTGGCATTTTATTCGATTCAAAAATATGAGTAACGTGTACTAAGTTTGACAATGTTTCTATGAATTTAGGAATATTTCAATGGATGACATAAATGATTTTTATGTGAACTTAACTAAAACAATATATTCGTCGTCAATGGACTTATACCACTTTCATAACCAACCGTTAGGCAATTTCATTTATCGACGAATTTGAAATTGATCAAAATATATGGATATTTTAAAATACCAAGTATGAATTGTTTACACATAAAAGGTTCACTCTAAATTATTTATTTATTATGTGATTTCTCAATTTTTTCCAAAAATGGACTTATACCACTTTCAAAATAAGCTGTCCATATTAGTCTCAACTTATTAAAATTATTAAAAAAGTAAATGCATTTCCACCCAACTTCAGTTTCTTAAATTTGACTTGGACAGTTTTTATTTTGCATAAAAAACCGCAATTTATTCGTAAATAGACTGCAGATTGTATGCATTTATGACAAAAACGGGTAGATTAGACGCAAAATAGTGAAAATGTTTAAAGTATTTAAAGATGCTCTTGTATTACTTTTGACTTATTAAAATTATTAAGAAAAGACGTAATTGTCCATGTAACTCTCGCAGCACGCAATTAAGTCAGATAATTTTTATTTTGCTAGCTAGAATGTCGATGTACTTCGGATGTTTTATTTCGAAAAAAACACCATAGGGATATATGGAATGATTGCAAAAATACTTGCTTGATGTTCGTGATTGTTTTTACGAACAAGAAATGCACCAGCTTGTAAAACATTGGAAAAATGATAATGGCTGCATAATGGATTAATAAAACTGGTATTTTTAAATGTAACCATTTGTGTCTAATTTTCAAATCGGATTCGAACTTTTGAAAATATCTCATTTCTTTCGTCCTTTCTCTGCACATTAGTCTAAAAATACAATTAAAATATTGAATGGTTTCACTGGAAAGGTTGTTTTAAAAGGTTCTTTGTGAGATACGACGATTTTTTAGCATTACTTATTATACACGTGTTATAATGGTATTGTAATTACTTATAGATGTATGGTAATGTACTATCAATAAATTCGCGTCTTTTGAGTATCAAATGATGAAAATACAAATGAAACAAAGATTTATTGTTTTATGGAATAGATTTTCTCAACACAGGAAACTATTAAATCTGTGTTCAGCTTTATAAAAATATTCATCTCGTACATTCACTGTTTCAAACTTAATGTATTTCTATAAAAATCGATAAATTTCGTTTGTAATGTTTAGGCTGTAGATTTTTATGCAAAATAAAAATTGTATGCATTAATTTCAAGAACCGGAGACAACGTAGACATTTATTTCTTTTGCATCTATCTTGCATCTTTTATATCTATTTTGCATTCGATCCACTCATTTTTGTCATAAATGCATGAAATCCGCAGTCTAGTAATGTTAGTTTGTCACGGTGACGAAATAAAATTATTTAAACCTCGCTTCTCGTTCTTCCGAACTCACAATACGAAGTTTCTATTCCACAATGTCGGAAGCGGCCTGCAGAAGTAGTAACATTTAGTTACCACAACGAAACGAGTCAATTTCTTTTTTCCCAGAGAAAAAGGCCGAACTGAAAAAAGAACTGTTCCTTGTCTAGCCATACCCTTGCTCGTGAAACCTGTTAATGACCAGTTGCCAGCTTCTGAACCTGCCTCGGCTACATTTAAGCACCTGCCTGGCTCGCAGTTTCCGCCTGTCGATCACTACGTCGCGTCATGTCGAAACCTTCCCAGTTCTTTCGTTTAACTTCGATTCGAATCGAGGATAAACCAAACGCATACACTTTCCTTTAACTTCGCGTTATTGTAGCCTTCCTTTATCACATACTTTTCTCCTACAGAAAAATCTCCTAACTTCGTAATCGATAGAACCGAAAAATAAAATATTTACATACTTAACACGTTATCTATCGACGATTATTTCGAAATTTTTTTAGTCGATAATCCACAGTTACGAATTTTTTAATAGTGCCTTCAACAGCAATAGCACCCCCAATAACGTAATCTAATAATTTTGTTTGTGATCGTTATGTAAAAGATGATTTTTAAGCTTCTTCTTGGTAGAATACAATTATTAAAAATTCTATCATTAAACTACCGGTGGATAAAGTGTTAATAATTGGGAATTTTGATTTTTTGTAGCAATTATTCAGAATAGAGATTCTTCGTAACATATACTAAAAAAAAAATGGAACCTCCCTTCTATGATCTGCGTACAGAGCTGGCCAAAATACTATTTCAAATAATAAATAGTAAATAATCTATTTTATTTGAAATCATACGTGCACTTTTGACAATACAATATTTGTTAGAAAATGTTTTTAAAATAGTATTTGTTCAGGAACCCGGGACTATTGTAGGATTGGTAGTGGACTGTATGGGAAAAATGCTAGTGGATCGGGTATGAACACAGAAGGGAGTCCGGAAATGGGAAATCGAGTAGGAAGCGTGAGCGGGAAAAGAGATGGAAAGAAATTGAGATTTTCGTTGCACGTGGATGATAAACGACTTTATTACACTCACTCGTGGAAGCGACAAGAAACGGCACGATCGAGAAGCGTGTACGGGCAATCCCGAACGGCAGAAGACAAAATAAACAATGGGCGCGATGTAGAGCATGTAAGGCGTCGGAACGTTAGAACGAATCTGTTTTATACGGTGATGCGAGCGATTAACGGTGGTTCTCGGTAATCACGTGATCACGCATCGCGAGCGCGACACCGGGAACCGAAAAAAACAGGTGTCTCGTGCACAGGTGATCCTCAAGAGCGTATATCCTGGGTCCGTGTAACGCGGGGTGATACCGAGGTCTATAGCGCTCGCCTTCGATATCTTACATCTAAACTTAATTCTAAGCTTAATCCTAAACAGTATTTTATTCGAAGGGTTCTCGAAATAGGAGAAGTGTTAAATTTTATTTTACAAATTAAACATTTGTGTCAACGCTTTCTGTAGAATGTCGGTATTGAAGAACTGGTTCCTTTGGATAGTAGTATAGAAGAAAGTGATCAAAGTGATAGAATTTATTAACTACGCTTGAATAAAAAAATTTCAATGAAAAAAATTGATGTATGCTTAGACCGCATGGCTGAAGTGAAACTGCTTTCTTTAATTTTTTTCGAATTTTTATTAACACTTTATGACATTTAATTTTCTATGATTCTATTATTGAAACAATTGGCTTATGATAGCTAAAATATTATATAAATATTCTTGATTCAATTTTGTCTAAATGTCTTGCAAATACTGCATCGACAGTTATTCCTGACGTTGTTGTCGCTTCATTAGGATTATTTACCATTTCCAATCTTAATTTACTTCTAAAAAATTCTATTAATAATTTTGATTGCTCCGATACAAAGTTCACGTTGAAATCTCCACTTAGCATCATCGGAATTTTATCATAATCTTTATTAAGCAATGCCGAACCCTCAACCGTATATGCTAATAGAATAGAATTTCGTTTCATCGTTTCATCCTTTCATCGTTTCATCGCCAGATCGGATTTGCTCCTGCCGCGTCGATGGTTTACGCCGACCGCGCCTAAAAAAGTTTCACTTCAATAAAATATGATTTCGTCTCATCGTTTCATCGCCAGATCGGTTTTACTCCTACCGCGTCGAGGTTTTGCGCCTACCGCGTCGAGGTTTTACGCCTAACGCGCCTAAAGAAGTTTTACTTCAAAAATCTTTTTTCTAGAGCATAACATAGTGAAATGTTGTAAAATGTACCGATTAAATCAATTTTCCTCACGATTAGGTTATCGCGTAATGTTTTGTGGCTCAGTATTCCTAAGTTTAATACTCAACCTACCACAATCGGTTAAAATGAACGGTTCCCGATTTTTTATTTTGCAATTATTGAAATTATAAAGATGTTTTCGTGGGAAAAGATTAAATAGATATATTTAGTAGAGCACATAATGCGAACCGCACAAAATGCAAAATCCACATAAAATTTGTTACTTTTAACTCTTGGTTGGTTTACTATTAATAAAGTGGATACATTTCCAACAAAAGTCTCTGAATAGCATCTCTGAGACACTCCATTGTTTCCCAAGGGAAACAGACAACCGCTGTCAACGATCGCCTTGCGGGGTCAAAGCGAGAGCGGCGCAATTACGTGAAGCAACACAACAAAATAATCGAGGTAATATCATTGACCTCCGTGTTCCCACAAAATGGCTCGATCAGCGGCGCGTCACCGAGCGCATTGTTCCGATGCACCAGTACAGTGGCTGACCCTTGATCGAGTAACGTGCAGCAGGCAGTGCATCCGGTAGCACCCCCCAGCACCTCTCGTTGCACGTTCCTGTACATGTGTTCGATGTAATACGTAGTTAGGTTCGACATACGATCGCTCGTGTTCTACCGGCGGTATTATATAAAAGAGCAAAGAGAAATAGGGAGAGGGAGAGAGAGAAAGAGAGAGGCGGTCCTTCGGTTGCACGGGCACCGTTTACAGATATTTTATGATTTATCGTCGTCCTTGCCGGCACAGAAATTCCTCGCTCGATTTTTCTACACCGTCGTCGGAGCTCGCAACCCGTCGCGTCGGAGAACGCGTTGTTCGCTCGCGTATCAAGCGAGAACGTGCGTGTGCACGACCGGATCGGTTAGTTTGCGCGATCGCTTATTTATTCGGCCGTGCCTCGCCAACTTCTCCGCATGTGCTCTCTCTCTCTCTCTCTCTCTTTCTCTCTCTCTCTCTCTCTCTTTCTCTCTCTTTCTCTCTCTCTCTCTCTCTCTCTCTCGCTCTTGCACCAGCGATTTCCACCGACTTCTTTGCGCCACGCCGCGCCGTCTTCCTTTCTTTCCCTTTCTACGACCTCCTCATCCTTTCTCCTTGATCCCGGCCCTCCTTCTGTCCCGACTTCTAGATTATTAATGGACGCCATTGAAAATTCCATTTCATCATCGCAGTAATCCAACGTTTCAATGATTCAGGCGGGCTCAACAGTGCGTTCGTTAGTGTTTAATCGAGTCATGGGCTGGGAGTCTTGTAGGGCTCCTCGAGGATTAGCACGCGACAAATCGGAGATGGTAGAAGATCAGACTAAGGGGATGAAGTTCTAGGAGTGGAATGGTTATTCTCCATTATGATTTGCCGGATTAACCAGTAAGCAAACTAAGCACGTGCTTAGGGCATCAGGAGAAGGAGGGCACCATAGAAATTTTCTGAATTTTACATCTTTTACGTAGTAGTAATATTTTCGAAACAACGAAAGAATATTGTAAAGATGGAAATCAATAGCCAGTGAGCAAAACTCTAATTTTTGTTAAAAGCACTTTTTAATCAAATTATCGAAAATGCCTAATTGCCACTGGTTGTGTTATATAAGAGGACATCAAAATCTTTTAAATGCTTAGTGCCTCTAAAGGTCTTAAATCTGGCACTGCCTCTATGTGATACAGCCTTTTGTCTTTAAAATTATTGATCCTTATCTTGAAGTCTACGTCTTTTAATCTTTAGAGTGCCGGCATTTTTTCATTGAATCATTGAATTTTTTTTGCGAAAAGAATTTATATACAGGGTGTTTCAGAACAAGTGGGCGTAAATTCTGGAATGGATTCAAGACGCTAAAATAAGAAAAAAGGTTCATATAAACATATACCCGATATAACCTTGTTTCTGAATTATAGCCGTTGTTATATGATACGGATGTTATTAAAAACTTAGCAATCGGTGACAAATTTTTCTCTCTAAGAATGGACTGGGTGTTCATTTTTTGCTTTTCATTTTAACACTTTTAAAAGATCAATGTCTTAGCACAGGAGCAGCATTTTTGGATTAAGGCTGAGTCAATGCGGATGGATTTTTCTTTTTAAAAGTGTACTATCTTCACCTTTAAATGATACAAACCATTGTCTTTTAGAGTATTGAAGGTACGAATGACATGTCGAAGCAGATGAAAATACCAATGTTTCGAAACAAAAGAAGTGACGTTATTAACACATCGTACTGGGTTAGCATCGATATGGAGACGTTTGTAATCTATTGCTCAGTAATAATGGTGTTATTATTATTATAAAAATGAAGAAAATGATACAATTTTTATAAGATGTTTCGTTAACAATTTTGGAACTTATTTAAGACAACCGTGAATGTATAATATGACGTATCGGGTGATCTGTAGAGTGAATGGACATAACTCGTATTAAACGAAAACAATAACATTTATGATGGCCTCTTCATGTTGAAATTCATGCAGTAGTAATACAATTACTGATTTTTATTATTATTATTACTGAGACATCTGTGAATTTACAATACAGTAAATTCACAGATGTCTCGCTAAAGAGAGCTAATTGTTTTTTATAACCTATTCACCACTACATTCATTTATTTAGCAGTGGTTGGAACGACATTCCATATATTCAAGTTAAGTATTATTGTCGTCGAATTAAATCTGTCGCCTGATAGTAGTCAATTAACAATTATTATTTTGAGGTGACAAGTTTGTTTGGATAATTATCATTCACTAGGGTATCTCTGTTCATTCGTTAGAAATTGATGTTCGTTCATGGGTCATTTGGCCCATTTTTCATTTAATCCCATGCCAGATTTCGAATACAAGCTTCAACCATCGAATAATGTGTGTAAAACCACTAAAGCGACGTACAGCTCGGTCCATTGTGATCTCAGCCGTGATATTGCAAAAGGAAACGAAACAGTAGGAAATAAATTATTACTCTTCAAATTCATGGAAACGTATAGCAGTTGCCATGAATTCATGTATTCTAGAATACATCAGCCATTCTAGCATCCGGAAAGTTCGACTGGTTGCTCAAATTAAACGTTCCGCAATAGTGGTTCCGTGTACCTATGTGGTAATCACGAAATTGGTGAAATCGCGCAGTGACAGGAAAACATCTTTGAAAGCACTACCGGAATCGTTGAGGCATCGTACACGCAGCGTCCCGTGGTTAATTGCCGGTTAACGAGATTTGTACATATTATTAGTAATCGTAACATGCGGTTATAGGTTCGTGAGACGACGCGGAAGACACATAAGGAAGCAGCTATTCGTTACGAACAAGTATTATATTTAGCCGTGGAAATACTTTGTCGGGATAAGCCTTAATATTCGGTTGACTTTGTTTTGTTTCGAACTGACTCTGTTTCCTATCTTTTACACGCGCATTTTACTCATTCGAGTATGTATAGGAAAATGTATGCCTACATTTTACACGTAGAATTATTTTATATTGTATGTATGCTCGAGACCGTTATTTCAGTATAAGAAAATCTATGTCTACTCTTTACACGTTCGATTATTTTATAGTACCTTGTACGTGTGTATAAAATAACTATTTCAGTATAGGAAATTGTATTAAAATATAACGACCGACAGTAACAGCTTTTGCTGCTGTTCTTCATAATTTAATATCTTACTCTATAAAGGTAATGTTACTACTTAATTTAGTAAAAATCGCTACAATCTTTTCAAGCATTATAATTTTAAGATCTTTTTAGTGTTTTCGGTAAAGGTAAGTTTTAGTAGTATACAGGGTAGAAAATATAAAGCGTTACAGATATCACCAAAAATATTGATTATACGCATAAATGTTTCAGATGAATGTTGTTCAGTACCTAGGAGGACATCATGTGGTGGAACTTTTATTTTTCCCGGTGGACACTCCAAGGTGAGGTGAAGGTCATCTTTCTTTTTTTAAATGGAATGATATGATTTTTTATCCACCATCAAATAGTGCGTTTTAAGATGAGTTTAATTACCTATGACTCAAGGTCATTCAAGGTCAAACATGCTAAAATGTTACTTATACATATAAGTCAGTGATTGTCATGGACGAATGCAAATGATGTTAAATTGTTCGTCGACAGATAACTTTAAAGTCGACGTGTACAAACAAATATTGTTTATACTGCAACAATAAATATTTTTTTATGTGAAAAGAAACTGTTTCTCGATGTTTTAGTTACTACCAATGCGGGTTTTATGCAGTCGTGACAAAAATGGGCAGATAGACAAGTTAGAATATAAAGAAGGTAAAAGAATTTGGAGATATTGATGTATTATTTCCAATATAGTAGAAAGATTAACACTAACCGCACTACGACCGATTTAACATTTTTTATTTTATAGTGATTGAAATTACAAAGTTGCTTCCATTAGAAATTGTTAAATAAATTTCTTTATTCAAGCACATATTATTATAAAAACTGCTGAAAAATCGAAATAAATTCAGTCTTGTAATTTTTATAAAACAACTTAGATAGATCAGTCACATTTTGTACTCGATACGATTAGTGTGAAAGGAAATGCAATTTTCTATACCGCTCTTATTTCTGGCAATCGATGCAGAAACATTTTGTTATTTAAAAATCTGCAGTCTATTGTTTAATGACTGTACGATCTTGAAAAGAAAGTTTTCACAAGAGTGGCCTAATCAGATATTTAAAATAAATATCGGAAGCGTGTCGCGTTGTTCTATTTTCCTGATAATCGAGACACGCAATTATTTGTTACCTGTTGTTACGAACGAGCGCCATGTAGCCCTCGTGCACCCATTTAAATGCAAACGAGCTTAAAGATAAGACGCTGAGGAAGGAGGCGAAGGGAAAACAAGAGGTGGAAGTGCAGGAGGCGAGGACATGAAGGAAAGCAGGTCCAAGCGGTTCAGTCCTTGTTGAGGACGAGTTCAAGGACAGACGGCAATGGTCACGAAGCGCGGATCCTCACCGGTGGATCCAGAGAAATCGTAGAGATCACAATACAACGATAGGAATGCCTTTGTGCCGAGGCCCTGTCTGCCATATGGAGTAAGTTGCATGCGCGTGCAACAGCCCGCGAATAAAACTGCATACACGTGTCCTCGGATAGATAACATCGGATCGATCAATCGCCTATCTGACGATGCCTTGTCCTTTGTACGGAACTTCATTTCGATCGAGAAGCGTGCTCCAACCTTTCTTATTGCCGAAACGGAACGACAATCGTTTGATCAACGAAAAACAAAATGAACAAGAATGTTCTTAAGATAATCCGAACGATAACGCGAAGGAACCTTGATCGTATGAGCTGACCTGGAGACACAATGGTCGAGTTCATGCATGCAATAGCAAGGAGAACTAATTCACCTTGTTGATTTGAGATTGATATTTAGTGATTATTAATAGACTGCCGATTTTATGCATTTGAGGCAGAAATGAATAGATCAAATATGAAATTGTGGAAAAATAACAAGCATTTAAGAGTATCAATGTATTGTTATCAACTTGTAAAAAGTATTAATGGAAGAAAGAAATTTTTATTTGGTTCCAGTACTTTGTAATTAATGTAGAAAACTGGTGTTTTGCATAAAGATCCACAGACAATCCGGTTGGGTCAGCGCTTTAGGCACTCGTCTATGGACATGCATAAAGATCCACAGTTTATTTAACTCTGTTTTCAGGCCTCTAGGCTTCATCAATTTCAGGATCTAATTTTTATACTGTTCTGCTCTAATAATCCGGCAATGTTGCTTCTAGTCAGTTAAATCAAAATTCACATTTTCAGTATTATTTTTCATATTTTGTAATCAAAACTTATTCTTGATACTCAAAAGACATGTACACGTTGTGTCCTATATTTTGAATGAATACTTGTCCTTGCGCCAAATATAGAGGTCAAAACATGTTTCAATTTCTTAAGAGAGTTCAAACATTTGTTTTCATTTTCATCTTCTAGCAGTTTTATATAATTGGAAGTGTAATTTGAAAATATAACAAGACTCTAGATTTTATGCATTTATGATAAAAATGAGTCGACGAAATACTAGTTATAATATTAATTTGAAAGATGTAAAGATACTGTGTTACATTATTTTCAACTTACTAAAATTATTAAGAGAAGAAACGAAATTCAGTTTAACCCCTGTTCTTTGCAATCGGTACAGACAATTTTTATTTTGCATAAAAATCCGCAGTTGATTTATTACATCTTCCATCGCACTTCTCATGAAATATTTTCGTTATTGTGATATTACATAAATGGCGTCAACTTAATTTCTGATGGACAATAAATTCTAAAATATTAGTTAATTAATTCTACATAGGATGAATCTTTCTACTGTGATATTATTTTGTGACATGTGACTATAATACAGAGTGGTCCTCTATCTTTTCATCTATATCTATATCTATATCTATCTATCTCTCTCTCTCTCTCTCTCTCTCTCTCTCTCTCTCTCTCTCTCTCTCTCTCTATATATATATATATATATATATATATATATATATATATATGTATATATATATATTGTGTATATATATATATTGTGTATATATATATTTTTTCGCAGATCAAGGTCATTTCAAGGTCATGTTATTATACATATCTGAGTGTATTTTTCGATAAGCTACACGATGCAATAATAAAAAGATGTAGTCATTTGTCAAAAAACACCGATGACCTTGATAACTCCGAAAAAAATTACCTTGGCGAAAAAATATTGTTGCAACGTAAAAATATTTTTTGCATCGCATTAAGCTGAATAGATATTTAGGTGGCTTTGCTTAAAAGGACCACGCTGTATGATGGTAAATATTTCGCTATTTTATATCTTTTTATCAGTATTTAACTAAAATGATAGGTGTCAACCTAAATACCAGTGTATATTACAACGATAGCGACACTAAAGCAGAAATAACAATGTAAACCTAATATGTAGCCACTATTATGTTTATATACACTGTTATGCCTGTAATGCAGACAATTTTTATTTTGCATAAATATCCAGTCTACTAATAAGAGCGAAAGCGTGCGAGATTAACGAGGGACAATTGTATTTCTGAAAATAAAAGTACGGAACTAATGGAAGCTTGGCGTAATAATCAGGTAATAATCATTTTCTCGTGTTGATATCAATTGGGTTAAGACAGTTAAAAGTATCAGTTTCGTTATAACGACTGCAATAATTGCCCCACTTAAATGTTATTAACGATTCGACGCGTTGGAACCAAGGTGCTCACACTTTCCGCGATTATCTTCCGTTGTACCGTGACAAAATCAGCTACAAACGAGTCATCAGTCCTGATCGTAATCATCGATTGTATTCCCCGTGTGTCGACACGAAACCGCGCGATCGTAAAAGGAATTTCAGCTCCAAGGGGATACTTTTCTCGATCACACCCAATCCGTGATCCTTCACTATCTTTCGGTCTCTGTCTCTGTTCCAGGCGAGAGAGCCACGCAAACAAACGTTCACTTCTCTTCACTCGTCGCGACATTTCGCTTGTGTGTGATTTTTCTTTTCGTCTCCCTTCAAAAGTTCACGCGCCTGACGTCTTTCTCTTTTGCGAAATAACGCGGTGAAAGAAGCAACATTTTTCCACGAGAAGCACGGTTCACGCATCGATTGCTTGCGAAACGATCTCCGGTGAAGTTCCTCGCCGGCCGAACGGTAATTTTACTAACCGAATGCATACCTAACGCAACACCTAACTAGAGTTTAGTACTCACAGTGTTATTAATTCATCCGGAAATATATTTCGCTGACGTAATCACCCGCTCGCCTTCTAATTGCGAATTGCCTGCTCTTGCACAGCTCGACTCACCTGAAACAAAAAATAAAAGAATATAAATTTTATGCTCGCCGGCTAGCATTAAATTGCTAGCATTATTACACGTTTAACACTTGTTATAAAACTAAACCCTTTGCGGACGAGAACTTTTTCTATGTGAATCGTACAACACGCTAATTTAAGAAAAAGAAGCATCTGTAACCCTTAAGTAGACCTCCAAAAAGCACTTTAAAAATGCAATCATTTAATTAAATTATATTTATATATAATATTCATCTCTACTGAAATGGTAAATAGAAACAGTGAGATAGTACAATTTCATCTAAATTCATAAATAGTTACACATTAAATAATAATTAGCATAAATTTGAGTGAAGTTGAAGAACACCAGATGTTTTTAACGTTTTTGAACTCTTTATTAACTTTTTGTATGTAATACTGTAGATATCGATGCAAACATTACGAAAATGTAAGTATTATTGTTAGGAATTCACATGTTTATAAGTTATACGCGTGTAAACATGAACAATTTAAGCGTTTTTGACAGGTTAGAGCGTCGCCATATTGGATATTCGTTTGATGGTAGAGGTAGGACTGTTGAGCGCATGCGCTGGATAGATGGTGGGTGTTCAGCGCATCGGCTAAATAGTACTGAGTTGTATAGTCCAAGTTGGTTTGATGTTAGTTAAAAGTGCTCAACTTTACACGCATATAACTTCTGAACCAGTGAACTCCTGGCAATAAGACTTTCATTTTCGATGTTTTCTCGTCGAAAAATATAGGACTGCATAAAAAAAAGTTTAAAAATATTGGTCCTCCAAAAGATAGTTAAACTCCTTCTACTGTAACATCGAGTCAGACTCGTGATGAAGATTTCGAACAAAACCTACTAAATATGTATGTCATTAATTTCCTTTGAACCTAAACGAAATTCTTGTTTGTCTAAGAAATTATGAACGATAAAGACTTTCTAAGTACTGTAACCATCAGCTAAATCGTAGTGCAAAGGTTAAGGGTTAGTAAAAATTTTGTGAGCATAATAATGTTTGTACTGATATAATGCGAACAACATTCTTCCGCAAAGAATTAATATTTCGCTCCATGTGTTTCAGTGAAAAATTGTGGGTATTTTTTTATTATAAATTGGGAAACTGAGCAGGAATCTTTTTCAGAAACTAATACAAATTTTAAATAATTGCCTTTCGAGGTCTCGGTTGTAAATGGTGGTCGTGTAAAGAAAGTGAACTGTTTACTAAACCCATTCGCGTTTACAGTTAACTTTCACGATACGACCTTCGAAAAATGCATAACACAACTCTCTGCAGTGTTCAATTTTACACGGGCAAATTACGTAAGGCATAAGGCACACCCACAAAACAGCGGCAGAATTAACGAATAATCACCGATATTATGTCCTGGAGAACTTTAACAGACAACCCATCGTATTGTTCCACGAAAACGCGACGAATGTCGAACACGTGAGCGCAATAAATTTCAGCATGATAGCCTGGCAATTGTTTCGAGAATGGCCAATTTGGCTGGCGAAACGATGCCGCGACAATAACAGCAACGATTACAGTCGATAACGCAGTCTGGGTCGTATATGTGTATAGGGTGTGTAAAAGAACGCGTCGGTACGTTTTGTAGATACAGTTAGTAGATACAGTTTAATAGTATAACTTTAATAAACAATAAAATCACTTGCAATATAACCTACGTTTACCAGTATTTTACGATCTGTGCATAAATACATCGAAATATGCTCAATAATAATAATAGGGTAGTATTTTACGATTCATGTATAAACACATCTGAATATGCTCAATAATAATAATAGTGTAGTATGCTGGGCGTTGCTTGGTTTTATAGATTATTCTGTTTAATAATACAACTCCAATAAACACTAAAAGCACATGTCATACAACCTACTGTAATCTACATTTTACGGTTCGTATATAAACTATGGTAAATATAATTAATATACAGAAATTTATGGAAAATAATCCTTTCTTTAATAAGAAAAGCATGATATTCTTTCATTGTTTTACATTTCAACCATCAATTTTTGTCAGTATTGTATAAAGTCCGCAGTTTAATGATGAATAATTCTAGCAAAGTGAATGTAACCTTTGTAAACGAATAATTAAAAAAAAAGGTCTTAACTTTCAATTTTAGTATGAATTTGTACCAGAAATTGATTATTAAAATTTAATCAATTAAATTTAAAATTTGACATAAAAAATTTGAAGTGGAAGACCTTGGACAAATCTAAATTACGGTCACTGAATATAAAAAATGTATGGCACAATGTGAAAATAAACAGTTCTTTTTGAATGAACCAAAAATCCAATTTCGAAATAAGTCATGGTACTAAACAAATATTTGAAAAGAAGATTAATTACTCTTTGCGTGCTGTATATAGAGCGTTACGTTTGTTTTATTTATGATAAATAAAATGATATCTTGATCAAGTTTTTATGGTCACTCTGTATGTAATAGTTCAATCTATTGCAGATTGTAGGCGTGTTCGATCGGCTGCGCCATAACCACCTTGAAATTACGTGGTAGTTTGCTCACGAACGGACATCACATTTACTCGAAAATAGTGGTTGCCTAACTTGTAAATATAAGGCGTCAACTACTTCACTGTTGCCGTTGAAAAATTTTTCATTATGAATAAGAGGAAACCTCCACGCATCGTAAACTCGGATGTTTATTCTCCGTTTGTGGATAACGGGAATAGTTTTAATTTATTTTTTAATCCCGCATTTCTGATGAGGATGCTGTGTAAACATTCGCGTGATTAAAGGTGACATTTTAATTACTCGATCCTGACAGAGATTTGCGTATTACCGTAAATTGCGTGTGGTAGAAAGGTTGGTGCATGTGACCTTATCCTTCTCCACAGTTCCCGGCGAATTCATAATAAACCAGAATATCTGATGATTTTTTTAGAGGCATATAGAAGGCAGCCTGTCAAAAAAAGGATGTCCGACTTTCATCTCTTGTTGAAGAGTTGGAAACGTGTTGGGTGGAAACGAGAAACTGAATAATATTATACAAATTACATTCCGTACGATGATTAATATTTTTATGCAAGGTTCATTGTATTTTTCGGACACGTAAAAATTTCAGGAATTTTTGATAAACTATTTGATCGTGCAGCAATGTGAAATAACTAGACTGCGGATCTTTATGCAAAATAAAAATTGTTTTCCTCCAGCGTTTTTCCTCCAAATAATAATTATTAGAAAAAAATGATAGAGGAAAAAGTAATACTGTTTTTGGCAACTAACATAATGGCGTATGTAATTTTCTTGTTTTTGCACTATTTTCTTAGAAATGAAGGTGACCTTCAATTTTTTAAATGAATACATATCTTCGAGGAAAATGAAAATATGAATATACATACATACATACATACAAATATTCCAATAACGGTTAAACCGTACTTTGGAGGACCAATTTTTTTAAAACTTTTTTTATGCAGTCCTATAGATTTCGACGAGAATATACCGAAAATGAGTCTCATTGCCAGGAGTTCACTGGTTCAGAAGTTATACGCGTGTAAAGTTGAGCACTTTTAACTAACCCCAAACGAACTTGGACTATAACGCTCAGTACTACTTATCCGATGTGCTGAACACCCATCATCTATCCAGCGCATGAGCTCAACAGTCCTACCTCTACCACCCAACAAATCTTCAATATAGCGACGCTCTAACTTGTCAAAAACGCTTAAAATTGCTCATGTTTACACGTGTATAACTTTTCAACGAGTAAACTCCGGTAACCAAAACTTGAATTTCGTGTACTAAAACTTACACGTCTATCATTTTCTCGTCAAAATGTAGCATCACATACAGAATACTTGAAAATTTTTGGTCCTCTAAAGTACAGTTCAGCCCCAATAACATTATATACATAGTTGTGTACTAATATTAAAATAATTATTAAAAGTATAAGAACAAATGTGACACGGAATAAACGAATTGAAGCGTGCTTCATTCGTGCCATTTTTCATGTATTCGAATTCGCCTAACACATATACATACACCAGAATGAGAGGAAATATCACATTCTATCATTTTCCGAGGAAGGATATCGCTGCTCGATCGACAACATTATAGTTTACTGTGTACCTCTCGCTTATTTTCCGTGTTCTATCTCGGCCCATTCGAGAACAAAGACAAACCAAATAGCATACCTGAAATTAGGAGAAAGCTGGTCCCGAGTCCTCGCCTTATATCGGAACAAGGTTTGTAATCGACAAATAATTTTCCACTTATTTGCACACTGAAACAGATTCACCGATGTTCGTAGACATCAGAATACTTTTTCTTCTATATTTATAGAAACCGCAAAAGTTGGTTACACTTTCGCACGTGAACGGAAAGTAACCTCTTCGGATGGCTGAAATGTGCATGGAACCGTTCTAACGGCTAGCGATCAGGATCGCTCTCGAACAATTTATACTATCAATTAACATATTAAACGCGAGCACGATGACGCGGATACACGCGACTATCGTTCGCGCTTGTACGGGTCTCGGCTCCAGTTTTCCATGCCCGAATCGGCGTTTGCGATCTCTTATAAATTTCCGTCACCTGTTAGGATCCCAGACGTGTCCTTACGAGGCTTCGTCCCATAAAGATCGCGGCGCAGATAGTTTATAAATCGTGCGAAAACCATTAAGCCCTGGCCGCGAGACTTCGAGATTCTGGAAGCTCGGCCGCGTTCCGCGTTGCGATCTTATCCGCTCGGAGGATCTTGGAACATTCGCGGCGCTTTCTCGACGATTTACCATCGATCCTTGTGTTTTACCAACTGTCGCGGACACCTGGATCCAAGGAGGTTACATTGAACCTCACGATACGGCTTTTTGGCTCTATGTTACCGGATTTAAATCGCCATAGTAACCTAAAGATCTGAGTTAGCATTTTTTAAAATACCATCTAAAACGTACTATCACATGGAGTTCCATCCATCACATAGCTGGAAATAAATAAGCAGACAAGGCCGCTAGAGAAGTTACCCTAATGCTACCCAGAGCTGGGTAAAGTACTATTTCAAATAGTAAATAGTCTATTTTATTTTAAATCATACGTGCACTTTTAAAAATAAAATGTTTCATTTGTTACAAAAAGTTTTTAGATAGTATTTATAATAGTATTTTATTTGAAAGTTTCTCAAAATAGTAAGAATTGTATTTAAGGAGATTTTCTACATGAGAAAATAAATCGAAAACATGGAATACATTTTTTTCATTTAACGCCTCGTTTTCGAGAAAATCGAGTTCGAAAATAATTACGATTTCTTGCATTCTAATATTCCCTGTTTCCTCAATCTGTTGTCATCGTCAAGGAATATTTTAAATAATGTTTAACGCAACATTCAAATATTTTATTTTATGTTTTAGATTACTAAAATGAAAATATTGTATTTTAAGTTTTATATTATCAAATTAAAAATATTCTATTTTCAGAAATTTTACTGTTTCTTCAAAATATTATTTTATTTGCGTTGTGTAATAAAGATAAATTCCGATGCAATATAAACATAAATATTTTTCTAGAAATGGAATGCATAGTTTGTTCTAACAAGCTTTAAGATGTGTTAACGCTATTGAGTTTAGACTAAACTAATTGGACTATTCTTCCAATGTTTTCCATTCTTGAATAATAGAATTTATGTAAACTGCTTGACACGTATGAAACCATATAAGAGTCTCTTGAATAATACCAATAGAAAGTATTGGAATTCCAGTGTACATACGTACGTTTATATAATCTGAACGACTGCAAGTAAATAAAATTCATTCTAATTTAAATAAGGTTTACGAGTAGACTGCTGATTTTATGCATATATAGCAAAAGTGAGTAGGTGCAAGTTAATACAATAGAAAAATTAAAATTATTTAAGCAAATTGATATATAGTATTAATTTCAATTTTCAATATTCATAAATATCACAACAACTGAAAACAACTTATTTAATACTACATAAATAGAAAAGGCATTGTTCATCATAACTAGACTGCGAATCTTTATGAAAAATTGTCTTCATCAATTATGAGAAACAGGGATTCCATAAGCATCTATTTCCTCTCTTAATAATTTTAATAGATGGAAAACAACAGTACTCTTTAATTGCTCTGATATTTTCACTTTTTCGTATTTGATTCACTCATTTTTGCCAATAGTGCATAAAATCTGCAGTATAATTATAACAATGATTTTTGTAACATTCTCATACTTCGTGGATTGTAATAAAATCTGGTTTACTTAATATTATAGTAAAAGATTGCAATAAAAATTGATTTTCAGAGTGGCTGTCAAAGTGTAAAAGAAAGAATTAAATTTCTATTTGGTTCTTGTCTCTTGCAGTTGACACAGAAAATGTTTATTTTGCTTAAAGATCTGCAGTCTATTTCTGAGTGAAATGAAGTATGTGTAACAGTGTATGAAAGAATGTATTACTTTCCAGTATAAGTGAACAAGAACGATCGCTATTATGAAAATGACCATTTATCGGGAAATACTTGCAACAAAATTGCACTGGTTCCGTTTTCCAGGTGCATATGTAATAACAGAATTCATAATGAAACGGGAGCTTGTAGAAAACTCATTGTGAGTCAGTGATCTCAACATTATACGGCGTGGAAAGAGAGTGGAACGTAATCAAGGAGTGAAGCATATAGGAGTGGTGTTCCTCTACTCTAGAGGAAACGCAAGGACGCGACACAATACTTACACATGCAGTATAGTTTTTCTACAGATGCAAATGTATGCATGTATTTCCGGCAACTATCCACGAGTGACAGCTTCGACTACGGAGAAAAAGCATTTGCAAGTCACGAAAAGGTTTAGTGCAAATCTCCATTCTCTTCCAAAATATTCATCGAATGAAACTGTTAAAATTTGCACAATTAGTTTTCATGTAACAGTACTTTTTTGACTATTAACTTTTCTGTTCTACGACAACAGTTATATAATGATGTGTGTGTACTAGAACATCTATTCCACAAATATTCGTTTAAGCAGAGAACTTTTATTTTTACGGGAATGGAAAAAAGTTCTTGGTCAACAATAACAGTTATTCTTCTATTTTTATACTTCACTTTAATTAACTTTAACTAACTTAACTTTTATATTTCACTTTATAATATCCGTTCAGTAATATATGTTCCTCCACAACTTTTATTAATCGAATATAAAATAGCTGTCAAAATTGTACTTTATTGCCAGAATAAAGGTATCAATGTACAAAATTAACTCAAAACAGGAAAGAAATATTTTATAAGTTCAATGTTTACTAAATAACATTTTTATAAAAAAATGTACAGTTTAATTCGACCCCTGATTAAATATTTAGTACAGTGGAAGGTGCTAAATTTTAATGTCAGACTATCAAATAATTGTTTGTAGATTTTGATCACGACCCTGAAAATAATCCTTACAAATTCAAGTAAACTTTGATATTAAATTAGTGTCGTTATTTTATTGTCCAATAAAATACTTCGTATTACTTATTTAATTGTATAATAAGAACTGTTTGTCGCAAACTGAAATAAGAATTCTATTAAAAATATGGTTAAAAGCTTTATTGAGTAGTAATGTAATCTACTATGCGTTTTCTGATTTAAATTGGAGTTAAGATTAATACGTTATTTGCAGACAGTTATAAATTGCATATGACAAGACACAATTTTTGTGGGATGAAATTCCAAATTGATGTCTAATAGAAATCATAAATTCGCTGATACGAAGAGTGATCGAAGTACGGTAGCGAACCTAATGACATCAAAGTTCAGCACAAGGTCTAGATGAAAAATTCCGAAATGTTGCTTTCTGTGCAGCTACCTACTCGATTGAGTTGAACAACTTTTCAGGTGATAATTAAACCTGAATCAGAGTTGCTTGAAAACTAGTTGACATTTCGTAAGCGTATCTGAAATCTAACGTGATAATGGTAGATATATATCAACTGCGGCAACTTTCACTAGAAAAAAAAGATCATTTAATTGCATACTTCCTGTATTATACCAAATTAAATGCTAATTACTATTTTCATCTCGAACACAATGCTCCGAAAGTTACACCTTCCTACAAGTGTCATTAAAACACTTGAATTTACCGATTAAAGAATTTATTTTTAATTTCTGCGAACTCAAAATGTCGGAAACTCAATCATTGATGGATACAACCTTAAAATGCCATTGTAATTATACAGATGACGAATTGTCTAGTTTACATCGACAGCAATTAATAAATAGATTACACAAATTTCTCAAGTTCGTATTGCAATTTACTAAAACTTTTTTTTTGTGTTTCGAAGGAGTACATTCGTCACTAATTCAATTAATATTTTGTAAAGATACGATAAAATGAGAAAAAGATTCTTAGACCCATTAGCAGCTGACCCACGATCTATTGCTTTTCAAACCCTTGCCGGGAAGCAGCTGGATTCCAAATGGCAAAGTTCGAGCAGGTAGTAAAACGGGATCATTATGTGCCGAGAAACGAATCTTACAAGAAGAAGACGCGGTCATGGAGTCTCAGATTTTCTCGAAACTTTGCATATTGGTAGATTTCGTTCTCCTGTTTATAAAAATGTAGCATTATAGGCGTCGATACTCAACAACTTTTGAGATACGTTAAGATTGATGTAGTTAGTGTTTCTTTCATATTATGTTCCTTTTCAATAAAATTTTTATATTTTGTTTCCTATAGATATTATGAATGTATTTTTCATGTGAAAAATACAATTAATTGAAATGGATAAACTGAACAGAAAAAAGAAAAAATCGAAAATAAGGAAAAAGAGATTTGAACACTGGCCTTCCCGGTAATGAATCTAGTACGTTACCATCACGCCGTTTGGCACTTGACAAAAACATCAACCAAAACTGAGCTTAACGGCTTAACGGGTATAATGAAATTTAAATTGTAAATATCTCTAAAATTATTGAGTATCGACGCCTATAATGCTATATTTTCATAAACAAGAGAACGAAATCTACCAGTATACAAAGTTTCGACAAAATCTAAGACCCGATGACCGCGTCATCTCCTTGTTAGTAATATTCGAATACTCCAGCTAAAATATTTCGAATATCTCGAAGCATTATCATAACATTTCTTTCATAATATAATCTTTCATTATTTTGAACCAACAAATTCCTTTTCTATATTAAGCACATCTCGATACGATTCTTATCATCTATACATTAGTTTTAAAAGTAGTTTTAAAAGATATACAAAATTAAAAGATTAATATTTTTACAATTAATAATAACTGAATTTTATTGTTTTATGATAATTTCTACAAACAGATTTTCTTTAAAATCTTCATCAACAGTCTGACTAATATTATATCGGGAGATGTTAACAGTAAAATTAAAGTCAATTTAATGTGTATTATCAATGAGTACTAATTGTACGTTAAAACTTGTAGAAAAAAATACAAATAATTTTATGAACAGCTGTGAACATTTCTTTGAACCGGTCGATCAAGTGTGACGATAGAAAAATTTCAAAAGAACACTTTTTCCAAGCAACTTGCACTAAAGTTGCCTAACACATTTGCGGAGGCTAATAACCACGCATAGGTTCGACTAGTGGAAAACTAACATGGAAAGTTGCAGGTAGCGGTTTAAAGGGAATGCGGCGAATGCTCGCCCACGGTTGAAGGAAAAATCGCGTTCGGGATTTACATTAAAAGCGGTAGGCTCCGGTCAAGAATGACGACATTTATCGTGGCACGGCGGAAAAGAATTCGAAAAATCAGTGGACGTCGACACGTCTCGGGAACGTTCTCGCAGATCTCGCATAATACGGCAATTATGGTCGTCCAGGCCGGCGCCAAGCGGCGCACGAAGGACGTGCACATGCACCAGCCACCAAGCTTAAAGTCGTATGAATACTAGAGCAAACAATTGAGAACGCAACGGCGAATCTAACGAAGGGATTGCATCGTAAGGTATCCCGCTTTTCCAAGCACCGCACAAGCATTCCGAGGAATATGCATGAGAGAGGGGGGAGAGGGGAGAGAGAAAGAGAGAGAGAGAGAGAGAAAAAATTAACGTACACCTTTCAAAAACAAATAACTTTTTTAAAATTGGACCGAACGACTTCAGTTTTTATTTAAATGTTAAAAATATTAGTTTACTAGGTAGCGTGTAAATAATTTTTTCTAAAAGTTGCTATTGGTCGAAATTGTGAAGAAAAAAGTAAATGTCACGATTTTTAACTTGTTTATCTGTACCTACAATAAAAATGTAAAAGATGCCCTTTGCAGATCTATGTAAGTAATATACATGCACAAAGTTTCATCGAAATCGGTTAACACGTTAAGCGCCATGCCAGCACGTGACGAAATTCCAAGAAATCGAATCAATTGTTTAATGAAACCCGTAACTGATAAGTCAAGATTTAATACAGTCACTGATTTTTTAACTTTCTTATAATTCGTAGGCCCAAACAAAATTTTGATTAACTCCGCCTGCCACCCTACGAAATAAAGTTGAAATCTAGTAAAAGAATTGTGTCGGTCACGTATGACTGACGTGGCAGTGAACGTGTTAAGGTTGGTATAAGGTACAAACATTATAAGATGAAAGCGTGAAAGTAGCAGATTTTCGGGCTTTTCAGGGAATTGCGCTCTGATGTAATAATCACTAGACTGCGGATCTTTATGCAGAATGAAAATTGTCGGTATTGATTGTAAGGAAGTGGAGTCAAGTCAAAAGATCTTTCTTCCCTTAATAATTTTAGTAAGTTGAGAATAATACAAAGATGTCTTTAAATTTTCTTAATCTATTCACCATTTTAAATTGGACTTATTCATTTTTGCTATAAATGTTTAGTAATCACTTTTAAATGTTTATAACTCTTTACAAGATTAACCGATCTCGATGAAACGTTGTACATGAACATTGAACAACTTACTTAGACCTGCAAAAGGCATCTTTTAAATTTTCATTTACAGACACAGATAAAAATGATGAAAATTGTGATCTTTACTGTTTTCTTCTCAATTATGACCAATTGGGAAAGTAGTAATTTTTTACAATCGTTATAATCCTTGTTAGATATTAAAAATAGACGATGTTTAAGATGAAAATACTATTTTCTAGATCACAGATCGATTTCATTTGTGTACTTTAAATGAATTTTTTACTTTTGCCTTTCGGTAAAATTTGACCAGAGATATTTCAAACGGTAATAAAAATTATTTAATAATTTTATTGCTATATGTTACCATTTCTTTATACCAAGTATATAATTTCGTTATAATCGTATTTCGCAACAAAATTTTTAACTGTAGCACCGCTTTCACTGTTCCCAGCTGGATATAACCACTTTGGAGTATTTACGACAAACTGGTTACATTTTTCGTTTCACGTTTATTAAACTACTGTTAGGACATCGAACTTGGCTCTGAATTAAACACCTCTTGGTCAAAAAATTTTACAAAAATTTAAGACAGGATTTCGTACAATATTGCTCCGATTTTTCTTGCAAAAGAAGTTAGGGAACGGGAATTTAAGAAAATTATGACACTATATGTTAGCACAAACTCGTTATCTTATTCTTCGTTATTCCTCACTTACTCCATTTGAAATGATAGTAATAAAAAATTAGACAACAATTTGGCTGGTCTGGTTGAAGCACTGTGTCTTACAAAAAGATCACTATTTTTGCATACCTGTACAGATTAGTAAATATAAGTTTCGTGCATTCATAACAAAGACTGGAAAGATTGGAGAAGTAGAAAAACTGGAAGAATTAAAGATTATCAATACAGTATGATGAATTCATTAGAATTATCAATGAAAGCAAGATATCTCTATTTAGACCCCGTTTGCTACAAATGATGCAGAAATGTTTTAATTTTTTTCAAGTAGTTCGCATTGTTTTTCAAAGAATTCATTGATTTCAAGTAGTTTGAAAAATTCAAACACTCGACTCACCTCGACCAACCGATCGTTATTTGACTCGAAGTTCAAGTACTCGCACACTTTTACAGTAAACGTATTAAAAGTTTACTATTAGGTTGTCGCATATGAAATATCCGACGTTAGAATGTAAATCTCATAAGACGCTTTGATTCAGAAATGCTATTACAATATGAATATTGGACATTTCATATGCAACTACTTAACAGTTTCGTTCGAAAACGAAAATTTCCTATAAGTCACGGTCCCTTCCAACCAGTGATGCCAGAAACAATCAGAACTGGTTGTTTTTTCCTCTCCTACTTTTCCCCTTCCACTATCCCATTCCACTACCTCAGCACACTCCAACGTCCCCCACTAACATCGTAGACTGGTCACGTGACGTGCGGTGCAACGTATCCCATATTGGGATCCGACATGGGGGCGTGGACAATACATATAGCTATCCAATATGGCGACAAAATATATTTGTAAGTACTGGTGAAACTTGTAAGTGGGCAGGTACAAATTCTGCAGAAAGAAAGTTTGTTGAAGGAGATCGGCTTTTTAAAGTATGTTTTATCAAATAATTCATTTTACAAAAAAAATTTTGTTTTTCAATATACAATTCTAAATTTACCTTCTAATCGTCTAATCGTTTAGAATTTGTGAGGACGTATTAATTACGCCACAAATAATTGTACAAATATCTTCTATTAGAGGCATCGATGCCACAGGCATCACAGAACCAAGAATTTTGAAAGTCTTTATAAGCTGGTTGGATCTTTCAATATGCATTCTAGCTTCAGCTATTTTAGCTGTTAAAATAGACTGTTCTTTGCTATATAGTTTCTTATATTTTAGAAATGGAGGTCTTATACATTTCAAGCAGTTCACTTCACAAACTTCATTTCAAAGTGTGGAAACGGAGCAACAAATTTTTGCTCGCTCTACAATCACAATCAAAATTTTAGTATAATAGTAATCAAAATTTTTTTTGTTACGCGGTGGCAAAATTGGAGCTTCCATAACTTTATATTTAATTAACACCTGTTTTAACACCGTAAGTTGATACTGTAATTAACACCTATTAACGCTGTAGGCTGCTATTGGGAACTGACATGGGGGCGTGGACAATGTATATATATAGCTATCCAATATGGCGACGAAGTGCTTGGTCTTAACATCGTAGGGATATCTACTTTTTTGTTTTTCCTTAACACAAACCCTGCAGAAAGAAAGTTTGCTGAAGGAGAGCAGCTTTTTAAAATATGTTTTATCAAATAATTCATTTTACAAAAATAAATTAGTTTTTTAATATACCTTCTAAATTTACAATTATATATTCATAAATTTCTAATCGCTTAGAATTGGTGAGGACATATTAATTACTCCACAAATAATTATACAAATATCTTCTATTAGAGGCACCAATGCCACCAGGCATCACTGAACCAAGAATTTTGAAAGTCTTTATACTTTAGCTAGTTTAATTGTTAAATAAAATTTTCTTTGCTAAAAATTTTTCTTATAAATTTCACGTACTTCATTTCAAAGTGTGGAAACGGAACAACAAATTTTTGCTCGCTTTACTATCACAATCTTTCATTGTACAGTAATCAAAATATTTTTTGCTACCCGGTGGATAAATTGGAGCTTCCATAACGTTATTTGTAATTAACACCTGTTTTAACACTGTAAGTTTATATTGTAATCAACGCCTGTTAACACTGCAAGCTGCTATAAGTCAAGCCAAGCCAAGCTTATAGTATTTCTACTTTTCGGCAGCAGGCGGCGCCACTCAAAATGGCAGATCCCAATTACCCTGGTCACCAGAGAGGTGGTAAACTGTATTCCCCTCGATTTAACCGATCTGGCATCACTGCTTCCAACAGCCAATGTGCAAACATATTTTCGACGATGCAGGTCGCTGCTTAGATTGGCAAATAAGAAAAAGAGAAAGTAAGAGATGTAAAATAATTATGATGATTTAAACCGATCGTAAATCGTGTTTATTATCGCTAATTGTCTCATTAAAGGGAGCAGTGCAATAGATTTTGTAAAGTACAAAGGGCTTAACGCTGGTTGAGAGCACGGACAGCGTGTGCTCGATCCGGAATTATTGCGTGAACGAGGCCGAGTTCGCAAGAAGTGCGTCCTTACGAAAGGCTTGTCGCCACCCCGTATGTATTTATACACGGCCGTGGGAAAACGATACTCGTACGGGCGTAGAAACGACGATAATCGAGCAACATTGCGGAGATTACTGCATCCCGATTCGATGGACTGGTAATAACCGGCGTCGTGCTACGCCGTCGCCGATCGCAGATCGCATACCTTCTCCACTCGGAGCCGCATGACTCGAAGATTGCTGCAGAAAGTAAATCTGTCGTGTTCGCTTACGATCCGCATTCTTGAATGTGAAGACACTGCTATCGAGCCGAAGACATCGAACGTCCCGCCAATAAAGAGACGAGGATGTATTGTAAGTGTCGCGCCACCAATGGAAGTCAAATCCGACAGCTTGGTCATTTCCAACATTGAAGGCATCAATATTCCCGGGACCGAAGTATGCAATATTAAAGTTTAATTGTGTTGAATATCTTCGATTTGTTATGCCATTTGACGCGGCTAGAGGCTTTTACTCGATACTTTGTTTCCGCGAACAAGAATATGAGAATCTCCATTTGTAATTGAATCACATAAGTGAAAGGTACATTTTTACAATTAGCGTCAATCAGTGTGGAAGTATTCTTTTATTTTTATTTAAATGTTCAATCTTGTACATAAAAGTAATAAAAGTGAATTTATTAATGTTGACCTTACGTTTGGATTTGGCATCAGACTCTCTTGGGAAACAATTTTGAGAATTAGTTTTACTATTAGGGGCACAGGTTTCAAAGGATTTACAAGAGAGGGGGTAGCTAGTGTTAATTCGCATCGGACCTAATATAACCACATTCATGTTAAAGCGATTAGAAAACGTAAACATTTTTCGCGTATCATACAAGAAGAAATGTAAAAATACAAAACAATATATTTTGTGCTGAGAAGCGAGAGTATAAAAATTGAGAGAGTAAACTATATTTATATAAATAACCTTCAGTTAATTCAGAGTTTTCTTCTTTTTCTTCTTTGTGAGTGGAGAAAACTATTCTGAAAATGGTTTTCGGAAAGAGTGTACAGATCAGATTTGCATATGGTAGCTTTAAATTCTCTTTTATTTTTTCATTATACTTGATGGATGCATTATACTTGGTTGATAGAATCATTAAAATAACAGTGCGAAAAATATATTTTTTAACCACATGATGTTCTCTATAACGTTGTCCATAGTGCTGATAAATGCACATTTACAGTTTTCGACCATTAATTCTACCTCCTGTAGAAATTACAAGAATTCAATGTAGTTTTAATGTAAGATTGTCAACAGATTATCACTGCACTTACTAGATTGTAGATCATTATGCAAAATTAATAAATAAATAAACAAGACACATTAAAAGTTCATGTCTTCTTTAACAGCCCTAATAAATTGTAAAAAATACATCGACGTTCTTAAATACTTTTATTTTTGTCATAAATGCATATAATCTGCATTCTTGTAATTACAACCGTTTTCTATGCAAAATAAAAATTGTTTGCTTTAATTGCAACACAGAAGTTACACATTTATTCCTTTTCATAATAATTGCAATCAGAAAAAAAATAATAAAACCGTATTTTTAAATTCTTTAAATACTTTTTCTATTTTGCAATTGCTTAAAATCCGTAGTAATTACGTGTTCGAAAGATTCGACAATTTTTCGTGTCTTCCTAAGTCGTGAAGGTATTTAGGTGTTTCAATTTGCATAGCTCACACTAGACATTGTGTAATTAAACGAAATAAAGTCGTGACATTGTTATTATTACTATCATCGCCTGGTCAATTAATTTCGTGCGATGCATACATGCGAGCGTATTTGGTCTCGTTACATGAACTGTGTCAGTATTAATAGGATGCACGTAGGTGGGCACGTGCAAAATCTGTGTTTGTGTATGTGCAAGCATGGATGCACGTTCGAACGATTGTGTAAGTACACGTGACATGGGAAGCAGCCTCAGGGCAATCGAGCAGCTCCAGGAACGAACGGTTGCACCGGTAACCGTTGTCGCTGTAAACAACATCATTGCATAATTCCCTGCACGACGGAAGAATAATTCATGGTTTTAGCGATGCCGGGAGAAGCGTGTTTCCGAAACTGACTACGGATTGTTCGACTTCGTTCGATTGTATCGAAAGTTACCATCGATATTTGAATTTACCATTTGATTGTTCTACACAATTCTATTATTCTATTTTCAATTCTGGTATCATAACTTCTGTGCGAAAAGGTTTCAAGGAAACATGTTCGTTTCGCTTCGATTCCAAGAAAATCATGCGGAAAATACTGGCGGCTCGTTTTTCATAGAAAGTGCAGTTAAACAGCAACAATAAATTCAGCTTCGAGATTGAAGGGATTTTGAAGTGAAACTTCTTTAGGCGCGTTAGGTGCAAAACCTCGACGCGGTAGGAGTAAAACCGATCCGGGGATGAAACGATCAAACGATCAAACGAAATTCTATTCTATTAGCATATACGGTTGAGGGGTTAATAAAGATTATGATAATAATCGGGAACCGTTCAATTTGACCGATTGTGGTAGGTTGAGTATTAACCTTAGGAATACTGAGCTACAAAACATTACGCGATAACCTAACCGTGAGGAAAATTGATTTAATCGGCACATTTTACAATATTTCAGTATGTTATGCTCTAGAAAAAAGATTATTGAAGTGAAACTTCTTTAGGCGCGGTCGGCGTAAAACATCGATGCGGCAGGAGTAAAACCGATCTGGCGATGAAACGATGAAACGATGAAACGAAATTCTATTCTATTAGCATATACGGTTGAGGGTTTAATAAAGATTATGATAAAATTCCGATGATGTTAAGTGGAGATTTCAACGGGAACTGTGAATCGGAATAATCAAAATTATTAACACAATTTTTTAGAAGTAAATTAAGATTGGAAATGGTAAATAATCTTATTGAAGCGATAACAAGATCAGGAACAACTCTCGATGCAGTATTTACAAGACATTTAGATAAAATTGAATCAAGAATTTTAGCTATCACAAGCCAATTGTTTCAATAATAGAATCATAGAAAAATAAATTTCATAAAGTGTTAATAAAAATTCGAAAAAAAATTAAACAAAGAAGTTTCACTTCAGCCATGTGGTCTAAGCACACACCAATTTTTTTTAAAAGAGCAAGTTTTTCTGTTGAGAAGAACGAGTGTATACAGATTTTTAAAATAAAATCCATTCTCACTTTTTCGACCGCCTCCTGATGCTAAAATGTTCTCAAAAAAAAAAAACGACAGTGTGGAACGGTGAAAGTAAGTACTTCACTTATTAAAATGAGCACAGACAGAATGGTGCTTGATCTTTTTTCTCACAATCTTACGACAGTTTACAATTTATTTTACACTTACAAAGAACATGTTTTATTTTATAACACAATTAACAAAATTGTAGAAATTAGTATGTCAAAAATACTTTCATGTGTGTAATAAAAATCAGTGAACTTTGTTTCAGATGACCTTTATTTCAGATAGACTTTATTCGATGAAGAATCAAAATGTTTCTCGTACGTACTTTTGTATAAGAGCAAAAATGAACGTAACACTGCAGCAGGTCCATGAATTATTATTTCTGCATTTATGGAAAATGTAATATGAAAAATGGATACTTTACTATAACTGGACTACGGATCTTTAAACAAAATAAAAAAATTTTGCTTCGATTGCAACATACAGATGCTAAATAAAAATTTCTTCCTTCTTTTAATTATTAATATTATTATTTTATTATGCTGAAACCTATAGATTATAACTGAACATTACTACTGAAAGAAACGTATAAATTGTAATGATTATTTCGTGTAATCCTTAAGTGGATTTTCTTAAGTATACTTAAAACTGCAACAACACGAATACTTTATTTAATTTTGAGTTTACCGGATTGGTAAATGGAAATCAATTTTGCATTACAGGATAGAAACCATAACGAGATAAAAGAGGATTTCTTAAACCTTCAAACAGTTACCTTAACATACATTCAATAATAAAATTATTAGTGAACACTTGCAGTGTCTCCAGCAGTCCACTTAAGAGGGTATTGTAGGGTAACAAGCGTTTCTTTTAAGCTAATTTGCAAATTCTTCATAACAGCTCAGTAAAAGATGTTAACATAAGCATTATTCCTATTAATGTACGTAAGGGGATAATTACAAATTTTACAAAAATAGTAACGCGTAGGATCACTTTTATTATACCCCTTTCAGAATTAATCAATCTCATTAGTAGACTGTGGACCATTTCTTGAAATGAACATTTTCTGAATCGATTGTAAGAAATTCAGAAATAAAGAAAACTGTAAAAGATAGGTAAAAATACAATCGGGAACAAAATTATGTGGACACCTTATAAAAACTAATAATTTAATTTAATAATTTAAATCGTGACCTTTACTTTGTTTCGTGCCAATGTTTACCGCCCGTGATTTTTGATTAACTTTTTTGTACACTACCTAATAACGCTTATAACGTTTGAAAAAAAAACTCAAATCGTCTGGCCCTATTGTAAAAAAGTTAGTTTTTAAAGAGTGTCAACTTAATTTTGTCCCCGACTGTATATTTCTTTGTTCAATAATTCTAATGGGCCAAAAATGATATTAGTAGAATTATTAAATTCTTCGGTGAAACTGTAGAACACCTACCCTCCAATTTCGATGATTTAAGGATATGTCATGAATCGTAACAATTTCAACAACATTTTCATTTGCATGTTGACAGCGCGGCAGTCTCGCTTAGTTTCACTGAATTTCTATTTATCTCCTGTTCCTTGTAATTGATGCAAACAATTTCGATTTCGCACAAAGCAGGGATGGAAATTTTTGTCTCAATTGAGACAAAACTGTCCCTACCATAGCGCCCACTGTCCCCCACCAGCATGCGCCGTTACTATAGAGAAAGGGACTGCTTCGTCCGTCGCGAACAGTGCGCAGGCCTTGCGCATGAAAGAGAGGTTGGTGGGAGATGCAGGCGTTTGAGGGCCTCCACCCGTGCCCATGCCTGGCATAAAGCCTTACAGGCTTCTTTTACAACACGGAAGAAAGCAATCGGTTAAAAAGTGTTTCCACCAAAAAACACTATAAATTCCAGTTAATCCTGATCATTATGCCCAAGGCTTCGGTTGTAAATGACCCAGAATCGGCTGGCCGAGAGTTAAGCTGCAACTTTCGAGGATCCAGCGTTCATTAATTTATTTGCGTTTAAATGAAACTAGAGCTGTAAAGTAATAGCGATGCTAAAAGTCGCAAAACCAGCAGACTCTAGTTAAATTTTATGAAAACTCGGGAGGGCGACTAATTATTTCGGGAATTATTCAGAGCCGTTCTAGGAGTTCCAATACCATATCGGTATACAAGCTGCATTCTTCGCTGTCTTCGAATAAACTTGACAGCGATCGACGTGCGCATTAGGTAATCGTTGGTATCATGAGTTAGAAAGGAAAGGGCGCCGTTTATCGCGGGGGAGCAGGGGAACAAGGAATGAAAAGGGGCACAGAGGGGGGCGCTCATGTTGTACTCTTTCGGGCACATCGTAAAAGGCACGCGGGACAGCAATACGTCGAATTAATTCCATTGCGAAACGACGACAAGCAATTATTTTTCCAGCAATTACTCGACCGGCCGTACGTGTGCCAGCAACTTTGTGGCACAATGCCGCAACTCGGAGAACAATTGAATTTAATTAGTGTAATGGAGAGCGATCAGAATGCTAATTAGCTGACCGGAACGGGGGCTTCGGCATCGGTTTCTCGGTATCTTTTTCTTTTTTCTTTACGATCGCCTCCTTTTACGCCACCATTCCCAAAATCCACCGCCACCTGAATTTATTCACTCGCATACCTGTTCCTGGGAAGCTGACGATTTAACGCCGCCCCCAGCTAAATAGTTTATGGGTTTCGAGAGCCGTTGCGCGGGAACGGGCTAACGAGGGCTCAAGAATTTCTCTCTGCAACCTCGGTTTCGAGTGTTGTTGCATTGTAATTAATTACTGAATTAACTAGTTAACTGATTTTGACGAGTATACTCGTCATGAAAAAAGGGCAAAATTTTGTGCTATGACGAGTATACTCGTCATGAATAATAAGTAGTGACAATTTGCAGTTTAAATTGCTGTTTTAGTGAAAACTAAAATATATTCGTGAACTTCAAGATGTTTGAAATATTTTGAGACCCGTCGAAATAAAAGGAACAAATAAAAGTTAATAAATAATTAATATCAAAAAACCGCATATAGTATGAATTATTTTTCGTAAATGTATCGTTGTCTTTTATTAGTCATCACAGAAGCAATTACGGATTTATATATTGTTTTAGACTATTGTAATAAGTGGCGCGCCTGGTAATAATAAACGGGATGAGGATCCTTTCATTTCCTTTTTACATGTATTCAAGAGGCGGCGTTTTTTATAGCTCGTGTGCAGGATTCGAGTTGTAAGGATCATCCAAATTGAGTTGTGGACTACCTACCTGCTAAGATATTTCCCTGAACATTTTTGTTTATATTTTATCATCTGGTCACGGATTCATTTACATAAATATCGGACTGTAAAGTTGCGACAAATTTGCGATAAATTTGAGTAATTAAATAAAAAAATAAAAGTCATTTTATTACAACCTAATTTCATATTACACATACTCTGTGTTTAACGAGTATACTCGTCATCGCTAAATTTGTGCGACGCAATTTAGATACGCATTTTCCAAAGAGGTCGAAACAGTTAACTGGTTAAGTTGGTGTTATATTCAACTTTTATACTTGGAATGCCCAATTTTGTACAGTAACTTTGTGCATTCAGTACTAAAATGAGCAGGTGAAATGCAGAACTGTGAAGATATTAGAAGATAAAATTCTTTCGCCCTTCTAATGATTTTAATGAGCTAACACTAATAAATCAGTATTTCTGATATCTTTAATCTTTCCACTACTTTAAACTGCAATTACTCATTTTGCAATGATTTCATTTAAAGGTTTGTTATATACCATTTGAAGGTGCAAAGCTAATCTTTGAAGTCTTATCTTCAGTTTCTATTTACATATTCAAGTTTAATCTTAAATAAAGTTTATTTCAATATCAGTTGACGTGATTATCCAGTATTTTTTTTATATGAGTGAACAAATGAACATATCGACGACAACATTATGTGATGTTTAGTCAAAATGTGGTAGTAAATGAACGCAGTGTTCTTAGTTAATGATGAAAAAAATTTCAAAAATAAAAATAACAATCTAATTAATGAAGGAGGCTGGCGAACAAAAAGTCAAATTTTTTGCCGTAGTAAAATGGAAAAATTCGTGATTTTTTTCAGAGAATATGATGACTATAATGCTGCTTAATTGAGTAAATAAATTTTATTTAGAGAAAATGATAATGTAGATCAGGGAGTACCAACTTATTCCCCTCCGAGAACTGCAAGGTCCCCCACCATCGAACCTCTTCCCACTACTACGTACGGCCGTAGAGTTAGCGAGTGCTGCGCGCACCGCGTGGCTGTCGTGGTGGGAGATTCCCACTACTATACATTATAACGATGAAGTCTAAGAGTGGGGGGAGAACCTAAGCGGTGAAGGTGCCTCGAATAGCTCCGGAGCTACTGGTTGGAACTGCCTGATGTAGATCAATGGCAGGCGAACATTATACTAATATTAAAAACACCCGCAAAGATGTCGTGATCTATCGATCAACAATCAGCGACGTTGATAGAATAAGTCTAGCGTGCGTACGTACCATATTCTGAAGGCGAACATCCATTATATTATGGATGTTCTCTATATTTGTACTCTATTGACTACAATAGATTAAAACTATTTAATAAGTAAAAAAAATATATATGTACATGTATATAAGCGTATTAAGGGGTAACAGAAAGTGTCGGTGTTTTCATATATCCATCCAAAACTCCAACAGAAAATTATGTTTGTTTCGATTTATTGTTACGAATCGGACATTTCATGCGCAACAACCTAATAGTTACTATCTCAACAAAACTGTTACATTTCGTGCTTGAAATAACCCAACTTCCGTAACGTAAAAATTGTCATAGATTTATATACGAAATTAACCAAGAAAATGTAGCAATAATTGCATTTATTTTAGTACTAAGAATTTGTAAATAGTTAACGGTAAAATTGGTTCTGCGGAAAAATGAAGGAAAATTTGGCCTAACGGATACCGGTACAGAGAAATCCTATAAAAATCGAAGATATTGGTGTCTCAGTGAATTTTTTCACTGAGAAGATTGCTTCCGAGTAATAACTCACCGAGGTTCAGTGAAGCTTACCCTGAGACAATAATGAGAGTCGTGGAACTGTAGATTCTTACTTGTGGTACCGTAATGAACTCTGAATGCCTCCATTAGCCGACTGCTCAGAAATCGAATTCATGGACGTACACATCGATAAATAATCGAACAGCGGCGGCTATACGGTTTCTAAATGTCAGCAGAATGCTAAATTACATTCTGCATTTTTACTTGCACTTGTTTATTAACGTGAAATCCAATTTGGCAAAAGGAAAATAGAAGGAAGGTAGAACGATTTCACAATGCGGTAACTTTGATTTTGTAATTTTACATAAAAATACGGAAAATTATAAAGTAGTTAAACTGATATTACAAATATGCGATACTTCTAGTTACGTGTACGATGTCTGCATTATTTTTATCAATACGAATTAGATTAATTAATAAATAAAGTGTGTAAAACAAGAGAACCGTGTAAACTGTACTAGCTTGAAATAGATCAAATAGCCTGAAACACCAAAAAAGCTAGAACAAATTAATACGTAGGAAAATAAAGTGTCATTCGTAAATCAATGCTACCTTAAGACATTACTTTATTAACTTGAACTTCAAAGAACTTCAGAAATAAACACGAACGCATTCACTGTCTCGGTAAAATATACGAGCTGACACTTGACATTCATAGTACCCATATCATAATCTATATATACATACATGTGTAAGTTACAATACGAACTTGGTAAATTGTAGTAGGAACTCTAAAATGAATTAAGGCAACGAGAGATATGTAACACTAAAAATTACAGTGTTTGATTGAGATATAAATCATGGATGATCAAATCACGGTAACATGAATATTACGCGACTATGATTAATATACAAACTGCTCAGCATCAGGTAGGAAAGGATCTAACACATTGACTGCCTAATTCATATCCATAAAGGTCCGACAAAGTCGAAGCGATTTATTTGACGAAACCAAACGAGGAAGGTCAAGATTTATTATAGCTATTACTCTTCTAATCTTTTTGCGTCTCGTTTTAGAACACTTGCCTTATAGCTCGAAATACTACTGTAGAAATTATTTGTTCAGTCTGAACTATATAATTATATCGTTCATTCATTGATGAAAATCATGATCAAGATGGAAATCAAAAGCAAAATGTTTGCGTCGCAATTTTGCTTCCAAGTTGTTAACAATTCAAGTTTATTTGACGATACGTGAGCCAATTCTTTATTCTTATACGTCATCCTTAGTAACAAAAACAATAAATCTAAATAACTAAGAAGGAATTATGCACTAATTACCAATACACTAATAACTAGACTGCGTATCTTTATGGAAAATAAACACTTTCTGCACTAATTTCGAGAAGTAAGAATTAAATAAAAATGTGTTCCTTCTTTTGAGTATCTTAATAAATTGAAAGTATCGCAGTATATCAGTGCTTCCACATACTTGTAATTTTCTCATCGTTTCATATTTCATCATTTGATTTATGCCATAAATGCATAAAATCTGCAGTCTGTTGATAACATTAATTATATTCCATGGCCTGAACATTTTTTTAACCCTCCACCGGCAATATGATTTTTTACTAACGCGGTCGGTATTACGGGTCTTTTATTTATTCCCGTGCCTAAATGTTTGTTATTCCAAGCTGTAAAGCAATCTGAAAATATCTTAAATACTCATTTAACGCCAACACGTTATGGGATTTTTTTCGATTGGACCAGTTCCAAATATGGCTGATGATTCAGTGGAGTTGCTATTAGCTTGTTCGGAAATTAATTTGGTTTTTTTCCAGGGGAAAATGAAAAACGATTTTTCACGAATTATTTATTTATTCGGCGATGTAGTAACCATTTTGTTCTATTATTTTTTGCCATTTTCCTGGCAACTTGGAGATCCCATGTTCCTAGAATTCTTGTTGTTTATTATCTTTATTATAAAAAATGAGTTATATAACTTTTGACGCCTTCATTTAAAATGGTATGTACACCGCTTAAACTGCATTTTTACGATTGCTGTAAGCAAAAAGCAAGATGTGACAGAAATCACTGATTTTCCATATTTGAAGGATATAAAGGATATAAAACACTGAAAAGGATGTGACGACGTCCGACATGTCAACTATCAAGATATGCAATCATTTTGCGACTTAGATTACGGTTAAGTAATAACGAATTGATGCAATGTCAACTCTACACGAAAAACTAAATTACTTTACTAATAATCCAATAATTTACTTTCTAGAAAATGCTCTCTGCTACGTGAAACTGCAATCGAGTCATGTCGATCATATTAACGAGCCATAAATCCCTCCCCCGTTACTTTATCGAGCAAGTAATCAACAATGGTAAGCCCGCGATGCCGCACGTCTTTCTCACGGAGTCTAAACGCCGGTGATCAATTATCCGTGGTTTAAGATTTTTATTAACGGGACGATCGCACGAGAATTTCTGGCCTGCGCTCGTCACACGCAGCGTTTCGAGGAATCCCAGCTCGTATAGAACTCGTCTTGTTAGAAACGGTTGCATAGAGGCGCATATAACCTGCATTTCGCGACGCGGAGCAAAGCGGAGCCATCGGCCTATTCTGGAATGTCACCCTGCCCGGTGTCCAGTATCCGAGGTCCAGTTCTTCCACGAGAATCGCGTGGCCTTTCCTTAAACCACGCTTCTCAGAAAATCTACCTGAAAACCGTTACGATAATACGGCCAATGGCCGATGTCATCCAGAGACGGATGCGAGTCCCATTCGTCGCGGCTCGTCGCTTTACGACAGACCGAATTGCCTCTTGCGATTTTTGTCGAACGTCCCCACTCCACCATATTCATCGGTTCACTGAGAAAGTAATCACAGGTTTTCAATGGCATCAGCGAGAACAGTTTAAAATAACCAATTCGTAACTGCTTAATAATGGCTTCCCCCCAACGTCATCCTTTTATATGTACAGTAGTATCACGATAAAAATCATAAGGATGTTCACGATAAGTGCAATAAAGTTATCTCCACTACTGTCGGGCATACGATAAATATAATATCATGCGGGTCTCTAGGTGTATCGGTGAGACAGTACTAATTCAATGATAAGACTGTTTTGTTTTCTGATTTTTTCATGAAACTTTTATCAACACATTTGAGACATTTAGTCTGATTAAAATGACAGCAATCACGGTATAAGGTGGACATTTCTACATGTTCAAATGGCGATAATAAGTTTCGGGCGCAACGAGGACAGCGAATGAAAAAGAAAGAGAGACCAGAAGTCGAGTAGTCGGCAAACATCAAAAGCATCGATCGCTGGAACAAATAAATGCGATTGCAAAATTTTTTCAATACGTACGACAGCACGATGACGAGATATCTCGTCAATAGCATCGTTTCCTAGACATCGTGGAAACGAGATATTAGACCAAATATGACGTAATTCGGTGTATATTTGCATTTTAAAAACTTATTGTTTTCAATTAAACAAGCAAATATGATCCAAATTATATCGTAGTTGATGTCATTTTAATCAGAAAAATTTCAAGAATGAGTTCATAAAAGTTTCATAAAAAAATAATATAAAAAGAAAAAAGTTTTGTCATTGGATTAGTATTGTCTCATCGACATGCCCGTGTTGGTTGGTTTGATCGCTCGAATCGACGCTGCGCACTGGCGCCAAAAGACAAAGGATTCTCGAGGAATCATGTCTGTCGCGTGGAACGCAATGTTTCAGATCCGAGGTCGCTGCATTCATCGCGACAAAACTATATAATACCACCAAATGTGCTCGGAATTATGTCGTGTTTGATATCATTCTAATTAGGAAAATGTCACAATGTACTGTTGTACAATATACTTTTAAATAAGTAATTTATTAAAAAAAGAAATCGGTTAACATTTTCAGAAATAGTTACTGAAAATCATTTTTTTTCAGATTGTTAACTGGGCAGAATCGTTTAAGCATTTCCTACAGTAATATTTTACTTCATACATTAGTTAATAATTTTTATGGACATTTTTTTCGTAACTAATAGGCTTATCTCGTTTACTAAATTTACAATACTACTACTAATGCCAATAACTCCTACTAAAAGTCTCTGTTATCTGTTTACACCAGCAGCTTAACCATAATCTCTGTCTGTTGTGACTAGCTGGAAGGGAAATCGCTTATCCAGCCCGAGCATATTTCACGATGGAACTTTCTCGATCGATCGTTGCTATGAATAATATTGGAGCACGCGATATTGACCATTCCAGTCGATTTCACTATAGATCACCGTTTCTTAGATTATGTTTCCCCGCGAGCCATCGATACCAACGATATCATCGGCTCGATATCGATCACGCGAAATGTTAGTCTGGCTCTTAAAAACATCCGAGAGGTTTATTAAATATTAAGTTCTGACACGAAAGAGGTATCGTGTTCGCTTAGAAGAGGCTGACGAGGCTCGACTTGTCGTCGAGGCTGTCTGAAAACATATCATTTTACGAATCGATGCTTGTGAAAATATGACCTTGCATCCGTGTAGAAAGCTGATTATCAACTGGATCGGGGATCTTCCGCGAATCTCCGAGATCAATGAGGAACCTCGTATATTCGGGGCAATTAGGTACGAATTTGATCATATACGGTATGTTCAAAATGTTCCATGACTGGTGAAATAAAGAATTGAATTCTGTTGATTAAGAACATGTTATTGTTTAGTTTTCTGCATACACTCATCCACTAGCTGCACATTCAGCACAACGTTCATACAGTGCTTTGAAAGTCTTGGGGAATTCCTCTTACGCTATCTGTTTTAACACTAGATTTACGGAGCACTAAAAGTGAGTATTTTATATTGTTTTATAAAAATCACAAGAATGTGTCTATCCAAATTTTGAGCCTTTTAATAAATAAAATGAAAAGCGGACTACAGTATTTCATCGTTAATTGTCGTGAAATTCTGGACGATAATTGTCGCAAAACTATCCCTCCCTCTCGTTCTTCGCTGTCCTTTTCTACGTTCGGCACAAGTCAAAGAATAGTATTATCTGAATGTTAATTGACGCCGGCCGGACCTGTGGTGGCGACGATTATCGATGAAATACTGTATTTAGTGTTTCTAATTGTCGTCATTATTTCCACACATCATAGTTATCTAGGGTTAATTTAAGGGTTAAGAGTATTTCTGTTTCACTGTATTTTAAAACTGACTAGAAAAATATTTATCAAAATGAAAAATGCACAAACTGACAAGGAGCATTATGTGATTAAGATATTCCTTTGATTATTCTTTTGGGGATGTGTTTCTTAGTAGGTTTTAAAATCAACGATCTGCATGCGTAATTTATATTAAAAGCACGTGGTGGTGATAATAACAGCATATACTTTAATCTTTTAAGTGTCGAACGAACAGTTTGCAAAATCGTAAAACGATTTCATAAAAATTTAAAATGAACTCGATAATATCATGGTAGGTTTAGGCGATCTGCACGCATAATTTATATTAAAAGCACGTGGTGGTGATAATAACAGCATACACTTTAATCTTTTAAGTGTCGAACGCACAGTTTGCAAAATCGTAAAACGATTTCATAAAATTATAAAATGAATTCGATAATATCTTCGTAGGTTTAGGCGATAAGGAAACGATGTTTGAAGCTCAACCAAATTTATGATATGGTAGTAGCATACTATACAGGTAATCTAATGAATGAGTAATATGAAATGTTTTTCAATCATAGAATAAAGTGTCGGAGACCGCAACAGTAACAGCATCCAAAGATATGCAACAAAATATCTGCTAAGAAGATTACGCGTAATTTTAATCAATCGCAAAGAAAATAATATAATTTATTACTTATTGAAACTTGCATCGTCAGAATTTCAGAAGTGTCGTTTCTCCTTTCTCTGCACTCGTCTCTATGCAACTGTCTAAGTATTTATGCAAACTGTACTTCTGTTGTAGCCGAGTGAGATCAAACACCACCGCTTTGCTAATTTGCTACAGAAGTATCTACATGTTTTACTTACCACATTGCTTTGACCGTGAAAGAAACTTGTCGTCCGTATTTATTAATTCAGTAACAATAATTCTTTTAGTGAGTGCAATCACAATATTAGTCGAAACAATTATAAACTAGAACTGTCAACTAATTGCAAGTCAATAACTACGATTTGTCTTTTGAAAGGAGACACTTGAAGTCGTTTTCCAAAAATTGACCCTAGATTTCAAACAACTATCACTAATAAAAGAAATTTAACTAGTATTACAAAGAAATATATAGAAAATATAAGAGATCATAAGTGATTAAGACAATTGAAATGATTGTATCTACAGAAACGTTTAAAAGAGTTCATTGTAATAAACGACACTGTTAGAACTAAAACTTATTTTGAGAATATCTCGGTAAGTATGAACCTTTTGCACTCGACTTGTGACTCTGACTCTGAATCACCAATAAAAATTGCCATAACATTATTCAAAATAGTTTTTATACGATTAAATTCGTCTATACTCTACAAATTTCTAAAAATTCAATTTCATGTAGATAATTTAAAAAGTATTACATCGAATGAAATTGTTCTAGATTGAAAGAAATATCTTGATTTTAGAATTAAAATTGCTTCGAGTGCAAAGGGTTAAGTTCAGGTCTTATGTCTTCGAATACTTTTTCGTGAAATATTTCATGCTATATTCAAATTCAATTGGAAATGTTCCATTTAAAAAGCTGACGATTATCTTTTTATCTAGACAAGAAAGGAAAGTAACAACAAAACGATTACAGCACTGTGTGTGCTTCTCAAAGTCATATAACAATTGTCTTGGACATTTTTTCTACGGGGAATACAAGTTATACGAACCACCCTGTATATTCTTTGGTCATTGTCCTACCCCTACCTGGCCGCCAGCCGAATGTCAACAACTCCTTCTTTCGCCTCGCTCTGCCTCCTCCTTCGCACACCGATCGCTTCCGCAAGATCCGTTTTTGTTCTTCCCCCGAAAACACCGGAGATGCCATCGACTCGTGCCGCATAATCGGATGCAGTCACTCACGGAAGAAGCCTATTGTTTGCTTTCGCGCGTGCACCGTCTCAAGAAGCGCACTCCACTACCGGGTTACGTGGGACGGTCTTTCTCGGATAACGAGCAGCTCCATTCATTGATCAAGCGAATCCCAACGATAATGTCACACGAGATTAATCTCGTGAGTTTAAACTCACGAACCTGCACTGAAAAGGACTGACACGCTACTGTACCACACGCCAGAGATGGGCATTATCTAAATAAAAACTGATTTAAATAAGTTTTAGATAAAATAAATTGTATCTTTTCTTTGTTATTCGAAGACGCATCTAGCGCAAGAATTTATCCGTAACTTTTATCCCTGAAAAGCTTGGTTTGTAGAGTTTATTCGTTCTGTCTCTCCGAGAGGTTTCTCGTTATCTTCAACTCTTATTCGACAGTCGAATACAACGCCACCATTTATCCGATCCCGTATCTGTCGGAACTTGATCGCATAGTTTATCCGTCAGATTTTATTGGAAGAAGTTCATTCGTAACAGTGTCGCCGGAAACACCCAAAACTGGGTGGATTTTTGTGCAACAATTATCGCCAATAGCGAGGTCGAAAACTCGGTCGACAAATAATTGCTAATGGAGTACACGAGAGCTCGGTAGTCCGACTGCCGCCGGGCCGTTAGTCTTTCCGGTTCGTTTCAGAACGTCATTTTTCCAATAATCTCCAGAATAATGGCTATTATTTTACAATAATTAGAATGCTTGAATCGTTCCATTACAATAGAATCATTGGATCATCTGCAGTCAATTATAGTAATTGTTCACTTATCCAAGTGATTGCTGAATGTCATTTAAGAACTGGGACTCGTATATTTCAGTTTTAAATACACTTTCCAAACAATGCTACATAGGATCAGTGTCGCCAGATCAACCCAAAACTGGGTTGATTTTCCTCTCCTCCTTTTCCCCTTCCACTATCCCATTCCACTACCATGAGCACACTCAAACGTCCCCCACTAAGACCCTAGACTGGTCACGTGACGTGCCGCGCAACGTGTCACATATTACTCTGATCATCAGAGAGGTGGTAAACTGTATACCCCTCGATTTAACCGATCTGGCAACACTGATTCGTAACCTTGTGGCTATTCGAATCCAGATGTCGCGCGAGATTTATCCGTTATCCTTTATCCATTATTCGAAGCTCGATCTAGCCAGATGATTTATTCGACGCTTTTATTCGTGATGAGTTATTCGAAAGGGATAAAATCACATGTTATTGTTATTCGTAATTTTTATTCCTTGGCTTCGAATATATGTGACATCTTGATTCGACGCGATGTTGCCAGGTCGTAATAAGTCTATGGTTTGCCTTCGTATACTGTGCACGTGTTTGATGCCATGTGTGTCCTGTATATTCTGGTTAATGTATAAGAACATTCAGAAAGTAACTCTAACAAAATCAGTTGTAATTTGACATTTTCTATTCGTACACTCTATCTACAAGTTACTTCACACTACAATATGTAGTGCGTTGTTCTTGCAATTGAAGCATTCAAGATGATATGTATATCTATACATAAAATAACAAAAGCTATTTTACCTACTTAACTAAACGAGGAGCTATGCTAGTTCATCTATTTTAACGGTTAGCGATATTTCGTTAGGAAAATTTATGGTGTCAGGAAAATTATGGCGTTACTACGGCTTTCCAATTGCACCCAATTTGCAATTGCATTGAAACATTGTCTGTTTCCTTCACAAAAACACAACCGTCAAGCTATGTTTCTTGTTTCCTCCCAATTAAAACTGAGTATATAGACTTCGTAGCGGTCTACTGTCACTCGTATTTCAGAACGTTATACTTTGTTACCATTTCACCCGAAATTATTCCCATCTGTCCGATGCAGCGTAGTACAGAAATTATGTTCGCGAAAATTCCAAAGTAATATCGAATTCTTGCCAACGAGCCGGGACACTAGAACAGCCGGCGCTTAATTGCCTTCAGTCACCGTGCAAAACAAACGACCCAAAATCAGACTGTTCTAAAAATATTCAACCGAAATAAGTTTCCTTATTCTTTGACAATTTTTCGCGAAGAAAATGTCATTAAATGGCATGCCATTAAATCATGATCAAAATTCCAAGCGATCTCGAGCGTACGAGATACGAAATGGTCTAGAAAATTTAACACTAAACCTACCACCACCGAACAAATGGCCGCTTCCAGATTTTTTATTTCATAATTAGGTTAGGTAATGATATTTGGTCCCCTCAGGTTTTCAAATCCATTTTTACCACTCTCCCCTTCTTCCATTCTTCCACTCTCACTATCGCCTAATTTTTCAGCCTATTTCAGCCTACTTATCAGCGGGACCTACTGTTTATTAAGGTAGGTTCCGAACCAACTTTTATTTTACAAATATTAAAGTTATAATGCTTCCACTGGAAATGATAGTGCATACTTTTTTATTGAAGTATACATTATAATAAAAATGGCACAAGATCTAAAGAATTTTTTATAAGGGAGCACAGGCTAGTCACTTTTAATGGTCGGAAGGTTTAGTGTTAACATTTCAAATCGCCAAATCAGAACAAAGATTACACTCGTGTGCTTTAACACGTGACAAGTGTTTAACAAGCAACTACAGTGTCCAGGGATTGAAAAGGTTCCGAAATTAACTGTTTCAAACTATTATATATATCGGTTCTGATTGAACCAGTTAGGGAGACCCGAAAAAACTCGACTAAAAACTAGACTGCGGATCTTTATGCGAAATAAAAATTATATAGAGATAGCAAGAAATTGAAGTTAATGTATCTCCTAATTTAATAATCTTAGGAAGACAAAAATAATATAACAACATCTTTAAATTCCTCTAATATCGTTTCACTTTTGTATTAGACCTATTCATTTTTGTCATAAATACATAAATTTCGCAGTCTACTTATAACTGTTGTAAAGTATATCGGTTGTGAATTACAGTGGCACACAAAAGTGTTCGTACGCCCTTTAAATCAGAATAACTTTCTTAAAATTTGACCAAACCACTTGACTTTATTTTTAGCAATTAGAAACATTGATTTAGTAAATCGCATGCAAAAAAGATTTTGAAAAAATTGCAATTAGTAGGAATTACATGGAGATATAAAAATGGCACTTTTTAAAACTTCTTGATTTTAGTCCATAATGAAAATTCAAAATTAGCCTTTTGTAGATCTATGTTAGTTATGCATATACTGAAAATTTCATCGAAATCGGTTGACGCAGAAAAAAATTACGCGCATCGAAAGATGTAAGAAACTATGGATTTTAAGCAGAAACTGACCAAAAGTCGTAAAAACTGCTATTATCACCACTTTTAATCGCTTGTAGCTCATGTGTTTGTCAACAGATTTCGATTGAAGTTTCAGCATATGTTTAAATAACATAGATCTACAAACCGCATATTTTGAATTTTCATTACGTGCTGAAATAATAAACTTTTAAAAAGTACCATTTTTAATTTTTCATGTAATTCCTACTAATTGCGATTTCCTCAAAATCTTTTTTGCACATTTTAAAAGTAAATCAATGCTTCCAATTCCTCCAAAAAAGTCAAGTGGTTTGGTGAAATTTTAAAAAAGTTATTCTGATTTAAAGGGCATACGAACACTTTTGTGGGCCACTGTGTTTTGGTTACGGTTTCGGTTCTTCAAAACTCATATTATATCGGTTCTATAATTGTTATTTTTCGGTTCTCTGAAAGGAAGAAAGAACCGAAACCGTGAACAATATGTCAGAACCAATATATACCTTATGATAGTTATGAGACGTTTCCGGTACTCCATAACTGTTACAAGAACCGAAACCGATAGAAATTGTTTTCAACCCCTGACCGTGTCACTTATACGTGAGTAACGGAATTATTCAACCACATTTAAAAATGAATTTTTGCGATAATATATAAGGTGTCCTAAATGTGACTAGTCGGCTGTGGATTTTGCGCATTTGCGAAAAAAATGGATTTATCAAGTACCAAACTATAAAGACATTGGCAGAATTTAATGATGTTGTTATTGGGTTGTTTGGAAAGTCTCTGCCGATTTCCGATAGATTGCTATATTCAACTTTCATTAAAAATCGGCGGATACTTTCCGGACAACCCAATATATCATATTCGATTTACTAAAATTATTAAAAGAGAAAATGCATTTACATTTAATCCTGTTTCTTACAATTGACTTGGGAAATTTTTATTTTGTATAGAGATCCCCAATTTCGTGATTAGAACCTGCAAAGTGCAGAAAGCTGCACAGTTCTCAATGTTTATTTCGTTATATAAATTACTTGCCTTATAATTATAATGGTAAACTAGAGAGAGCCTTTGTTTCCAACATCGCAAGCTTAAAAATTTCATAAATTCGAAGGCAATTTTGAGAATTTTTTAGACAATCAGCATTGAGTATTATAATTCCAAACTGGGTGCGTTTATCGCCTTGAAGAATATACTCAAATTTTGTCAGAAACTAATAGCAATTTTCTTCGAAATTACAGATGTAGTAGCAAGAGCGGTTGGTACGTATAGTTTCAAAACTTTCCGGTGCCACCAAATATTCGCATTCAGCCATGATGTTTCGGGGAGGTATGTTTCCAAGATGTTCAACTGCAAGAGGATGCGACAATGAAGAAAGCAATGTTTCCAAACCTTTAAACTGGAACCCTTAAATCAGGATGAAAATACCAACGATTACCTAATGTGCGGGACACGAAATGGTGCATAAAATCTAACGTTTCGAGTCGCCGAATCAAAACAGCGATCACACTTGGCCGAACGGGCGCTCGGTTCGCATTAAGTAGACCGCTGCTAATTGTAACCGCATCACGGGCGTGATTCGGGCGCGAAGGGTTTAATATTCGGGAGCGCCGTAGTGCCAGGAACTACTTACCGCTCTCTCCCTGTCTTTCACCGGCTTCTGGGACCGTACACGGTGTCTATTTTCGCTCGGTCACTTATTAGTTTGGTACCACCGAAATATCGTCCGGTGGAGCCAAGGTAGGCGACCATTAGTCCGAGGAAAAGTCAGGCGGAGGCCAGAAAGGCCGGGCATTAGTCATGTATAGCATGTAGAGGTATTCGCGGAGGCACGTGGGAACGTAGCAATGCAAAGAGAACAGCCGCGCGTTGGCCTGGTCTGAACCGTTGGCCCGGGTACCATAATAGAAAACCGCGATAATTGTAGGCACACAGCCACGATCGGCGGAATGCCGCCTCCTCGGACGGTGGTGCGGTTTATACCCGCCCGAAGATGTCTTCCGTCTAATAACAGCACGGGACACGCTTCCTTCCTCCTTAGAATTCAATTTCGAAAATCCTACCGCGTTACCGGTACACCACGGACTTTCGAACCTCTGCTAATCTAAAAGAGATCCTTATTCGAACGATCAGAGATACGACGAGGATGCGTCTTGTTAGGCCTGAAATGCGTTCAGACTCTCGTCGGACCTGTGAGAGGCGCTTCTGTTTATGACACGCCGACGCGCTCGGGAGTTTACTGCATTGCTACCGGTGCGGTGCAGCTACCATCGACCGTAGAACCCGTTTGTTTTGACCTCGTGCAAGCGACAGGCAGCCGTGTTTGTTTTGAATGTGAGGTGAATTAGCTGCCAGCCAGACAAGAGCTTTCCAGTTCAATTTTTAACAGCTAACCGGTTGATTGCTTTCTTCTTTGTTTATTGTTGGATCACTGCTAACTTTTTGATGAGCCTTGCTATAAATACATAGTTGTTTTCAATACCTTGTTTTCATCGTTCCGATAGTGGTAGATTTTTCTTTGTGAAGTGTACTTAATTTTTGTTTGAGATGATTGAGCCTTTCTTCAGTTTGAAACCCATCTTTCTGATTAAGATTGATATAGCAGCTCCTCCGAACACGCCATAGACGTTATTTCACAGTATTTTCTATATGCAACCTTTGAGGAATGACGTCTATGCACCGTACTGGTTCGAAAGACTATTTAAGAATTTACTACACAAGATCAGAGCTGTTTACTTTCTGAGATTTGAGGATAGCAATGAAAAATATCAAACAGTTTAAATCTTCAGCAAATTACATTAATACCTGTAATATTATACATTATTGCCCTTGCAAAACGAAACGTGGTAGTCGTTTGTCATTCTCCAAATGTTAATTCTTTATACAAAAAATGGTACACTCGATAGTCAATTTTTCTCCTCAACCATAATTAACAGTTTACCTCGTGGGGTATACTTCAATAAGATTTGATGGTCAATACAGTAAGTTCGCGATCTAAGTCCTTTATCGGTTCTCTCCCGGGACTTAGATCGAGACAGGACACTATTCTTTTGTGACCGCGTCGACCGCGCCGAATGTAGAAAATGACAGCACGTAAACATGGACCGCTATCCTCATCTACGTCCGCAAGTCACTGTAGTACATATCGTTAATTAAACCATTAAATACAGTTGGAATTATTTAGTGTTTAGTGCCACTTTAATCAGAAAAATGCCAGAAATAAGTTTGTGAAAGTTCCATAAAAAAATAATGAAAAAAAAAGAAGTTTTGTAATTGGATTAGTAGTGATTCACACCGATATACCCGACCCAGGATCGAATTACGCGTCATGTTTACACTGCTCGGCGACAGAGGCAGCTCGAGCTTCTCGGCCCCTCCGGTGATACCCCGCAGTGGAAGGAGTAGACGAAGGGACATAGATCGCAATGTTCCGTTGGACTTAGATCGCGGACTTACTGTACTCTCAACCAATGAAGAAAATTTAATGTATAAAAATATTCATTAGGTGCCAGATCTCGTGAGCATGTACTTTGTTTCTTGGTCAAGAGAAAATGATGCGATGCATTTAATGGTAAATGCTCTGATAATTTTTAAGAGTGCCCACTTGTCTAATTGCGTTTAATTCAACACTATGTTTTGGAGTGATGACGGAGAGTTATAAAATATGGTATTTTTATGCAGAACGATTCTGAGAATTGGAACAAAGTATAGTTGTTTTCTATGTGAGAAGCTTTCACGCAGTTTTATGAATTCCTTGGCATCACTCCAAGATGAAACCATGCAATGTTTACTGTCAAACAATTATAGCGTATTCTTCGAAAATCACAAATATTGAAGAATCAACAAGTAGAATTTGATAATCATTTGTCTTGTAGCAAACGTGAATTAAATTGTCTGAACTGTAGCTCCTTCTCGATGAAGACTGAAGAATTGACAAATAGAATTCGTTTCTCTTTTGTTTTTGCTGCAATCTGTAATTAAATCGACGTAAATGCAGCTTCTTCGTGATGATGGATGAAGAATTGACATGTAGAATTCGATATTCTTTTGTCTTTCTTGGAGACTTTAATTAAATTGTCCGAATTGCAGCTTCTTCTTGAAATGAAACAGCTAAAAAAAGAAAAAAGGAGCACCGTGCGGAGTAGAGTTTCAGGAATGTCCAGCTAGCCGGCCTTCCTCGGGTTAAATAGTTCGCATCGTAGTTCGAATTTGGGTTGGGAGGAAATGGCCCGCGTTTCAACGGAACAAGAATGTCTCGAGTGCGTTCTACGGGGCGTTTCCTCGTAACATAGTACTCATTTCTTTCTGTCGTCGATGTCTCACGGTAGCTGACTTCTCACAAGAGACGACGACAAAGGAGAGAAGCGAAGCAGGAAGAGCGGAAATTGAAGAGCCTGGAAACAATAACGGTGTGCAGTGTTCTCTCCATCGTTCAAAAGAATTATCTTCGGTTCAATTACGCGCCGGTGGAGCTGACTCTGTGATCGTGTCAATTCAGGGATCGTTCAAGAGGATTGCAACTAACCACCCTTCCTGGACAGTCTCGAGGTGAACGTCCTACGGTGTAGACGTGTTTACATTACACTGCGTCGTAGTGAAGTGAAGTACTGTGCGAGAATATAATCAAAATTCAGAAACACCAAAACAACACATCGATATGTCTCAAAAAAGTTCCTACGCTACCCTCGCTCAGGCAAATGTGTTTCCGTCGAAAGAACAAGCCATAGTCATCGACTCTATTGAAGGTTTTTCCCTTTCTGACTACATTATCGCAGTTGGCAAAGTGACAAACCCGCTCAATATTAGATTCGCCTAAAAAATCTCAATGAACAGAGTTTGCATCTATCTATCCAGTAAATCAATAACGGATGATCTAATTGACAACAAAAGGAAGATCACATTGGGAAATAATACCACATTGGATATAAGACCACTGATTACCAAATTCAAACGTTTAGTGCTATCGAATGCCTGTCCAGTAATCCCACACGATATCTTAACAAATGAACTGATAAAGTTAGGTGTCCGCACTGGCTCGACAATGTCCTTTCTGAGAGCTGGCATTTCAGAACCAGGTTTCGCCCACATAATGAGCTTCCGCAGACAAATCTATGTACATCCAGAAGACATTAACAAATTGCCACCACATATCAAAATTAATTTCGAAGATACTACATACTGGATTTATCTATCAATCGATACCATCACATGTTTCAACTGCAAATCAGCTGGTCACCTGGCAAAAGACTGCAAACAAACCTTTAACGGTAGCAATAATATGAACATTAATTCTCAATTATCACAAGAAGACTCAAGTATTACTATGAATGCAATTACCTCTTCACACGATTTTCCTCCTTTAAGTGGCCTAAATAGAAACCATGATATACGGGTCACTAACTTACCCGCTTCCTCAAATGCCAAACGACCGCTCTCTGTCAATACAAGTTCAATAGAATCCTCTCCAGCTAATGACGTAGTAACACACAAGCTAAATAAGCAAAAAAAGCTAAAACACGACCCAACTTCTACTAAGGATACATTTGACGAGCAACTCTTACCAATTAAAGACGATGTAACTAAGAACAATTATATTTACATTCTTAACTTTCCCGAAATCAAAGGACTACTTGAACGAGCAAAAGGTAATCACAACGTTAAAGAGCTTATTTCAGAATACACAAATGACACACCTGCTCTCATCAATATGCTTAACATTATGCATAAAAAACTAAGTGGACGCACAGTTAAAAGTAGAATTACAAGATTATTAAATAAACTTTCTCGTCTTGATGTAAATGAGTCAGACATGACACTATCGTACACCAGTGACGATGAATCCGATTCTCGGCCCAACATTCAGGGAATAATCCGTAACACGACATAAATGAATAACAATAATATACTTCAATGGAATATAAATAGCTACGCTGCACAAAATGAAAACCTTAAAATTCTTATAAATAGATTTAAACCACTTGACATATGTCTTCAAGAAACAAATTTCAAAAGATCTTCCTATATACCTATTAAACATTCTTCGGCTTTTTATGTTAACAGAGAAAACTCTAACTGCGCTAGTGGTGGAGTCTGTTCCTATGTTAATAATTCCTTTTTTTTCTGAAAAAATTGCATTAAACGCCAATCTAGAAGCCATCGCTATATCGGTAAATCTTCCAATTGGAAAAATCACAATTTGTAACATCTATTTACCAAACTCCTATAAATTCTCACTAATTGACATGAAAAATCTTATACACCAACTTCCAAAACCATACTTAATTCTTGGAGATTTTAATAGTCATAGCCCCACATGGGGATCTTACAAACTCGATTCAAGAGGAAAAGTAATTGAAATGTTGCTTGAGGATCCGGATAAAGTTCTGTTGAACAAGAAACGGATTACACATATAAATAACTCTTACAATACACAAAGTGCAATTGATCTCTCCATATGTAGTGCTAGCATAGCACACCTTTTTGACTGGTCCACTTCTCACCACCCCCATGGAAGTGATCACTTCCCAATCCTTATACATCTTCCCAACCACAATAATTCAGCTCCGCTCAACAAAAAATGGATCTTTAAAAAAGCAGACTGGAGCAGATATCAAGAATATATCACGGAAAAACTTTATACACTAACCTCAGAGCCACCTTTGAACCAACAAACTTTAGATGACAAAACAAACGACTTCGTCAACTTAATTTTAAATGCTGCTAAAGAATCAATTCCAGTATCTTCAGGTAAACGACATAAGAAATCTGTTCCTTGGTGGAATGAAGAATGTAAAGATGCTCATCGGGAAGCAAATAGAACCTTCAATAGATATAAAAAGCAACCTACTCTTATTAATTTTATAGAATACAAAAAATCTAGAGCAAACGCTAGAAGAATATTTAAGGAGAGTAAAAGATCTTCATGGACTTCTTTTGTATCTTCGATTACAAACTCTACACCGAGCCAAATAATCTGGAATAAAATAAAAAAGTTAAAAAACTCCACAAGTTTAAAAAAAATAGAAATCCTAATAAACCACAATGATGCTATAATTTCCAATCCTAAAGAAATAGTAGACTTATTAGCATCTACCTTCGCTAATAACTCAAGTGATCTAAATTATGATCCAGCCTTCCTGATCCATAAAAATAACTTAAGCACATCATACTCTGAGCTTGCGTATAACACCAATGAACCAGATTTCAACTCCTCTCTCAACAAACCTTTCCAAACCCATGAAATATACAATGCTCTCTCAACAACTAAAAATTCTAGTCCAGGTCCTGATGGTATCTTTAATATATTTCTAAAAAGGCTTCCTCAAGATGGAATTATACATCTAACAACATTATATAACGAAATATGGAAATCTGGAAAAATTCCTTCTGAGTGGAGAAAAGCAATTGTAATTCCAGTTCCCAAACCTGACAAAGACCATAGTCGTCCAAATAATTACCGGCCAATTGCTCTTACTTCCACGATGTGCAAACTAATGGAAAAGACAATCAGTAGAAGACTACAGTGGTTTCTTGAAATTAATAACATCATCTCATCTGATCAAAGTGGATTTAGAAAGTGGAGATCGACCCTTGACCACCTTATCAACTTAGAGTATAATATACACGAAGCATTCTTACAAAAAGAACATGTTATGGCCGTTTGTCTCGACCTGGAAAAAGCCTATGATATGGTCTGGAGGGACAGAATAATAGAAATCCTATTTAACCTGGGTGTGAAAGGTAATATGCTTACATTTATAAAAAATTTTATTAAGCACAGAGTTATACAAGTGAAGGACAGTGATATTATCTCAGACCAAACTGAAATCCAAAATGGGTTCCCACAAGGCTCGGTATTAAGTGTCACACTTTTCCTACTGGCCATAAATGAAATCTCTAAAGTTATAACACCTCCATCAAAAATTCTACTATTTGCTGATAATATCACCTTAATCTGCAAAGGAAAAAATATAAATACCACACTAGCTGTTGTTCAAGATAATTTAGACAAAATATATAATTGGTCAAAGAAAACTGGTTTCAAAATTTCAAGAACTAAGTCCGAATATATCACCTTCTCCAGGAGGAATCTCTGCAATAACTTAATCAAACTTCAGCTTAATAACGAAGAACTAAAGAAATCAAAAGTTGTCAAAATACTTGGGCTCTACTTGGATGAAAAATTAACCTGGTCACATCACCTCAAATATATTAAAGGAGTCTTACTTACTTACTAGTTTCACTCTATATAGGGTGAGTTTTCAATTTTGAAAAAGTGCTCCTGAATTTTCGTATTCGTGGTCGGGCCGGACCTCCCCGCTCCCTCCGCGAACTAACAACAACTCATTCTATTCGCATAATCTTTGCATTGTAGCTGTCATCCAGAATTTGATCTAGTAATGGAAAAATCATGTGAATAGAATGAGTTGTGGTTAGGTCATGGAGGGGGCGAATAGGGCCGGCCGTCAGAAAAATTCAAGATGGAAAATTCAATGCAGTATTAGAATTAACATACGTAAATCTCATCAAAATCAGAGTATAGTGACCCCTTCGCAATAATTACCGAAATCGTAATAGGTTCAGTCTTTTATAGTAGCAGTAAATTTTATAATTCAATATATACCAGTCACGTTTAGTATTCGGCGAGGTTAATGTTAATAATTTCAGAAATATTCGTGTGATTTACTTCAATATATTACTACGAAATCATGTGAATAGAATGAGTTGTGGTTAGGTCGTGGAGGGGGCGAAGTGGGCCGGCCGTCAGGAAAATCCAAGAGAGAAAATTCAATACAGTATTAGCAATAGTTTTTTGAGAATATCTCGAAAACTAAAAGCGACCCCCCTATATTGGAAAAGGAAAAAGTTGTTCAAAATATGTTGCTGCATAACATATTCAAATTTCATCAAAATCGGAGTATAGTGACCCTTTCGCAATAATAACCCATAAAAAATATGAAACCGGTTATTTGACCGGTCGTGGTACGGTTAGTGTTAACGATATCGAAAAACGTTACAAACAAATGTTATATGGGTATCGAAATCTATAACATATTTAAATTTCATCAAAATCGGAATATAGTGACCCTTTCGCAATAATGACCGAAATCTTAATAGGTTGTCTTTTATACTAATAGTAAATTTTATAAAATAATATATACCAGTCACGTTTAGTACTCGGCGGGGTTAATGATAATAATTTCAGAAATATTCGTGTGATTCAGTTCAATATATTACTACGAATTATGCAAAAGGTAAAATGATTTAAAAACATGAATGAATTATTCAATGAAAAGGAAATGTGAGACCAGTGCCTACGAAGTTGTGGTCGCAGTGAGAATTGCAGAAGGGACAACGAGACACCCGTCGAATTTCTCGGCGTTTCCTCGTAACCGTTGCCACAACCAGACCACAACGAGAATCTTTGTAACCACCGTGGAGACGGAAATCCATAGAATAGTCGAGCGAGCCAGAAAGGAGTTTCGTTTCATGATTCTCGTAGAGAGCGACCCAAGTTTCGAGCAAAGTCGAGGAAATAGAGAACCTACAGGTAACATCATACGTACTTGAGGATATCCATGAACGGAAACATTACACCCGCGGTCGGCCGTACGCGACGTGCACCTGCACGGAACGAACGTGTGTTCACGAGGAAATGGACATCCGCGGATTTAGGGTTTAGCATACCTGGTGAAAGCACATCGACATGAAACCATGATCGTATCGGTGGAAACCGAACCACGTTACTTTAATGGTTACGTTAGGCTCGCATCAGCTTGCTGGGAAACAAATGAGATGATTCGATTCTAACGCGTACGAATAGATCAATATGCTGTTTACTATCATTCATTTTCGCTGCATTAACCGCTTGCACTACGCTTTATTTTTCGGTTGCAGTGATTAGAACTTCTTCATAGTTCATAATTTTCGACAACTAGAAGTAAATGTATATTTATTGTATGCCTATATGCTCTTCAATGGCAGAACAATAACAACGAAAGAATAGAATTATATTTCAGGCCGAAGGAAATTAATAACATACATATTTATTAGGCAATGTTCAGGATCTTCATCACGAGTCTGCCTCGATGGTATAGTGCAAGGGGTTAAGGGGGTCTTCTCGTGTAACAGCAGCGAAAACAAGTGATTTTTGAGAATTTTTTCAGAATAACTATTAGACATATAGGACTAGATCTTTTGGGGATGTAAACAGATACTCCTGAAGTACAAGTGTTGTTTTGTAAGTTCAATTCTTCTGATTGTTCATAGTATAATACGCATATTTTTTTCAAACTATGTTCTTTAAACTGGTGTGCAGGATAACTAAAAAGCTAGTAAAGTAATTGACATCGGTAGAATGATTCATTTTCTTTACAATTTCTTTAGAGATTGGGCCTAAAATTTGTGTTTGATCTTTTTCTTCCGAACCCTCAAACTTTTCCACCTTTTTTGTGTTTTGATCATTTCGACGGACGCTACATTGCACATGTACATTGCACTACACTGCCGATTAGAGTACGGCTTCGTAATATTCAATATCCAAGTATACCGCGAAAAACCAACAACCAAAGTTGACATGCAAGAACGAATAAAAAGAGCTTGCTCTGTAATAGATAAAAATGAAATTTATTAGGTAATGTCACCGGTATTGCAACGTTTTGGACTATGTATCCATGTTCAAGGTTGACAATTTGAGCACTTATATTAGCAATGAGTACGCAAATAACATGTGACACCTAAATAGTCGAAGTATTCGAAGAGTGCTTTGAGACAATTTATTTTCTCTTGCAGTTGACCTTGAGTGACCTTGAATGACCTTAATAAGAGGTCATTGTATTCGTCATGAAATACTCTATCAGAATGTAAGTAAAAAAATATACTGTTCCATTTAAAAAACCACAGTTGACCTTCATTTCTCCTTTACGCCTCCACCTATCAAAAAACTAGTAATATCGGATGATCAACCCCTCGATACCAAATCAGTTTGGTCTGAGTCATTTTCCTCCATCTCTAAAAAACAGAAGAGTTATTCTGGTGTCCTGTTTTAAATGCCTCACCCTGTATACAGATAGAGGAAGATTCAGGCAGTAGCGGGAAAAGTGTTGTCGCATTGTCCATCTGTTGGCGAGCATAGGAGGTAGCCACCACAATGCTTTCACTATCTAAGCCAGGCATGCCCAGAAGTAGCTAGCTCACTTGGAAGCAAATTCGAGGGAGACGCCTACTTCTCCCGCCCGCGCCTCTCGCTCCCCGTGGCGGCCGTAGTCCTCCGAGCTCCACAGACCCGTGCCTACCGTGGGTCCGAAAGTCGCCCCAACACGCCACACGCGGTACATATTGCAAGCCATAGGCACGGGTCTGAGGAGGTCGGAGGACTACGGCCGCCACGGGGAGCGAAACGCACGGGCGGGAGAAGTAGGCATCTCCCTCGAATTTGCCTCCAAGTGAGCTACTTCTGGACATGCCTGATCTAAGCTGTTAAGAAATTTTATATGTTATAAAATAAATAATGAGAATAATTTAACTACAAACAAACTATTGTAGACTATCTGTTTACACCCCAAAAAGCCCAAGTCCCAGATATCAAATAGTTATTCTAAAAAGAATTCTTAAAAATCATTTGTTTTTACTGCCGTTACTCGAGAATTCTGTTTGTAGGATGTGAAAGTAATAATAGAAGTTTCAATTTTTTAAAACATATTTTTGGAAGCATTTCGTGTAGACGAATTAATTTTTCTGTCGTTCCTAATACAGCAGCTGCTCATTTAACTAATTCGCTAGAAACTGAGTAATTACGATTTTAATTCTCTGGATCAAAATAGACCCGGACTCCGTCGTCGAAGAGTTAATAGACTACGGATTTTTAAATAAAATTAAAATTGTCTGTGTCGATTTGTAGATACAGGAGCTACATAGATATGTATTTACTTGTTTTCTTAATCATTTTAATCAGTTAAAAATTAATACAACAATATTTCTAAATTCTTTAAATGTTTCTACAGTTTTGCATTAGGTGATTTTTCTCATAAATATGGTAGGGACATTAGTAACCTGATATAACAAGAATGGCTACTTTTATTTCCCATTACAATAAATTATTTATAATTCGACTGCGGACTTTTATGCTCAATAAAAATTAATACAACATTATTTCTAAATTCTTTAAATGTTCCCACTGTTTTGCATTGGGTCATTTTTCTCATAAATGCAGAAGGGACACTGGTAACCTGATATAACAAGAATAGCTACTTCTATTTCCCATTACAATAAGTTATTTATAATTAGACTGCAGACTTTTATACTAAATAAAAATTGTCTACATTAATTGGAAAATGCAGGGGCTATACAGACTGTATACATAAATATAGAAGTTACATAGATTTCTTCTCTTAATAATTGTAGTGAGTTGAAAGTAATACAACATTATTTTTAAATTCATTGAATGATTTGATTGTTTCATATTTGATCTCTGTCATAAGTGCTTAGAATCCGCAGTCTAAACATGATCTTGACTGCATCTCAGAGAAATTCTCGTTTCCGTTTTAATGAAGAACATAACAATTTGTTCATATTAGACGTGTAGTCCCGAAAAGATCGTTTCATCGAAGATCGTCGGTAATCTTTGGCCAGATTTGGGGCACGGTTACACCTGCAGTCGCTAGAGCAGCTGTTAGAAAGCTTCGTCTTAATTGTGTACGGAGAGGAGACAATAAAAGAGTGTAAAAGGTGGGTGAACACGCCGGCGCACGTCTCATCGTGCTCCCAACTAATTATCCTAACGAATGGAAATCGTAGTGTGCCGCAGGTTAGCTCGTGTTAACTCGTATATCCTCATTAATTAACCAGAGCCCTCGTTCACGCGAAAATTGGGTCGAGCACTTTGCGCGAGCGCGGCTTCATAACGGGAGGACTTTTATCCGGAGAACACAACTCTACCATGTAATCGTATACACTGACTAATTCCCTTCATATTTCACCGTGGGCTAAATTAATTTTCAAACGAAAACACCGGTCCATCAAATTGTCTATTTTGATACGTGGATTGATGCTCGTCGTGGTTTATGGATTCTTAAATGCCGTTTACGTTTTCAACAACTGAATGAGCTATGGGATCTGTGATTTAGGATCTGAAATAATCTTAAGTGTACTATAAACGTTCACCACTCGCTACGTTCATGCGCCCAACAGCGGCGCAGGCAACCAAATATGTCAAGTTTGATTGATACACCACTGGCAATATTTATTGCATCGCATGCGAATTCACGCGGTATGCACAATTCTCGTAAGCCTCCAATTGGTCGATCAATCCTCACCCAACTGATTTTGCCTTAATTATCATCAGTGTATTGTCTTTTCATTCATATAAAATGCATGCACGACAACCGCCCCGATTGACGTTGAAATAAATTTTATTTAATAGTTAAACTAGATATTTGTATATCTCAAAGAGAAATGTAATCAATCTGTAGACTGTGATAATATTTCTTGATCAAATCGTTTTATAACATTGGCGTTCTAAAATCGGACATTTCATACGCAACAACCAAATATTCTTGCAGTTCATATTCATTTTAATTAACATTCTAACGTAAGAAACCCTAGAAGTGGCAATATGCTTGATATCCCAGTGATGCAATAAATGTTGTCAGTACCGTTCCTTATTCTTCATAATAATTATTTTAAATGTGGTGTCCGAGATTCTAATATATCACTTCTCAATTAAGATTAACTAAGATCATTCTAGTAAAGTTTCTTTACTTACGTTCCTCACTCTTCATAATGAATATTTTAAATGTGGTTTTCGAGAATCTAATATATCACTTCTCAATTAAGATTAATTAAAATCATTCTGGTAAAGTTCAATTTAATCAACTACAGTGAATCCAAAAATGATTTGAACACTAAATTTCCCATTCTCGAGAAATTGACGATATTTGAACTGTGATAATCTTGTTTAAAAAACAATATAATTGTACTTATTTTAATGCTTGAAGCCTCTATTTTTACTATCCGTCGGGCATTTTAAGATATCTTTATGGTACAGCGATTGAGAAATTGAAGAAGCTTTTCTGGTTCAGAAAATGACAAACTGAAACGCCTGTAAAAACGTTAAAAATTGTTTCTCGTGACTGAAACCTCTAGAGATTTAAAGAATGCAGCCTGGCCTTTACAACAAATGCTTAAAACTTGATCTACGATTTCATCTAGTCGATTTATTGAGCTTTGGATGAAAGGTGCACCGCAATCTTTACAATTATACTTACAGTCACTTCCATTAATATTCGTACACTCTAAAAGGCGATTACGTTTTTAATATTGGATCATATGACTTGGATTTTTTTTAAGAAGTTAGAACAATTAGTTTATTAGACGTTGAAAAACAGAAATTTTTGAAAAAATTGTGATTGGTCGGAATTACAAAGAAAATACTAAAAGTTGTTATTTATAACTGTTTTATGTGAACATAAACGTGTCCTCAGTTTTACAGTTGATGTATCGTCCACAAATGTCCTAGAAAAAAGAGAATGATAGTCTGCGCAAGTAGAGACTTTGAGCTTTAAAATGAGTCCAAAATTATCGTACTATTTTTTTTTAATGAAATTATCATAGTTCAATTGTTCACGATTTTTCAAGAATCGGAATTTAGTGGTCAAACACTTTATGGTTCCATTGTATAATGTGAGAACAATTACTTTTTATAGGTAGACGAATTATTGTGTTACTTACATACGGTGGCTCTCAAAACTATTCGCTCGCTCTTTAAATCAGAATAACTTTCTTAAAATTTAACCAAACCACTTGACTTTTTTTGAGCAATTAGAAGCATTGATTTAGTAAATCAATGCTTTTGCAAAATTATTCTGATTTAAAGGGCGAGTGAATACTTTTGTGACTCAATGTACGTACAATGAACGCGGTAGTGAACGTATTGCAAATACAAAATTGTACCAAAAACATTGAATGGAACGGTACAGATTTCTCGGACACCCGATATGCAACAAGTTATCACACAGAAACCTCAGAATCCACGAATTCGCTAGAATCGTTTCGCACACCGCAGATTCCCGCTGCATCCCTTGTAGCTACGGTATTAATTTTTATGGCGTATCTTTCTTCCCACGTCGACTTCGAAGCAACAGCTTTGCAGGAAACCTTATGATTTCTCAGAGCACCGAAATTATCCAATTACCGAGAATGTTTTCCTTCCGGTAATGCCGAGGGGATGGGATATGAACTGGTTTCGAAGCTCTATATAAAATATTTGCAAGCGGAACAGTCTTCAGTAAAATTCACTATAACACTAACCGTACCACGATCGGTCAAACAATTTCATATTTTTCATTTTATAATTATTGAAATTACAAAGTTGTTTTCAATAGAAATTATTAAATGAATTTCTTCATTTAAGCACATACTGTTATAAAAATTGTGGGAAATCTAAATAAACTCGGTCATATAATTTTTATAAAATGACGTATACCAGTCACGTGTTGTGCCCGGTACGGTTAGTGTTAAAAATCCAAAGAAAAAAAACCTTGGTTCCAACAAATTTTCTATTTTATAAGTTGTAAACATTGTCCCGTTCAATGTACTGCTGCATTATTTTCAGCTGAGTAAAATTATAAAGAGATACATTTGTGTAGCTTGAGCCTACGTCTATTCAGTCTCTATAGCTTGAAATTAATGTAGACAATTTTAATTTACCATTAAAATCCACAGTCTAACCATGACAAAAATTAGATAATAATCTGAACCCATTTTACGGGACAAAGTCTCTCCTTTCACTTTCCAGCGTGACTTTTTTTTCGAACACAAAGGAATTAGAAATGGCATTTTAAAGATGTTACTTCATAAATTTTATTTAGTACACTTTATAATAGGAAGTAGTAATTTTCTAATAGTCTGTTTTTAGAACCAAAGATCGCCAGTTGAGAATTTCTCAATAAATTGCCCGAAAGCGACACAAATTTCATTCAACAGATTTGCAGAATTAATATAATGTAACAACGTCTTCTGAAATTATTATTTAAAAGAAAGTTAAATAGCTTTTTTTATTGTTTAGTTTAGTCATTAAAAGTCTTATTAATAGGCTTCCGGTAGGTGGCGAGTTAACGTGTTAACTCCATCTAGCAAAATCTGAACAGAAGATTGTGTCACTCATAAATGAAACTGCATTCAACACGTTAACAACCTGGCTAATCGAATTCGTTTCAATTACGATGGAAACATATCAAATTGGACATCCAATCCGTAGTAATAAAACTACAATGTGATTTCCTGTATAATAAACTCGAATGAACGAAGATGAATGAGCAGTAAGACACTGATTGCATGCTATTAAAGCAGGATGAATGTGTCAAAAAGTTTTAACCCTTTGAGTATCTGACCCACTTACGAGAAGAGGAAACCAAATCTCAGAAAATGTATTCAATCAATTATTTAATTTTATTTTCACATTTTTATAGTTTTTACATTTTATAGTTTATACGTTTGATGAGATTGGTAACTAAAGTTACGTGCTTAATTTCATAAAATTCTGAGAGTAATTGCTTTGATAAATATTTGAATTGCAGGATGCAGAAAAAAAACATTTATTTCACAAACTTGCAATCTATAAAAAGCATGTATAACATTAGAAATATTTACAAGTTGTTAGTTCGTTACATTACTCTCAAAAAGAGCAATTGTATACTGCATGCTTTTTCAATCAATATCTGATATTTAGACTGCGGATGTTTATGCAATGTTCAATTTTTGTAGACAATATTTAAGAAAGTGCTACCGTCGGAATTATATCTTATTTGGTATCATTTTCATTAGAAAAATGCCATGAATATGTTGGTAAAAGTTCCATCAAAAAATAATAAAAAGTAAAGAAGTTTTGTCACTGGGTTAGGTGTTTTCACTCGACTCGTATTATGTTACACTTCTCGGCGACCGAGGCCTCTCGAGCTTCGCTGTCCTTTTCTACGTTCGGCACAAGTCAAAGAATAGTATTATCTGAACGTTAATTGTCGCCGGCCGGACCCGTGGTGGCGACGATTATCGACGAAATACTGTACTATGTAGCGAATACGGAACATTTTCATGGATGAATAACGATCATTTTGAATAAAAAAAGTAGTAGGTAGACTGCAGATTTTACGCGTTTATGGCAAAAATGAGTAACTGCAATCTAAAACAGTAGAAAGGATTTAAAAATGATTTAAGAATCAATTATACTCATCTTGATGAAATTATTAGAATAAAAATGAACTGTGTATGTGGCTCCAGTCCCTTGAAATTATTTATTTTGCATAGAGATCCGTAGTCTAGTAAAAAGTCACACCATGATTAAAGATAACGGTCACAAACTACAAGCATGAATAATTTAGAATTTGCCTGCAAGCTTAGATAACTTAACAATTGACCTGTTTAATATTCAAACGAAGCAATAAATATTCTGCATTGAGCGACTGGAAACGTTTCCAATTGCAACAAATGAATCCTGTTACTGATACACGGCGAGCGTACGCCGCTTTACATGCAGATTACAATGCACGAGAAACCATGCCAAAGTGATTAAACCGGCAATCGATCTAAAAGATCGACGTTAGATCGACCGAAAGACGATCCAAACCGCATCGACTTTCTCGTTTAGATTCAATTACCGATTTAAGCGAAGAAAGCTCGATCAAACCTTCATGAGTGGCTTTGTATCCCCTTTCCTGTCGGGCTGTTCTTGGTTAATTAGACGTTTCGGCTAACGACCGATTTAATGAATCGCTCTCGCGATTACCATGGCGTAAACAAACCCGGCCAGCGGTGTTCTCGTGGCGAGATAACAGAGATCCCGTTCCCGGTGTGGGATCATCGGCATAGTTGAATGTTCTACGCCGCCTTCAACTATGCCGGGGGTTAATTAGGTTAATCGGTTCGGAATAGATATGATTGAATTGTCTGTTACGGATGCGCAACTTCATAATAAGCGAAAGTCGCTAAGTACGATTTCTATTGAGCACCGATCGCGTCCTCTTTCCTCGTCGCTCATTCGTGTCCTTCGTTCTTTTGCAACACCGATGTAGATCTACTCTATTATTCCACGATGTAGGCTGCCCCATAATCACCGGCATACTTGCCTCCAATTACGACAAAGTTGCTGGTTCGATGAAATAATAGGAAAGAGTTCGAAATGTTCTACGCGCAGGATTATGCAATTAAGATTATGCTGCAGGGGGCCGTTTATCTTAGTTACCTGGCGTTACTGAAACTCAATTTGTAGTTTTAACTGAGAGATCATGACTGTTCCAGTTTAGACTTTAGTGACTTCAAAAACACGTTTTTTTTTATTGTACAGTTGTAACCTCCAATGAGAGGTTATTCTATTACATACATAATATTACAATAATCTTATTCTAAAGGGGTAGGTAATGTAATAAATACATAATTATATATGCAATCCACAATCTTTCAGGAAGGAACATACGATGTTACATAAAATCATTGTACAGTGGGTGTGCAAAGTGTTCGTACACCTTTAAAAATCGAAGAACTTTTTTAAAAGTGGATTAAACAACTTTAATTATTTTGACATGTCAGACGCATAAGTTTACTAGGTAGCGTGTAAATAATTTTTTTCTAAACATTGCTATTGGCCGGAATTGCGATGAAAATAGTAATGATCACAATTTTCAACTTTTTTATCTGTGTCTGTAATAAAATTTTGAAGGGCGCATTTTCTAGGTCTGAGTTAGTTATGTACATGTACAAAGTTTCATCGAAATCGGTTGACGTTATTATGAGTTACAAACATTTATTGGTGATTACATACGGACAAAATTCCCTGAAGAGACCGAAAATCTGCGACTTTCACCCTTAAACTTTAATCTTATAATGTTTTTAGCTCATAGCAACATTAACCGACTTCGATGAAATTTTGTGCATGTATATAACTTTCGTAGATCTATAATAGGCGTATTTTAAATTTTCATTATAGACAAAGATAAATAAGTTAAAAATTGAGAACATTACTTTTTTCTTCACAATTTCGACCAATAGCAATTTTTAGAAAAAATTATTTACCCATTAATTAGTAAACTAATCCTTTTAACATCTCAAAAAAACTGAAATCGTTTGGTCTAATTTTTAAATAGTTATTTGATTTTTAAAGGTGTACGAATACTTTTTACACCCACTGTAGGTCTGTGGAGTAGAACATTGCATGACATGGGAAGCAAAAACCCTGTAATCTCAAATTATATATAAATTTCGATCTGTGAGTGTCATTTATTGGACACTGCCATAAGACGTGATCAATATCTTGTGTCTCGTGTCCACATGAGCAGCCAGGGTTGTTTACCACATTGATTTTCGCTAGAGAGAAGTGAAGACTATAATGGCCAGATCTAATTCTGTTAATGGTCACAATGGTTTCTCGAGTCCAAACGGAAAGATCAGTCTCAGTCACCGGTGACTGACATGGCGCTTAACGTGTTAATATTTTTATTTATCAAAAATCGTGACATGCTATGAAACTCATAAGTTACAACTTCATACGTTTCGAAGACTTTGAAATTTCGTGCACTTCCAAGACTTCCAAACTTCGAAACTTCGATGTTCCCTTCGTTCCTTCGAATCCTTCAAATCTTCGGGAAAGTAACAGCCCTAATTTGAACTAGCTCAATGTTCGCAGAATTCTTGCAGAAAAAATAGTAGGATGTTAATTATAATAAACGATGTAGGAATAGAGGATAAAAGATTGTTCAACCCTCGTGTCAGTAACCAAAATTTTCTACTATATTCAATAACGTTGTACATTATAGTTTCAATGCATAGTTTTGTACCACGAATGTAAAGTAATCTGTGGTCATCCAAGAACATAAAAACCTACAATAATTTTGCTATTTATCCAGAAAAATGTTAAAGAAGTATTAAAAAGAAATTACAAATGAGTACCCGGTTATTGGAATAAGGGTTAAGTATGTACTATACAGATTTTACTTGCATTTTTTTAAACCCATCGTAAATATAACGGTTTAATTACGCACTTTTTGTACCCATAAATTGAACAGCTCCATAAGCAGCTGTAAAATTATAGGAATTTATTGCACGGAATTCAAACTTACTGACATTTCTCAAAGCACGGATAATTATTCAAACGATGGCAGTAAAATCATAAAGGAGAACATGCACTCGAAGGCAGATTAACCTGAAAACTCGAAGGCCTGGAATGCACAAAGGAGAACAACTATAGCAGGGTAGAATTCCACGGACACTCCGCTTTAAAGGAAATGTTATTCCGCAACACGACTTGGGCCTTAGAACAACACCGCGACCACGCTTCTCGTTTGTAACCATGATCGATTTCTTGCCGAATGGCATTTGCAAACCTCGCGAGAGGGTTAAATAGGTTAATCAACCGAGAGGAAGCGGTAGCGGCGATCACCTCCTTCGTCGAAGGACACGAGCTAGCATTAAAACGAGCGAAAGCTAGACGCCGCAGCCACCGAAGAAATTTATTTTCTTTCTGGATCCGCGAACACGACGCTGGCCGCTGATTCGTGGGAACCGAATGACCTTGGAGAGTGCAAATTACTCCTACCCTGGTCATTATTGTTCCTGCAGCGGTGAAAGCCGGGGTGGTTCAAATGGAAATTGAAGGCGTTGCCCCACGAATTCGAGTGAAATCCTCTCTAACATTGTGACCTTTTGCTTCGCGGCTGGCAAAGCCACCTTATAAGGAGACAAAAATGGGAACACGGTGGAACTATGCGACGTTCCGACAATTTCACACTGTCGATTGCACGCGCGATCAATTTTTAACTTTGTTTTCCATAGCGCTAAATTGAAACTTGATGGTATCTCACGCCGAGCCGTTTTTCACGAAAACGTTGGTTGAATTCGCAACACTTCGCAAAGTTATGTTAACCCTTCAACGCCCGCACTGCGATTTATTTTACGAACAGAATGATTCCCTAAAAGAAGAAATCAACTTCTGCCTATTGTTTGCGTACATATTTCCCAATGATTATTTTCGATAACAAAGAAAATAGAATTTCATTTCTTTTTCGGGAAATTAATAGCATACATATTCAGCGTAGATTTTGTTCGAAATTTTCATCACGAGTCTGACTCGATATTATAGTGCAAAGAGTGAACTGGTATACTGGAGTCTCGGCTGTTCTTTCTTTTGGAGGGCCAGATGTTTTTAACTTTCTTCAACACTTTTTTAACTTTTTTTTATGTAATCCTGTAGATATCGATGAGAACATTACGAAAACGTCAGTATTATTTTCAGGAATTCACTGGTTTATAAGTTATACGTGTCTAAACATGGCCAATTTTAAGCGTTTTTGACAGGTAGGACTGTTGAGCGCATGCGCTGGATAGATGGTTATGCGCGTGTAAACATAAGCAATTTTAAGTGTTTTCACAAATTAAAGTGTCGTCAAATTAGTATTTTTGCTGGGTGATAGACGTAGGAGTGTTGAGAGCATGCAGTACTTGAATTTGAACTCCTGCCAATAAGACTTTCATTTTCGGTGTTTTCTCGTCGAAATCTATAGGACTGCATAAAAAGAAGTTAAAAAAAATTGGTCTTCCAAAAAAACTTTTAACCGGGGTCTCGCATGACTAGACAACGAATTTTACGCATTTATGGCAAAAATGGGTGGGTATAATTTCAAACAATAAAAAGGTTGCAAGAATTTAAGATTATCAATATATTTCTTACAACTTCATGAAACTACTAAAAAGAGAAGTACATTCCTATTTGGTTCCTATGTCTTGCAATTAATGCATACGATTTTTATTTTGCATAAAGATCCGCAGTCATCTCCATGACTCCAACAAAATGTCTGTACACTAACTTTCGTTACTGTATTACACGATAATTGCAAACATCAAATTTCCTTGACTTCATTGCAACATTTCGATTATTTAGTCTTAAATTATATGCTTAAAGGTTTCTGATGAAATTTCTGCAGAATTTTTTACAGGTCCTAGTATGATACTACGTAATCTGAGTAAACACCGTACCACTTAAGGTTTAAACATTAATTATACCTTTGTAGTCAAGTAATATGTCGAACAAAAAAATCTAAAATAAAATTTGAATTTTTTACAGGCGTTTTAATTTGTAGCATTTTGGACCAGAAGAATATCTTCAATTTCTCAATCGCAGTACTATAAAGATATTTTAGACAAAAATGCCCAACAGATGGTAAATATAGAGGCTTCAAGCATTCAAATAAGTACAATTATATTTTGCTTTTTAAACGAAATTATTATAGTTCAAATATCGAAAATTTCTCGAGAATGGGAAATTTAGTGTTCAAATCATTTTTGGATCCACTGTAGTTGATCGAACCGAATTTTGTTAGAATTTGTACGATTGTAGTAGATTTCAGTGATCACTGTGATAACTTCTACCTCCGCAGTTTTTATTGGCACGTTACAAGTTACTTAGATTTTGTGCGATTTTTTGGTGGTTGATTGTTCAGCAGTGAACAACGTGTTGTACAATTTTTATCTAAGAATATAAACACACAATTTACCGGTGAGTATCATTGCCATCGATGATACAATTGATTAAACAAATGTAGCTACTTTTCATTTAGAAAAGACAGTATAACATTGCATTGTAGGTAATAGTTAATTTGACTGCTTTCATTGTAGTTTCCAGATTATCACCACTAATTAGAGAAAAATGAACACTGGATCGCAAAAGTGGAGGCTTCAAGCTTTAAATTGAGTCTAGGTATATTGCTGTACAATTTTTTTTTAACGAAATTATCACAATTCACATATCAACAATCTCCCAAGAATGGGAGTGTTCAAATGCATTTTGGATTTACTGCAGATGCAGCATACTTTTCTCTTTAACTAATGCACATCTTTGCACCTTCCAATGAACTTTATATCACCACAGAATATAAATGTTTCTACATATTTTACACGACTGAAATAAAGAAATAACAAATCATTTGATGTTTCGTATAAATTGCTGAAAGGTACACTGCGGATCTCTATCCAAAATTACAATTTTTATATTTAATTTAAAGCAAATCAAAATAAGGAAAATCTGTCCTTTATTGACTGGAAAATTCCTTGTAGTAAAAATGAAATAAGGAGATTATTAATTTTGATCGGTACACACAGTTTCTTGTATTTTAAAAATTCGAATGCGCCATAAACGCATACAGATCAGCAGTCTACTCCTAAGCATACATGCTCAAATGATCATGAAAAGTGCAGTTGGAAAGTGTGGGTAACATAATTCAGGATTTAAAGGATTAAGTTTCTCGAATAGAGCGATAAAGACAGTCGCCGTGGAACGAATCAGTCTGAAATTCAAACTTAACGCGACTTCCCAGTAGAATGATTTTGCATATTATCTAAAAATACCAGCTCGAGTTACAAGAGCATCGCTTCGTCTCTCTGTGTTGCGCGATGGAATTCCAGATTCGGCTCCGCCAAATGATTCTAAAGCTATTACTCTTCAGACTTACCGGCTAGTCATTAAAGACTCCACTCTATCAGTCGAATGATCTGGCACTAAGCGCTGGTTGCGCCGATGTGGAAACTTAATGGAGTTTAAATTATAAATTTTATAGTTTATGCCTGGATCCGAGACATCCCCCGGCCGTGCCAGTCTCGCCCGATTTATGTGATTGCTGACTGGACACTTACCTGAAACATAAAGATAACGAAAAGAGGTTATTACACTTTTTGTTATTTCAATTTCTGCAGAATTCACACGATACGTTTTTTTCTTTTTTAGGGGAGTAATAAATTTTGTAATTTACAGTATGAACGTGGCCGTTATTTTGAATGTTATTAATGTGTAGTGTCAGCTGCTGAATATTATATTGGTATAGTAGCTATACAGTAATTGCATATTTCTTGTTGCTTACTTTACTTACGTAATGACGTCTGTAGCTATTGAATATTATATTTGTATGATAGATAGTAATTATTTATTCCTTGTCACTGATTTTATACAATTTCCATTCTTAAAATAAAATGTTCAGAACGTTCTCCCTTTACATTTGAAGTCTAGAAAGCAATTTAGTCATGTATGTACATTTATTCTGAAAATCAAATTTGAAAATATGGCACTCACACCAATTGGTTTGAAAATATTCAGGTATAAAAATTTATTTCAAGAGTGAGACAAGTATGTTGAAAGTTTCGCTTTCGCTTGAAAAGGTACACTGATTTTATGTGATTTTTATAGTCGGCGGCTCGGCAGTTATCGGGTTAAGGTAACAACACACAACTTTTTCCCATCAACGCCTCCGATTCAACGGAAGGAAGTCTGACGAATTAAACAAAAACTGTTGAACGTTAGCGCGGCAAATAGTCTAAACCTCGTTTAACACTAGATTTACCAGACCAGTCAAAATGACTGGTTTTGCAATTTCAATTCAAAATTCCTACTGCATGTAACATTTTCTTTCCGAAATGATATCATGACTTTTGTAGCCATAACTAAAGAATCGGTTTTATGAACTTTATATTATTTTATATGTATTCGTAACAAATATATTTTTTGTTATTGACACTTATACCAGGACCAGTCAAAATGACTGGTGCATGTTTCTATGTGATGAAATGACATTGGGGCAGCTACAACAATTGATAAGTACTGCAACGTTTTTTCGGGACAGAATATATGATTCCGGGAAAATCATGATTCTGATGCAGTACGCTAGCGGCCCTTGGAATTGTATATTTACTCAGGGTTTTGGGCCGCACATAAGGTTCTCCTTGGGTCCCGGACACTTTGCTATCTGTAAGTGCGAACTCGATACTCGGGGTTTCTGTGTGTCTTGGCCGTGCTCGGTCGACTCGCTTTTGCGCGAGTTGATTGAGTTGTGGCCCGTAAATTTCTAGCACTGGCCCTATCCAGCTTTTGATTAATTGATAATGTCTATAAATCTGTATTTGTATTACAATTAATATTATTCAACTTTCTTTGTCATTTTTTAAAAGTGTGGCGGCTGCTTCCTATGCTCGTCAGCGGAGGGCTGTTGCGACAACGCCTTTCCCGCTACTGCCTGAATCTTCCTCTGTTTGTATATATGCCGTCCTAGACTGTCCTTACGACATCCCGCGTCTAAGGCACGGGTGCGCTAGATAGCCTTACTGATGAGTCCTTTAGCGGGCCTAGGATGAAACGCTTCCTTCTCCTTTTTCCTCCTCTCACACACTTTTCAACCGCCATAATTGGTGACCCCGACAAACGAACAACAACACTACCTTCTGAGCAGAGGAGACGACAACATCAACAAACCACGGACAACATCAAGAGGACTGGAAGGTGACTACTCTATCACTGGCTTGCCTAAACTACTGCCCGACCAACAGCGAGGACTTCTCCCTAATATGCGCTTCTGACGTCATATTCGCAGCATTATACGGTTTAACGTTTCCGCACCTAAATTTGTGCGACGATTTCGTATCTACATTTGTGCGACGTTCATCCATTGTTTGTGCGACTATATGAGTCCTACAAGCGGCTTAGAGAGCTACTCAACTTCGTCAATTCGGCAGCATCACTGGCGGGCACACTGACAGCACACAACCAGCGACCTCCTTCGACTCCGGCGGAGATCAGCGTAATTAGAGGGAAATTTGTCCAGATATCGTTGACCACTGGCAAGGGGGTAATGTGGCGGCTACTTCCTATCCTCGTCAACAGAGGGACATTACGACAACACCTTTCCCGCTACTACCTGAATCTTCCTCTGTTTGTATATATACCGTCCTAAACTGTCCTTACGACCACGGACTTAAGGACTTGTGCATTATGCTGCGGGGGTGAGGCGAAAGACGGAAGGGGTATCAAGTTGTCGGCCATCTTGGATGGCAAACACTGTGGTGCGCTCTATAGGCAGTGTTGGGATATGGTGCAAGATTTCACGCGCATGCGCGTGTAAAGTTCACGCGCATTTCAGCCTCAGTAAAGTAAGATTCTCGATAAAATGGGTTACCTTGAGCAGCCAGCAGAATTTTAAAAAATTGGTATGATTTGATTCTGAAAAATGAATGTATAACATGTATATTTCTGTATATTTTGTAACTCGTAGGACACGTCCTGAAGTCTTTTTGTCCGGAACAGATTGTTTCGAGACATTCCCGCCAATATAACTGTGTCAGGGCTCCACTACCTCTGTCATCATGACATAGATACATTACTGTTTTGGCCACGCATGCGCGTGAAATCTTGCACCATATCCCAACGCTATCTATAGGCAACTTTAAATACTAGTTGCGCGAATTTGCAGTGCAATCATGCGGGAAATAGATACATATAACTTATTTATAAATTGACTCAACCATTGCAATGATCAAAATGCACTTTACGACCATAGGATACACCTTAAAAGTGTATAATTAATAACTATGTTAAGGTTAGATATAATTATATATGTAAGCAAAAAAATAATGTTGCCAGTAGTAAAAGAACCTATTTTAATAAACTAATATTGTTTTCTGGCCATTAAATTGTAGGGTAGTGTGGGATAACGTGTGGTGATAAGTTAGCAGAGCCCTGAGGCAGTTATATTAGAGCCGAATGTGCAATATTATGTATATATATACAGATGTATATACAAATACACTTGTTATGCATTCATTTTTCAGAATCAAATCATATCAATGTTCCCGCAACGTTATATAGATGGCAACACTAGTTTTGCCATCCAACATGGCCACAGTCTACCAACCCTCCCCGCTCGCGGCACGACCCCTCTCACCCATAAACCCACTTTATGCTCATTCCTTTAAGTCCGTGCTTACGACATCCCGCGTCTAAGGCACGGGTCCGCTAGATAGCCTTACTGATGAGTCCTCTAGCGGGCCTAGGACGAAACGCTTCCTTCTCCTTCTTCCTCCTCTCACTCACTTTTCAGCCGCCATAAAAGTAAATAAAGACTGGAAACACCACTAAGCAGTTTTTCTAAAGACCAGTCATTCTGGCTGGTCTTGGTAGAAATAGATATACTTAAATAGCCGGTAAATCTAGTGTTAAGTGTACCATCTCTTGAAGCAGTGTAACCGGAAATAATCCAAAAACCTAACGCACTATAACGAACATGATCCTCGATCAGCGAAACACCCATTAACGTAACGAAGGAAGAGACCGTGGCGTAAAGAACGAAATACATATTTACATTCGCAGCGTTTTATACCGATCATATCCTATTAAAACCATCGAACCCTTTTCACAGACTCGATCCGCGAACCCATTTGCGTTACATAAAAGTGCTCTTCCAGCGATAATGACGTAACCGTCCCAGCCAATGAAGCAATCGTAATAGCAAGATAATGAACCATTATACGGGGAGTAACGAATCGTTGAACAGGGCCGTATAAATTCCTAATCTACGGATCGACGAACGTCTAGGGCATTTTTGTCCGACGATCGAGTCCGTGGTAGGAGCTAATCAGCGGGCTCGATCATGGCAAGGCTCTCTCGATCGAATCTTGCGACCACCGCAACGGAGAGTTGCAGCAACAACGATCCAGAGCCGAGGGATCCATGTCGGGATCACTCTCGAGCCGCTGTTTCCACCGGGAGAGGCCTGGGCAAGGTAATGTCTTCCGTGGAACGAGGAAACATGCGTTCGAGGCGTGGTTTGAATGGTAACGTAACCGCTTCGATCGCAGGTAAACGAGTGCATGAACCAATCCCCGTGTTATACAACTGGCATCCGAGAGAGCAGCATAATCCACGGTACGCACAGCGCCGGTGGTTTTATTCGCGCCGTCGTCGTTACATTTGCGTACCACTAACGCGATAATGATCGGCTCGTACAGGTGTTGATTGCGAAAATTTCAACTCTCAGCATCGCCGCGAACACCCAGCCACGAATAACCTATTACGTTATTAACGGGAGCCTTGCGAACAACGTGCATTCTTTCATCGATACACGTTGATCCGCTATTTATTAGCGCAATTTATCATTGCCTGTGCGCCAAGGAATTTTCACGGCGTTCCATTGGTCACTTGAAACTGTGCGATCATACGATGACTAACCCTTTGCCATAATATTGGGGCGATGGAAAAGTAATTGCGGTTGTTCAGGCGTCCGGTCGATGATGTCGGTGCGGCCGCTCAAGTACGAGACCTCAAGAAGACTCGTACTTACATCCAAACTCAAATTAATGGGAATGGAAATGATGAATTGAAAATGAGACTTGATCAGCCTTTGGTTATGATGGAAGTACAATTCGGAGAGTTGTTTGCGTTAAATATACAGGCGTCAGTGTTACGGTATGACTGTCAGATCGGATCTGATTTTACTCTTTTTTTTTCAAAGGTTTCCCATGAGTGGAAGTTGTCCAGTACCTGGGGATTTTCTTTTTCCCTATAACCTGGATATCCTGTGTAGTAATTTGTATTAGTAGGTTGCGTGAGAGATAATGATTAATGAGGCATGTGTGGGTTTATAGGAAATGTTTCAAAAAAGCTGTAGGCATGATTGGGGGGATTTTGGGTTTGGGGATAGGTGGAGGATTGTACCAGTCTTCTAGTTAGTTTAGTGATCATTTTTAACGGGATATTTTGAGGGTCAAAGTTTCTGATGAGTGTTGCTGATGAGTGGGTCGAGCAGGCTGATTGTACCGAGTCGAGTATGTATGATTTAATAGTTCTCATTTTGGCTAATTTGTGAAGTAGGTAGACAGAAGTGTCATAGTTTTTGTTGAGAATAATTCTTGGGAATTTATTTCGGATGACTTGGGCTTTGTTTATATTGGATTTTTCGGCAGCAGCCCAGATTTCATGGCCGTAGAGAATGATGGGTCTTACACATGTTTTATATACAGTGGCCCACAAAAGTGTTCGTACGCCCTTTAAATCAGAATAACTTTCTTAAAATTTGACCAAACCACTTGACTTTATTTTTAGCAATTAGAAGCATTGATTTAGTAAATCGCATGCAAAAAAGATTTTGAAAAAATTGCAATTAGTAGGAATTACATGGAGATATAAAAATGGCACTTTTTAAAACTTCTTGATTTTAGTCCATAATGAAAATTCAAAATATGCCTTTTGTAGATCTATGTTAGTTATGCATATGCTGAAAATTTCATCGAAATCGATTGACGCAGAAAAAAACTGCGCGCATCGAAAGATGTAGGAAACTATGGATTTTAAGCAGAAACTGACTAAAAGTCGTGAAAAACTGCGATTATCGCCACTTTTAATCGCTTGTAGCTCATGTATTTGTTAAAAAATTTATTCGCAAAAAACAGTAATGGAAAAATCATATAAATAGAATGAGTTGTGGTTAGTTTGTGGAGGGGGCGAAGAGGGCCGGTCGTCAGGAAAATCCGAGAGAGAGTTTTGTGCGAATATCTCGAAAACTAAAAGCGACTCCCCTATATTGGAAAAGGAAAAGGATGTTCAAAATGTGTTGTTGCATAACATATTTAAATTTCATCAAAATCGGAGTATAGTGACCCTTTCGCAATAATTACCGATGAAATTATAATTTATTAAAAAATATAAGAAAGAATAGAAATATAAACAGAGAAACAATGCCGATCGGATATGTACTAAAATAGATCTTTGATTCTTTAACGAATTGCATTGTACTTTCGTAAATCCAAGAAACAGCGCAGGCGACAAAGAACAAGAATTGGCACGTGTCTTTCTCAGTTGATTACATCGCGTCGGTTCGAATGGTGTCCGCGGAGCATACATAAAATGGTTTCGAATGGTCGTGATTGAGTCATTCGGGCACACGGCGAAACCATAATGAATTTACTTCGGAGGACCTATCAGCATATAAAATACATCAAGCCGTTCGTTGCGATTTCATCCCCTGCCATAGGAATGCGAAACAGGCTACATCGGGTCCTATTCGCGTAGACGTGGATGCACATTGCACACGCGCGGTACGGAATGCACCACCAACGTGCGCATTACAATTTCATTGCGTGGGGTGTAGCAAGGACGCGTTTGCAGCACTTGTCGCACACGTTGGAATTTCTTCGTGCCCGAGTCGCCAGACGCCGCTCACGACAAATAACAGCGTTATGCAAATTCCAACGTTTTTATTTCCATCCAGGTGATTCATGCGAACGCCACGATACACTTAGGAGCATAACCAGAAAAAAGCCAGACACGTCATGGGATTTTTTTCGATTGAACCGGTTCCAGATATGGCTGATGATTCAGTGGACTTGATATTGGGTTGTTCGGAAAGTAATTTCGTTTTCTTTTTTCAAGGGAAAATGAATCCCAATTTTTCACTATTTATTTATTCGGCGATGTAGTGACCATTTTGTTCTATGATCTTTCGCCATCTTCCTGGCAACTTGGAGATCCCATGTTCGTAGATTTCCTGGTTTTTATTAGCAAAACATTGAGTTACATTACTTTTGACGTAGTTATTTGAAATAATATTTACACTGCTTAAAAAATGTTGAAGAGAACGCAACAAATGATAATCCGATGGTATATCTTCCCTGTAAACAGCATACAACTTTTTCCTTGCTTCCATTGCATTTTTAACCTTGCGGTAATAAAAAGCAAAATGTGATGGAAATGCTCACTTTGATTTTCCATATTCGATACTATGACAAAAAAAATATAAAGTTATTATTATTATTATTATTATTATTGTTATTATTATTATTATTATTATTATTATTATTATTATTATTATTATTATTATTATTATTATTATTATTATTATTATTATTATTATTATTATTATTATTATTATTATTATTATTATTATTATTATTATTATTATTATTATTATTATTATTATTATTATTATTATTATATGTATTGTATTGAATAAAAATTTTAAAGAGCTTCGTATGAACTCTCGTATAGAAATTCTCCATGATCCATTATACGAGTATACTTTCTCATAATTAGACTGCGGATCTTTATGCATTTATGACTTTCGACGAATATTTTCAAAAAATGCTAGAACATAAAATTCGATAAAATTAAATACGGTTTTGATTTGTGTTGGATCTACAAGGGCTGTTTCTATCTAAAATAGGATTTTGATTCATACCGCTTTCTTAAAATTTGTCTATAAAAATTGAGAATTGCATAAACATCCGCAGTCTACTCATAACACACCATTTTATCTCTTCGAATGATTTAACACTTTGTCCGTCAACCCAGGAACCTCAACAATTTAATAAAATCAAAGTAATTTATTTAATGGCGTACAAATTGAAAAGTTAAGATGTATAATAATGAGTGCTAAACCAACCTCCTTACATTTCGCACACACCAATCAAATTCCGTACAGTGAACATATTAGTGAAAAAATTTATTTTTAAATTCCTACAAATGGCAGTTGCGCCAGTTGACGTGTTAACCAGTTGTTTAAAAAATATTTAGGTGTATCTGGTCATTAGATTGCGGATTGTATGCATTTACGAGAAAGACGATAACGTGAAGCACAAAACTGCAAAATCGTCGGAAGAATATAAGGACATGCTAGTTTCAAATAATTCAAATTATTAAAGGCAGAAATACATTTAGGATCAACTCCCCTTTCTTGTAATTGATGAAGAAAGTTATTGTCTTGCATGAAGATCCGCGGTGATCTAATTAGCAACGCATGAAAAGCTGACAATTATTGCATTTATAATATCTAAATTTCTTGTTTTACGAAAACTATATCGACAAAATATCATGCCAAATTCCAGTTAAATTGCATGATAATTTCTGTTTATTAAATAAATGCGTTGGAACTGCTGATGATATAAGAAAAGCCTCCGAGAGCAAAGAGTTAAACGCTCACATGTTTCTATAATATCATGATGTGTTCTCTAGAGACTGTAAAATAAATCTGTGTCTCGTAAACATTATTTTAATGGGCATTGACCGAGCATCGGTTCGTTTTCTCTTCGGAAGCCCCTACAAGCAATCTCGATTCGCGATAATCGAACTCCATCTAACAGTTTCAAACACTTGTACATGAATCATTTAGCATGCGCCAGTTTAGCTCTGACCAGAGTCTTATCACCGCATGTTGCTATCGGATCGCATCTTACACTACCGCGTAGAGTCCGTCAGTACACATAAATAATATTTTTTCAAAAGTAATTATTGAACAATATTTTAACGTTACGATGGTACGTTTATATTGCTTAATACGTTGATTGCCCACCGAACAATCACAAAAGAAACATTTCTTATCTAAATTACAACAAACTGGAGTGAAATAGAAATTTATTTTCTTTAAAATAACAGTATTTTTTAATTCTTCTAGTGTTTTTACTGTTTTAAATTACAACTGCTCATTTGTGTCATATGTGCATAAAATCCACAATCTGCATATGACCTTTTTCTATTCAAATGTCTGATTTTTTCAGTAACACGAAACAGCCCTAAAGTTTTGCAAAATGAATTTTGTTCACCAAAAAACAAGCAGCATTGTAATCAACATATTCAGCCAACGTATTACAAGTTTCGATTGCTTGATTGCATTACGGTAGAAACTGAATCTTTTGGTTGTTTACCTTCTTCATTTACAAGACTGTCATCTCCATTTTTGAGTTTATCTATCATCGACAAATAGTGCATTCGTTTGCTACTACATTTTGATCAAGCGTCGCATCATACTATAGTTAATATGTTTATTTCTCCACACATGTAAAAAGCATGCACGAAAATCAAAATGGTCGACAGTGTAATAATCTTCATTCAAATGTAAAATTAGGTATCTACAGGGTGTCCCATTTAAGTTGAGATTGTAAAAAATCTCAAATGGCACTACTAGTTTTCTAATCCGTGGGCGTTTTCAAGGTTATTTCAAGGTCATTTTGTCTTTTTCATCATAAACCCACATTTTTTATTTCGGGATCATATTCTACGTAGAAAAATGTTTCTTAAGATATTTAGCTGAATTTTCATGTTTATGTCAAGGATAATTTTGTTTTTCAATTAAAATGACAACGTTACTCTCTTCTGGAAAATTTTTTATTTCATTTAAGAACATCATAATAAATGCTCGTAATTGTTACCCTTAACTTCTGGACACTTAGTAATTCGTTTAATAAAAGACTCATGAACACATAAGAAAGTTCTTACAAACTTACAAAAAAATGTTTCAAACAAAAGTTGTGCATTTTTTTACGTAGAATTTGATTCCGAAATAAAAAAATATAGGTTTGTGATAAAAAAGACAAAATGACCTTGAAATAATCTTGAAAACGCCCACGAATTAGAAAACTAGTAGTGCCATTTGACTCCCCACTCGAAACACTGAAGGACATGTGTCAGTTTGTTTTTTTTAAATCATATGTCATCGAGATTATTTACAATCTCAACTTAAATGGGACACCCTGTATAATAGTATTGCTGATAAATATGATCAAAATGTGACATATGATGAACTATATGTTCGAAACACTTCATAATATGACATTTCATGTGCAGCAACCTAATATTTACCCGTCCCACATTGAAACGTTTAGCAATTTATTAATCCTTTGCACTCGGAGCTATTTTAACACTAACCGTGCCACGACCGGTCCAATGACCGGTATCTCATTTTTTATTTTATAATTTTTGAAATTACAGAGATAATTCCACTAGAAATTATGAAATAAATGTCTTCATTCAAGCAAGTAATCTTATAAAAATTGCGAGAAATTTAAGTAAATTCAAGCTAGTCATTTATATAAAACAGTATCTACCATCGCATTTTGTGCTCGGTACGGTTAGTGTTAACTCAAAATCCAAACATCCTCTCCGGCCTAGAATATTTTCATTCTACATGATTTTTTCATTTTATGCATATGAAACTGCTATATTACCACATACAATATTTAAATAATTAGTAATTTATTAAACACAAACAAATTTAATAATGTACACGATATTTGGAATAATGATAGAATAATTTTTAGCGGTGCCTCAGAGTGCTATTCGAGTGCTAAGGGTTAAACACAAACATGTTTAGTAATGTGGGAATTGTTTTAAATTATAGTGTAGTCATTTTTGACGGTATCTCGGAGGGGACACTCAAGTGTGAAGGATTAAATTTTGAACAAAGGACTTGAGCTGTTAGTTTACAGGACGATGTGTAAAAGAAATTTTTTATAAAATCGCTGACTTAAATAATAAATCTGTAAAGTGTCTTATTATTTTGTACAGCAGTGTACAGTTTTGTCCGGCAAGCCCTATCTCTCGACGCACGGTGTTCCGCGCCGCGCCGTTGTGTACGAAGGTGAGAACTCGTTACGACGTTACATTAAAAGTCCCGACTGATTTATGCGGCTGAGTATAGTGACCGTGCTGCGCACTACAGGTGCGCGCAGTTTTATGATAAATAATGCCCCCGCCGCGGAATGAAAAGTGAGACTTGCATTACCGGAGTCCTTGGGGAGGGAAAGGGAAGGGTTCGTCGCACCTGGGGTATTTCTGGAAAAACGGAGTCGAGGTCTACGGCCCGTCGTTTACGGGGACCCGATGATAATACGGTCAATTAGAATAATTTCTTGAAATCCAGCGAGCCGATGTAGAAAGGCGTCGCGTGATTGCTAATAGCAAACAGGTGGGCGCCCTCGTGCCCGTACTGGCGGATGCTGTGTTACTTGTGAACGATCAAAGGAATCGGAAAGGAACGAGCAACCTTTTTAATCCGTCATTATTTATTTCGAAGCGAGTCGATCTCGAGATATCGACGAAACACGTATTTATTAAATCGACAATACCTAACGATTTGCTACCCGATCGATCGGCTTATCTGCTCGCGCTAAATGTCACCGTGTCGAAATGAAACCTCGTTAAAATCTACCGGTGCGGCAATTAATTTCGTTTTTCTAGAATGCGTCAGATGGAGGGGTCACTGGCACCGAGCGGAGAACGGTGCACTGACAGAGCGTGTCTGTCGAACGGCAATTAGCGAGGAATTGGCACCTCCTCGAGCTATTTTAAAGGATTCCGGGAACGTGTTCCGCCGTTTTAATCGAACTGTGCCAACGATCCTCTAATCTACGGAATTTCTTTTTTTTCAACAGCTCAATGAAAGTACGTTCCTGTACTTTTTATACATTTATGGATTTTTATGGATTACAGAAATGCTTCGGAGAATGTCATATTCGTTACCTGCTCCAACAGGCGTGACATTCCTCGCTGTCAGAAATACGAACCACACTCTGTAACTCGCCAGTTTGTTTCAGATAAATGAAGCAGTCTTTTTTCTATTTATGTGGGATCAAGACCTCCCAGACCAAATGCTGTATGGAGATTAGGAAAAGTAGGAGGGTTCCGTGGGTATGTGTAAGAGTTGATCAGCTACAACCGCGAGGGTCTCGGGTTCGATTCCCGGCGCGAAATTCCTCATTTTTCCTAAGATCCTACATTTATTGCAACATTTATCAACAACTTTTGAGGATTAAATTAGTAGAAAGAAGCGAAATTCTTTTCCCTAATGAAGTACTCGTTGTTTCGATCATAATATCAAATGCATAGTGCAGGGATGGGCATTTTTGTCTCAATCGAGGCAAAACCGTCCCCACCATAGCGCCCACTGTCCCCCACCAGCATCCGCCGTTACAATAGAGCAGGCAGTTTCAACCAGTAGCTTCGGAGCTATTCGAGGCACCTTCCCCTCTTAGGTTCTTCCCCCACTCTTAGACTCCATCGTTATAATGTATAGTAGTGGGAAGCTCCCACCAAGAGAGCCGCGCGGCGCGCGCAGCACTCACTATCTCTACGGCTGTACGTAGTAGTGAAAGAGGTTCGATGGTGGGAACCTTGCAATTCTCAAGAGGGGAATATGTTGGAACTCCCTGCCATAGAGGAAAGAAGTGCTTCGCCCGTTGCGAACAATGCGCAGGCCTCGCGTATGAAAGGAGGTTGGTGGGAGAAACAGGCGTTTGAGGGGCCCCTACCGTGCCCATCCCTGGCATAGTGTATAGTGAGATATTTAAAACATGTGCACGAAAGAAGTCGGCCAAGCTTGAAGGAAAGTATTGTAGATGAATTACAATATAGTTTTAACACTAATATTTTTAATTTACGATTACTGAAATTGTAAAGATACATGCACGAGGAACTCTTCAACATTTCTTTGAGTATATATTATTTAAAAGATGGCTAAAAATTTAGATAGATACATTTTTGTTATTTTTATAAAATAATAAGAAATAGTCATTTCTAGTATTCCGTAAAACTTGTTGTTAATAAATTCATTTGCAACGACACGACATTTGGTTCGGAATAAAGAATTGAGTCGCTTCTGAAACATGTAATAGTGTAAACATATTGTGTTTTGTTGTATATATTAAATGGTATACGTTCGGTGTTAAGTGATTGATTGCTTCTCCCGGTTTGATCGACTAAACCTCCAACAGAAAGTCTAACTAGATGAAGAATATAAAATTCTTTTTCCTAATGAAATGATCTTAGCTTCAATCATGATTTAAATGTATATAGTGAGTATTTAACACACATTTTCAAATGAAGTCTATCAATTTAGCAGTCTTGAAGGAAAATAAGTGACAAGGTTGAGAAGCTAATTGTAGGTTTCGAGAAAATTGCTCTTGTCCGATACTTTACAGATTCCTACAAGAGACGGGAACAAACTAAATTTATGAGCGAATGAGGTGGAGCCGACTATAAAAAAGCAATTTATCAGTGAGTAGAACGGTAAAAACAGCGAGCTTTAGTTAACTGAAACATGTTAGTTAAACGTCGTTTCCTTTTAGAACCTTTCTATAACTGTGTCGATAACATCGTGTCCTATAAGCTTGTATAACTTTAAAAACTTACTTTTGTGGCAATTTTCTAGAATAAAATAGAATAAAATAGAATTTTATAGTTATAGAAAACACAATACATAAGTAATATGTGGATCGTACAAAATAGTTTCGAGATTTATTCACTACATGAAACTTAGTAAATACCTGAACTAATTTTTTGATCCTTTAAAATACAAAACCTCGCTAACACCAGAATTACCAACCCAACAGAAATAAAAGGTTTCAGATTTGTTATATTATAATCATTAGAACTATGAAGGTATGTTTATGTACAGGTCGTGATAAAAATCGTGTCAAATTTGAATACAAATCACTCGAAGGTAATAAACAATCTTCTAAATAATGATCCCGAAAGAAATTATTAGATTATGTTACTGAAATTGACTTGTTGGTAAACGATTCCAGTTCTTATTTTCATTAAGAAATTTATTAAACAATCCCCATCTGTGAATCGAGAAGTTTTACAAAATATTGAGTAATAAATGTGTTAACTCGTTCACAGTCACAATTACAACCAGTCCAGACAATGTTTCTTTAAACCATATGCGAAACAAAACAGATATAACACGTAAAAATATATTATTATCGACGAAATAGATATAAGATGCAAAAGTGACGGCAAATAATACAACCAACAATTGAAGATAAGAAAAGTGAGCATTTCAACTGAACATTTTAAAGTCTCGCGATAAATTAAAGGCTTACACAGTGATCATGTTAATAAACAGTCTAATTACAGTGAAGAGCAAAAGTGAATCAACACCATTTGAAAGAGAATAACTTTTTTAAAATTTGACCTAGTGACTCGAGTGCTTTTGAAAAGTTACAAGGATTAGTTTACTAGATAAGGTGTAAACAATTATTGAAAAAAATACAATTAGTTGGAACCCCCAAAAAATAGGAAAAGTTGATTTTTATAACTCTTACATCTGAGCCAGTATTGCAAACTTAAAAATATGTTTTGTAGACTCAAATAAATGATACACCTGCTGACAATTTTATCGATATTGGTTAATTGGTTTACAAGCTGTAAACTATTAAAAGTGGGAAAATTGCAATTTTTCACGATTTTCGACTTCTAACTGCAATTTTAACTGATTAGCCATTATCGATGAAATTTTCAGCTTGTATATAATTTATTTGTTTCCAGAAAACTAATTTTTTAAAGTTTGAATACAGGCCCCAATAAAAAAAATTTGTAAAAATCAACTTTTACTATCTTTTCTTCGCGATTCCAAGCAATTGGAATTTTTCGATAATTTTGTTACACATCATCTAATAAACTAATCCTTCTAACTTCTCAAGAACGCTCAAGCTATTTGGTCTGATTCTGAAAAAGTTATGCTGTTTCAAATAGTGTCGATTTTCCGATGATTTTGTTGCACATCATCTAATAAACTAATCCTTCTAACTCTTCAAGAACGCCCAAGCTATTTGGTCTGATTCTGAAAAGTTATGCTATTTCAAATGGTGTCGATTGTTCGATAATTTTGTTGCACATCATCTAATAAACTAATCCTTCTAACTCTTCAAGAACGCCCAAGCTATTTGGTCTGATTCTGAAAAGTTATGCTATTTCAAATGGTGTCGATTGTTCGATAATTTTGTTACACATCATCTAATAAACTAATCCTTCTAACTCTTCAAGAACGCCCATGCTATTTGGTCTGATTCTGAAAAAGTTATGCTATTTCAAATGGTGTGATGTAGCAAACATTAAAAGTATAATGATGCCATGTTGAGAAGTAGTCGGTCGAGTCAACTGAGAAATTGTTCGGTTTCCGTAACCCGGGAAGGGAAGAACAGATGAAAGACGGTGTCTACCTGGCACCGGTAGTTAGCACCGGTGGCTGGCGCTTTTGTGTAGTTACTTTAAGGCGGTGTTAAGAACGAGTAAAAGGCATTTGGCACCGAACACAATCGATCGCATATTCCTTCGGTCGTTCTCCCTATAAATATAGATCGGGGATGCCAGGTACATCGCGTCAGAGGCCTCTCTTTGGCGATACTCCATACGATCGTGCTCTCATCGTGACGACGACCTTTACGATTCAGCTAGGCAAGATAATTATATTGTGCTTCATTTCGGGAAGCCGGACTCTTGTGAAACCGAAGACTCTTTTAATCCTACCACGGGTCACGAGTGTCGTATTCGTCGGACAATTCTGTTCTAGCCAAAACTTTCATCCGACTAAGAGAGTGTTCTGGTTTTTCGTTTTGAAAAAATCGATTTCTACTGTTGTTTGCATTTTCTTTAACACTAAACCTACCAGCGCCGGTCAAATGACCGTTTTCAGGTTTTTTATTTTACAGTTATTGAAGTTATGAAGATGCTTCCACTGGAAATGATTATGCACACTTTTTTATTCAAGCATACGTTATAATAAAAATGGCACAAAATCTAAATAAATTAAATTGTGCCATTTATATAAGGGAGCACATGGTAGTCACTTTTAAAGGTCGGTAGGTTTAGTGTTAAGTATAAGTGTCATAGAATATATCTGTGGTTGCAAGGAAAAACTCCGCATGTCACAACTTCCAAAAAAATTGAGTTTATGCAATAATTGGGCTTTATAGTATAGGATTTATAAATAAAGTTTTAATGGCGCTATTCTGGTCGTAGTCCCAAAGAAAAATTAAAGATTTTGTCGATTGAACACAACAAAGTTAAAAAATTAAAATTGTCTTTTAAATACGTTGATGGATTAGAAATTATCAGATTTCATTTTACATTCACAATAAGTTTACGGCACCCATCAAACTGACGAGTTCTAATTACGATTATTAAGATCATAAAGATTCATCCATGAGGACGTATTCAAGAAATTTATTTCTTTGTGCACATATTATTAAAGAAATGACTAAAAATCTGGATAGGCACATTCTCGTTATTTTTATAAAGTAATGTAAAATAGTCACTTTTAGTGCTCCGTAAACCTAGTTTTAATTCTACATCCCAATATTAATGAACGACTTCTTTTTAGAGATTGCTCCTGAATAATAGGTATTTATCTTGTAATTGTGTCCTAGTGCCTCCTAGATTAAAGAGTACGTATTATCACACCGCCGTGCTTTCTAACTTGAGTAATACCAGAGTAATCGTGAATCAGAGAACCACTTTGTTATCTTCGAGAAGACACGGCGCCACGGTGTAGTACCAGCTTGAAATCTTGAAGACGTTCCAATTCCATGGGTAGTACGTCGTACTTCTCATTCCTTCGTCTGGTATCCTAAATGCTTATTGGTCACAACCTCCAAGTAACTATTACATTATGGCTCCTCGTGCGATTAATTTATCGGTAGTGTCGTCTGTTACGTAATAAAATATAAATAGTAATTCTTTAATTTCTGACTAACTACTTTTTCATTCACACAGAATTTTGCTTTCTTTTTCAACATATTGCACATGCATAAAGTCTGGTTATTTTTTATTAAATAGATTCGACAATTTTCTGCAATAATATTCTAGTATACATATATGAATTCTAGACATAATAAAGAATAATAAATAATACATTTCTTTATAATCATGAATGTTTTATATTCGTCAATTATTGTTTATATTAAATTTAAATTCACCCTTTCTCTGTTTTAGATGTCCCATAATGTTTTACTTCATTACGATTGTATTGTAATTTGATACATCTGTTTAAAGTATGAGCTGATAAATGAAACATAATTGGTCGAATTAGAATGTAAATTGAAAATGGATGAATGTTAACTCAAAATATTTTTTGAGGAGCATACTAGAGTTAAGTAAAAATATAATATTCTTGTTTTAGGATCATTCCATGCCAAATCGATCACTTTTTGCAGGCACCATCGTCGATTTTGTTCTAAATGAAATAAGTTGTAGTCCATGTGAAATTAGGGGGGGGGGGGTTAAGTCATCATTTCGGCGGTTTCGAATTTTTTTAGAAATTATAGGCCTTCGAAATTTTCAATTTTTGGTCCGTTGAGCGCTCCGCTACATGAAACGGGGGTACACCGCGCCCTTTTCCAGCTCATTGTGACGCCAATTTTTAACAGACCATCTTTTGCAAGGGCTTGTTTTAAAGGGGAAACTTCAAGGAATATAACCATATTTTTTCAAAATTTAACTAACCATGCCCTCTCATCGAAAAGACGTAAAATAAGAATTTGTTTAAATTTTTTGACATTATAAAGTTGATCGTCGAGGTTGAAAAAATTATTTTGTAATAGCCCAATCCTTTCCGAATAAAACAAACAAAATTTAGCTCAATAGAACAAACAGTTCCTGAGATAAAAATTCGGTGAGGCCCGTTTTCGCCAAAATGGGCAAATATTGCAAATTTCGAAGGCCTGTCATTTCTAAAAAAAATTCGAAACCGCAAAATGATGACTTAAACCGCCCCTAATTTCACATGGACTACAACTTATTTCATTTAGAACAAAATCAGCGATGGTGCCTGCAAAAAGTGATCGATTTGGCAATGGATGACCCTATAGCTCTTTAATAGCTAGCAATTAATTTGTTTCCAAACTATTTTACGTCCCAGTAGTTTGGGGGAATGTAACAATATCCTTAAATAGTATACTTCTGTAGTTCTGAATATTCTGTACTTCATTTGTCCAACTTTTATTATGTGTACATCAAAGCAGCATTCTATTAATAAATTAAAGAAATCGAGAATGTGACATTTCTTCTCAGCGAAAACATGACACTTCTTGCAAAAAAGTCAAGATGCATGTGGCACCTATGTGTTATTGAAAACGATAAACTGGCGCCACTATGCATTCTTTTCAAGTGCACTGGCTGCTGCGACGCCATGAGAAAAATGGGAACATTAACTCTTCACGGGTAAATATATCGTGCAGAGGAGCCAGTCCACGAAGTTACCGTTTCATTACTAAGAACTGGAAGAATCTCTCGAGCGGGACAACTCTGTTTACTTATACACGGACACAGTCTGTAGTTATAAGTCATTAGAAACATTTACCAGGTACGCTTTGCAACCGCTGCAAAACTGTGGAGGAGAACGTTGTTATTCTGCGAAGGTAATTTTTAAACGGTACACAAAAATCTGCTGTTTTCACTGTACAATTTAAACTCGAAAAAGCGGCGAATAAACTGCCTATTTGATTCATTTATGACAAAAATGGGTGAATGAAATTTTAAACAGTTGAAAGATTAACACTAAACCTACCACAGTCGATCAAATGACCGGTTTCCGATTTTTCATTTCTATAAATTTCTTTTCTCAAGCACATATTATGATAAAAATCACACAAAGTGTAAATAAATTTAAGCTTTTTGTTTTTATAAAACGATACATACTGGCAAATTTTAATGCTCGGTAGGTTGAGTATTAAATGAATTTATGGATATCTACATATTACTTACAATTTATTGAAACTGTTAACTTCCTATGTCGTGATATTTATGTCACCATGCTTATTTTGCATAAAGATCCAATTTGCATAAGGGATATGATAAGTAATGAATTAAGAAAGTACTTCGAGGTACTCAATCGTTGATGAACAAATTTATACACAACAAGGAAGTGAACATATCTGTACGATTATTGTGTAGACACTGTCCATAAAATGAGCAGATTAATAAACATTTTGGTTTACAGTAAAAACGGTGAATCTAGTCCACCCCGGTGTATCTGTTAAATAAAATTAGAATTCGTGCATTTCGACAAGACTGGTAAATGTAAACTGCAATGAATATTGATTAGAACAGTTTCCATTTGGTATGTAAAAACGTTTACATCCGTGGGAATATTTAGGGAACACTAGGGCTATTGATATAACAGGTGATGTGCTAATTTACGAGTGTCCTTCTTTCAACAGTCAAACAAACTGTTTTGTTAGTTTTCACACACTCCGCGGGTCTAACACTCTTGGCAACAATTAATCGTCTAACTAAGAAGTAAACATAATACCATAAGGTAACAGATCTTAAGAACATACAATTAGTCTTAAAACTATCGTTAACTTTAAGGGGATCCTCAGTCTTAATCGCAGACAAAATTCCCACAGGCATTTAGTGACTCCAAACAATTTTACAAACCCCGTACATGAGCGATAAAAACGTACGAATATTTTTGCAACTTTATATACCCAACACGTATCTGTTGACATTAATATATAAAATTCTCTTTAGTTCAACCTGATCATACTTTGTAGTCTTCATAATGTACAACAGATATTTCATATTTTATTAATGCACCGATCGAATACTTGTTGCAAATATTCAGTCTAAGGTTTTGATTTTATGATGGCTTCATATGATTTAATCATTTAAGTATTGCAGATATTGTGTAAAAGTTTTTAATCTAGTGGCGATTTAAGAGCCTGCAGATGCAATCTGTTTGGTCGAATTGCATTATTAGCACATTTGTTAGCACAACCTGTGTTGATAAAATATTACAATTATCAGAAACTTTATATAAACATCTGCTTCGCACGCAGTAAGTAAATATTTCGTGAACATGTTGTACAACTAAAATCTTCTTTTTAATGATTCTGAGATTTAAAAATTCAGCTTCGAATAATTTTTAATAATTTTCGAAGACTATTTATTATCCAGTACTAAACTACAACAAATGATATTTTGTATAACCTCAAAATATATAGACACATTTCATAGTCTTATGTAGACATTAAAATGCATATAAAACATTTCATTCACATCGCCTTTCAGCGACTGAATCTTGCCTCAATCAACTATCCCGCTGTAACACGATTGTTACCACAATTTCCTGCATTCATTCCGCGTTAATTATATGTTTTGCGCATCAATAATAGGTATGCACCTGTGTCTGATGCTAAATTTACCGCGAGAACTGATTTACCGTTCGCTTTGTCTGAAAGTTGTACGCATGTCACTCGAACGGTGCATCGCACGCAGGATGCACGTACACGCGGTTGCATATACGTGGGTTGAAGTTGCCATGAGTCGTGGGAACTGGGTCCACAGGAAAGTTTTTCCCTGCTCGAAGCCGTTAAAGTTAGAAATTCGCAGGTATAGCGTTCGGAAAAATGAACAATTAAGGTGACAATTATTCTTTCCCTGAAACACGCAGCATGACTCAAACATAGTTCGCTTTATCTCGACAGTTTACCGTAGACTTGATTTTCTGAACAAGGAACGCGATACTTATTGTTCTTCATACCAACCTTAAATATTCTAATTTTGTATAAACTATTATTACGTAGATTTTTTTTATGGCTTTCATTTATTCGGTGTACAAATTAAATCCCGACCCTAACGCTAAATCAGCTGTTGCATTTATTTAGATGAAAATATTTTCCCGCAAAGTGTGGAACTACATACAGTATTTAATCGATAAAAGTCGCAACCACGGGTCCCGCCGGCGACACTTCGTGTTCAACTATACTATTCTTTGACTTTTGCCGAATGTAGGAAGACAGCGAAGCTCGAGGCCTCGGTCGCCGAGTATGTAATTTTCCGAAACTTTTCATCGTCCATTACACTAAAATTCTGTGTACATATTTAATCGATAAGTGTCGCCATATTCTGAACAAGAAGTGTCGCAAAACAATCCCCACTTCCGCGCGGTATACCCCGTGAGGGGCCACGAAGCTCGAGAGGCCTCGGTTGCCGAGGAGTGTAACATAATCGGGTCGAGTATATCGTTCAGAGCACTATTAACCCAATGATAAAATTTCTTTATTTTTTATTATTTTTTAATGAGACTTTCACTAATATATTTGTGGCATTTTTCTGATTAAAATAATACCAAACACAATATAATTCGGATCATATTTACAATAATTTTCCGATACTTTCATCGTCCATTACACAAGCAAATATCATCACAATTATATCTTATTTGGTATCATTTTCATTAGAAAACTGCCACAAGTATGATGGCGACAGTTCCATCAAAAAGTAGTAAAAAATAAAGAAGTTTCGTCACTGGGTTAGGTGTTGTTTTCACATTGACATACTCGACCCGTATTATGTTACACTTCTCGGCGACCGAGGCCTCTCGAGCATCATGGCCCCTCACGGGGTATACTCCGCGGAAGTGGAGATTGTTTTGCGACACTTCTTGTTCACAATTTGACGACAGTTATCGATCAAATATGTACACAGAATTTCAATTTAATGGACGATGAAAGTTTCGGAAAATTATATACTCGGCGCCAAATTGCCAAGCCGCATAGTCCAACAACAACTAAATTATGATTATAATACTTTTAAATTATAATTATAATACTATTGATTCATTGAACTAGGAAATTCTGCCACATCCGGAGTGTTCACATCGGACTTTTCCTGGAAAGATCGGACATTCCGATCCCTCCAACACCGATTAGTGGATTCCCACTTCAAAACGTATGAAGAGGTCGAAAAATTCATCATGGACTTCATTGACTCAAAACCGCCATCATTTTATAGCAATGGGATTGGTCACCTATCTGGGAGATAGACAAAATTGTGTAAACGCTGCTGGAGTGTACATTTCTGATTAAATTGTTATTTGATTTTGAATAAATAGACATCCATTTTTCTGTGAAAAGGCCGAGAATTAATTTGTACCTAGTAATCGTCAAATTTATTCCCCTTTCGGTTTAAAAGAAAGATTATTTTATTCGAGACACATAGTATTCATTTGTTAATCCTTTGAGAACTAATGTCATCATATTAGCGACAACAGATACATGAAATTAATTCCTAAAGTTGCAAACAAATAATTTAATATTTTTATGTTCTTCTAGAACTGAAGACTAGAGGAAAATCTTTCCAATAATTTCCAAATGTCAAAACAAAAATTATCCTGACTAGACTGCCGAGTTAATGCATTTATGACAAAAATGAAATTGAAATTTTTGTACGTCCTTTGCAAAGAGGCAAAGTATAGTCTCGCACCTCAATAGGACTCTGGAGATTTTTGCATTCTCGAGTGAATGAGGCTGAGAAATGCCTAACGAATTTGTGGAATTCGTTGTGCCACTCCCACGCCCAAGCATTCCGAATTACCAAGAAAATTAACCATGCAGAACGTGAGCTATTCAACTCCGGCAGCCGTGGTGACTAAATAACCAAAAGATCAATGAAAGGAAAAAGTCCGTTCCTCATTGTCAAGGATGCTCGTGTCCGGACTGCTAAGCAGCCAAGAGCCGAAGGTCCTCAGCGTCCTTGAGGAATCGTGTGGCTACTCTCCATGTGGCATCGCGCGACGACTTGAACGGCATAATGTGCTGCGCGCGTCTATTATAAAAGGCGTGTAGTACTATTACAAGGCGCAGCGGATTTCGTCACGGTGTCTGGAACGGAGCGCAGGAGGAGAAAGGAAGAGTATCGAATATCTAGAACAAGGTGGGTCGTGTGCCTAGCAAGCGGAGAAGAATAGAATACTCCGGGGCGTCGATTCACGATACGACAGGTGCCTCGTTTGTGCAACTACTCCCTATTCCGATACTTTCCAGCATGCCTCGAAACAGTTCTGAAACTTTTTACTAACCTACAGTGCTGTGAATATTTTATAAACTCAAGCATATTTTCTGTATTTTCTTATGCAATACTTTCAAGAAACCGCTGATCATGCCTGTACATATTTGTGATAAGGTGGTACGAACTTTGATATGTAACCAGTTTTTTGTTGCCACTTGTTAGTAATTTTTATCCGCTGAATGTTACGAAACGAGACTTTTAGGCCTGTGAATATTAACTCTTTGCACTCCTATGTCGAGTGTGACTCGACATTTTCAGTTCAAAGTTCAAAATTTGGAGTGCAAAGGGTTAATAAAATCAGTTGCTCTTCGGAGCTCATTGATACAAATTCCTTGCTTTCGTGCGATTGATTTAGTCAAATTAATTATAGATCGAATGTCTACAAACGTTAAGAACTTCTATTTTTGCATTATTCCGTTTGGCACAGAATTGAACTATTTCAAGAAACAGCAAATAATTGATCTGAGAAGTTGTGGGAAGAGCTGCAAGCTGCAAAAATGAATAGATCGCAGAGTGCCGATAAGAATTTCTTAAAACTCAATGTCGATAATTATGGCAACAATAAATTCTCAGATTGTAAGTTCCCATGTGAATGGATAACAAAATATTCTTAAAGTTAATAGTTTTGGCTTGCAGAGTGTGGTACGTCGACTATTCTTACATGAAATCGCAAAGAAACATTATGCGCAAAATAAAATTTGGTATTTTTTCGTGTTTGCATCTTTATACGTCCTCGTAAAACACTGGCGAAAATTAAACCGTTGTTGCGGTTGTCAGGTTCGATGAAAGAGGAAATTGGTCTCTCGACGGGAAATGGAGAAATGCAGAAAGGAATTGTTGTCGATTTGAGAGCAAAGTGGTAGTATTAACACCGAAGATAACCGCATCGGTGTTCTGAGCTCGTCCGCGTTTATGTAGCCCGTTTATTGGCAAATATTTCATCCGCGTCATACGGCGAAATCGAACAAGCTGATTGCACATCGTAACTTTAAATTTCTACGATAAATGTCAGCCATTCCACGTTTGGACTTCCGTACAATCTTATAATCGTGCCGTGAAACACAAGAATAAATTGGCAGGAGCGTGTATTGTCAATATAATGCTTCTTAACTTTTTAATGTAAAGAACAGTCTTGTTTAAAATACGCGAGGTCAAGATCTTTCTTGCCATATGGTGTATGCATACAGGGTGGTCCTTTTTAGTAAGGCCACCTAAATATCTCCTCAGCTTATTGTGATGCAAAAAATATTTTTTACGTAATGTGCATGGTGTCTGTTGGAGTTTATGCAGCTTGACTTTGGAGTTTCAAGTGATACAAATAATCTATCTGCACTTTATGGACATATACTTTAATATATATAGAAATATACGTGTTTACACTTTGAAGTTTACCTCACCGAGGCACGCACACGCACGCACGCATATTACAATGAGCGCCACCGTGTTATGACACGGTACAAACAACATATAAGTAAATCCACAGAAATGTCGCGATTAGTATTCTCCAGAATGTTCGCGTTCTAACAGTGTCAAAAGACCAATATCTGGCAAGAATATTTTTTCCCTAAGGTCACTTTTTCGGAGTTATCAAGGTCATCGGTGTTTTGTGACACATAACTACATTATTTTATTATTGCATCGTGTAGCTGATCGAAAAATACATTCAGATATGTACAATATAATAATATGACCTTGAAATGACTTTGAACTTCGAATGTTAAAGTTTTAATGCTGATGATACCTAACGGTTTGAAATCCTGATCAGTTTCGAGTAATCAGTGAATCGACATACTGTTTGAAATGAACTAGAATTAGAATCAAATAGTTTATCATGAACGACCAACTCTACCAAAGGCCGTGAAAAAACGAATAATTAGAACTTGTGCTGATATTAACTCCGAAACAACTGAAAGATATGTACAGTCGATCATTCCACGTTTCAGGAAATGTATCACCGTAGAAGGACACTATTTTGAACATCTTTGAAGATGATAACTTATGAGAAAGTACTTAAGTGTTGCCTTAACACATCTGATGATCGATATTTGTAGTGTGATAAAAAATATTTTCTTCACATTCACAGGGTCAGGTGTCTTGGCGAAACATATTTGACACAAGTCTTATGTTAAACTTTAATTTTAAAAGATCAAGGTCATTTCAAGGTCATGTTATTCTACGTATCTGAATGTATGTTTCATGCTGTATGTATGATAATAAAAAAAATGTAGTTATGTGTCAAAAAGCACCGATGACCTCAATACCTCCGAAAAAAATGGCCTTGGAGAAAAAATATTCTTGTCAGATATTGGTCCTTCAACACTATACACATTACGTAAAAAATATTGTTTGCATCACAATAAGCTGAAGAGATATTTAGGTGGCCTTACTTAAAAGGACTCCAAAAAATATTTTATATATATATATATATATATATATATATATATATATATATATATATGGTTGATAATCATAGAATTATAGAAATATGATGAGTCCACACATGCATTATTGAAAAGTTATAATAATATAACAACAGTTTCTATATTGATGAAGAAAGAATGGGAATATTTGTCTAATCTGTTTTATTACGTAAACTAACAAGCCTGGTGTTATTACTTGAACTCGTTGCAAGGTTCTATTAATGTGTGCAGCAAGACTATATCGTGCAAGTATTAATATAAGGCAAAAAATAATCGAAAGAATTCGTAAAGCATTCACGAAAGTGAAAGGAAGTCAACCAGAAATTCATAATGTGATATGTCAAGTTTCTCGTAGATATGTATTTATCCTGTATTCACGAGAACACGCAAAACGCCAGTTTTTATTATTTTATATCAAACTAGTCCATGGTCATTTCGCATTTTTCTTATAACACTTTATAATAGCTTTTATCAGCCTATATTTAAACCACAATTTTGTATTATGTTTACTCGTTGAGCATGCTACACCATTAATTGTGAAGGATACTTTTGCTATGGCATCGTACATCTCGCACATAAATTATTGAATATTTAATGAACGAGAACAGGCTACTATTTATTGCCGAGAGTAAATGATTACTTCCGCCGATGTTGGGAATGTTGCAAAAATTGAAAAGTGATGTAGAAATATGAAATTAGAGACCATTGAAATCACCACGTTGTAATTTTCGAATTTATTTATAAAATAGGATCTCCTGAATTTTTTCATTCTTATTTCCTTGAAACAAGTTTGCAGTTTTGAATTTATTTGACATTGATGTACACATCCAGTTTCAAATCATCTCATTACTTTAGGAAATATTTATTACTGCAGTAATTTTTTCGAATGAAGCATGAATTTAAACTTACCTTATAAGATCCTCGAAGATCAGGAGTTTGTCAATTACAAGATGCGACTTCATTGATTTGAAATTCTATCTACAAAATAAGCTCTTAAGGGTAAAGTTCATAAAATTGTAATATCAATGTTAAAATTGAAATAAAAGATGTCAGCACGCCGGAATAAACTCATTTATACTGAAGAGTATCTTTGCTTTATTGATATGATCGTAAATAATATCTGGATCTAAAATTCTGTGTACATATTTAGTCGATGAGTGTCGCCAAATTCTGAACAAGAGTGTCGCAAAACAATCCTCACTTCCGTGGGGTATACCCCGTGAGGCGCCATGAAGCTCGAGAGGCCTCGGTTGCCGAGGAGTGGGGATTGTTTTGCGACACTTCTTGTTCAGAATTTGGCGACACTTATCGATTAAATATGTACACAGAATTTTAGATCCAGATATTATTTACGTTCTTATCAATAAAGCAAATAATAGTATACTTGAACACGAAGTGTCACCGGCCGGATCCGTGGTTGCGACTTTTATCGATTAAATACTACGGAATGTTGTATTGCAACATGTTTTCTGTACAACATTTAGTACAATTTTACATATTATTGAGGAATGTTTGGCTATCGATACTACCGAGAAATTGAAGCTATTAAGCAGCTAATTGAAGGTTTTAGTCGCATATATAAATATCGATAAATACCTCGGCCACCTAAAACCGCTAAAGTATGAGATTCCATGAATTAATTATAGGTAAGCAAAGTCGTATCAGTTTATCATTGATACCAGAAGCGAAAGCAAAATGGACCATCTGAAAGTTTATCGCATTCTGACTACTGGAATGAGAAAAAATTATGCAATGCCGAGTGTAACCTGTATAAATGACATTTAGAGGCGTGGAAGCCGTCTAACGATTACGTGAATGTTCATGTGTGCACCGCCGTGCGTGTGTTTCTTTATTACATCAGGTAACACACGCCCCACCTTGTGTAAGAACCCGACTTACACGAGACGACCTTTATGTACTCTCAATTCTGCGGAGAACCTAGAAGACTTGGAAGTCGTACTAAGGCTGAACCACTAATACCAGAAAATATTTCCACCGGGATTGCTCTTTGTTTCCTGTCGAGGTTATCTTGATGGTATTTACTTTCGGTATCTTGTTTTCAATAACGAGCAGAGTTTCCGCAACTAACAAAACGTGGGGTCAAACAAAACCGGCCATTATTATAAACAAAATTTGTTCATAGAAATTTTAACGTTCTAATCATTTTTTTTCTGTTCTAAGCTAACTTTGTACAAGGTGTTATATTTGAAGTAAACCACTTGAATATCTCTGAAATTATTAATGATATCGAAAAATGTTTCAAACATATGTATCGACTATGGGTCCTATGAAATTTATAGAAAAAATGAGTGGTTGTAATTTTAATCAATAAGAAGTTTACAAGAATTTATGGATATCAATGCATTTCTAACAACGTAATGAACTCATTGAAAAGAGAAATAAATTCCTATTGGGTTCTATTGATTTGCAATAAATGCAAACGATTTTTATTTTGCATAATAAATTATTATTATAATAAATTATTATGCAAAATAAAAATCGTTGCATGTAATAAATCTGCAGTCTAGTTGTGTGGTTTCAAAAAGGATATACTTCTATGTTAATCTTTTTCTGTGGGCGGATGTGCAGAGGGCATGTAAATGTGACTTTTAATTTTTTTAATGGAACTATGTATGTTTTAATTAATACATCAATTGATGTGGTGCATTACTATTCCCCATACAAATCTTATTACTCCCCATAATCTTCTTCTATCGAAAGCCCATTAGGTTAAATGATATTTCAATATCTCCCTCTCATTATGCGAGAACGTTATCCTGTGCAACAATAAGAAACTGCTTTCGAAACGAAATTACATAAGTTTCAACAAGTAAAGTGCAGTTTCATATATAAAAGTTTCTCTTGAACAAAAAAGTGTTGCTGAAGTCAATAGAAATCATTTGAAAAACTTTTGTGCAAACCGATTAAACAATAATCATGCTTTATTTGTTCTAAGATCACTTTCTAATCAAATATTGGACGTAACTAAGTAATCAGTAGAGAAATATTATTAATTAAGGTACGTATGTTATATATCTAGAAAGCATTACTCTTCAGGTTACAAGTACAGCTTGAAATGTATGAAAATATTATATATTATTTCAACAATATAATGTAATGTTCACAATGTACACAAATATTCAATTTAACAGTATTAGACTGCGAATTTTTATACAAAATAAAAATTGTCTGTACTAATTGTAAGATACATATTGAGCTCCCTAGATACTTATTTCATTTCTTAATAATTTTATAAAATTGAAGATAATACAAGAGTATATTGGAATTCTGTAAATTTTCATCAGAAATGCATAAATTCATCTGCAGTTTAGTAATAAATACGCATCATAATACAAAGGTTGAATTGTTTTGTTACTTCATATAAAAAATATTCAAGTAAAATGAACGAAGAATAAGCATTAGGCCATTAGACCACAAATAAAGTCCAGTTTCCATTCACTAGTTTAAGAGATGAGAAACAAAAACATAATCAGAATATCAATTTTCTTCACATATATTCTTCTGTAGATTGTAAAAATAACGAAAGAATTTCTAGAACACAAACGATTCAAGTTGTTATACATATTTAACGTTCCAAAGGTATGCAAGATGATTCGCAATAATGGCACGTCTAAGAAATTTAACACATTAAACGCAGATCTTATTTTCTTTCGCTTTCCATTTCAATTTTTATTTGAACTTAAATGCAAAACCACGCCTGTGCTTAAGCAAAAGACTTGCTTTACTTCTTTTCTGTTTAATTTGTTTCAATCATATTTATTGAAACAGTGAAAATATTTTTTAGTATTGTGTAAATTATTATATTGTATATATATATATATATATATATATATATATATATATATATATAGTATATGTGTGATAAGTATAACATGAGAATCGAAAACTCTTACAAGAAGAAGACGCGGGTCTTAGATTTTGTCGAAACTTTGCATACTAGTAGATTTCGTTTCCCTATTTATGAAAATATAGCATTATAGGCGTAGATACTCAATAATTTTTGAAATATTTACAATTTAAATTTCATTGTACCCGTTAAGCCGTTAAGTACAGTTTTGGTTGAAGTTTTTGTCAAGTGCCAAACGGCGTGATGATAACGTACAAGATTCAATACCGGAAAGGCCAGTGTTCAAATCCCTTTTCCCATTTTTTCCATTTTTTTCTTTTTTTTCTGTTCAGTTTATCTATTTTAATTAATTGTATTTTACACATGAAAAATATACTCATAATATCTATAGGAAACAAAATATAAAAATTTTATTGAAAAGGAACGTAATATGAAAGAAACACTAACTTCATCAATCTTAACGTATCTCAAAAGTTATTGAGTATCGACACCTACAATGCTACATTTTCATAAACAGGAGAACGAAATCTACCAATATGCAATGTTTCGAGAAAATCTGAGACCCCATGACCGTGTCTTCTCCTTGTTAATACAGGATCCCCGATCTAAGTAGGTGGCGAAAGCAAAAATTTTCAAAGATAGCGAAATTGAAATATCGCAGCCCATACTAGCTTATGCCGTATCCAGTTATATAGATTAATGAATTATTCGATTTTGTCTAATGACTACCAGCATTTTTCAGTTCCTCCTGCCCACTGTATCATCGCGTTTGCCTGCACGGTTTCCTCGACATCCACGCTTCCGCCGATTACCTTTTACTGAACGCCTTTCACCGTTTCGAGAAACGACGGGCATAGTAAAAATAACGGAGCAGTTCCGTTAAAATGGCCGCGGCAGAACTGTACATTCTTTTCTGCGATCGTCCGCGACGCGTTGATCTCAAGAGGGAGGATTAATGCGACTATTTGCACAGCTCTCACGGCGTACAAGCGAAAACGTTCCGCGATTCGCCTAGCATACACGCAGAAGAGTATTTCCGGCGGCCGCAACCACCTTGCCAGGTCTGCAATTGGATATTCCTGTCGACGGCACCAGCAGCGCTAGAATGCTCGCTAGTAGTCAGTATATTACAGTGCACTTCAAGTGCACAGCAACTACCACTTAACTATCGATTACAAACTCCGACTATCGTGCACCATTGTACCTACCACCTCTGTTCCAACTGCAATCCATGAATACCTTTAATTGTTCCCTGAATGTAGCTGGATATCCAGTTGGAATCATAACCAGGCTATTACTACGAGACACGAGAACCTAGAGCTGCTGTAAGTGACCCTCTGTTACCTTGTTGTTCGCTGAATATCGCGGCTACAATATGCTAATGTTATTACAAGGATCGTTGGGAAGTTCTAATCCCATGAGGTGGGATCCCTCTGAGAGAATGCTTCTACAGGGTGTCCCAGGTTTAAAAAAATCTTTGCCGATACATTCTATGGATCTAAATAAGAAAGAAAAATGTTACACGAGCCGTTGTTTTTGAAAGTGGTATTTCCATTGGAAAGTCCATTTCTTCATACATTAAGATATTTAAGGGTTTGCGTTTTAATTTGCTAATATCCGTTGTAAGGACTTTAAGGGCAGTGCACGCTGAAGTCGTAATCATTAATAGTTAATGCGATTAGAAAGTTGTTTCAATTATCGTTATTACAAATGGACTTTTTCCACTTTCAACAAAAACATTCCTGCGACAACATTTTAAAAATCAACTTCTTTTAATTAATTTATGAGGACATTGTACAGCATTGACTGTGTGATTAAAAATATAAAAAAAAGGATGTCTATGTATATCTGATTAAAACTACCATTAACTCATTATTTCCAAAATTGGACTTATACCACTTTCAAAAACAACGGCTCGTATATGTAAAGGTATTTAACCCTTTGAGTGCGGCGCTCTCTAGCTTGAAGCCATAAGCGCTTAGCTGCGTGATATTCGCACGGTAATCGATATGTCTAACTAAAATAATTCACAATTAAATTATTGCTGCGATAAAAGTAATAATTGCATTGTTAAGTGCAAGAAACCATTCTAACATCTCTGAATATTGGAAACTGAGTCATGTCTGTTTAATAGAAGAATTAATGTGGTCAGTGATCAAAATTTCTTGAGCGTATTTATGCACCCTTTGTATATATTAATGAGGGCGTATAATTATACGCCTTCCCAAGTTAAAGGGTTAACGCTTTATTAAAAAATTATAAACAAAAATGTAGCATTCGAATTCATCTGTGTTTACTATCTGCAGTCATTAAATTAACACTAAGTTTTGTTCAATATTACTCAGTACTAATGATACTAATCGTAATACAAAATTCGTAGATGCAGCTAATATTCCATTTCAAAATGGCCACCGTCTTCAGCAATACAAGATTGATAGCGTTTCAACATAGAATTTATTGCCGTATGACAGGGATGGGCATTTTTGTCTCAATTGAGACAAAACCGTCCCCACCATAGAGGAAAAAAGTGCTGTGCCCGTCGCGAACAGTGCGCAGGCTTCGCGCATGGAAGAGAGGTTGGTGGGAGAAGCAGGCGCTTGAGGGACTCCTCCCGTGCCCATGCCTGCCGTAAGAAGTTCGTTTGTATTTTGTTTCATCTCAGTGAATGAATCATTAATTCTTTGTATCAGTTCGTAACGCGTATTTATTCTTGTTTTAAAAGTTTTCCACATGTAATGGTCAACTACTTCCGAATTTAACCAAACTAATGAAATAAATCGAAGTAATTAAATTCACAAAGATTTTCAACTTTTTCGGAATCAAACTTTTGGTTCTCAACAGTTCTCTTTAATAATTAAAGACGTTTCTTAAGATTTAATCAGAATATGACAATTTCAGCTGGTCGCCAATTGTTGCTCGCATACCATGATCCGTTTGACCACAAATTAGTTGAATTTTTAAGAAAAAGAATACCCTTAATCAACAAGGTAATTAACACGATGACAAAGTAGGTGAAATCAAAGTAATTTATTTCATAAAACAAAAACTGAATAATTAAGATTTATAATTTAACTACTCTCCTTGTCTTATATTCTTCCAGAGTAAACATTAATTCTCCAGTTTGAACAGATAATTACGATAGCCATGTATGTATGTTGAAAGATAAGAACGTAATGAGCGTATACGGGATTTAGCTTTCGTGGTTTGACACTGTGATTCCAAAAATGGAAGTTTCAAATGTGACCCCTTGCGATTTCAATGAAAGGTAGGACAGCAAGTCTATATTGGGCATGAGCATAGATTACTGTGCGAGGCACTGTCCTGAATCCGTCGAAATCGAGAGCAACAAAGCCACACCCACCCAGAACACTGTACATAAGGAGAGTAAGATGAATAGTCTTCTGTCATAGTCGATGCCGCAATCGCAATACTCTGAGAGTCTTCTTTTTTGACGTTGTTTCGTCCAAAATATTATTATTATTATTATTATTGGACTGCGGATGTTTATGCAATATTTAATTTTTCTAGGTAAATTTTAAGAAAGTAAAATTAAATAAAATCTTATTTTGAATGATAGTAGCCTTTGTAGATTTGTAATAAATAAAAATAATACTAAAATCTGACGAATTTTATATTCTAGCCTTTGTTGAACATTTCCGGAAGGCATAAATGCATAAACATCCGCAGTCTAACTATTAGGTTGATGCAAAAATAATTGCTGTTTCCGTCAGATTTACTTCAAGGAATAGTATCCTGGAATTTTGAAATTTTCACGTTAATATCAATATTAAAACGATCTATTATTTTTATGAACGAAACTGTACCAATTTGGTCCTTCTCTCTTAGACAGAGCAAGATCAAAATGGATTTCGATGCCGAAATCAAATTCAATCCTCGAGACTTTGTCAGCCATGATATTCGTATGAAAAACTTAGGTACAGCTTCCTATAGCAGAACATCATACGGCTACAGGTCATCAGAGGTTTCGTTGAAAGAGAACACCAAGGTCTTGAGCAAGGGGTTGCTGCCCTCAGAAACGCAGGAAAGCAATAGAGATTATGAAAAACCCTGGCAAAAATACGGATGGGCGCTATCACCCGACTCCCATCACCCTGGTCCCGGTTATTAATCGATCAGCTGATCAATTAAACTGATTGGCTGATCAATGTTCCGGAACGGTTATTTATAGGGTACGCAAGGCGTGTATTTTCCCGATTCGCATCAGTATTAATACGTCTTCAAAACCGCGATGCAGCTTAACGCAACGCTGGCTAAATGGTGGAATAATCCCTCTTGGACACGGTTTAAAACCTAAAGCCTCTGTGAATAATATTGATCCTAGTCGTGAAAGTCTGATATCTCTAATGCGGACATGAGATTTGGTGGACTGACAGTTAGATCTCATTATTTTCTTACGGAGCCAAAATTGGCTGCGAGATAGGTATTACATCCAGGAATTAAACGATATTGTTAATTAATGGCTTTTACTTGAACTTTATGGTACCTCAATTGCGATCGAATTAGAAAGTCTTAGATTCGCAAGTGTTCGCCAAATGTTCACTTCTAGCGATTATCTCCAAAATTAAATTGCGGACAGATGCAGAAGTAATAAGTCTATAATACCCTCAAAAAGAGCGAAGTTGCAGTTTGTCCTAAAAGAACATGTTGACGATATCTCTACAAAAATTAATGTATTTGGGAAACATGTGATATGAATCGAAACTACATTTCAAATACCAATACGCTTTGACACTGGATTAACAAAACTGGAAGTAAAAGGATTATGTAGTAGAAGCATACAGAAAAATGTATGTCAAAATTTTAGATGACCTTATTCGAAAAATATAGAGGTCATTATTTGTATCGTAAAGTTGTTTACAAATAAATATTTACAGAAATATCGCCAACACGTTCTTATGAGACAGACTGTACTTTCGTATCATGAAACTGACCCTTGTAAATCTAAAACATGAACGTAATTCTGACGTTTCCTGAACAATTTATTCGATTCATTTATTTATTTCTGAGAACTTTAAGTTAATTAAAAACTTACAGTTACTTGAATTGTTCGATTATATCTTATAATGTATCAGTCGTGTCGTATTGTAACATATTTAATTATATTATCAGAATAATATTATTACTAGACAGTGGATCTTCGTGCAATATAACGATTGTATGCATCAACTGCAAGAAATAGGATTTGAACAGATTCATTCTCGAATAAGTAAGTCTAGAAGCGTAACACGTTTTATAAGTTCGAAATAGTATAACAGATCCTCATGTCTGACCAACACAATTTTTTACCGAATTTGAAAATTAATGTTCACTACAATCTGTCAACCCTCGGACGGCGGGAGTTGGGTGCATTTTGACGCTGATTTACAAACATAATATTCTATTAAAAATTCTATTTTGTCACCAGTCATTTGCAATTATTAGCTATTTATATTGAGTCCAAAAATAAGATTATTGTTGATCTCCAGAAAGTGGATTGAGAAATACGTAAAAGACCATTGCTATGTAAAGTGTTAAATGGGTCTAATTATGGCTGCTAATCGTCAAAAGATTAAGTAAACCAAATTTGATTAGGATCGAAAAGGTTAAGAAAGTTACATAGATGATAATCAACATTGCCTTTTCTATCCCCGTATTATTAAATAAATTATTTTGGTTTTGTGTGGCTTCAACCCATTTATGAACAACTATTTTCGGTAATTATATAGAAAAGGTCTGCGTACTCCGATTTTGAAGAAATTTTAATATATTATAGATTTCGACATTTTGAACAACTTTTTCCTTTTCCAATATAGGAGGGGCGCTTTTAGTTTTCGAGATATTTGCAAAAAGCTATCGGTAATGTTAATTTCATAACGGAAACCCTCTTTTTAGAAACACTGGGTGCGTGTGAAACACTGGGTGGGTGTGTGTGGTATTGTCGCTTCTCATCTCCACAACGTGTTTACAAACAAAAAATAAACAGATGCGGCCCGAAAATCCAGGAAATGTCTTTGAAAATTGAAAGCTCAGCCTATCTATGTATGATCAGACTTATCTACAGGAATTAATTCTGCTTGTTTCTTCTGTTATTCCATTTCCTGGATTTTCGGGCCGCATCTGTTTATTTTTTGTTTGTAAACACGTTGTGGAGATGAGAAGCGACAATACCACACACCCACCCATTGTTTCACATGCACCCAGCGTTTCTAAAAAGAAGGTTTTCGTTATGAAATTAACATTACCGATAGTTTTTTGCAAATATCTCGAAAACTAAAAGCGACCCCCCTATATTGGAAAAGGAAAAAGTTGTTCAAAATGTCGAAATCTATAATATATTAAAATTTCATCAAAATCGAAGTACGCAGACCTTTTCTATATAATTAACCTCTTTTCACGTACAGTATGGTTGCTTCATTGCTGCATAAAATGACTGTTATGTCAAGTCCGCGAGCGTGATTGCCACGGATTACTTGTTTGCTTTAGTAAATGTATTACACTGGTTTTGGTAATGAGTAAATGTATTTAACAATCGTATAGTCTTGTCGTGCTGCGCTTCGTTTGAAGTGCTATTATACAGTGTTGTGCAGCTGCGTTACGTTTCAAGTGACTTTTCTTAGTGAACCTGGTGTGAGAAATGTCCGGTATTTATACCTTTTTGGTGTTCGTGTAGCGCACCAATCCAGTGATGCCAAAAACACCCAAAACTGGGTGGATTTTCCTCTCCTCCTTTTCCCCTTCCACTATTCCATTCCACTGCCATGAGCACACTCCAACGTCCTCCACTAAGACCGTAGACTGGTCACGTGATGTGCCGCGCAACGTGTTACATATTATTCTGGTCATCAGAGAGGTGGTAAATTGTATTCCCCTCGATTTAACCGATCTGGCATCACTGCACCAATCAGGTGTGACATCGTTTGGTCGCAGGTAGTTTGCAGGGGGGTCGCGCGCGGTCGCAGGGTGTGCGTTTGGCGAAAGTTAGATATTGTCGAAAGTATGACAGACTGACTGAAATACATGTCATTCAGAGACTGAACAATGACTACAAATAAATAAATTCAGTTAATCTGCCAAGGTATTCTGCAAAAAGATAAATAAACGGGATTAAAAGAACAGTAATTTTCTACGTGGATCTCACTGATACAACCTGTGCATTGAAGAGTTAATACCTTCCTAAGGGTTTGCTGTTCGACCACTGTGTATTGTTCCCACCCGGAGTAATTTATACGACGACCAGAAAAAAGTGCAACACGAATGAAATGCCTCGCTTATCGGGGCCTTGTCCTTGCGATTCAGGCAAATCAGTGTTCCGTTTGGTTCGTTCCGAAGTGGCAGCAACTGCATTCTTATGCAACAGCGAACAAACGCACGAAAGAAGAAACGGCCAAGCGAAAAGTCAGCCATGTTACGCGGTTGTGCATGTCGTTCGCGTGTGGATCCCGTGCGTGTGCGTGTGCGTGACCGTTATGCAATTGCACGGGCGACGTCCGAAAGCATGAAAATAAAACACGAGCGACCGTTCGAGACGGGGATTACTCCCCACCATCACGGAGTGATGGACGCGAGAGAATGCCACGAGACTTTTTGCGGTTCTGATAGAAGACCCCTACAAACAATCTGGACCGTACGAACCATTTAAGGGGGCTTCTCGTGTAACGACAGTGAAAACAAGCGATTTTTGAGAAATTTTTTTTTAATTCAATTCATTTTATTATATATTATATAACATACAAGACTTCTTAACAGCTTCGGCAGTGTAAGAATTGTTGGCGTGCAATGTAGCGTCTATCACAGGCATCAAACCACAAAAAGTGAGAAACTTTCTTAAAGTTAGACACTTGTGCTGGGATTGAACCTATTTGGAAAGAAAAATATGAAAAGTTGAAAAAGTTCTAGGCTTCGCAAGAAAACTTTACATTTTCTGGCCGATTAGTTACATTAATATCGTTGAAAAATATAAATAAATGGTCGAATATCAATTTTAGGTCCCATCCGTAATGAAACATGTAAAGAAATGAATGAGCTTCGTCTGAAGTTCGAGAAAGAAAACATAGTTTCGAGAAACATGCGTATTATACAAGAAATAATAAAAGAATTGAAATATATCACACACACTTGTACTTTAAGACTATTTGTTTACATCTCCAAAAGGTGTAGTCCTATATATCCAACAGTTATTCTATAAACAATTTTTAAAAATCCCCCCCCCCCCTCCTTATAGGGCAAAAGATGTTGCACTCAAAATTCGCCATTTCGCAGACCATTTTCCTCTTTTTGTATACGAAATTCACCCATTTGCAAATTAAGTTTTTCTACAAAGGAGAATGTAAAAAAGTGGCCAAATTTTGGATAGCTCAGACACCTAAAATATTGATAAAGTTCTTCAGGTTTCAAGAAAGTGCAAGCCCACCATTCTTTGTCGGCAAAATGATGAGAAGGTTGTTTACAAGTTAGATGAAGTAGAAATTGCATAGAGCGAAAAATTGAACTTCGTGAAATGTAAAACTTCAAACTTACTCATAAAATGTAGATATTTAACTCTATGTTGCAGTGAAAAGTCAATATTCATTGTGAAAAGGGTAAAGATAACTTGTACAAAATGTACAAGATTCCAATATAACAATTTTAGTTGTATATGTTGTACTTTCTGCACAATCGTAGTCCAAAGTAAAATTGTTCCAATCTCCCCTACATGAAACGCGAAGGGTTTAGCTCCCCATCGATTCGACAATCATGATACCATATCTCTTCCAGAGCAAGAGAGAGAGAGAGAGAGAGAGAGAGAGAGAGAGAGAGAGAGAGAGAGAGATGGGGAGAGTGCAAATAGTCGCGCGTCCATTAGAACTGATCGATCAGGCGATCCCGTCGGCGAGACATTCCATTTTCATCGTCATTCATCATCCGACGATTTGCTAACTCGAACAGGGTATCCGAGTTGCAGCGTGCCGAAGATCTCTCGACGAAAGAAAATATTCTTACGCCAAGGAGAACTAATGGCGGCGACCTGTGGATCGGCAATCCACCGTGTAAACTCGTCAAAATGAATGGTGCGGTCATGGGTGAACAACTATCGTTTAAACGATTTTTCGACGCCCTTGTTGATCCCTGTACAGTCGCGAAATGAAAGATAAGACACCTTTCGGAGTACAGCAGTGCTCGCTTAAAGACTAAATCTATAACGCTTAAAGAGTATAGCCGGGTACAGTGGACAATTGTACCCCAAAACCATATTAATCTTTCTTATCATACCATTCGATAGGGCTCCCAATGAAAACCCTGTGTGGCAAGTTTCAAGTCGGTACCCCTACTATAAGGATAGTTATATTGTGATCACGGTTTATTGAACTATACTATGTTTCTTCTGTTCTGCTTAACAAAAGGTAACGAAAAAATTCTTGAACATTCTACCTGATAGCAGAGAAAACTGTGAATTTACACTGGTTATCAGTTGACCATGTTTATGTCATTATGGTAGTTGTTTCTGGTAATTATTGCGAAAGGGTCACTATACTCCGAATTTTCTCCGATGCGCAATAAAATATTACTAATACCGTATTGAATTTTCCGTATTGTTGCACCCTCCGTGGCAACGTGAGGCTGCTCCGGTGCGGCGTCTGTTTACTTTTTTTTGTAAACAAGTTGTGGGAATGAGAGAAAAACAAGGTTTCACTCTATATAGCGTGAGTTTTCAATTTTGAAAAACTACTACTGAATTTTCGTATGCGTGGTCGGACCGGCCTAACGGCCGGACCTCTCCGCGACCTAACCACAACTCATTCTATTCGCATAATCTTTACATTGTAGCTATCATCCAGAATTTGATCTAGAAATTGAAAAATCATGTGAATAAAATGAGTTTTGGTTAGGTCGTGGAGGGGGCGAAGAGGGCCGGCCATCAGGAAAATCCAAGAGAGAAAATTCAATACAGTATTAGCAATAGCTTTTATTGCCGAAAAGCAGTATGCACCTTCCTCAATTTTCTCTTTATCATTTTTATATTTGTTTTCGTTATTGTTATTAGTACCCGGGTTCTTGTTATTATCACTGTTTGTTATTGTTATTAGTACCCGGGTTCTTGTTATTATTACTGTTTGTTATTGTTATTTTGGGTAAATATATAGAAACGGGGACCCAGCTCCGATCGCGTTGCCCTTGAAATATGTTATCAAGGTCAACTATTCACCTTATTTTGTTATATTATCTTAGATTAGATTATTATATTCCTTTTATATGAGTGAAGAACTTATACGAGAACAATTAATTTTATTTTTAAGGAATTGTAACCGACCATTCAACATTAAATTGATCGTTTTTTAATGTCGATGATAGAATTAGAAAGCTGTATTAGCATTAGCTTTTTGCGAATCTTTCGAAAACTAAAAGCGACCCCCCTATATTGGAAAAGGAAAAAGTTGTTCAAAACGTGTTGTAATATATTTATTACACTCTTTACACTCGACTGTCTCCTCCAAGGCACCACTAAAACTGAGTATACTATAATTCAACACAAATTCTACATTACCAAAACTTATTGTGTTTAACAGATTGCTGGCTGTTCAAGTGTGTTGGAAGTAAATGTACTCGATATTGTACGAATAAAATGAAAAAGTTTATACGTTCACAAAAATATTCTAGATTCAATGAAACGTCTGAATTCTAAAGTTAACACAGCTTTGAGTGCAAAGGGTTAAATTTCATCAAAATCGAAGTATAGTGACCCTTTCGCAATAATTACCGTTGTGTCTTATTATGGTTATTAATGTGGATTTTTCAGTTTAGACATGTTTAAAAAAAAATTGAAATTGACCAAAAATTCGAGGGGAACTAATGGCAGCGATTTGTGATTGGTAATCCGCCGTGTAAACTCGTCAAAAGGAATGGTGCGGTCACGGGTGAACAACTATCGTTTAAACCCGGCGCATCGACGCCCTTGTTGGTCCCGGTATGGTTGCACAATCCTAGATAAGAGACGTTTTGGAGTAATAGTGAGCGCACGCCGAACACGCGTACCGCAATAACGTCCGAGTCAGGGACTATGTAGTGTCCAGTCATGAGGTCAGGCATTCCTCCTGTTATGTAACCGATGTCTTCTCGTTCAGTTTACCGTTTTATCGTAAGCATCTACGTCCCTAACATCTCCTCCCTTTCTTTCGCTTTCACCGAGGAAGAATCGAAAACAAGTTGCCGGTTCTCGGGTTCGGTTCTCCTCGATCCGATCGGCCGTTTCCCGACCCGAATAGCTCGTGTATATTTGATCCCTGTTATTACAGTTTTTCCCTGCATCGTATAAGAAACGGCACTAATTTAAATTTAAATACACCTGATGCGAGAGCGCCGGCCAGTGAAAGGGAGTTTTTCATTAATATCGGCCGGCGAACGGTATCGAACGTAATCGAGAATGGTCTCTACATCGTTTCAGAATATTATACGAGTGCACGTTGAGTATCGCGGCAAGGTTTTGATGTATGCGTAAACGAGGAACAAAAATGACCCTGGTTTGCGGGAAACTGGTCACAGAACTTGATGGATTGCCACTCTTTAACGTGTATTTAGCTGAGCAGTTCAGCCAGATGATACGATTTATACTCGATCGAGCCGATACCGGGGATTAATGATCGTTTCGTTAAGGATATTTATGTGTTTATTGCTGCTAACGGCCTGGAAAAGGTAACAACACGCTTCTTTAAAAGGTGTTAACCACGGTTGTCTTTAATTCGTTAAAAGCACTGATAATGGAAACGAAAAATTTAAAAAACATAGAGTAAACGTCACAATGTATGCAATATTAGTGAGCTTAATAAAGATCCTTATTCTTCACTTAGATAAAATAACTATTGTTAAACTGTGGATTTCTAAGCCAAATAAAAATGTCCTGTATCACTTTCAAGAAACAGGAATTACATCAAAATTGATTCTTGCTCTCGATAGTTGAAAGAGTAATACAACAGTATCCCTAAATAAACATTATACAGTACCTATATTGATACAGTGCCTCTAAACGCATAAAATCCGCTGATTAATTATTATGCATTTAACATTAACCGTACCACAACTGATCAAATAACTGGCTTCTAAGTTTCTATTTTATAATTATTCAAATTACATAGATGCTTCCATTAGAAATGATTAAATAAATCTTTTCATTCAAGGATATATTGTTATACAAATTGCGAGAAAACTGAATAAATTCAGTCTCGTAATTTTTATAAAACAACGTGTGCAAGTCACATTTTGTGCTCGGTACGGTTAGTGTTAATATACCCAATTTTATCCGCACTATACAGTTTACGATGAAACTGAAATTATAAGCGGTTCTAGTGAAAAATGCTTCTAAGTTCCTGCATCGTTTCGTAACAGCTCTTCAGTATTTTAACACAGTACAGGTTTGATAGTTCATATTGCGTTATGAATATGTAGCTAAATTACCAGACGATTAGTTCTTAGCATAGAGAGAAGTTCGTCATTATATAACATCGTCACATTACATTTCTTGAATAATTTAACACAGCACAAGTTTGATAATCAATATCAAATTACTAGAATGCGGATCTTTATACAATTATAGGTTCTGAAAATGTTAGAAAATGCTAGCATTTAAAATTCGACAGAATTTAGCATGATTTTAATTAATTACAGATCTACAAAGGTTACTATCACGGAAGATGAGATTTTATTTGAATCTACTTTTGTTAAAGTTCGTGTACAAAAATTGCAAATTGCACAAATAATATTGTAAACACTCTCTACAGGTGAATTATTGACCTGATGATTAATTCTTTGCACAGAAATAAGTCGATCATTGCATCAGAGTTTCATTACTATGAATCACGCAAAGTGCACAGATCGTGTGTTGTAAATAAAAAGTTTGCTAAAGTGCGGCATCTTTTATATTTTCTTATTCTCTAAAACACTATTCTTGAAGGGAAGAAGTGTTTTTCATAACTGTTTGAGTATGCATGTTTTGTTGTACATGTGATACGTAATGGTTGTAAAAATAATTATTCCGTTCATGTACATCTAGAAATTTTATTACATTGTTATTACATCATTAGAAAAGTTGTATGTTTAAGATGCAGTTCTAGCACTTAAGAGATATCAGTAGAAAATTAAAGAAATATTGGGGAGAATCATTCGAATGGTTGATTTTCATGCATGAATTATTGCATGAAACAATTTTTCTGTAGAAATATATTATATCTCTCTTCTAATCCTTTTTAGCATGGTACGAAGCAAAAGTTTGACAAAATATTCAAGAAATAGAAACCATTAACTTCCTCAACAATTAAGTCTCAGTATCTATAGTTCCTCAACGTTTTAATATCGTCGTATACGTTTCAAACTTCAATAGAACGGCTCCAAAAAATCGTGTAACAATTTTTGAGGTGTTACTTTAAAGGGGAAGCTTCATTCTTCCAATTTGTAGTAGATCCAGAAATGAACAATCGATACTCATAGAGACATTTGAGTTTCTAAACGTCATGGCGTATATGTAGTCTTTCACAAAAACGAAGCACACAAAGTTATTCAACCGAATCTAAATTATAAATAACCACCTTATTATAAGCTTGTAGTTGCTAATGACCCTTGTGAGGTTGATGCAACTTAAAAAAAAAATTGGTGTATGCTTAGACCACATGGCTGAAGCGAAACTTCTTTCTTTATTTTTTTTTGAATTTTCATTAACACTTTATGACATTTAATTTACTATGATTCTATTATTGAAACAATTGGTTTGTGATAGCTAAAATATGATATAAATATTCTTGATTCAATATTGTCTAAATGTCTTGCAAATACTGCATCGAGAGTTGTTCCTGATCTTGTTGTCGCTTCATTAGGATTATTTACAATTTCCAATCTTAATTTACTTCTAAAAAATTCTATTAATAATTTTGATTGTTCCGATGCAAAATTCACGTTCAAATCTCCATTTAGCATCATCGGAATTTTATCATAATCTTTATTAAGCAATGCCGAACCCTCAACCGTATAGGATAATAGAATAGAATTTCGTTTCATCGTTTCATGGTTTCATCGCCAGATCGGTTTTACTCCTACCGCGTCGAGGTTTTACGCCTACCGCGCCTAAAGAAGTTTCACTTCAATAGAGAATATTTCGTTCCATCGTTTCATCGTTTCATCGCCAGATCGGTTTTACTTTTACCGCGTCGAGGATTTACGCCTACCGCGCCTAAAGAAGTTTCACTTCAATAGAATAGAATTTTGTTTCATCGTTTCATCGTTTCATCGCCAGATCGGTTTTACTCCTACCGCGTCGAGGTTTTACGCCTACCGCGCCTAAAGAAGTGTCACTTCAATAGAACAGAATTTCGTTTCATTGTTTCAGCGTTTCATCGACAGATTGGTTTTACTCGTACCGCGTCGAGGTTTTACGCCTACTGCGTCGAGATTTTACGCTTACCGCGTCGAGGTTTTGCGCCTAGCGCGCCTAAAGAAGTTTCACTTCAAAAAGAAAAAAAGGTAAAACATTATTTGATTCGATGTACCATGTATGTATGTGACTTACATCACTATGATTCCACTGTCCAACACCAAATTTGTTTCACAATTACTGTTGGGTGGTTTTCTTATAGAGTTCTTTGAACTGATTCCGAATCTGCCCTTATTTTTCCTCCTAGACGCGCAGTTTTTGAGAAACACGACTTTGAAAAAAAAAATTAGAACTGGGAATGGAAAAGGAATAAGAACCACCCAACAAGTAATTGTGATTCATAAAAAACGTTGAAATTTATTGGACAGTGACACTCGGCCCGCCGATTGACCCAGCAGCATCTCGTCGCGTCACTGTCAGCCAGGCCCGTGTTTAATCGTGCGAATAAAATATACTCCGATGAAAGGAAACACGTTCGTTTGGCAGGTTCGTTTGATCGACGTCGTTGAGTATGTTTATTTAAAGGCGCGTTTCTTGGATCGGCTAGGAAAGCGGCTCTCGTTCGCAGTCGTTTTGCGGTAGCAGAAAGGCGCGAAGTTGCATAATCATTGGCGCGTAGCGGTACCCTGTTCGGAGGGGCTACTCATCCGGCATGTAATGACTTAACTACGCTTCAAAAGTAAATAGCGAAAGATCTCGATTACCCGAATGTATGCCGAAAATAATCGAACCCGGCCACGGACTGTCTATCGACGGTCGGTCACGTATTCGCCCGGACCGTAAGCTCCGCTTTACATGTTCTGGGCTCGATTAGAATGCAGCTATTAGGTGTGTTCCAGTCAAATGCATAGGAAACTTGCAATTCGTTGTGCACGTTCCCGATAATGTTCTGGCGATGCTGTACCGTTACGTATTGTCGCCGTTATCGGGCCACTTCCTGGACACTTTCAAGAATTCGGAGTCTCTAGATGAATTAAAGAAAAATAGAATTCGCATAATTAGCGGTCGCGTTCGATGTATCTCGCTCTAGATTATAACGAGAGAAAGCTGCATTGCGGTGTACAGGTGAGTAGAACTCGTGCTGGTTCACGAGGAACCCAATTATTTGTTTATATTTTTAATGGTAAACACAACTCCTTTTGTTTGTGATAAATTTAAAGTGGCAAGTAGATTAGAAAAATCTAAGAGCATCAATATATTAATGTCAGCTCATGAAAATCATTTAGCCTTTTAACGCTTACGCCGTGTACGGGCACACCGAACCGTCCAAAATGTGTGCCCAGTGTGCACCCATGACAGTGACGGGCATAGCAAATAAGTACGCTCTTAGCTTAGCGGTTTGTTTATTCTGGCCGCATATATTAAAGCATATACATTTCTTTTCACGGTTCATTCAATGTATTTTCAATGAGTAAACAACGATAACACACCGCGATTTTGTCGTCAATTTTTATTCGTTTCTGCAGTCTTCGAGCGACCGAAAAGCAATATGCATCTTCCTCAATTTTCTCTATATCATTTTTATATTTGTTTTAGTTATTGTTATTAGTAACTGGGTTCTTGTTATTATCACTGTTTGTTATTGTTATTGGTACCTGGGTTTTTGTTATTATTACTGTTTGTTATTGTTATTTTGGGTAAATATATAGAAACGGGGAGGACCCAGCTCCGATCGCGTTGCCCTTGAAATATGTTGTCAAGGTCAACTATTCACCTTATTTTGTTATATTATCTTAGATTAGATTATTATATTCCTTTTATATGAGTGAAGAACTTATACGAGAACAATTAATTTTATATTTAAGGAATTGTAACCGATCATTCAACATTAAATTGATCGTTTTTTAATGTCGATGATAGAAATTTCGATCAAAATGAAATATAATGTGGTACACACAAAATGAGGAGAATTTTAAGTTCTTTTTTTTATTAAGCTATAAAACCCCACATGGGATTATTAGCAGCATGCATTTTAACATTACAAAGATCACTTAGAGTCTAGGGTTGACAATATCGTGAAGCATATCCAAATACAATTCTAAAGGTACAAACAATCAGACATTAGAAATTTATGCATATAACATAAGGGGCAGAGAAAGGGTCCACACAAAAAGGCATCTATTATATAGGGTGGAAAGTAACCTTTGTTGCAAAGTTTGTGGGTCAAAGCATCTCTATTAGAGAATTTTAAGTTATCACTTCGTTGGGTTCGAGCTTGTTTATAAAATACGAACCACTGAATTCCGCAATTTTGTACCTAGTTTCATGAAAGAAGTCTTTACATTTGAATTTTTATCTCGAAAACTATTCGTTGGATTGACTTCATTAAGTTTTCTTTATTTTAGACTAAATTGATCTAACTCTCCTCTGTTTCTCATTTTATCGAAATGAATTTGTCCTTTGAAACGAATGAATTCCTTCTTTGAAAATGAAAAAATAGTGTAAGATGCAATAGTTTAAACTAAAAGTATTCACGTCGTTCATAAGTAACCAAACGATGTCAAAATACTATTTTCTCAGAATCAGTGAAAAATGTAACAAATTCTGACAAGGTACGGTTGAGGGTTAAACTATTAATATTTTTTACTCGAACCTATTTTGTCTTCGGAATTTGGACATTTTATATAATCTAGATTATTTTCCTTAAATACAATCTTTTACAATTTGTCTACATGAAATCGAATGTATTTACTCTTACACTACTTGAAACTTAAATTGTTTTGAATTAGAGCACTGTCATTTTTAATATGACAGGAGACAATCGAGTAGAAAGGTTTAAACAAATCCAAGAAAATGAAACAGCAACGAAAGAATAAGTCGTGCAGATCTAATCCGAGTGCTGACAAGTAAAGAAGACAACGCTCGAGTTTTGTATACGCTAAGATTCTTTCCTCCGACTTCCGGAATAGATCATAAGCTAAGATCACAATCTACCTATAGAAATACATCATCGAGGTTGTTGCGTCAAGTCCGCGAGCGTGATTACCGCGGATTATTTGTTCGCGTTAGTAAGATGTGTTAGACTGGTTTCGTAATACGTAACTGTATTTAATGAGTTGTATAGTATTGTCGTGCTGCGCTTTGTTTTACGTGCTATTGTACAGGTGTGTTGTCAAGCTGCGTATTGTTTCAAGCGCGTTGTTTCAAGTGACCCTTTCAAGTCGACTGTTTGAGGTGACTTTTCCAAATAAGGTTCGATGTGAGAAATATCCGGTATTTATACTTTTTTTGGTGTGCGCGTAGCGCACCAATCAGGTGTGACTTCGTTTGGTCGCAGGTAGTTCGCTTGGGGTCGCGCGCGGTCGCTGCATCTTCGGTCGCAGGATGTGTATTTGGCGAAAGTTAAATATTGTCAAAAGTATGAAGGAGTGTCGGAAAATACATGTTGCTCAGAGACTGAACAGAGGTCTCTTTCAGATTTCAAAGATTTACCAGAAAGGAAGAAACAAATCGTATAACCTTGAAAGAAATTCCTACAGCTAATCGCTACAGGATCTCTTCGGTTAATCGTCATTCTTGCGTTGAACCCGTCAAGAACGTGATGACCCGACGGTTGGCGCGTTAACTGTACCTGCCATGCACTATTTAGCAGTGACAGTCCCACTCGCAAATTCCAGTTCGCCTTGCGGGATAGCATTTCAGGAGTCGGCGGCTGTCGTGCCGGATTCGTTGTCAGAGGCTGCCGCGCGTGCTGATGCTCGACGGGACGTCTCATTTCGGAGATGAAAGAAAACGGTACGGGTCTCGGGTTGACATTGAAAGGGACGTTGCGCCATGAAAAGCGTTAACTGTCAGCGGCCGTAGTTGCTCTAACTGTGCCTGGTACTTACGTAGAAATCAACTGTTCCACGGCATTGTCATTTTTCTCGGCTCCCTCCGTGTAATTTCCGTCCCGAGGACAAAAGAGGATTCCGAAGGTGCATGCCGGCTCGCAATCCGCTCGACGCGACCTCCGCGGATTCCTCGACGCGGAACCAGTGCCGCGGACGAAGAAACGCAATGTGCAGTGCGGGGCGTGCAGTATGCAGTGTGCAGTGTGCAGTGTGCAATGTGCACGGCCAGGCGAACGCGCTCAGCAGGCGAATCGCCAGGTCCATGCGCCGTGACTGCAGGGGCTCCGTGTACTAACCAGAAGCAGGTGCATTTCCACGTCGTCGACTCGTGCCAACGGTATCGCGTGTGCGTTTTTGCACCTTAAGGACCTCAAGGATAAGGTCAACGACTTCGCCGGATTCACGTGGCGATCGCGTCACGTGTCGCCGAACTGAACCGATTTTGATGCCCTCACGCGTTCTCTGGTCCCACGAATTTTCTGCGTCACAAACCGAGCGATCGTGGAAGTCGTAATTACTATAAATGTGTACAGTCTGTCGATAATGTCTATGTACACTCTTTAACCAATTAGCTGCTGCGACCTCTTTGATAAGTGTGTACCTAAAATGTGTCGCAAAAAGTAAGCGAACTACTTTGTGCAGACTGTATACAGCTTTTTCATAATAATTATTTATATTTTCGTATTTGTGCGTTTTATTTCGTCTTGACCTACAAATGTTCAAAACATCTTGAAATTTAAGAATATATTTTAGTTTTCACTAAAATTTCAATGTAACCAGCAAATTGTAGGTACTTTTCACGCATGACGAGTATATTCGTCATGACAAAAGCTGTGCAATTTCTTCATGACGAGTATACTCGTCAAAAACAGCTAACTGGTTAACCATTTTGACTCGACATTCTTCATGTTGAGTCTTTTTTCTTTTTCTTTTAGAAATTGATACTGCCTACCTTTGGGTGAGTGCATATCGAATTTGAAACTTGTTTGTTAGATCCACGCATAACACACGACTGGAAAATTGTTTGAAAAGACTGCATTGTACTGTGTTCATAAATGTGTAATAGATCACCAAGTGATACGATCAAAACATTGTTATACAGAGTGTACCAGGTTTAAAATTCCAAACTTTGTCAGTGTATTCTACATATCGGTCTAAACAAGAATGAAATGTTATATAGACATAGGTTGTTGAACACTTTATTAAAAAGTGAAAAACAAAAATACAGAATTCGAAGGAAACAGTAAAGCGATATTTACGCTCATTTAGTTTTATGCAGACTGTGTTTACTACCTGCAGTCCTGAAATTAATACTACTTATTACTACTAATCAATTAATACTGATTACTAGACAGCGGATCTTTATGTAAAATAAAAATTGTCTACCTGAATTGCAACAAACTGCAGCGAAATTGAACGTTATTTTTTTGTTTAATATGTTTAGCAGACTAAAAACAATACAATAGCATTTCTAAATTCTTCTAATGTATTTACCATTTTAAATTAAACTCAATTTTGTCATAAATACATAAAATCCGCTGTCTACTGATTACTCATACTAATTTTAATACAAAATTCATAGATGCAACTAATATTCCATTTGAAAATGGCCGGTATTTTGATTCATCCCAGTGAATGAATCATTCATTCTTTGTATCAGTTCATCATGCGTATTTATTCTTGTTTTATAAACTTTCTCCTGTAAAGTTCTCAATACACAAAGAACAAACGGCGTAAGATTTCATATTTTTGTCTACAACTTTTTAATTAAGCGTTGAACAACCCATGTTTAGACCCATGGTATATACTGATAACGTTTGCCACTTTAAACCTGGGCACCCTGTATGTGAATCTTATCTGGCATTGTATAAAAAAAACTGTATATACGAATCCTATGCAGTGTCGCCAGATCGCTGAAATCGAGGAGAATACAATTTACCCCCTCTCTGATGGCCAAAGTAATATGTAACACGTTGCGCGGGATGTCACGTGACCAATTTACGGTCTTAGTGGGGGACGTTGGAGTGTGCGCAAGAGTGGAATGGGATAGTGGAAAGGGAAAAGGAGGAGGGGAAAATCAACCCAGTTTTGGGTTGATCTGGCGACACTGATCCTATGTAGCATTGTTTGAAAAGTGTATTTAAAACTGAAATGTACGAGTCCCAGTTCTTAAATGACATTCAGCAGTCACTTGGATAAGTGGACAATTACTATAATTGACTGCAGATGATCCAATGATTCTATTGTAATGGAACGATTCAAGCATTCTAATTATTGTAAAATAATAGCCATTATTCTGGAGATTATTGGAAAAATGACGTTCTGAAACGAACCGGAAAGACTAACGGCCTCGTCGACAGTCCGACTACCGAGCTCTCGTGTATTCCATTAGCAATTATTTGTCAACCGAGTTTTCGACCTCGCTATTGGCGATAATTGTTGCACATAAAGAACACATATACGCGGTGGCAACATCGTGTTCCGCATCGCTTATTCCAGCTGTCCTCGTTCGGCGCTGGCTCATTTTCAACGTTTCCCTCGCGTTTCCGCAAAAGCATCGGGACGAGAATTTATCGGCGCAGGGATGGCATTTATTGTGAACAGTGTTACGTTTTTGCCAAATCGTCCGACATTGAACGATGAACTGACACGCACGTTACCGATGTCTGGCTAGACACTCCCACCAACCTTCTTTTACCCCGAGGCGAACGAATACAGCCAAGAGCGCATTCTAACTTTTCATGGACACTCGAAATAATTATCTCAAAGTTTAATTAAATTTGTACGTCACCTCAACTGTTGGCGATCTTGCCTCTTGTCTTTCCTCGTTCGTCCATGTTTATGTTTGCCGCTCTGATTAATTTTACTATTGCTTGCTACCTGAGCGGGCGAACATTTAAAATAGTTGGCAGAAATGTATCATAAATTGATGTGTTTCCATAAGCGTATACTATCTCAAAATACTACTTCATCTAATGATTAAATCAAATACTATTTCAAAATACTGTTTAATTCAATGCTTAAATAAAATATTAATTGAAAATACTGTTTAATTCAATGCTTCAATCAAATACTGTTTGAAAGTACCATTTCATTAAATAATTAAATTACGGACAAAAAACAATTTACTCTTGGTTTTGAATACAAGAAAATACGGGATCAGAAATAAAAGATTTTAGAAACCAAAGAGTTCACCCAAAAAGGTATTTTTAAAATATTATAGTACTGAAATATCATTCTCTGCACCTGTAAGACGTTTAGTTAGCTTTGCAGAACTAATATTATCATCGAAAGCATATGATGTGAAAAATGTGTTTTATTTGAAACACAAAAATTGTAAAACTCACTTTTTGTAAAAATGTTCAGATATTAGATACAATTGATAAGGTCATGTGTTTGAATCAGAATCTATCACAATACAAAATTTAGAAACTGCTTACTTCCAATACTATTATTAGAAATATTATTATTTGAAATACTACATATTTGCCATAGAAATTATTCCAAATATCATTACTTAAAATATTTTTATCTGATAGTCCAATGAAGTACTTATCCCATCGCTGTGTTAATGTGAGTTAATATTCAAATATATTTTATAAATTCTATTTCTTTATGTAAACACTATTTCAAAGAAGTATTTTGTTTGCCAAATTCTGTATCACTCCAAAAATAAAATTATTTATTTCTATTCATCTATTTAAGATATCTATTTTTTTATCCCTATTACTTCACGTAAATTTATCACAATTTTACAATATTATTTTTAATTGTGCCCAATGGATTTCAACTCTTATAATATCTAAAAAAATTTAGGGTTTAGAATCATTAATTGTAAAAGTAAATCGATGTAAAATTATTCAAAAAACTAGAATAATCTCTTTTTGCGATTTTTCGACGAGGATATAAAAAAAGATTGGAATGCTAATTGAAGGTATCCAGGCTCCTTATTATTAACACAAGAGATAAAACTAAAGTCTCAAGGGCAGCAAGAAGGAAGAATCAAACACAGTAAGCATCCCTTGAACCACTAAGGGATAAATATACAACAATTGATGAATACACCCGCCAAAGGCAGGAAATAGTTTGAATGAACAGGAAAGCTGTGGTAAATGATCACGTCGACAGCTGGATCGAGTGAAAACAAGATTCAAGAAACTACGAGGAGATAGGTATACCATGAGAGCTAAGCAGGTCAGTTGGAAATAAGCACAAAGCCTTTCGATAGCTGCCAAAAAATTTAATCTTCCGTGTGGATCGTATTGTTGTAGTTCTCTAAAATGGTATAAGACCTCGAAGTCTGCAAGCTTCTAAATAGGTAATTACGTGCTCTCTGATCCTTGCATAAACATAGCAATACAAATACATACTTGAAAGTAAAGATCAAATTCGAAAGAAGGTCGAGAACAAAAATTGGCAAGAATAAACTTCCGAACTCGATGCAATTAGACCAAATCCGTATAGATCACATTGATAGACAGTGCAGTTTATAATTCTTAACTTCAATGATCAACAAAGAGAATTTCCTATGTACTACTTACAAGGGGAAGACGCGGTCATCGGGTCTTAGATTTTGTCGAAACTTTGCATACTGGTAGATTTCGTTCTCCTGTTTATGAAAATATAGCATTATAGGCGTCGATACTCAATAATTTTTGAGATATTTACAATTTAAATTTCATTATACCCGTTAATCCGTTAAGTACAGTTTTGGTTGAAGTTTTTGTCAGGTGCCAAACGGCGTGATGACAGCGTACTAGATTCATTACGGGGAAGGCCAATGTTCAAATCCCTTTCTCCTTTTTTTCCATTGTTTTCCTTTTTTCTGTTCAGTTTATCCATTTCAGTTAATTGTATTTTGCACACGAAAAATACACTCATAATATCTATAGGAAACAAAATATAAAAATTTTATTAAAAAGGAGCATAATATAAAGAAACGCTAACTTCATTGATCTTAACGTATCTCAAAAGTTGTTGAGTATCGACGCCTATAATGCTACATTTTCATAGACAGGAGGACGAAATTTACCAATATGCAAAGTTTCGAGAAAATCTGAGACCCCATGACCGCGTCTTCTCCTTGTTAGTTTAAAAATAATTCAGTTGTTCAAATTTAGACAGCACAAATCAATATGATTACCTTTCCATTAATTATTAGTTTGAAACATTTTTGTCATTGATGGAACAATGTTATCAACATTTCTGCTGATATTTCATCTTTTTTATTGTGTTCATTTAATTTGTCCTCTTTTTTATGAGAGTAAGCACTTTATTTTCCTTATTTTGCAACTCGTCCAATAAAATTTTGATTGTATTTTAGAAAAGAATTATTAGAGAATTTTATAATTTTTATAATTCTTTTAACTCATTTTACAATTCGTTTAATTTTACACATTTTCTGATCTATTGGCTTGCTACATTCTTACCGTGTGCAAATTCTGACTCACCCTGTATACTCAAACCGACAAGGTAACATTTATTCGTGTGCAGTGAATGAATCGTACGGAATCATTTGTTCTTGCATCCCGGAATTCTAATCAGTGTTTAACGTATCACGTCTGCGTACGGTACACCTTTCTAATATGTAGTTCGAATGCCTCGAGGAAATTGTACTCTGTTCGTAGCACAGTTTAAATCGAGTGCTCGCAATCGTTTGTCCGATTGTCTAATGAGATTTTAATCGGTTACAGATCGAACTTGAGATACGATTAAACGTGCGCGTTGTTTCCATTCTACTTTCCCTTCAATGACCCACGAGACGCTTGCTGGAACACGTTTCTTTCGAACATCTCGCAACATGCTCAAAAAACGAATTCGGTAAAGAAAAATTTCAGTTCAACGTTGTCGTAGACATAAACGAAAATTGTATAGAAAATAATCTGTCCGATTGTTTCTGAAATTTACAAGTTTTATTCTCCTTCGCAAGGGAAGTGACATTTTAGAATTTATAAATGCTCCCAGCTATTATGATCGGTTTTAGCCATTTATTTGATTCAGTTAATCTTTGTTTTGGCATCAATCATTTTAAAGGAAACAATATTAAAACTAGTAAATTTATATTTATTTTTTTATTTGTTATTTATTTTTGGGATTTATATTTGTAGTAGGTAGGTATGTACTGCGTTAGCAGAACAATTGGCGATGGATCGTTGAAACAAATTGCAGCTGCGTACGTTGCGTGATACTAGGTTACATTGTTGTGTTCTATTGTTACCGGATGGCGAGTGTTTCTTGCAGAATTCTATACGAGGCTTTATTTTATTATACGATGAAGGGTGGAACTACCGGAAAAATGGTCAAAATGGAATGTTTCGCCAAAAATCTATACGAGAGGTAGACATCAAAATGAAATGCATTGGTATCTAAATCATAATCCTTAAAATATACTTTGAATGGCAATAGTTTTCTAAATAACATATTTAAAAAATGATATCGTACGATACAAATAAAGTTGGAAACTGTGAATTGCACTATTAGTCTGTTAAATTACAAATATTTCAAACGTCCAACCAACAAAAGTAGACAACATGTCTGCTACTACTATTAGGTTGGCAACTAAATGATTGCGGATTTTGTCGATAGATGTTCTAGCACATTCTTTTGTTCTGTCAACGTGTTCAATTTTGTTTTTTTGTTGTTTGGTCCTCCACCTTTAATTAGTAAAAAAATTGTATCGATTAGTAATTTAGTTTCTTTTTTATACCAATTTAAAAATGGAAGGACAAAACGCGCATTTCAGACATATTTTATTATTATTTCCGGAAAGGCAGGAACGCGTCGCAAGCATACAAGAAGTTATGTGCCGTATATGGGGATGAAGCCTTGAAAAATAGGCAGTATCAAAGTTGGTTTGCCAATTTTCTTTTTATTTATTTTTTTTAGTTTTATGAATATGGAATTATGACACTGCCCGAAAGATGGTAAAAAAGGTCAACAACAAAAACGGACAATACCTAATTTGATAAAGTTATTGTGCGACATCACAGTGATCATGAAATCAACTAATTCATTATTGTATGTACATTTCGAAACAAAAATATATAAGAACCACCAGGAAACAGATAAAATAAAAAAAATCATTGCACATATGTTATTTAACAGGGAAACGCGTTACGCGAACGACTCATTAAACATCGTAGACTACAGTGTCGAGTCGCTGGTGACATTTTCTTCCGTGCACGTGTTTTTTCTTAATTAAATCTGGGAGCCGACCATGTGTATACCGTCGTTGAATACATTATCATCACTATGCATTTTAAACGGTTGAAAATGTTGCTTGCCTATCGCTATTAGACTCGGCTTACATGTGTCAACACGCGGAACGACGTTGCACCAATTTACGGGTCTTACGCGTCATATTCACAACCGTGTCACGTTTTCTGATAAAGGCGAGGCGAGAGCACCTGTTACTCTGATAAATTATTCTGCCGGTCGCGTTGCACCCGGAGACTCCTGGGGATTATGCACGACGGAATTTTTAGACCCCAAGAATGCGGCTAAGCAGCCTGACAACCGACTACGAACTATTGATTGAAATACTTCCCCTAACGCGCAGGGGATTCACCCACCCCTCCAGACTATCCAACCGGCTGCGGAGCCACACAAGACAGTGCTATGTCTATTATGCTAGGTTTGCGCAAGAATACGCTACTTCACAAAATTAAACAAATACTACATTATCACCGAGCAATTGTTAATCTAGAAACGACTGTAATTTCATGGGGAAATATTTTAAAATTCGCTGCCTGTGAATACTATTACTTTACTTTTTTTATTTTATAAATACATTGGTCAAGTAAAATGAATACTATTACTTTACCTTTTTTATTTTATAAATACATTGTAGTAAAATAATATATACGAGTTATAAGTAAAATAATAAATACTTTCACCTCAAGAAGAGGTTATTGAAGTAACTAAATTAATTCTTCAATTTAGATATGCTAATTTTTGTAGTTCAATGATTAAAGTGTAGCTGCACGTCTTTTTAAAATTGTTCCTTAGTACAGGAAATAAATAGAATTTTGGAATGTACGAATTAAATGATCAAATGAAAGATAAAGTGAAAAATAATTTGAATTTAAGTTTGAATTGTGAAAAAATTATTTGCCATTTTAAATTAATGCCCAAGTCTGGCACATTGTTCCGTACGAAATGTCCGATTTTAGAATGCACATGTCATGAAGCGTTTCGATCATGAAATACTATTACAATCAACAAGTTTACTATACAATACAACGTAGATTATCCGAATAATGATTATTCGTAACATCGATTATTCAAATACAGGAAGAATCCCGTTATGTACACAATGGAACAGTTTCACTTGTTACTGTATTTACTAATTGAAAAATTCGATGCATCATTTGAAATCACAGTACTTAATTGTTCAAATCGCCATTTTTACGAAAGTTAAGGGAAGATATAATAAAATAAGGACAGCATGAAATAACTAATGTTACTAGATTGCGCGTTTCCACTTTCCACGTTTGAAGCTTCCTACTTCAGGCTGTTATTTATTGATCGTGTTTCCTCGCATCTGACATTTGCATGGGGTGTTCACCCTCTGCTCTCACGTTACCAAAGTGTTAGGTCTACAAAAAGTCACTGAGGGTGCGTGCATTGCTTAATGAGAAAGTCATATTCCCCACACTGTTTACAAACAGCGCACACCACTCATCTTTTACTTAGCACACCCTAATTTTTTGCAGTCCTCTGCACGTGAAAACAGTCTTGACTTGTGCGTTCTCATGAATGGTTCCTTTGTTCGATTATACATTAATGTTTAATTACCGCATATATTAAGACAATGCTTAACCAGCCTGTAGATTTTTATGCAAAATAAATATTTTCCAAGTTAATTGTCAGACACAGAAATGAAATGAGATTGTATATTTTCTTTTAATAATTTTAAGTAACAATGTTCTTAAATTCTTCTAATGCTTCGACAGTTTTATATTATTTCATATATTCATGATTAACACCAGTATATTTTAATTGTAATAGATACAGTAATTAATCAATCTATTAATATACAATGTGGAAATCATAAAGCGTTACAGACGAATATCTCCAAAAATATTGATTATACGCAAAAATGTTTCAGATGAAAGTTCTTCAGTACCGAGGGGGGCATCATGTGGTGGAACTTTTATTTTTCCCGGTATACACTCCAAGGTGAAGTGAAGGTCAACTTTCTTTTTTTCAATGGAATGATATGTTTTTTGTCCACCATCAAATAGTGCGTTTTAAGATGAGTTCAATTACATATGACTCAAGGTCATTCAAGGTCAAACTTGCCGATTTCACGCTGACGTTATTATTTTTTATTTCGTTACTGTAACTAACAGAGCAGAAAAAATAGCTTGAATAAATGCTAAATTGTCAATAAGAGCTTCATTTTTATAATTTCGTAGGCTGACATCGACTTTCTACAGTTTACATATTTGGAATGGTTTTTATAAACGTATGTAAATGTACACAGGTATATATGTATGTACAATATATACATACCTTATTATTATATGAATAATCATTTCATTCAATCATTTCATTCATCTCAATTATATTTTTGGTATTTATTACATGAGAGAAATCCTAAAAATATGCACAATACGTGTATGCAAAATATACAAAATAAAAAGCATATTTTTAGTTACTTAATCGTGGCATTAATTTTTGTCCAGGTCCCAGCAGTCTACCTATTTTTTATAGAAATATGCATTTGCATAAAAATCCGCAGTCTCATGATTAATCAACCTGTGTGAACTTCAATGAAATTACGTATAATTGTACTAGCAGGTTATATTGTTTAATAAAGAGGATATCAACTTTCCAAGAATATTATAATTATCAAATGGATGCTATTCTGTCTCATCGTAACGGTACTCTTAAGTAGTTTGTGTAAATACGAAAACTGATCAAATAAATTCTTATAAACTGCACTGTACTCTCCCTGTAATTTCTCCCATTAACATTTCCTTGTAAAGTAGGGAGATGGTAGATTTTGTCAGTGCTCCATTACATTTCAGCCTTAATTCTCACGGTACGCATTCGACTACATACAAAAAGGAAATTCTCTGCGAGAGGAGCACGCAAAGCGTGAGAAGTTCTCTCTTTTTACACCACGCCACCGAGTTTCCACGGTATTAAAAATGGTGAGGCGAGGGTCGCTGAGGATGGGGTCTTCAATTGGCCCTGAAAAATGACTGCCATCGAATAAAATTACAAAGTTAATGGACGCAGTGATCCCTCACTTTTAACCAACTTTCAATAACATCCGCTGTCCAAAAGCTAAAACTCATTTACTGCAATAGTACAAATTTACCGAACATGCAACGGGACGTACAAATTAAAAACATTCTCGTTTTAAGTTGCACTCAATCTGAACGTTTCAGATCGCGGTGTGCCAGAGTAAATTGTTTAATGGATGTTTTCGAGGAGTGACTGTAATGCATACGAACGTGATTGAACGCGAGTTTTAAGTGCAGTAACTAAGAGCCGACGGTAAATACAGGCTTTGAGTCGGCGACGCTCAAGCGAAAGGTAGTATGAAGGAAAAAGCAACACAGACTAGTGGGTGTGAAAGAACGGAAGAAGAAAACTGTTTGCACAAGGCGAGAAAAAGACCTTGGTCGAGGCAGCACTGCAAAGACGCGTCGCACAGTGGGGTATTTGCCCGGAAATGCGGTCAAAAGTCAATTTTAAAGATTGTACATAAATTGTACAACTTTTGTTCCTCGAGTTAGTTGAATATCCGTTGGACAATCTATCAATATTCGTTTTCTCATTCATGTATCCATAAAGCACTGAGATTTGTCGGAAGTTTCAAATTCAGATTACACGCCTTCTTTTCTTAACGAATTAAATAAGTTTTTATTTTATAGGAGTTTTTTTAGCTAAGTGTATGATATACTTTCACGGAAATCATACTTGTTTACTATATTCATTTTTGTAGTTATTAATATTTGTTAACAACTGATTTATTTTGTAAAAAATAATTTTTCATTAAAATTACGTTTACACCAAATTTTCGAGTTTGAGGTCATTTCAAGGTCACAGCATAATACACTGTTGAATTCGTCTCGACGTCAGCAAGAATCCTATGATGTCCAAAACATATGATGCCATTTACAAAAGTCAAAGTCACCTTTGCCTCTATAAGTATATAGGATTTTTTCAGATTTGAGAATATCCGAACATGTAACTCACCAAGTACTGATAAACTATTGTCAAAAACATTCTTTAATTGCACTACCGGAAATGCCTAAAAAATGGTGACAAATCGGGTAGACACTGTATAGCACAAAAGGTAGAAATCTCAAGCTTTAAAATGGTTGCTTTTTCATCAAATTTGGATAAACTTTAGCAAAGTTATAGCAGTTTAAAGATTGAATGTATATTGAAATAGTTATGACCACATTTTCCGGGCACATATCCCACTGTGCATCGTCGCAAATGTTAATATTTATTTATCTATGATTAACCACCATAATTTATCAAATGCAAGCTGTCTGTTCTTAGTATTTAAAATGAGTTGGATCAAACACGGTTGATCAAATGTCAGACGAGATGAGAAACAGATGTGCTGGAAGCATCATGTATATTGTATACACATGATGCAAATGGCACAGCTGGTGCCTCTATGGAATGACAAAGAATCTAAACTAGATCTAACACGATATAGTACTTTCCACGTACAAATAAAATTAATAGAAAATGGATCTGTTCACTGCTTCCATTAAAAATTTCATTAGTTAACCCCTTGCCACATTATTTTATCCACAGATACTATAATTAGAATATTTTTAATTGTACTAATTTTCTAATACATATTATGATAGACATATAAAAAATTATTTCGATCGAAAAGAGACGAATGACATTCATAGTTAATAGTTTATTAGTAGGTTATTAGTAGATTGTGTTTAAAATCTTTATCGCGGGTATGGCTTTTTATTATACGTGGTTAAATTAATTACAAGAGAATTGAATATACTGTTTGTCTCACAAGAGCGTATCGGCGATGTTTCTGTAAATATTTATGTATTTGAAAAGAACTTTACATGGGTCGAATCTATATTTAAAACACTACGTTTTTACTTAATAATGGACTCAATTCCTCCAGCATCGATCATAGCTTGGCAACTTTTCGTTGTGTTTTCTACTAATATTTTTCACACGAAACATGCAGTGACCCCTATATTTTTCGATTGCGGTCAATTAAAATTCTGAATTTTATGAAATTTGAAAATTCAAAAATTTTTATGAAATTTGTATCGTGTATACGTTCTGTATCGTGCAATTTTGGCATACACGCATCTACGATATCTCAAGACATTATTCTGTTACAACATCCATATCCTTCCAATTTTATTAATCCAGTGTCCAAGCGATTGGTATTTCAGATGTACTTTCGATTCATATTACGATTTTCTCTAAATACATTAATTTTTTCATAGTTATCGCCAACACGTTCTTGTGGGACAGACTGTATTTCACAAAATTCTATTAACGATGTAAGAAATTGGTCTAATATTTTAATATTACATTTAACATACTACTGGTGGTTTAAAACGTGAATGTATGTCGAAGTGGTGCGTAAGTAGGGTGATTTTGATAGACGATCTGCATATTCCCGTACAGCGGAGATTGACTAGGTTAGAGAGTGTACCGACTTTAATGAATGGCAAAACGGTGCTGTCAGACCTGCCATTGATTCCCGACTTCCAGACCTAAATGCAGTCAGGTGTATCAAGCGGATCTTACGATCCCACTCGGGATGCGCCAAGCGAAAGTCACAGTGAATCGAGCAAGGACTACCGTATAATTTAATCGATCGTTCGAAAGTCAACATTCCCGTCGGCTTTCAAAGGGTACCTCTCTCTCCTCCTTACCTTGGTTACATGGAAACCTACAACGCCGTGATTATGTTTTTACCTTCGTTTTCGAAGCGTCAATCCGGCGATCAAGATATATCTGAAATCCGTCAAAAGTAGGTGCTCTCGAGTGGTGCATCTCATTACTTTTTACAGTTGACGTCGAACCGGTTTTCAAGCCGGTAGAAATACGTCTTTTGTATTGGCGCATTTCATTAAAACGCATATATTTCATTGGAAACGATTGTTGCATTTTAATTTCAACTTTCTAGCTTTTCCCGCTTCTGTTGTCTACGACGATGGCTATCGAACGAAAGTATGTTTATAAGAAACTAGCGCACAGTTGTCTGTATACTAATAATCCAGCAGTAAGAAAGTCCAAAATCATGACCCATCCAAAATGAATGAATCTTTGTCATATAATGAGCTACTTAATCAAACGTATTGGAATAATATATTTTCTTTTTATCTTCCTACATCTCCCCACCAGTGATGCCAGATCGGTTAAATCGAGGGGAATACAGTTTACCATCTCTCTGATGACCAGAGTACTACAGTAACCCCGCGATCTAAGTCCTTTTTCGGTTCTATGCCGGGACTTAGATCGTAAAGGGACACTATTATTTTGCGACCGCGCCAACCGCACCGAACGTAGAAAAGGACAGCATGTACACACGGACCGCGCGGCCGAAGACGCAACAAAAAATATCGTATCGGTGAGACAACACTAGTGCAATAATAAAACTTCTTAATTTTTTACTTATTTTTAATGAAATTTAACTAATATATTCGTGGCATTTTTCTAATGAAAATGATAACAAATATGATATAATTCCGATGATATTTACTTGTGTAATAAATGTTGAAAGTTTTGGACGTAAAGAAGGACAGCGTGCGGGAATGAAAGAGACGCTAAGAGTCGCGGCCACCGACACGGTTCAAAGGCCCGCGTAATGCCAATAAAAAACTTCCATTGTTCATAAGACAAGTAAATATCATCGGAATTATATCATATTTGATATCATTTTCATTAGAAAAATGCCAGAAATAAGTTGGTGAAAGTCCTATAAAAAATAATGAAAAATAAATAAGTTTTGTAATTGGATTAGTAGTGATTCACACCGATATACCCGACCCAGGATCAAATTACGCGGCATGTTTATACTGTTCGGCGACCGAGGCAGCTCGAGCTTCGTTGCCCCTCCGGGATACCCCGCAGTGGAAGGAGTAGGCGAAGGGACATAGATCGCAATGTTCCGTTGGATGTCTACGGTGTTAGTGGGGGACGTAGGAGTGTGCTCAGGTAGTGGAATGGGATAGTGGAAGGGGAAAAGCAGGAGATGGAGAAACAACCAGAACTGGTTGTTTCTAGCATCACTGCTCCCCACATATTTATTTTCAATCAATCTTTTTCGCGAAGATTATACGCAAATGTGGTGTATGTACTATTTTCTTGACACAGAATTACTGATTTCTGTACGGCCGACGACTTTCTTCCCCGCGAGATTATTGGAGCAGCCTACCGTGGAGCGTCCTACTTTTTCCCGTATCTTACAAAATCCCGAGGGCAAAGATGAATATTTCATTCGAGACCGGTGAAACAGAGATGCAAGCTGTGCTATTTGAGGTAACAAAAAGCTTTCGCGTTCCTCATTCTACGATTCCCACTATTGAGCAATTTTGAATAGAGAGGCAGACCATCACGTTTTAAGACACCTTGCTGATAGCAGACGCGTAGTAATAGAAGTAACAGACAGACTCTCTGTTCCAAGCGTAGGCTTTTCACGGGAATACAACTTCTGCTAAATAGACTGCAGACTTCAATGCAAACCTGCGGTGGCGCCTGCACGGTAAAACAATAGACAAGTTTCTGTTACGCGACAAACTCTCTCTGTATATACAACCCGGAATGCATGTCTGTCAGTACAATGACACAGGGTAGTGTTCAACTCGCAAGCTTTGAAACTCCTGGCAAAATAGAACCCTGCGTGTGTGAACGCGCAATTTTATAAAGTGAAGCCTCCCGTACGACAATGATATTGCCCGTTATTTCCAGTGGATGTGCACAAATTCTTGGAGGACAATCATTTACTTTCGAAAAACGTTTTCCGACGTAAGAGATTCAATATTAGGATGATGCGCATGAAATGTCACATTTCTTCTACTCGTGAATGTTTGTTTCCGTGATTTTATTTTTTTCATTTTTTGTATAACCTCTCAAACCCATGATGGGCACGGTAAGGGCACCTCAAACGCCTGCTTCTCCCGCCAACCTTTCTTTCGTGCGCACTGTTCGCGACGGGCGAAGCACTTCCTTCCTCTATGGTAACGGCGGATACTGGTGGGGGGCAGTGGGCCCTATAGTGGGGACGGTTTTGTCCCAATTGAGAGAAAAACGCCCATCCCTGTCTTACGCAGTTTGATTGCCTACGTCGAGTGTCCCAAAACTGTACTTTTTTTGTTAATAAAGATAGTACGACAAAACCTGTCTCATTTTAAAGCTTGAAGCATTTACTATCACAATCCATTATTCATTTTTGTTAAAGATATTGTGGCGGCTACTTCCTATGCTTGTCAACAGAGGGACATTACGACAACACCCTTCCCGCTAATACCTGAATCTTCCTCTGTTTGTATATATACCGTCCTAAACTGGCCTTACGACATCCCGCGTCTAAGGCACGGGTCCGCTAGATAGCCTTACTGATGAGTCCTCTAGCGGGCCTAGGACGAAACGCTTCCTTCTCCTTTTTCCATTTTTCCATTAATTTCAGCCGCCATAATATCTTTGCATGATGTACAAGGTAGAAAACTAAAGACATGTGGTGTCTTGAAATGCTATATATTGAAACACATTGTAATAAACGTTGAAAATTTGTTTGCGAATAAATCCACCATAGATTTGAAGATTCAAGTCCTATTTTCAACGACTCTCTAAAACTTGATGTACGATTTTTTGTTGGTTGATTTATTGAGCTTTGAATGAAAGTAGTACTTTCAACTTTACAAGATAATATAAGGTACTCCTTGAAAGCTTTATACAATGAAACTTGTTCCTAGATTCTGCTCCTTAATACAGAACTCTGTTTAGTTCGGATAAAAATTTGTCATTTTTAGACTGCGAATCATTATGCAAACTGAAAATTCTCCATTGGGTTATTATAATACAGTTCTAATTAGCTTAATAAAAAGGTCCAATGGAGTAAAAATAATACGATATTTTACGGTCCTCTAATATTTTTACTATTTTGTTTCTTTCCCTCATTTTTTCCATAAATGAAAAAAATTCCGCAGTCCTATTATTTTCAGAAACCTACTTCAAACAAATCGTTTTCTAATTATTTTTGAAAATATTTCTAGAACTGTATACTTTCAAGTGACGATCAAAAATGAATAATAAAATATAAATTAATAATAGAAAAAGAATTCTCAAATATAATACTACTCTTATCATTCCTAGATGCAAACAGCACAGCAAAGGCCGTATCCAGAGTAACAATCGAAGTGCGAATTATCCTAACACAGCCACGATAGCTCCCTCAATGCCATCGCCGTATGAATGACTCGTTCCTAAAAACCGACAATTAACCATGCTTCATACATGCTTGAAACTGCGACCTTGATTCCCGCGATAAATACTTCTCTCGCGGCTGCATTGTTGCGGCAACTCGACGCATAATGAACTGCGTCCTCGAACGCAAGGATTGTCTCGGAACGAAGCCGGTCTGCGCTTGTACGCCGCGATGAATCTTATGAAAATCTGATTAGTGAAAAAGATACGCAACCGGGAAGATGAATCACGAAGAAATTCTGCTACGTCATAGTAAAGCGGTCTCAATGACGGATAGTATAGTTGCACTCGAGTCGATTCGGTGTTCCTTGACCGCTTCGGATCTGGCACGGTGGATGGATACATGGCTCTCTCTATTGTTGCCCAGCTAATTTGTTACGACTCTTCGAGCTTCTTACGCATTAACGAACGTCTCTCAAACCATATGAAACATAACGATAAAGTGTAGTTCTCCGATATCGAATTATTCCAGTTACAAAATTAACTAAAACAGTGAACGTGCTAGAGTTATACGAGACACGATAGTCTGAGACTTCACACCTACGACACTTTCAGTGTCTATGTATTGCTAGTTACATCAGAGCTTGTGCAATATTCACTGTAACGTAACATGAACTTTGAACTTTAAATATAAAATAGTTGCCCGTAAAATGTGCATGTAACTAATAAAAAGCAAATTTATCAGTAATATTAACTTTTTGAAAAACACTCCTGTAATCAAACTGAAAATGTCGTAGATCATACTTACACTGTATCGTGTAAATATTATCGCATAATTTATTAAACATTAACTTAAATAATAGGATTGTATAAAAGGTGATATTGACTTATGAATCGGAGTCAATCTAAAGTTTTTCTTTATCTCAATAAAAACAAAATAAAAGGTAATATTACAATCCAATATTCTATTTTATTTTTAATAAATCATTCAAATCAGCAGCGTCAGTAGAGTACCAAAACACGAGTAATAACACTGAAAAGAATATTTATAGTGATGTCTGCATAATTCACTCAAATATTCACTCAAATAATCGGATTGTACTAAATATGTACAAAGAGATGTATGAAGGAATTATGTATAAAAGTTTTCGTAAGAGATTAAAAATGGCGACGTCAAATGTATTTACATTATAAGCTGAAAGTACTTATTGAGACTACTTCGTCAGACGGCGTCAAATGTGTATCATAACCTTAAAGTACTTATTGAGACTAAATACTTCTAAGAAGTTTGTCAAAGCAGATCCTGTAACCGTTATCGATTAGATCAGCGATGAATCTAATTCAGCTAATTAGGGAGCTGCCAGATTGACAAGGGACACGAGACAAGATCGATAAAGATCTGCGGGTTAATTAAGTGCCGATCCATGATTTCCAAACGAAATGACCTATAAACTGTGCAATACGAAAACACGTACGCGTCGCATTCAGAGCAAAATGTAGGATGGCACGATCGGCTTTCTAAATTTGTATCAAACAGCGTCACTTTCACCGCGTGATCGATAAATCGCGCGATGCAACCCATTGGTACCCATGGGAGAAAACATAGCATGATCGACGGTATTTTTTATTTTGTTTGCATCAACAATCGGCCTCTAACGATAAGTTGTCCGCTCGGATCGATAAGCACTAGAATTGGCCAACAGGGATCTCCGTTGATCTATAACAACCGGCAAACCGTTCACGATTATCGCTATTACCGAGTTCTATATAAAGTTGGTAGTGAAGATCTGTTTTGGTATCGAGTCGTTTCGTAACGGTTCGTGAATAGGACAGATATAAATGTTGTGTAACTCGGTTTTGAGGAATGCGTGGAATAATGCCGCTAGCATTTTGAATAATAATAATAATCAAGAAAATAAAAAAAGGTTTTATTTCCAAGTTACTGCGAACCTGTCCCTCGTAAACCTACATCATTTCATTCAAGATTGCTCCACGATATAATTTCTTTATGCAACCCAACGGTTTCACGATTTCGATCACGATCATTCGGCCCATTATAAAGCGCGTAAAATAAAAAAAAATCAACGTCTGGACATTAAAAGAAAAAAAGCTCTGTATACAGGGTGTCTCACATAAATGGGAACACCTAAATATCTGTCGTATTTACAGTGCTATCAGAAAACTTCAGAGGACAAAGTGACACTATTGCAGGGGGCAAATATAATGGTAAAGAAAAAATTTTTTTATGTCGTGTTTTTTACTGAAATTTCAAGGTCGCCGATGTTTTTTTTAAATGGAATAGTATTTTTTTAACGATAGCATGATAGACAATAAAAAACTGAATTTAGTGGATACCACCTGTTTGACCTTGAAATGACCTTGAGTAAGAATAATCATGTTGGAGCGGATAAAACGTGGAAGTTTAAAACTTACGTGTTTCAGCAAGGATTACGCGTTGTTTACGGCGGGTTGACCTTTACATATCGTAATAAATGTTCGAAATGTTGACCATCCTCATTTATGCAATATTGCAATCTTGCATTAAATGATCTGTAGGCATTGTCGATTTCCTGAGACGTAATTGAAGCACATGCTGCAGTAATTGTTACGATTTTTAGTACTTACACTGCCGGTATTTTTAAATTGTTTTACCACAACGGAAAATGCGTGTAACGAAGGACAAATACGATTCACAAATTTTTCACGATAAAAATGTACTGCATGCCTAAAAGATTGGTGGCTTTCGGCATAAGTAAAACCATATCGATTCGTTCCTGTACAATATAACGCATTGTTATCACTTTCACGTTTCGAATTCAAATAATGCAGAAGGAACAACGTACTTATTCTAACCGATCAACCTTCTGTTAACGATCTCAATGATACATACTCTAACAAAAACATACGTTGTTTACTATGAAAATATTTCAAACACTTATTGTGGTTTGTAAAGGTCAACCCGACGTAAACAACGCGTAATCTTTGCTGAAACACGTAAATTTTAAACTTCCACATTTTATCCGCTCCATGATTATTCGTGCTCAAGGTCATTTCAAGGTCAAAAAGGTGGTATCCACTAAATTCAGTTTTTTATTGTCTATCATGCTATCGTAAAAAAAATATACTGTTCCATTTAAAAAGAAACATCGGTGACCTTGAAATTTCATTAAAAAACACGACATAAAAATTTTTTTTCTTTGACATTATATTTGCCTCCTGCAATAGCATCACTTTGTCCTCTGATGTTTTCTGATAGGACTGTAAATACGACAGATATTTAGGTGTTCCCATTTATGTGGGACACCCTGTATGCTTCTTCGCCAATTTCGGTGAGAAACAAGTGAAAAATGTCACTGCGGATAAACGTACTTTCGTTCAACCATTAAATGACTTACAGCCGTGAGGGGCACGGCAGGGGCCCCTCAAACGCCTGCTTCTCCCACCAACCTCTCTTTCATGCGCGAGGCCTGCGCACTGTTCGCGACGGGCGAAGCACTTCCTTCCTCTCTATGGTAACTGAAGATGCTGGTGGACAACAGTGGGCGCTATGGTGGGGACGGTTTTGTCTCAATTGAGACTAAAATGCCCATCCCTGACTTACAGTCTGTTCCACAAGAACGTGTTGGCGATATCTCTGCCAAAATTAATGCATTTGAAAAGAATGTGATATGAATCGAAAATACATTTCAAATACCAATACGCTCTGGCATTGGATTAATAAAACCTGAAACAATTGGATGTTCTAAAAAGAAATAATGGCTTGAATCCTCGGAACCGCGTATGCTTAAATTGCATGACAGAGAATGTTTCATTTGTGATTGACTGACTACCCCGGTCACTAGATACAAATTCCAAAAACATATTTGGTCTATTGTGAAGTAGAAAGATACAGAAAAATGTATGTTAAAATTCAGAATTTGAATTGACCCTATTCGAAAAATATAGAGGTCGCTACTCGTTTCGTGCGAAAAAAATATTAGAAAGCACTCTGAAACATTATCAAACTATGATCGATAACACAGCAAATTATTAAGTAAAAGCGTATTTTTGTTATAAGTGTAGATTCGAAGCGTATAAAGTATTTTACAAATATAAATATTTACAGAAATATCGCCGACACGCTCCTGCGAGACAGACTGTATGTATCACTTAAGGAATTCCTTTGTTAACAAATTTTGTGGCCAACAAAAAAGTGACGCAGTATTTTTGCGGCGAATCGAATTTAACACGTTTTCTACTCGCTTTTCGTTTGACATTTAGTCAAATGCTCTTGAAAAATGAACTGTGAAAGCGTTTGTAGAAAAGAACATATGTATGTTCATAAGTATCCAGCTGTGTTTATCACGGAGAATCACGTCCCTTTTAATAACGATATTCATTCGTGCGTGACACAATGAGTAAACGTTCTGTAATGCGCTGTAGACGTTATACGACTCGACGTAACATTAAAAAATATATTTACAATTCGTGATAAAATTCGCAGACCATTCATGCAGAGGGAAGAAAGAACAAAAAAGAAGAAAGAATGATTTGGAGTGGAGGAAAAGTAAAATGTCGAGCTGCAAAACCAGGCTTGCTAAAGGTATTTTACACAGAAAGAAAAAAGGTAGAGTGTTTACTATTGTTAGCTTTCTATCTCATTTGCTGGCGTCATTTGTTCTAACACTATTCATTGGAGTACCTATTAATAGGCAGCAAATTGTATGCATTCCTGACAAAAATGAGTAGATGTTATTTGAAACAGTAAAAACATTAGAAGAACTTAAAACAGTGGTTGCAAGGAAAAACGCCGCATGTCATAATTTCGAAAAAATTTGATTTTATGCATTAATTGAGCTTTATAGTATAGGATTTACGTATTTACCAGACAAAAAGTCATGAAAACAAATTCGAAAGGCTTAAAAAATAATGCAATTTAACCGATGCCCATTGGCAAAGTGAACAAAACTTTAAATGGCAATATCTCGAAAGTGAAAGTATGTGACATGCGGCGTTCTTTCTGAAAACCACAGAAAATTACTGTTATATTAGTTTTCAAAGAAAATAAATTTCTATTTCACTTTAGTTTGGTGTAAATCAAGTAGAAAATGTTTATTTTGCATAAAGATCCGCCGTCTACTTATTAATGTAAAAATTGGACTTGAAATGGAATTGGAGACAACACTCGTTTCAGTGTAGACAGACCTAAGCAGGACCACAGGGTGAACCAAAAAATGGACCCCATAAGGCACTACACTAAACCTCCGAAAAACGTGGTCTAAAAATTCCCTCTATCAGAGAAGCTCTAAATCTCGAATTCTTTTTTATTGGCCCGCTTAAAAGGCCCCGGCTGAAGAAGGTAAGGATGTTTATCTTTCCACGGTTGCGCCCATATCCCATATCTATTATATAATGAAACCACATTATCCCCTCCCGAGGGGCACTTAAATGGCCAGGGCTCATCTACTCCAACCACCTCAAACATCGTGGAACCACTCGAGAGGCTGGCTGCCAGGCAGAAACCCAAACAGACACAATTAATGACGTAGCTCCGGAATCCAGGGAATAATCTCCGAGTACTTAACGCCGTCGAACAAAGAACGAACTCTCCGGGGTCGCGCAAAGCATAGCCTCCCGGTGCTCCAGAGAGTCCTGTGTCGCGAAGAATCCTGTTTTCCATCCATTCTCGATTCACCCTAATGCTCTCTCTCCAGGACGGAGGTGCACGTTTCAGGTTTATCGAGAGTTCCCTCGGACGTTGTAACGGCACTCGAGAGACGACGTCGAGCTCGTGCGCGTCTCTCTCTCTCGCTCTCATCTCTTCTTCCCGGTAAGGCTCATCGCCACGCTCGACGTACGCGAGACCTACACGCATGCACGCACGCATCCACGCACATGCGTTCTGCCCCAGCTCCCATGCAACGCGCAACCATGGCTCCTTCACCTACACGCTCGTAAACGCGCCACGCCGCGCCGGCGACCGGTTTATACCGGGCACCAAACAAACACGCGTCGCCGAATGACAACGGTACACCGATCTGCATTCTGTTTCGGAAATCACCCGCGTTTTCAATCTAACCCTTGCCCTTTCGCCCTTCTCCCCACTTGCCACTACAAAAAATCGACCTTTTAAGCGGGGGCTTCTCGTGTAACGGCAATGAAAACAAGTAATTTTTAAAAATGTTTTTGGAGATGTAAACAGATTGTCTTGTAGTACAAATGTTGCTTTTTTAGTTCAATTCTTCTTATTATTTATTGTATGATAAGCATGATTCTCGAAACAATGTTTTTTAAACTAGCGTGCACGATAACTAAAAGACTAGTGAAGTAAACAACTTCGGACGAAGCTCATTCATTTCTTTAAGTATTTCTTTGGGGATTGGACCTAAAGTTTATATTGAATCTTTTATTTATAATATATTTTTTAATAATATAAATTTAACTAATCGGCCGAAAAAAGTAAACTTTTCTTGCGTTTTCTAGAACCTCTTCAACTTTTCATATTTTTCTTTTAAAATAAGTTCAATCCCAGCATAAATTATCCAATATTAAAGTCTTCACTTTTTGTGGCTTGATCACTGTCACGTACGCTACGTTGCACTCCAAACATGCTCACACTGTCGAAGCTGTTACGAAGTATTGTATATTGTACTATAAGTAATATGTAGAATTGAATTAAAAAATCTTTAAATCTTCAATCTGTTGACATTTTTCAATATTTATTTCAATACTTCATATTATTCAAAACAAATATTGTAGTTAAGGTTTTGATTAAATAAATTTTCGAGTGTGGCGATACCTGTTTAATTTTTTAACAATTGAGAATGTCTTTCGTTCATAATTTCAAATAATTAGTAATGTTGAAAAATCAAGTTATAATCATAATTTCTAATTTGTAGGATCACTATTAGTGAACCTTTAGGAGCAAGTCGGGCGTTTCTGAAATATGTTACCAGGAAGATCAGTAATATTTCATAATGTAGATTAAAATCTTGACGAGTAATTTTGATTAGGGAACTCCAAGTTCGAACGTCACGAAAGTAATTAATCGATAAGCACGTATCGCCTATCATGCATATCAATTCTTCGCATTGCTGCGCGTACTGCTGACGGCTGATTATAAGTTTCTCCTGAAACACCTATCAACTGGGATTCTCCTTACGCGTTGGTATGTAAAACACAATATAAATCGATATAAGCAAAGTTATTAATTAGAATAAATATAAAACCCTTGACGTTGTATGAGCGATTACACATTCCGTATTACGCTACAAAAATATCTAAAAACTTCAAAAATTATTTTGTTTCTTTTGCCATTCAATTTATTAATATACTATTTTAATATTTCTTAGCTGCCATTCTTCTGAACCGTTATATAGAAAGACGTAATACCAACTACAAAAAATGTATAATTTATAGCGATATTAAACGGTAGATCTATTAAAAAAGTATTAACCATTTTCCCGCAAGTCGTGAAACTAAAGAAACGTTCCGTCAAATTAAACGTTAATGGTAGTCAACGCTCCTTCGAAAACCACAATCTGTTGCAAAACTGTCGCTGGATCTTACAGAACTATTAAAACATGGCAGCGCTCCTTTTTGTATTTCTCGCTTACAGAATACCGCAGCCCAGTTATTGCATTTAGTAATTGTTACTTTATGCTCCTTGTCGTACTTAAATAAAATACTTGATTTAATTAATACCATTTAACCACCATTCTACAATTTAACACTAAATTACAGACTACTTGTATTCAAATATTAATTTATAAATATTTAAATAAAACTCCATTCACTATTCTTCCATTCGTAATAGTCTCTATTGTCTTATCTAATTTAGATGAACAAAAACTGAAATTGGTAGCAGCTTCGGTGATATCTCGCGCGTTTTGTTTGCGGATTAGTCAGAGGGTGACTACGTGGAGTGTCCTACGAAACATCTTGTGAATCATTCGCGGAAAGTTTCTTCTCGGTTACTGATTTTAGGCCGGGTACAATACAAGCAAGCAAGCAAGTTTTGTCACCAGTTTCGGCAGCACTCAGATTAGCACTAAAAGCAGCGGATAGTGAAAATGGATTGCTGTTCCTTATAGTGGTCGAATGAATAAATCAAACAATGTCCACAATATGTTCTCAGTCAATTTTCAAAATTTCCAATTTAAAACTAAACCTACCGAACATTGACAAATATGCTCTATAAAGATAAAAAAATTGAATTTATTTAGATTTTGTGCAATTTTTATAATAATACATGATTGAATAAAAATTTATTCTTTTCCCATGGGAAGATCTTTAAAATTACAATAATTATTAAATAATATATATAACACCGGTCAATTTGACTGGTGTTGCTTTAGTGTTTATATACGGTGGCTCACAAAACTATTCGCTCGCCCTTTAAATCAGAATAACTTTCTTAAAATTTGACCAAACCACTTGACTTTTTTTGAGCAATTAGAAGTATTAATTTAGTAAATCACGTGCAAAGAAGATTTGGGAAAAATTGCGATTAGTAGGAATTACATGAAGAGGTAAAAATGGCACTTTTTAAAACTTCTTTATTTTAGCCCATAATGAAAATTTAAAATATGCCTTTCGTAGATCTATGTTAGTTGTACATATGCTGAAAATTTCATCGAAATCGGTTGACGCAGAAAAAAAACCACGCTCAGCGAAAGATGTAAGAAACTATGGATTTTAAGCAGAAACTGACCAAAAGTCGTGAAAAACTGCGATTATCACCACTTTCAACCGCTTGTAGCTCATATGTTCGTTTACTGATGTCGATGAAATTTTCAGCATATGTGTAAATAACATAGATCTGCAAAACGCATATTTGGAATTTTCATTACGGGCTGAAATAATAAAGTTTTAAAAAGTGCCATTTTAATTTTTTCATGTAATTCCTACTAATTGCAATTTCATCAAAATCTTTTTTGCACGTGATTTACTAAATCAATGTTTCTAATTGCTCAAAAAAGTCAAGTGGTTTGGTCAAATTTTAAGAAAGTTATTTTGATTTAAAGGGCGAGCGAATACTTTTGTGAGCCACTGTAGGTCATTTTGGTATGGTAGTCTAATATTAACACGTTGAATGCCGAATAACAATTTACAGCAAATCTAAAAAAAAATCAAAGTAATTTAATTAATAAAATCAAAACTGACAAAATAAAATTTGGCATAGTGATTATTTCTTCAACACTTCGGCATTCTTCAATTCTAATAAAATTCGATTCTTTCCAATATATTACAGTAAAAATGAATTTTTAAGTTTAGTCGAAAAATAGAATCAGTGTTAATAGAGAAAATGCAAATAATTTCGTGTGTATTTACCATTTCGATTTGAATTTTCTGGCACTGTATTATTTCCTGGTAGCCGTACAGCCGACACAACACACAAAAATATGTCTTTGTGAACCATACTGTTGAAGCGAGCAACAAAATCCGCTTGTCTGCACCCGAATCTGATTAGACGTTCATTTCTCGCGCCGGGCATTCACACTTGCACGAAAATTTAAATACTGTTTACCATGTGACACTTGCCACCAACAAGTGGCTACGTGACACTCAGCCAAACAAGCCAGTGTTGTCTACACGCCAGGCAAAACGAAGTTAATTGCCAAGATGGCATTGAACCCCACTTTGAAAATATACCACGAAATATGGATACTACTAATCGAAGCATCTTAATAAAATAACCGCTTCATACTCAGCTGCAAAAATTATTAGGTTGTCCGGAAAATAATTTCGTTTTTTCAAGGGAAAATGAAAGACAAGGTGTCACTATTTAAAATAACTTTTATCCCGTGATGTAGTAACTTATGCCCTATGATCCTTTACCATATTTCTGGCAACTTGGAGATTCCATGCTCGTAGAATTCCTGTTTTTTATTAGTAAAAAATCTAGTTATATAAATTTTAACGCTTTCATTTATAATGAAATTAACACCGCTTAAAGAGTGCTTCAGAGAACGAAATAAATGGTAATTCGATGGTATATCTTTTCCGTAAACACAACTTTTTCCTCGCTTGCACTGCATTTTTACCCTCGCAGTAATAAAAAAAAGTTAAATGTGACGGAAATGCTCACTTTGATTTTCCTCATTTGATGCGTTGAAACGTGATAAAACACTATAAGGCACGAAATGATGTCTAAAAGTTAGTTTGTCAAGATATACAACGATTTTGCGAGTAGAATACGGTTAATTAATAACAAATGAAAGCAATGCCATCTGTACACGAAGAAAGAAATTAGTTTTCGAAGTACTCAACAGATAAAATCAACGCAATTTATTTAATAAAACCGAGACAGATTACAAGACCAAGATCTCAATTCTCTTACATTTCGCTCGATTTATCAACGCAAAAATTAGGTTTGCATTGTAATTCTACGGAACACGGCATTCGTCGTGTTAAATGGTAACAGAATTTATACACAAAATTATAAACAATAAGCATCCTATGGTTTATACAATCAAAAAATATTTATGAAATTTATTTACTCGTTATATGGTACACAACGTTTTACTGGATTATAAACTGGTGATTTAAACGAAATCACGCAAAACAAAGGAAAAATAGGAAATTAATACTCCATTTAACCTCTTGCACTATAATTTATTTCACGGTTACAGTGATTAGAACTTGATTGTCGTCCATCATTTCTTAGAACAAAAAAAAAATCTAAATTTATTATATGCTTGTATATTCCCCTATGGCTATATATCGACAGCTACAAAATAAAATTCTATTTCGCTCCAAAGGAAATTAGTAATTTACATGTTTAGTAGATGTTGTTCGAAATTCTTATTACGAGTCTGACTCGTCATTACAGTGCAAGGGGTTAAATATACAGGCGATATGTAGAGATGAGAGTACGTAGAGAGGTGTAAAAATAATTATGGAAAATTATGTTCATGAAAAATTTTCGTTTTTATCTAGAATTCCAGAAGAATTAATGAATCGCCAAGTATTAACCAGTTTTACGACAAATTCTTTTCATTAATTTGGATTTTGCATGACGTTAAATCTAAACGGGAGAACATTGGTTGCTTGCTACCATGTGAAATATCTCCACTACATACGAAATATTATAATTGTTTTCTACAATAATGATATTACGTAATTATCTTGTTAAAAAGGATTAGTGCGGAACGAAGGTCATGCACTTTTTAACCCTTTGCACTCGAGTGATGACTCTGAGGCACCAGTTAAAGTTGCCATACCATTATACAAAACAGTTTTTATATTATTAAATTCGTTTGTATTCTATAAATTGCTGAGTGTTGCATGAGAAAACAGATTCAGTTTCATGTGCACGACATAAAAAAGATTATATTAATGAAAATGTTCTAGGTTGAAAGAAATGTCTTGACTTTGGAATTAAAATTACTTCGAGTGCAAAGGGTTAATGGAATGCTGTGACTTATTTGTCTGTGGATGACAATCACTTTAAAGGCGAAAATAAAGGTTTACAGTAAGAAGTGCACTAACGTCACTAATGGTTGCACAAATATGATGCCAAATAAGTTTTATCTTAAAGAGTTGAAAATTAAATAGAAAATTGCATATAAAATTCTGTTTAACCATCTTTGACGTCCATCCTCTATTCATTGTCATAGGTCGGTGAATTTATCTTGAAAACGGCTATAATGCACAAGCAAATATAGTACCTCGTTCTAAGGATTAAAATTTATGCGATTCTTCTAGGAAACTATAAAATTTTACGTACAGCGGAAATATTTCATATGTTTAAATTAAGTGCAGTGTCTCATACATTTAAATGTCTCAAATAATCTTTCTAAATCCAAATTAGAAAGCCGTTGATACGAATGAGGAAGCTAAATACGTTCTCAGATATTCAATTTCTATTTTGTAACTCAACGGTACTGTCTCACGATCCGCGAGATTTCCAAATGGTCAATATTTCAAGAAAATAGATCGCCCGCAGCAGCTTTTAACATTTTGGATCTTCCACTTCTTCATTTACAACCTAGATTATTAAGTAACCCCGGATACAGTTTACAAGTACGTGTCTCTCAAACTAATTTATGTTTGTGTCGCGAATATTATTTTCAGCTTTCTAGCCTGCGTCCCCGATTCCTTCCGTTGACTCCACGGTAGCGCCAACGAATTCGCATATGCGCGACTATCGATCGAATAGCTGAAAGCGAGCATCGATGCGAGATCACACTAGACCAGACACTATACTCGAAATAACGAAGCAGCCGTCGATTTATTACAAAAGCAACACACCGTTCGCGCAAGATATAAAGTGTCATAGCAAATGGGAGCCAACGGCCGCTAATAGACTGCCACTCCTACGCTTCCAAACTCCATTCGACTTTCTTTCTCGAAATATCAAAGCGGGTTTTGACCGACTCCGCCTAGCAAAACAAAGTGCACGTCTGTCCGTATAAATAACGGGATGGATACTGTAGCAAAATATAAACAATACTCGGTTGAAAAGTGTCCAAGAGAGCCTGAGGATTTGGCCGCGGTCAGCAATATAACGTTTCGCGTAATTTCGGGGGCTGAAGGAACTCATCGTTTAACTGTCAACACCTAGTTTAACAGAAAATTTCGAGTCGTTTCGTCGGAGTCTCACAAAGGGCGGCCCCGTCTTAGGCAAGCTGACTATTTACGCGGCGGGACGCAGAGATACGTCCGTCATTACGATTTAAACGACCATTTATTACAGATCACAGACCGTAATTGCCAGTCAGTGTGTGCACACTTCGTCCGTATATCCCTGGACATGGCCGATCGATAAATATACCAACTATTTCCGGCATCCTTTAACCGCGTTAATCTACTCCGTGTGTCCATAAGTCGCTATTATCCTATTTTCTTCGATCAATCTGCACCGGAGAGCATCTCGGTGCATACTCATTCGCCTCGGGCACTTTTCTAATGACTCCGTTATTAACCATCCCTAACTCGGCTAGACGTACTTGTCACCTATCCGGATACTTTCTTCTTTTTCTGCGAGTTTCCCTTTGAATCTGCCTCCATTTTGTATAATGTATTTTTCGCTGGCTCTAGACAGCCGCATGCACAGATCGATTGCGTGCTGCAGCTAGTCTAGAGAAGGAGTCTACCAGCCGAAATAAGAGAGACATTTAATGGCGATACACTGTCGAAGTATTCAAACAATTCAAAATTTCCCATTTGCGAATAGCTGCACGCGTTCGGTCGGAAAGACAATGACATATCATGCGAGGGACAGAGACAGAGACATAATTCGCGCCCCTCTGTTTCACGACTTCTTAACACTTCATCTAACGAAAGTATATTAATACGATTTTTGATATTTGTGTTGTACCAAAAGGTATCTTAAAAATCTATTACATAATAATACCAAATGAAATCATTAAATTACTGGGGGGGGGGGGGGGTGACTTGCTGGTTCATGATTGAAGATGCTGGATCTATTAAAAAATCCTGAACCATGAACTTTCAAAAATTATGAAATAATCACTTATTGTATATAGAATAGAAATGCTTTATTTTCAGCCTTCAGGCCATAAAAAGGAACTCGGTTTACAATTATACCTATTCACTCATCCTTCCACACATCCCTGGACCCACTCATACACTTTGCTTTGCGCTATCTTTCTCCTATCTTTCTCTCTACTCTTTTTCTTCCTTTTTTTCCCCTAGCTTCCTCAGCCATCCTACCGCTTCCTCTGACCCCCTCTCACTCACTAGATCTTCTATGCACAAACCCCTTTCAAGTTCCCTACATTCCCTTACCATATGCTCAAAGTTTCCAAAGCTATCTCCACATAGGTCACATTTCCGGTTTTCCTTTTTCTATCAATATCAATTCCACCTTTCCAGTGACTCCCCTCTTGCCTGTGTTATTAATCGTTGGCTCCCATCCTTCCCCACTTATTGTATATAATTAACGATATTAATTTATCTAGAAGGGCTTGAAACGAATACAAATAAGTTTCTTAATTGTATTACGGTAGAAATTGAATTTTGGAGTCATTCGCGTTCTTTATTTTCAAGATTGTCATCTCCATTTTTTAGTTGCTTTTACTATCAATGAATAGTACGTCGATTAGTCACCACATTTTGACCAAAATTCACGTAATACTATCTTCAGAATGCATGACAATCGCATTGATCGACGTTGAAATAAAATTCATTACGAGAAAAATTAGAGATCAAAATCAAAATTGAAGATAGATCTTAAGGATCAGCTTTATAGCTCAAAATTGTCTACAATAACTCGGTAAACTCTGTAAAAATGTCACAGAAGAGAAAAGAAAATTAATATTTTTGTTACGGCTACATTTACGTCAGTGCTTAACACGTTGATCACCCACTTGACAATCACAAAAATTACACAAAATCGAAGCAATTTATCTAACAAAACAAAAACTGAGAAGTTTTGTCGTATCAATTACTGTTTTAAACCTCTTTTTTTTCCTCAGATCGTGAGCAAATTTTGTACACTCAGTTTATCAACGTAAAAATTAATGGTAATTATATAGAAAAGGTCTGCGTACTCCGATTTTGATGCAGTTTTAATATATTATAAATTTCGACATCTTGAACAACTTTTTCCTTTTCCAATATAGGGGGGTCACTTTTAGTTTTCGATATATTTGCAAAAAACTATCGCTAATACTGTACTGAATTTTACACTGGGTGCGTGTGAAATACTGGGTGGGTGTGTGTGGTATTGTCGCTTCTCATCTCCACAACGTGTTTAAAAACAAAAAATAAACAGATGCGGCCCGACAATCCAGGAAATGTCTTTGAAAATTGAAAGCTCAGCCTATCTATGTATGATCCGAGTTATCGACAGGAGTTAATTCTGCTTGTTTCTTCCTGGATTTTCGGGCCGCATCTGTTTATTTTTTGTTTGTAAACACGTTGTGGAGATGAGAAGCGACAATACCGCACACACCCACCCAGTGTTTCACACGCACCCAGTGTTTCTAAAAAGAAGGTTTCCGTTATGAAATTAACATTACCGATAGCTTTTTACAAATATCTCGAAAACTTAAAGCGACCCCCCTATATTAGAAAAGGAAAAAGTTGTTCAAAATGTCGAAATCTATAATATATTAAAATTTCATCAAAATCGGAGTACGCGGACCTTTTCTATATAAATACCAAATTAATTTTCAATTTTGTATAAATAATTCCGTCACCCAGATATGGATGACATGGCGACCAGAGTGTTAAATGTTGATTCGAAAAGAATAAAATTTTGTTTCGTCTACAAAGGAAGGTGTAACATTCATATTTATTAGACTTTGTTTAAAATCTTCATCACGAGTCTGACTCGTTTAAATACGGCAAGGGGTTAATAATAGACCCTGTTCCAAAGCGTTCCCCTATTTTCGGAGGACTCAACATGTCATCGAGCGGCAAGGATGATTCAAACGCCATGTGCAGGTTTGGATCGAAAACATCAACGGTCGAGGGAGACGGGTTGAATTACCTGCGCACAGGTCAGAAACTGGCACGCAATTTCAGCTCGATTTGCAGTCAATTAAACGGTCGCAGAATCTCCGGTTTTAACTAATCCATATGAGGATACTATTAATCATTCAAGTTGTAATTACACAAAGTTCTTTTAAAAACGAACGTAGCCTCGATCGAGCGTGTACGTTTCGTTCGGAGCGCGTTTAGCCCTCTGACAACGGACCGTTCACACAACTATAATATAATTAATGACGTTTTGTTCACTGCTTTATTTATAAATTTTTGGAACTTATTTTTGGAGATATTTCTTGTACATAAATTAGTCTTTCTAATTTTTTTTCTAATATAACAGCTGTCCATTTCGTTTAATCGCCAGAAAATGAGTAATTAAATGTCGATTTTAATATTCTGGTCAAATAGACCCAGGTTCCGCTGTCGAAGGGTTAACTGAATGCCCGGAGTCTGTTTCATCGACCGGCTCTTTAATCTCGTTATGACAACTCGAGACGTTCGAGGAGGAAACGATCGTTTAAATCGGCGGAACGGTGGGAAATGGAACGAATCGATTTGACGATTCGAGAGATCGAAAGTGGTCCTACCTTTGAGAAAAATTCCCCTCGCGGGACGTCGAGTAATCCACTGGGAGGCAGGGGGTAGAAATCCACAAACAGAACAGCCCCGTTTCTCGAAAACGCTCGTGTCCACCAACAAATATCGTTACGCACTGATCGTTCGTCGGTGCGCGGTTTTAAACGAGGGACGAGAAACACTATTGGAGATTTTGTTCGAAACACGAGAAAGAGAGAAAAAGAAGGAAAAGGAGAGAGAGAGATAGAGAGAGAGAGAAAGAGAAAGAGAAGTGTTTACGCAGTTTTACGCAGCCACCTATTAAACGGAGCAGATCGCCGCAAACAACGCAACGAGTTGTCGGAGACGAACGTAGGAAACCAACTGAACCGGCTCACCGTGAGGGACTGACGATGCCGTTCGATTGCCGTGCGCTCGTTCCACAGACTCTCGGGCTCGGCTCTCGACGCGACCGCTCGACGCCGCTCGACTACCTCCGGCAAGCTTCGACCTTTCTCGAGTCCTGCCTTCGAGTTCGAGAGAGAACATAGACCGGCCTCAGGCTTGGCAACCTCGACGAACTTTTGCTCGGGTCGAGGCCGTACGAGCGTTCCTGTTTTCGCCCTTCGGGATCAGACCCGATGATAACGCACAATGCACCCTGACTCCACTGTTACGCAAGCGATCGGCCTCATTCCTTCAAACCTCAGCTAATCAGATGTACGAAACATGGAACACTAATCGTTGTTTTTATACATCTACAGTGAACGACGAAAGTGTTCGAACGGTTTCAAATGAAATGTTTAAGGCTTAAAAAAATATACTTACATAATGCTTTTATTCCAGTAATAACTTGTAAGCGTCGTGATTATACATGTACGCTTTGAAGACGATACGATTTATATATTTTCTTTTTAAATTGAATTATTTAGGTCGCATGCTCCTTCTCACGTTATTAGTGACCGCTGTGTATTTGTTTTAATTTACATGACAAATTCCAATATCCTTCAGGAATTTTTTTCGGTAATTATATAGAAAAGGTCTGCGTACTCTGATTTTGATGAAATTTTAATATATTATAGATTTCGACATTTTGAACAACTTTGTCCTTTTCCAATATAGGGGGGTCGCTTTTAGTTTTCGAGATATTTTCAAAAAACTATCGGTAATCTTAATTTCATAACAGAAACCTTCGTGAAACACTGGGTGGGTGTGTTGTCGCTTCTCATCTCCACAACGTGTTTACAAACAAAAAAAAACAGATGCGGCTCGAAAATCCAGGAAATGTCTTTGAAAATTGAAAGCTCAGCCTATCTAGAATTAACTCCTGTAGATAACTCTGATCATACATAGATAGACTGAGCTTTCAATTTTCAAAGACATTTCCTGGATTTTCGGTCCGCATCTGTTTATTTTTTGTTTGTGAACACGTTGTGGAGATGAGAAGCGACAATACCACACACACCCACCCAGTGTTTCACACGCACCCAGTGTTTCTAATAAGAAGGTTTCCGTTATGAAATTAACATTACCGATAGTTTTTTTCAAATATCTCGAAAACTAAAAGCGACCCCCCTATATTAGAAAAGGAAAGAGTTGTTCAAAATGTCGAAATCTATAATATATTAAAATTTCATCAACATCGGAGTACGCAGACCTTTTCTATATAAGTACCGAAAATAACTTTTTATGTTATTTGTAAAATACAAATAATAGTGTTTAGAACAATTCATTATTTCAATTTTATTATTATCTTATTTCAAGGTAAAATGTGCCCCGTCCTGAGGCACCTTCCCCGCTTAGGTTCTTCCCCCACTCTTAGACTTCATCGTTATAACGTATAGTAGTTCGAAGCTCCCACCACAAGAGCCGCGCGGCGCGCGCAACACTTACGAACTCTACGGCTGTACGTAGTAGTGGGAAGAGATTCGATGGTGGGGACCTTGCAGTTCTCGGAGGGGAATAATGCATAAGGGAAGCTGCATAACTTCATGTATCAGCACGTTTTTCTTCTCCTGTGCAACTTTTCTTCATAAACCCTCCACGCTTTACTCATCGACAATTTTTTAATAGTCTTTTTAACCCTGAAGTGTTATACTGTCTCCTCGGACTAAGATTACAAGACCTAAATGTTCAGAAGAAGCTAAACAAATTTCATATTGACAATTATCTTGCAATGCAGAAATTTCATATTTACAATTATCTTGCAATGCAGATACATAAATCAGTGTACAGTAAATTCTGCTGATATTATGAGAGACCCAACATTGTTCAAAATGTGTTGCTCCATAACATATTAAAATTTCATCAAAATCGGAGTACGCAGACCTTTTCTATATAATTACCTTTTTTTCTTGTAGCATATTTTTTAGGTTAGCCATTCCATAGTGACCTTTATATATAGTCGATGTTTCCAAGAAATATTTGATAAATATTGCTGACATTAGTGTATCGTCTTCAAAGTTTATATGTATAATTACGACACTTACAAGATACTACGGGAATAAAGCATTATGCAATTCGTAATGTTAGTACATTTTTTAAAGCTTCAAACATTTCATTTGAAACCGTTCGAAAACTTTCGTGATTCATTGTAGAATGACCTCAGGTTTGGCAAGCTCGGCGAACTTTTGTTCGTGTCGAGGCCGTACGAGCGTTTCTGTTTTCGTGCTGGAATTGAAGAGCCCCTTCGGGATCGGACCCGATGATAACGCACAATGCAACCTAACTCCACTGTTACGCAAGCCATCGGCCCCATTCCTTCAAACCACAGGTAATCAGATGTTGGTCCAAACATCGGGCACTAATCGTTGTTTCTATACATTTAGGGTGATCATTATTTTTCGACTTTTGATTTCTTCTGCTAACACATCTCTAAATTGTGGAACTTGGTGAAAGAAATGATGTGTGCAAAATTTGGGAATGATCGGACAAGGAGAGTTCCTGTCCCATTTGCATTAAGGTTTACACATTTTTAATGATTCCATGTCATTTTCAAACATAACTGAATTTCGTTATTTTGGATATATTGTTAAACGTTTTTGAGTAAAAGTCAATGCCATAGATACATATGTAATGATGCGTAGACTACGGATTTTATGAATTTATGGCAAAATCGAATTGATATCATTTGAAACAGCAGAATGATTTAAAAAATCTTTGTTAAGATTATTATACAAACAAAGAAGCTGTTAAATGACTACTGTCTCGTGCAATTAATGCAGACAATTTTTAATGTGCATAAAGATCCGCAGTTTAATGATGAGATTTATGTGTTACTTTCAAAAAACATACAACATTCGATTTGATTTACTATTAAATTCATTGTATGATGCAGAATCTGGCGAAGGATATATAAAATATGGACACTCCGATTTTTATGAAAATTTAGTAAGAAGCAGTTTCCGAAAAAATATTTGACAACTATTTTATTCGGTAATCATCCGTGTTGAAAGAGTAAAAACAGTCCATAACAGTTGTTGATTTTCATTGATTTTGCCCAACTTTATGGCTGTTTTCACCCTTTCAACATGAACGATGGCCGAAGAAAATATGACTCAAATATTATTCCGAAAACTACCTCTCACTAATATTTCACCAAAATCAGTGAATCAAAATTTGATATATTCCACTTTATCAGATTCTGCATCATACACTGAATTTAATGGTAAATCAAATTTAAAGACTTTGTATGTCTTTTAAAAGTTAATCTCATCATTATTCATTTATTGCATTTACTCAAGAATGTTTAATGATATTTCGAAAGCAAGAAAATACAGTTATATTTGAAACTGAGATGGAATCATTCAACTTTGAAAACTTTAACGCAAATGCGGGGTTCCCGTTGTACGATTACTTCCTGCAGAACATCATTTCCTCACAAAGTCTCACAATTTAGGGTGGGTGAGTACCAAAAAATTGTTGATCGTTATTAGTAAAGACCACGTTACTATTCATGTGTTATTTGATATTTGTTCATTTTCAAACCGGCTGTTTGTATAGTAAAGCAATTTTATTGAAATAGTGCATAGTTTTGATAACAAACATGCGACCTCGAGGACAATCTCTGACTAAATATTTGTCACTTCAGATGGAGTTTAATCTTTGATACTGCCAATAATGATAAGTTTCTTAAGCAGCTATGTTTGCTGTAGCAAATAGATAGTAAGGCCATCGGCCTAGAACTTTGCCCTTTGATTATGTTCAAACGTAATTCGAGCATATTTGTTTACTTCCGAAGAATCGAAATTTTTTTCTAATTAATTCCTTGGACAGCAGAAGTTACGTCAAGATCATTATACCCAGCATGATTCATTTGTGTGTTTTGCATGCATGAAACATGTTCGAGAAATGTCGTTAGAAGATACAAACTATTCCATTTTGGCAATTTTTAATCCATAATTTAGACAACAGTTCTCTTTCTTTTGTCATTTAGTATAAGAAAATATTTTAAGATAAATATAAATATAATATACACAGTTTAAGCTGAATAAATCTTAATCATAAAACGTGTTAGATACGGTCCCTTCGCTTACGTAGAATTTTTTAATACTTATGATTATTTAGCCATGGTTGTTTATGGATTAATGGAACATACATGAGTGTTCAGAGTATAATAATATATGTGCTGCAATAATAGCAATTTTTATATTACATTGAGTACAAGACCATATACTATAATACAACGACAATTTTTGTATCATCTTGAATACGCTGCCCTTTAATATAGAAAGCAGTCATTCATTTAATATTTATCTTCAGAAATTCGTGTCTAGGAACTAGAAATTATAAGGCATTCACTACCTAATAATAATAACACCTTGTATGTTAAAATTCATTAGAATCTTAATAATTACATTCATTACGATCTTCCAAGAGGTTTTATACAAATAATTCGATTACCCTTTTCTCGTCTGCATGTAGTAATCTCAAATTATGATTGCTCCCATTACTCACAATCTTTCCTTATAAGTGAATTATCAATGAAATTACTGAAAGGTGCATGATCTAACGGATTAAGGTCCAGATAGTGTAGAGTTTGCCAATATACGGCATGAATCTATAAGAGACGGCTAGTTTGCATTCAATATGTGGAACACGTGTTGTGTCGGTGGCTGCGAAATTGCGTCGGATGAAACCGGTAGCAAACTAAAGCGATACCTCTCCCGTTCCCCTTATAATAGAGTAGACCGGCATTGCGTTGCTTCCAGATTAAATGCTGTCTAGCATCTGAAAAGAGCCAAGGTCAAGATATTGCTGAGATTGAACGGCTAAGGCGGGATTTAGTATTTATACGTATATGTTATGTATAATTTTGAAGCACTGATATAGGGCGTTCCGTGTACAGGAAAAGGAAATGAGGAAGAAGCAAGAAGCACTCTAACTACAAGAACATCCTGACTCGTCCGTCATTCGATAGCACTGCCAGATTGCTCGTACACATTGCTCGAACACATTGCTCGTAGAATATCGATGGTTGTCTGGTAGGGTGTAATACCATTTGTGTTCTACAGATTCTGCACTGATAACGCAATCAGCATATCGTGATTAAAACAAGGATCGAAAGACTTCTGAAACTCTTCGATAGGTTCTATTAAAGACATGAGCCGTGGGACATTTGTAAAAAATGTTTTTGTATCATAAGTTCCAAAGAGAACATGTCAAAAATATTCTTAGTTTGAATAGAACTTGATATTTTTATATTTTATAAGTTCTATTAAAACTAATTGTATGACTATTTCTTACCTGTTCTCCTTGAAACTTATGATATGAAAATATCTTTTAGAAATTTTCTACGATCCATGTTTTTAATAGATAAATGGAAGAAGTTTTTTATAACAAGAACACATATTTTGTTCATCAATCTTAAAAAAGATCTCAACTACCATAAGAAACATTGAAACATTTGTAATATCTACATAGATAATGCAAAGTTCTAAGCTTGTTTGTTTTCCTCTCTCATGGGACATTTTTTAAATGCTTTAGGTAACTTTCTCGTGCTCCTTCAGAATATTATAATGTAAAATGTAATATAAAAGTAACAAAAATTCCACAGGTATGTATATTTTCCTAAATGAAGCATATAAGTTCCAACAGAACTTCTTAGAAAATGAAATGAAATTTATTACGATCCTCGAACAAACATATTAAATTGTGAGTCATATCATCGTCTTAGGATTTATTCAAATGTTAACCTTACAAGTTGAGAACGATAGTGATTAAATTTATGTTAAAATTAATTAGATTACAGTGTCACATATTACCAATAGGCAGTGGATTTTATGCATTTATGACAAAAATAAGTAGGTAAAATATTATAAATACAGTATACAAATTATGAGTTTAAGAATATCGTTGTGTCCGCATTAAATTATTAAAATCATTAAAGGTAGTGCCTAAAGATCCTAAAGAGCCTAAAAATTAATTCCATTAAGAATATACGCGAAGTCTATTGACAAAAGGATCGCTTTATGCACGACAATAAAGGTAGAAAGTTACAAAACAGTCACACATTTACAACATGTGGTTAAGTCAACCAAGCCCAGGGTCGAAGGCGAAATAAAACCTAAATATTTTTACAACGTTGGAGCTCGAGCTGTCTTGTATCATCGTTGTCTTTAATGTCTACGTTTGTCTGGCGCCGCATTTCGAAAAGAAAGCGCACGGCAAACCATGCGAGTTAATAATACCTTTTTATGAAGTCACATGGCGGACAGTCATCTCATCATCCTCTCTGTTACATCTTCGGCCTTAATTATGGAAAATGAAAGTTAAAAGAAGACAAAAATTTCACTCTCATTCCTTTTGTGTCATCCGTGAACAATTATATGCGATTATTAAATGGCCAAACAGCATTCATCATGGTAATATCTTCGTTCGAGTAAAGTTTAAAATCTTTTCAATATACTCGATCCGGGTAATGTTTTCTTTCACGTTTCGTTTCGTGCTTAAGCTAAAAGGCTGCAATAAGCGTAACTTTTTAGTGTGCGCTCAACCGTATTCTACGAATGTCCGGAGTTAATTAACTATCGTGTACACCGCGTCCACATCCGCGTATAAAACAGTCTTGTTAAAATTGGATTCCGATTAACGCGAGTTCGGATTCGCCATGAAATCCGGGGGGCCACAGCGTTCTTGGGGCTCCAGTCGTTTGCGCGATTCTATACGCGGCTACTGCAAAATTTATTGCAATACCAAAGGGCACGTGGAGTATGCAAACGAAATGGCCGATGAACACGGTGCACCGCCGTATAATTAGCCGGTATCTTTTACAGCGTGTTACACGCGAGAGCCTGTAACAAATGCTTCAAAGACATTTTATGCCGACCAGGTAATCTCTTTGACGTTCTATTAGCCCGTTGCGATGATCGCGGCGATTAAGCAGCTTCTCAAAAAACTTATTGCAATGTATCGTATTCTATGCGGCGTCGTCCATATGTCTTTGCCAACTCTCATTATAACCCTATTAAGAATGGCAACGCCTTTCATTTATTGTCGAACGGAAACGCGGTTAGTTTATGACGAGCCTGTAAAAACGATGTCCTATGACCAGGCGATGTAAATCTTCTGATTTTAATAGGTGTTTATCAAACACTATAATCTTAATAACAGAAGCACATCTGTTCACATCATACATCAATATCGTCATCTGAAACATTATAATTTTGCAGCTATTACTGGTTTTCCAATAGATTACCATTTATTGACCTACTATTTTGACGTTAGATCATTCAATCTAAGTTTCTCCTTCCATTTATCAGAGATATTGTGTCGATTCAGTTTTTCGTTAAAGTACTTTTTAATGTTATTTTCTATAATTACGTTTTCATGTCTTATGACTATTAAGAAAAGTTATGTGGGATCAGGATCCCCCAGACCAAGGATCCCACAGTTGTAATGCACGAAACAACTGATGATCTCATGGGAGAAGGTCTGCAGAATATTACCCAATCGAATTCAATTTTTTAGCGGTTATTTTCTGTAATAGTATTCTAGAAAATTCTCTCATTTTCTGTTTCTCTGCAGTGAATAATATTTTATTCACGTCACTTTATGTTGTAAGATGCATTTCTTTAACTTAATTGTCGAGGTTCTATTGTTGCAAATCCATTACGATGGGTTACGAACGAATAAAATTTTATTTCCACCTAACAGAATGAAATAACTTTCATATTTATTAGATTTCGTTTGATATCTTCATCAAGAGTCTGTTTCGTTATTATACGACAAGGGGTTGATTTACTCAATTTTTGCGAGTCGTTACGCGCATATCATTAGCGACACCATAAAAACGTGAGGTTTCAACAGAAGTTACGAACAGAGATTTTAATGCGTCTCCGGTGTTCTCGGTATCGCGGTATCGGCACGAATCTACGCGCCAGAGTAAACCAGACAAGAAGTATGCGCGTGGAACGCACGAAAGCGGATTATCTTGTGGTTTGTCGATATTCTGTACGACGGTAAACACACGAATCGATAAAGGTGGCCCTACTCTATGCGTTGTTGGTATTCTAGATAACAGTTGAAAGGGGGTTGTTGCACCCGTCGCATCGCGTCGCGTCGGCTCACCGTCTGTAATTTCTCTCGCCACAAAGCAATTAAAAATTTTTTCCGTGGCTATTGCCGAGGCCGGCGTGCAACGTTTAGGCCGAGAGAGCTCCCCGTCTTCCGACGAATGCAACTTTTGTTTTTCCCTCTCGCCCTTTTTCCCCTCCCCACTTTCTGCCGTTTCTCTCACCCTTCTCGCCAGACCCCGGCGAAGCCCACCATTATCTACACGAGCGAAAAAAGGACGAGCATTAATATATATTCAGGAGATCCCACAACACCGCTACAGATCATTATCCTCGGGAGAGGAGGATGGATAATCCACCTTCGCGCGCCGCTCTTCCGAGAGCCTTTGTTGGTCGTGATCATTCAACGTTACTCTTGATTTCTTCACCTAGCGGACCAGCCGAAGCGTCATCGAACACCCATCATCGAATCGCGACAGATCTTTCGCAGTAGGGTAATCCTTATTTTTCGACTTCCGATTTTTTCTGTTCTCACCCCCCTAAATTTTGGGACTTGGTGAAGAAATGATGTGCGCAAAACTTGGAAGCAATCGGGCAACTGAAACCCACGCCGCATTTGCGTTACTTTGACAACTAAAAAATAATTATGTATGACAGAATCGTCTAATTTCGTTGCTCGGAACTTAATGGGTGAAATTAATTAACAAAATCATTACATATGTTTTATACAATATATTGTAAATACCAATATAATGTAAATACATACGTGCCATATTTTTCGAATCAATCCACACGTTATTATAGAAAGCTGGACAGATACTTTCAGAAAAAAGCGGCAGATTACAGCCGAAACTTACAAACATGCTGTCCGTAATCAGCTCAAACAAATAAATAGATTTCAACGATAAATCATTAAGCCTCGCACTTTATTTCTACGGTTCCTGCCTCTATTCGCCTTAACGATATCTTTACAATATTATCGATATATCAAAGTATTGGTAACATATCGATATTTATCGATAACGGTATCAATCAGTGTCGCCATAAACACCCAAAACTGCGTAGATTTTTCTCTCCTCCTTTTCCCCTTCCACTATACCATTCCACTACCACGAGCACACTCCAACGTCCCCTACTAACACCGTAGACTGGTCACGTGACGTGCTGCGCAACGTATCACATACTACTCTGGTCATCAGAGAGGTGGTAAACTGTATTCCCCTCGACTTAACCGATCTGGTGACACTGGTATCAATGCTCACACCTCTACGCTGTACACAGTTTGCTTTATACTAAATTATTATGATCAAGATTCTGTATGCAATATACATTGCATACAAACATCGCTGCTAAATGCTGTTCGGATATGGGAGAGCACAGAGCGATGCAGTACCGTTTTTCGTATAAATGTACATAAGTATAAGACAGTAGAATTCTGCTAGTTGCAACTTCGTCTATTGCACGGAGTCTTCGTTCGCTGTATACCAGCGACTCTCACCACGAGGTGTTCAAGGTTCTGGAACTCGTAGTGGGGATTGTGGTCTAGGTAGAGACAAAAAATGATCGACACTACGAATCACTGAGATTGGTTACCCTTTTCGTTGTACAATCTCGATTTTTGCACACATTTTCGGTCCCGCTTCGTGTAACGACTGAGGTTCTATTGTTACTACAATCCTGGATCAAATGATAGCCCATGTGTGCCGTTTTGAATTTTTCGGAAGCTACATAAAATTTCTGAATGAAACACACAGTATCATAATTGTTATGATGCAAAAAGAGAGGAAACCTGTTTGTAAATAAATTTCATCTCGCTAGCTTTCTGAGCAAGCAGATGAAAAACAGAAATCTTCAATAAATCAGCCACTGATTAAGTTAGCCCACAATATACGTGACGCATTTTATTTCGTGCATGATTTCGTCTAGAATTTATGAAGTTTTACTACAAGAACAATTGTGTTTCCCCCATTAATTTGGATAGCAGCTATTCTATATCGCTGTATTCTTAATATACAGCCAATAAAAAGGAACGCTATGCATCTGTAGAAACCATAATCTCGTTGTGCTGTGCAAAGGAGCTCGAACAAGTTTCTCTCGAATCGCTCGGATACATCGGATTCGATGGAAAGTTTTATTATAATAATTCACAATGCTTTCGTTGCGAGAATTTATTGCGGCTTTAGCATGCTCACGATCAGACCAACTCAAAGAAAGTCGACAACCAAGATCCTAAAAAACGAGAGAAGCAGGCGAAGTAGAGCGGACGGTGGCGTAGGGTGAACTGACCCGAAAAGTTAGAAGAAGCAGAAACGACATCAAAGAGTTTTCCCGGCTCTATTTCCCCGAGCTTTGCGAGAATACAAGCATCCCGTTTCTCGGAATATCCGTTAAAGGAGAAATGCTCGTAACTTCTTTCGTGCGTTGGATGCAAATGAAAATATACTGGGTGGAACCAGCGTTCGGATCCCCCTTACGTCTGCGAACAGTCAGTCCGTCGAAAATATCGAAACACGAGCACGGTGGTGTACAAAACAGAGGCACGTTTCGAGAAAGAAGGAACGAGGGTGAAAGCCGAGCCAAATGTATACGTATACGTACACGTGCATAGTCAAGGAGGGTCGAAATCATCCCGGAGAAGACTGCGTCACGCGCGCGCGTTGCTGCCTGTGGGCTCTCGCTTTAAATTACAACCAGGAAGATGCTGGGTCCCCAGCCATCTGGACCCCTTTGTTTCACCCCCTGGCTCGTCCTTCCCCAAGGCACACAATACAAGCGCCTCAGAATCTCCTGCCCGAGAACTGAAAATAAAGGACACCCACGTGTTCCTCTCTTTGCTTTGGCTCCGCTAAGCCATCGCGAGGGAGAAGCTTCTCGGAGCATGGTGCGCCGAAGCTACGGAACGGCTGAAAGAAACGGGAATGTTGAGCGTCGTGTACCTACTAGGATTTTTCAACCCTTTCTTGCGTTCGAGCACACTAATTGCTTTAATTGCAAGGGGAATATAACCACGCCACGTAGAAGGGTCCGTAACGTTCTGACCTGGCAAAAAGATCCTGGTCATCTCGCTCGTTCGGAGTCGTCGTCGAGGTACTTATGGACGAAGTATTAAAAATCGTGATTAACACGTTATGTCCCGAATATCCATCTTGGAAATTTACGCAAAATCAGAATACAGTTGAACCTCGATAACTCGGACACTTCTACAGTGCTGCAAATATTTTTATAAATTCGAGCATATTTTATAAATTATATTTTCAATACGTTTAAGAAAACATTGATCATGTCTGCATACATGTATTTTTTCTTTATTAAAGTAATTTTAATCCCCGTCGAGATTTTGTTGCGATACATTACATGCAATTACAAGAAAAACAAAAATTCAGCGTATCTGTCATGTATCGGAATGAATTACAACTTTACAGGAACATTTCAATATGTGGTGTCACAAATCGCTATTATGGAGTTGAATAGTATTAGGTTGTTGCATATGAAATCTCCGATTTTTTAGTGCAAATGTTATAAAGCGTTATAAAAGTATATTATATGTCACTTTGATCTATAAAGCTGATCCTTAAGATCCTATCTTCAATTTTAGTATATGTATATTAATTAATTGTAGATGTGTAATTTTAATATTAAATATAAATATGTAATTTGACTTGTAAATGAATTTTATTTCAATGTTAATCTATGCGATTGTCGTGTATCCTTTTTATATGTATGCATGAAAATTAAAATATTGACGATAGCTTTATGTGAATTTTGGTAAAAATGTGGTCACTAACCCCTTGGATAATTTCCTAGAAGAAGAAAATATATATCTATCGTTCGTGTATGTATTCTCCAATGACTGCATATCAACAATAACGAAATAGAATTTTATTTCGATTCAATATAAATGAAATTAGTTGCTCGAAATCTTCATCACGACTTGATATTCTAGTGCAAGGGTTTAATCAACGTATTATTCGTTGATGGTAAGAAAAACTACAAACTAGAGACACCAATTATGAAAATGAAGAACGTGAGTGGCCAAAAAATTCAATTTCTACCGTAGTACAATCAAGAACGTTGATATTCATTGATAAAATACGTTGATTACAATGGTACTCACTTGTACCAATAAATCGATTTCGATAAAAGCGACGTTTGTTTAACGTTACTGTTCAAAATCGGACATTTCATATACAACAACCTAATAATTGTAGCTCCGAGAAAATGGCTAAAAATTGGATCAAAGTTAGATCAGATGAAATTAAATACCCCGCGTGATTATCCACCCACGTCGCCAGCAACCGGATACAATATTCTTCGTCATAACATTTTCAACGCTCAGCTGATAACTGTCAGTCGAACAAGAAACCGCGAATATGCAAATTTCGTGCCACTTAACGAGATGCAAGCGTGTGTTGACACGATCGCTTTCGTCGGTAGTGTGACGAGAATGAAGAACAAGCGAGTCCCGCCGTTATGAGATCACTTTCGTTGACTTTCTTCACGGTTGAGACAATTTTTTGCGAGCCAATGTGCAGACGGCAATTCTAAGATTCCCACTAGAAAGTTACAAATCGAATATTCGAATTGACAAATTGTAATGCGGTCTGCGTAAGGCCCGTCACCAAGGTGGCTCGAGGGACGATTACCATTTATCGAGCCGCCGCGCCGCGCCGCAGCCGTTCGTTAGTCCTTTTTCCGAGATCAGAATGCACAAGGCAAGACACACCGACGGTTTAGAATGTCAAATAAATTCGGTGTCTGTCCATGTGCAAATGCGCAGCACGCCTCGCGCCGAGGAACGTGATTTTAAAAGCGGCACCGTTCTCCCGCTTCCTTTAATCACAGCCAAATTGGGAAACGGGAAATTAAATCGCGTCTTCGGGAATTATAAAACCGATCGTTACTGTCCGCAACTATCATGCCGTGGTTTTATACAACATTTGCGGAATTGCATCTGTCTTTAGGAGTAACGGTTGCAGTGCGCTGCTTTCATTACCACTGAGTGTCTAGTCGTAAAGCGACTGAACGTGATAATGTTTACGACTCTCGAGAATCGTGTGCGCTAATTACTGGAATATATACATACTTTTATGTTCAGAATTAGAAAATAGATTGCTGTTCTTTTATTACAGATTTTCTTACCTAATCTTCATCTGTTCTCTGTGCTAATTTGACTCATTTTTCACAGAATCTGAACAAATAGCATGATCTTCGTTTTATCATTTGTGGACGTCACAAATAATCTTATTTTGCATATCTCAGCATACTGGGGACTTCGGCAGTGCCGGATTATCAAATATGTCGGATTATTGGACTATATCTATAATGAAGTTAAAATGTGGAATATACTATATATCTGATTACAGCTATATGTATATGAAATTTATTGAGAAAAGTAATTCATGTATTGAATATACAATATAATTGATGTACTTTCAAACAGTGTTCGCATATCTGTTTTCTTTTTTTAATTCAGAAAATCTCATAAGAGATTTATTACAACATTAGGTACAAACAAAACCAAAGTGTACAGAGAAAGTAACCTCTACAAACTAAAAGCTAGGGCACATAAGTATTGTTTTTCCTTAAACACGAAGGTTACAGCTTTTTAGGAACGAAAGTATATACAGGCAGGCTTTAACATTGGGCCCAGTCAGAAACATAGAAACGTCCAAAGGCAGTTGAATTCTTAACTTATAGAGATTATTCAACAATAGTGATCTTTGCATATCGTATAAATTACACTGCCAAAGGACGTGATTGAGAGTTTCACACTCGCTGTTACATCTACACATAGGGTTGTCAATGAATCCAATACGAGAAAGAGAGCCAGCAAGGTGATAATGATCAACTCTGCTTCGTACAGTTCGATTTTTTAGCTAAGAAATCATTTCGTGGTACACGAAAGTTTTTTCTTTTTCTTTTTCTTTTCTTATTTTACGTCGCTTTCAACTCTTTGCTAAGGTTATTTCGCGACGGGACCTACAGTTTATTAAAGTGGGTTCCGAACCACCTTTGGGCACCACAGTATTTGATAGCACATGGAATATTTCCAGACGTGCCGCAAGTTCATAATTTCTGTAAAGCAAATAAAAAATAAAGTATATTTTATTTGCACTCAACAAATTTTATGAATCTATTCAATACATTAACAACTTCACGCCAAGAAATATTATTCAAGCTGTCATCATCTTCTTGCTTCATACTTGTAGTCAAAATAAGCGACTGAACATGAGGCTACGCGTGCCTAATTATATCGGGCATACTGAATTATTGGTCGGCGGATTGTCGGAATTCTACTGTACTACATACAATTTTATGCATTTATGATAAAAGTAAGTGGGCGCAATATCAAATAGTTGTAAAGATTAAAAGAATTTAAGGATATTGATACATTACTTCTGATTCGTATAAATGATTGGCAAAGTAAAGACATTATAAGAACTAATGTACAAAGTCAATTATTTCTTTTCTTATCACAATAATTTTCTATCAATTTGACATCAGAGAACAAATTGAGTTGAGAAAATGAGGTACGGATGTGGGTTAATAGCAACTTCTTGATAGTTAATTACTCCTTCATAAACGTTTTAATAGCGACAGCAGTTTCATCTATATGTGAGATAATATATGGTAAAGAAAATGTTGAACTTGTTTTACGTAGTGTCATTAAGACGCCTACGATAATTATAGTGTTAAAGACGTAGTACGCAACTAATGCCGAATCAGGTTGTAGTAAGGATCGTAGAACAATTATGGGACACGACTAAGGATTAGGAAGAAAGTAAACAAATTTATTTGAACGACGATGACCTTCTAAAATTTCTCCGCTTGGAATCCAACGGGGAAAGTATAAAATATAGGTACAACTATGTATAATGACTCACGCGTTGAAAAAGAGAGGACAGGAAGGATCTGCCGTGTGTGTCAGTGACTTCTATTTTTTAAAACCCAAAGAACTAGCACGGGTCACGTAGATCCGTGTAGAGTCTGCTCGTTATAAAAAGAAATAAAACGTTTCGAGTGCGAATGCGTTTAAAGTCGCGAAAGTAATGTCAGAACATTCCTTTCTCATTACCACTATAATCCTACGAGGCTAATATTTTTATAGCTGTAATTGGCTCGTACTTTTATAGGAGAAACTGACTCATATTTTATAGGAATGTTATGACACGATACTATACACGATTAACGTAGCAAATTTTGATTAGGTCTTTGATTATACGTGTAATGTGTAGGATTTGTTTCAAAGGATAATTGGATACAAAAAAATTATAAAATAATTTTAAGTAAACTGTATTGATTCGTTCTCAATGTTCTAATATGTTTTGTAGATACAGTACTGTATTTGACAGATGGATACACTAGATTACTACTGCTGTTTAAAAATCATGTTCAATATCATGTATATGATCATTATAATATTCAAACTTTGAAATTATAAGTAGACTGCGAACTTGTGTGCAAAATGAAAACGGTCTGCATTAATTTCAAGTTAGAAGAATTACATAGATCAGCGATCGGCAACGAGGTGACACGATAAAGGTTTATTGATGGCACGCCAAGAAAGCGATGATTAACCCCACCCTACGATTTGTTTTACGGTTGCAGTGATTAGAAGTTCTTTATAGTTCATAATTTCACGGAAGAAGAGGAAAATTGATATCTGTTGTATGTCTATATGTTCACCAATGGCTGTACATTAACAACAACAAAATAAAATACATAAAGTCTGCAGACCTGTGGGATGAAATCTAACCAACGAAGCATACAGTCGTCGTTAATGACTAAGATGTCGACGCAACGTTAAAGAAGGAAAGAAGAAGAAGAAGAAGAAAATAGAATTTTATTTCGGATTGGAGGAAGTTAATAACTCTTATTTATTAGTTTATTCGGAAACTTCACCACGAGTCTGACTCGATGTTATAGCACAAGGGTTTATGCAGGGATTCGACTTAGTATCGTAGGTTAATCGGGTTAGCAGAAACATCTATAACCCGAACAAACCGGTGAACCCGGTTATGCTTGGGTTCCTGTCAAGGACGGACTGGCCAATTTTCATTATATTGTATCATCATATTACATTATCCTTACTACATTCTTCATAAGTAAATTTAATGTAAAATATGTCACGCGTCCACATATCGGTTGCAGGCTCCTGACATAGACATTTGTTTCTTTCCTCAATAATTTCTTCCATAATGTTTTAAGTTTTTAAAATATATTTACTGTTTCGCATTTTATCTACTCATTTTTGTTATAACTATTGTTATAACTATTATAATATCCTGGACAGATAACACAAAAATAGAAAATAATTTTAACTTATACTGTTGCCTGTTCACTTTGCAATCTACACAACAGAGTACAGAAAATAATTTTAATGTAAGCCGGTTGTCCGTTCACATTTTAATCGGCATAACAGTGTCGATAATATATTTTTGTTAATTGACACTCCAGCGAGAATTCTCTCCATGCAAACTGTTCTTGCACTCTACGTTGAGGAATTCCAGCAGAAAGCAAGGAAAAAGTTACACGAGTGACGGCTTGACCGTTCCGCCTACCGTTTTAATCGAGCCGGTGCTTTTTGCGGCTTTTCGAAGTAATGTGATTCGAAAAAGTAAGTGCATAACATAACCCGTTCGTTCATTAACGATCACACCTATTTTACGAAATCAATGAGGAATTTCAAAACACCGCAGAGTGGGCCGTTTCTATGAAATAGGCGTAATTAATTCAAAAATTGTCATGTCATGCGATATGTTGAAACCAGAGCTGCGGTAGACAAAATTCTCCGACTCCGACTCCGACTCCGACTCCGACTCCGACTCCGACTCCGACTCCGACTCCGACTCCGACTCCGACTCCGACTCCGACTCCGACTCCGACTCCGACTCCGACTCCGACTCCGACTCCGACTCCGACTCCGACTCCGACTCCGACTCCGACTCCGACTCCGACTCCGACTCCGACTCCGACTCCGACTCCGACTCCGACTCCGACTCCGACTCCGACTCCGACTCCGACTCCGACTCCGACTCCGACTCCGACTCCGACTCCGACTCCGACTCCGACTCCGACTCCGACTCCGACTCCGACTCCGACTCCGACTCCGACTCCGACTCCGACTCCGACTCCGACTCCGACTCCGACTCCGACTCCGACTCCGACTCCGACTCCTCCGACTCCAAAGCCCTGTTTAAAACTAAGTCATTTCACAAGCTAATATTTGATTAAGATAGACTGAAAAGGACACAGACTTACATGTGATCTTATTTGTTAAATAAATAGCTAAGTTCAAGTCTCTTGAAACAATCTGTCACAGGTTCATTGCCGTCTCGATTGTTAATGCTACGCTATATTTCTAAGCAAATATTTTCATACCAAATAATATTATGGAGTTTTATAGTCAGGCATTTATCTGTTTCTACTAAAAAAGGAGGATGGTAGGAAATGGACAAAATATTATTAGAGTGCCCTTCTGTAGGTCCTAAGGAATTGTAAAAACATAATTTTTTAGGGTGCATATGATGGGAACGTTATGAAAAATCAAAACAAAATGGTGCGTTCGCTGGGCAAAGTAGCGCGATTCGCTGACTTTAAATGATCAAAGCTTTTTGTAAAAGCAATTTTGTAACTAAAAGTCGATATTTATATCGTACATAACAAAAATTCTCCAAAATTTTAATTAACAAATGCAATATACAATAATTTGAGAAAACTGATTAGTACGTATTTAAGGTGGTTCGCTGAAAAGTAGGCTGAAATGGACTGAAAAATTAGGCGATAGTGGAGAGTGGACAAAGTGAAAGAAGGGGGAGAGTGGATGATGGGGGAGGTTGGAAAAATGGATTTGAAACCCTGAGGGAACCAAATATCAGTATCTATCCTATTAGTATGTATTTATTCGAAGAATTATGTTTCTAATTACACTGTCCAACACCAAATTTGTTCCACAATAAATGATGGGTGATTCTTATAGAGTTTTCTGCGCTGATTCCGAATCTGTCCTTAGTTTTTCTCCTACACGCACAGTTTTTGAGGCTTTTTAAAAAAAATGTATTTTTCAACTTTAAACAAATATTGTAATGTTATTATAAAAAATATTGAATTGTTCTTTGCAGCATAAGATTCTGTAGACTTTCCCGAATACAGGGATATTCAATATTAATACATTATGATTGTTTAAACATGTTTAAACGATCATTAAAGACGGAGAGACACCAATTTTGCACAAATTTTTGAGGATATTTTTCAATTTATCTCAAAAAATAAGGGTCCAGCGGAAAATCGAACTATACCACGCGATAGAGCAGACTTTTATCTTGAGAAACTCCCCTTTGAAGTTTGCAACATCGACGTTTTTACCGAACCAGAAAGCAAAATATCTTCGCCCGACATGCGTCGACGCCAGTGGTGCTCTTCCACTAGCGCGGTCGTTCGTTGGGATACGGAGCCGCGCGGCGCGCTACGGTGTAACGGCGCGTGGCTATAAGCGCGCAATTGTGTCAGCTTACTTAAATGTTATATTTTATTAAATTTTGTACTATTGTTATTTATTATTTATTAGTATATTTATTCTGTATAAATTATTTTATGTATTTTTTAATGTTAGTCTCTTGTTTATAGTATATTTCATACAAAAAAGACCTCTTGTAACAAAAACATAATTTATTACAAAAAGCGGTAGCTCCAATTTCATAAATTGTTTTTTTTTTGGGTAACGATCATATTACACAGAATTATAAAATACAATATATATTCACATTTTATTGTAGAAACGCTTAATAAAGATAACTACATACGAAAGAAAAACTTATCTATTTTTTTTTGTGAACTTTAAAAATGGTTCCGCCTTGCTTGCCGCTTATACGTGGTATGGTGATTTTCACTGATAAGTGTCCAACAATAGTCTGCAAGCATCGCACATAAGTTTTTTCCTTGATAACGTTTTTCAATTACTGAAATATCTTGATGAAAGCGTTCTCCATGTTCATCACCCATGTCACCAAGATTCGCTGGAAAAAAGTCTAAATGCGAATGCAAGAAATGTATCTTCAGTGACATATGGATAATGTATAATTAATAGAAATATGAATTTTGTCCAGTTCTCTGCGATTCACATCCACTGTGCAACGCATAAATTGTTCCATCAGGTGTCGCTAAATTACACTATAACATGTATCTCGCAGATCAATTAAAATATGATAAATAAATCCAGGTAAAAATTGCGATAGTGCGCGGATAAAACATTTCCTACGAACCAGAGTAAAATTGATTTAATCCTTTTGCGAGTAAATGCATACGCGTAACACCGTAGCCTACCGACTATCATCGTCATACGTTATGTAAGTATGTCCATTACAATGCCATGATTTAATTCACCTACGATTATCGCAAATTGCACACGTGCGAAGTTGGTCGATCCAACCAACAACGATTAGTAAGTGCTTGACTAGTAATGGTATTATGATTATATCCCTGAGAGTTTCCTGGACCATTAACTCCACTTGCACCCAAAGTGCACACAAATAACGCGAAACGGTAACCGAACAAAAATGTTATTTGATTAAATTTGTGCGTGTCAAATATCATAGTGATGCTACCAAATTGAATTGATCGATAACGATACATTCAAAGATTGGGATATGGAGTTAGAGTGACCTGTTCAGCGAATGAACATAATTCGTATTAAACGAAAATATAACATTTATGACCCTCTGAAAGGTGTGATCGTCTTATTTATACTTTAGTTCGTGCCTCCAAACTTCCACAACAAAACAATAACATGTGTTCAGTATCAGCATTGCGTAGGACAACGTCAAAGTCATTATCAATTAAATGGAAACAAACGTATTTATGTATTACTGTGCTCTTCCGCAAGATAGTCAGTTTACGTTCATTACTAGTAATCATTTTGAACACATACTAAACTGAAGTACAAATAAAACGATCACATCTTTTCTGCATTTCCCTGCAAGTTTGACCTTGAATGACTTTGAGTCATAGGTAATTGATCTCATCTTAAAACGCACTATTTGATGGTGGATAAAAAAACGCCTTTCCATTTAAAAAAAGAAAGTTGACCTTCGCCTCACCTTGGAGTGTCCACCGGGAAAAATAAAAGTCCCACCACATGATGTCGCCCTCGGTACTGAACAACTTTCATGTGAAACATTTTTGCGAATAATCAATATACTTGGAGATATTCGTCTGTAACGCTTTACAATTTCCTCCCTGTATATATACAGGATGTTATATATGTTATATATGTATATGTATATATAAACATATATATACAGCCCTTGCTGCGTACGGCCAGCATTTTGAGCAACTAATAAAATAAGGTGATATTACCCTTTCCGTTTTATTACTTTCGTAAAAAAATTACTTTTCTAAAAATATGCACAATATGCAAAAGATATGCTCAATGTGAAAAAGATGCATTATGCAAAGCATATGCTGTATGCAAAATAAAAAGTGTTATATGTTTATTTGCATAAATATCCGCAGGCTAGTCTCTATTATTCTTGGTCCATTTCTCACTTAATCCTATACCTGATTTTTTGTATAAGTTATAACCCTTAAATATTGGTTAGAATTGTTTTCGAGTACAGTACAATATGTCAGTACAGTATGTCAAATCTGAACAATGGCATAGTCTTCGTATAGAAGGAGCACTGAGGAAATTAAATAACTAAATCGAATACTAATTCGGGGAATACTAATTCGCAAACAACAGCCATGTAGCTTAAGTGTTCATTCATTGCACAGGTCACCCTATCAAGCAAAAATTGGGGTTGCGTCATAAGATCGTTGTCAGTTAAAAATGATTGGAAAAGTGAAGTTCTATAAATGGTTTCTGCATACTCTAACGGATAGTCGAAAGTAACGTCGACTGGAGTTATTCACTGCTGTATATATCATTTCTACATGGAACCGTACGTTCTGATGAGAAGTGAATTGTGTAAGATAACCATAAACGTTCAATTCAATGGTTGAATAAAATTGAAACACTGAGACCTTATGCCTAAACCAAGATTTCTCTCGTGAAAAATCGTGGCGAGTGTTTTGAGGTTAGCAGCTGGCGTTATACATCATTCTTTTCTAAAATGTGGCATAACAATAGATTTAGAAAGATGTTGCACAGACGTTGCAAGACGGGCATGGAAAACTATGTGAAACTGCTCTGACAAGCAGACACAGTATTATACTTCTTCAGAAAAATTGCAATACGAACCACCTACTTGCACATTCGTCATACTATCAAAGCTTGGGATCAACTATCATTTATATAAACATTTGGATGACTTTTTATCTGGAAAAGAATGTAATAATCAACAGACAAACGATGGTTTTGAAAGACTTTCTTTGCAGAAGAACCACACAATTTAGCGAAAGAGGGATCCACCTACTTGTAGAACGTTGGGGAATAATTGTAGAATACGAGAGTGTCTAATATAGTTGATCAATAGAACTATTATTTTAATATATAACTGTTTATATTTTATCTTCAAATTGGGCCCAAACGTATAGTACCGCAAAATAATCTCTTCCAAGAGATTCAAATTGCGTAAATAAAAAAAAAAGTGAACACCAAAAACAATTGTCCATTTCACAGTACCTCTCGCCTACATAGTATTGTCACGGAGCGTCATACCATCGAGACATACGATTTTCCCGACAGTTCTGGAGATTGTGGTGCCATAAAAAGCTGTCGTTGTGTCGATCCGTTTCAAAGAACTTTCTCCTTCGCGCGAACCTAACCGAACCGAACCGCAGGGAATCCCTTTTGCGAAGACACTGCGTGCGTACTCGCGGCGCAAGCAAACGGAGGAGTGCGTTTCAGAATTTTCCGTGATGGCCATTTACGTGCATCGACATTCGCCGAGTTTGGTATCGCGGGTTCCTTTTTCTGTTACGCTCGCGGCTCGAATTTGCATTAAAGGAGTGACGTGACGCGGTTGCGCGCCGCGTCTTCTAATGCACTCCATTTCGCGTGCACGCCGCACTGCACACCGCCACGCTGCACCGCGCTTTCCACCGAGAACTCCCTTCCCCGATACACAAGCTCATGCCACGGCCAACAAACGACACCGTAACCAAACGATCGATGCGAGCCACGTGGGCGACTTGTTAAGTGCATCGTCGAATCACACCCAACTGCAGCCTCGTATTCTCCGCGTTGCACCCATACAAGAGTGTGCACTTTGATTTAATGCTACGCGGAGCGAGATAATGCCCGAGCAGCCGGGCCGCCGATTTTTTTTCAAGATAATACAAATGTTCGTCCGTACGTGTGCATAATGGAGAGCAAGGTCGCGCCGTGTGCACGTTTGTGAGTAATCGAGCATTGTGCTCCCATTGCGAGGATGGGCTAGAATGGAATGAACAGAGATATGCCTATTTGGGCAACAGCGCCGCGATCTTGATTAAACGCTTCGCAGTCTTAGCACCGCTATTAAGAGATGTTTATTAAACATCGGGAGCCTATGTAATCTTTTGGTAATTGAGCGGTACATTCGTTGCCACGCTGTTCATCTTCTCTTCAACTCGAAATCAGGAGAACAACGTATATCGAACAAAATACATTAAAAATAATTGACAAAGTTCTTTTAACCCTCCAACGCACAGTTGTCCAGAAAACGATAATTCGTGGCCAAAATCCTATTTTTCAAACTTCAACTATACAATGAACTTTTTTTGGGACATATTGACAACCTTACAGGGCTTCAAAATTTGAATACTTTCCGTTTCTTAAATAATTTTTTGTTGACATGTGATATAAACATGAAATCATGAAATTGTATGATAAATTAGTTACTTTAATACCTCATTATAGAGCATTAAAATGTGGCTTTATATTATACCAAGGAGTTCCAACGTATTCCCCTGCGAGAACTGCAAGGTCACCACCATTGAACCTCTTGCTACTACTACGTACGGCCGTAGAGTTAGTGAGTGCTGCGCGCGCCGCGTGGCTCTCGTGGTGGGAGCTTCCCACTACTATACATTATAACGATGATGTCTAAGAGTGGGGGAAGAACCTAAGCGGGGAAGGTGCCTCGAATAGCTCCGGAGCTACTGGTTGGAACTGCCTGTATTATACTATTATACATATAAGTAAGTATGTTTTAGATATTTCTTTATGTTATACTCAATGTATCCCGTGTACAAATAAATAGAAGTTAACAACAATTTATCCGTCAAGAAGAGTGATAAAATAATGACTGGCAGTGATAAACGACACACTTTTTTTTAAAATGAAAGTTGACATATTTTTTAACAAGAGTATATCAATTTTAAGTGCAGTCGCCTGCAATCTATAGTTTTCTGCATACTTTTAGAAGTCGACACTCGGAAGTTTTTAACATCTTGAAGACGTGTCGCGACAGGCATTACCGCATGGAACATCCACTTGAAGAAGCAGCTCTTTTTGCTGTTCTTTTCAGATTGAACAATTGTGCTTATTACAAAAATATGACAAAGGTAGGACCCAAGGTGGACGTCTTCGATTTTCATGTACTTTTGCACGGTGGTAGTTTACATGTTTTTAATGATATACGTAAAATATTAGTTGTAGATACTTAAAAACATTAAACATATAAATCGATAAAAATTACGTACCTTCAATACGCAGTATAAGTAAGAAATGGCAAAGTTCTGTTTACAATATATTATTGGCGAAGCTAGTTGCTAGTAAGTTGGAGATTGTCGAATCAAAATCCCGGTTTTTCACAATTTAAAAAATTTTTTTTTTATTTAGTTTCACTTATAAACAGCATAGAACTTTTTCCTTACTGCACTGCATTTTTACCTTTGCGATAATAATAATCACTTTGATTTTTCATATTTGATACGATGACGAAAGAAAAGCTTGAAAGGTTTTAAAGTTTTGTAAGGCAGGAAATGATGTGCTAAATGTCAGCTATCAAGATTTTACAATGATGTTGCGACTTAGAATAAAGTTAAGTAGTAATAAATGGAAGCAATGTCATGTCTACACGAAAAACGAAATTACTTTCCGAACAGTCCAGTACTAAGAAGATACTCGTACTAAAGATCAGCATTAAAAATCAGGAAGTTAGTATAATGAGTTTTAATTTTCCAATACTTTAAACACTTCATTGTGGCGTTATTCATTGGGTGTTTAAATTATTTTAAAACATATAATGGAACATTGAAAAAATTTGATAACGAAATCTCGTAAATTGTAAATAGAATTTAAATATTATTCTTATTCATTAAATATAATACCTCCAATTATTGAAAAAATATTTGTAGAAAGAGATTTCCTTTCGTACTGTCAGATTATGACATAATTGCTAGTTCGAATTTAAAAAAAGATTGTACCTGTAAATAACCTTAATGATATCTCCGGGAGGTTGAAATGGATATTACGTTATAGAGACATATACATTTAAATACGATCGTAGAAAGGGTCGTGAATGTTAACATCTTTTAATTTTTGTGTTATACGGAAGACGTAAAATGGCTTTATAAGCGTTTTCCCTGTGTTCCGGTTGGAAACTGGATTTCATTTTACACACAAACGCTTACTTGCTCCGGTCGTAACATCTGTCGAGTATATTAACGACGCACCATGAAAAATCATCGCCCACAGGATCTACGAATTGATAAATTAATTGCATAAAATCAGAAAGTGCTCGCAAAACCGGTTGACCCGTGACGTAGAAATTAGTCGTCCGTTACGTGGTTAATGACCAGCTGTTGTAACGATTAACGAGAAATGTAATCGGAATACGAAGATGATGCAAAATTTTTATATTCCTCGGTTTCTATGTTTATTATACTCATCCACGAAAACCAATAAAACATTTATATTGTAACATCTTGTAATTGTAATGAATAATAATATTATTGTAACATCTCTATAATGGTTTTGTGAAATTACTCAATTTATTAATTCTTATAGTTTCAACGATATGAATCTATTAATTTTAGTTTCTCGCTACACTGCAGATGTTCATGCAAAATGGAAATGGTCTCTATCGATTGTAGGAGGCAGAAGTTGAATCAAAATGACAATTTTTTTAAAATAATTTTTATATGATTATATAGTAACAACATGTAATAGCAGCAAACTCATTAATTAAGGATATATATATATCCGAGAAACTACATTTAGTAGAGTATTCAAAGCTATCAATTTTAGATAATATTTGAGATAAGAAATTGTTAGGTTACTACAGGTCAAATATTTGACAATAAAATTCCTTGGCTATATTTCAAGATGACACATTGTAAGTTTTATGCAATTATCTTTGTTATTACTTAAATTATTTTATGCTTCCCGCAGTCTCCATCAGAATCCATCAGATTTTCCGTTCATGGTTGCCATGATATCAACAATGAATTGTGAATCTTTTTCTAATATTACACACATACTTAACATTGTTGATATTGACATTGATATTTTCTAATAATTTTAGTTCACAAATAAAGGAATCTCTACTTCATATGTATGTAACAATGTAAAATCTCACAAATTGTCTAAAATTAATGACTCCAAATGGAAACACTCCTTTAAAGAAAAACCTCGTTGCAGCTTGGAAACCAAACCACATGGTACATAGTCGTTAATAACCGAAGATGTTATTCAAAATCTACACTTAGAATAAAATAGAAACGTTTAATGTTGATATTGTGCATTTATGTAGATTTTGTGCAACGTTTATGGCAATATACATATACGGTCAGTCAAAAAAGTCTCCGTACATACTTCAAAAAGGAATGACTTTTTTAAAATGAGTTCGAACGACTTGAACTTTTTGAGATATTAAAAGGATTAGTTTACTAACTGGTGAATAAAAAAAGCTTTGCAAAACTTGCGTCGAAATTGCAAGAAAAATACCAGAAGCTGTTTTTTACGATTTTTTATATGGGCCGATATTAAAAATTTTTTAAATACATTCTGTAGATCTGTGTAAATTATACACATATTCCGAAAATGTCATCAATATCGGTTGATGCGAAAAGAAAACGACACACATTGAAAGATGTAAGAATCCGTAGATTTATTACAGTTAAAGGCTGAAAATCGTGATAAGCTGCAATTTTCACCATCTTTAAACATTTGTAGCTCATTGCAACGTTGACCCATTTTGATGAAATTTTCAGATATTTGACACAAATCTACAAAACGTATTTTTTAAATTTTCATTACAGACTCGAATGAAAAGTTGTAAAATCAATATGTCTTTCGCAATTCCTGTCGATCATAATTATCTTGAAATTTTCTTCACACATCATTTAATAAATTAATTCTTCTGCATTCACAAAAAGACTCAAGTCATGTGATCGACTTTTAGAAAAGTTACACCATCTCAAATGTTGAATGGGGACTTTCTTGACTAACTGTACATAAATTGCGAAATTTAGTGAATCAATTCTCGCACAAAAATCTTTACAATTTCAATAAATGTAGAATAAAAAGTCTGAAACCGGTGATTTGACTGATGGTGGTAGGTTTAATGTTAATATAAATTGCAGACGCAATCGTGGGCCCGGCTAGCTGGAGCGGATCATTTATAGCATGGCAATGTCAAAACAGAGGTGGTCGGTGGAGGTTAATAATATCACAATGATAATTATAGGGGCCGCTACATCTGAACATGACTTTCCGGCCTTCTATCCAAAACTCGCAGAAATCGTCGAATGAGTTCCACCTGCGCGGATATATGCGGTTTGGGGATTACTCACGCGGCCTCCGTGGTTGTGTCGAAATAGAACGCTTAGTCAGACGTCACCAGGAACTGCATCCACCGAGTCACCGATCCGCTACGCACGCGCGTCTCACTTTGTAACACTTTATGCACTTATTCAACATTCTATGGAGACTCGAAACGATCGACCCTTTCGAATCCGCGGCACAGTAAAATGCTACTGAATTAAAACAAGATGCTATCGCGACAGTAAGTCCGTCATCGCTGTAATTACCTTTCCGGTATTCCGACGAGTCCATCCAGACGTTTTGCGAGCATCGTGAAAAAGGGGTTGAACAATTTAGAAAGGATTTTCCGTAGTGAACAACACATTAGTTACCGGTGATTGTTTAATAGATTTTAAAGTTTATGATTAGACAACGGATTTTATGCATTTATGACAATAATAAATATTTGTACTTTAACACAGATTCTAAAAATACTGTTACATTATTTTCAATATATCAAATATGCAAAGAAACAAAATAAATTTCTATTTTATTCTAGATTGTTGCAATTCAGGTAGACAATTTTTATTCTGCATGAAGAGCGGCTGTCTATTTATGATATTTAGCTGAGAATTTTTTAAAACATTGCTTAATAGCAATGACAGTTTTATTCATGAACCAATACGTCATCCTCTGAAACGTAATCCGATCAATTTTTTCTTTACCTAACCCAGACCAAAATTATTGATTCAAGGTTACTTTTTAAATAAAGAATTTTAAGTTCTTTTTTTAATATAGTGCAGTTATTGAGAATCATACTACAGTAACCCCGCGATCTAAGTCCAACGGAACATTGCGATCTATGTCCTTTGGTCTACTCTTTCCACTGCGGGGTAACCCCGGAAGGGCCGTGAAACTCGAGCTGCCTCGGTCACCGAGCAGTGTAAACATGCCACGAAATCTGATCCTGGGTCGGGTATATCGGTGCGAATCACTACTAATCCAATTACAAAAGTTATTTATTTTTCATTATTTTTTCATGGAACTTTCACCAATATATTCGTGACATTTTTCTAATGAAAATGACACCAAATGTGATATAATTCCGATGATATTTAGTTGTGTAATGAACGATGGAAGTTTTTTATTGACATTACTTTATACGGACACGCGGGCTTTTTTACTATCATTTTTTACTGTCCTTCTTTACGTCCAAAACTTTCATCGTTTATTACACAAGTAAATATCATCGGAATTATATAATATTTGGTATCAGTTTCATTAGAAAAATGCCACGAATATGTTGGTAAAATTTCATTAAAAATAAATAAAAAATAAAGATGTTTTATTATTGCACTAGTATTGTCTCACCGATACGCTATTTTTTGTTGCGCCTTCGGCCGCGCGGTCCGTGTTTGCATGCTGTCCTTTTCTACGTTCGGCGCGGTCGGCGCGGTCACAAAAGAATAGTTTCCCTACACGATCTAATTCCCGGCAGAGAACCGAAAAAGGACTTAGATCGCGGGGTTACTGTAATAGTGTTCCGGTAAGTAATGTGTTAACGTTGAACCTACCAACACTGAATCAAATGACACGGTTTTGGATTATTTTTTTGAACATTGTTCAAATTATAAAGATTTTTCATAGGAAATGAGTTTCTTAATTCAAGCATATGCTATAATAAAAATAGCGTAAAATCCAAATAAATTTAATCTTGTAATTTTTGTAAAGGCAGACATAATAGTCAGCTTTAGTGCTCGGCAGGTTTAGTGTTAAGTGCTCAGATGACAACGTAGGCAGAGTATGCCTCTCTTGTTCGAAGAGGTACTTACGGTGTCATAGTTTCCTCTGAATATGTATAACCAGTATTGGCGATACAGATTTCCATTAGAGATTGCAATTTTGAACGTGCATTAAGAAATTAAATATTCGTGTCTTTGTCCCCCGTGTAAATTAAAATGTATAAGGCATAAAGAAGACACCTTGGAATGTTTGGCTCTCCAAGTATTTGGTTCATGCTGAGGAGTGGCTAAAATTTGATTTTAAGCAGTTTCGTAATTAATTTGGACCTTTGGGAGTCATAGAGCTTACATTATCAAACTACGTGGTCTATGTCCTCATTCTCATAGCCATATTTTCATTTTGTATTATTTATGATGCTTGCGCGTGCAGGAACTATAACGATTTGCTGTGATACGATTTATTGTAACGATAAATTTTCTTCTCAATTTTCTATTTGCATATCATCGTGCTTGCATTATTAGATTGCGAATCATCATACAAAATAAAAATATTCTATCTTAATTGCAACAAATTGGAGTAAAATAATAATTCTTAATAGGTTCAATAGGTTGAAAATAATATGACAAGTTTCTGGTACATTGATGTCATAAATACCTAAAATCTGCAATCTATTTATTAATATAGTGTTGCTGACTGTTTGTTTTTCCTTCAGAGATCCCTTGCCCCTTCATTATACCTATGGAATTTAGTTGCTGCTTTAGTGATCCGAATGCATTCATAAAAGGATCTTATTTAATTAAATTAATTTTTCTCTATGTTAACGCTTTCAGTGTCGAATCTACCAAAGATGGGAGAAGAAATTATTTAAACAAATTTGAAGATGAATTTTCACGCTAATATATTCAGTGTACTGAATTTAATTAGGATCTCCAAAATGCAAAAACGTTGACATACGTCTTAACTATTGAATCATTACTTCGTCAGCACTAGATATACGGAACACTGAAACTGACAATCTTACATTAATTTAAAAAATAACAAGAGAACATTTATTCAGATGTTTAGCGATTTTCATTATAATATATGACCAAAGAAACAAATTAATGGAATATATCTTTATGAATGCAGGTTTACAATCTCGATAACCTTAAATGAAAGGATTTGGAATCCGCCATTTTAACGGGTCCTGTAAGAGATTTGATTTCATGGAATTTTGGAAGTTGATGGGTTGGAACTAAACGTGCTAAAGATCTCGTTCTTTTTACATGATACAACACGAACGCTGCGTCAATATTATATATTGTCTTTCAATATTATAATATATAATGTTATATATTCATTATTATAAGTATGAATGTAATAATTAAGTACACCGATGAAAGATCATTTAAACGGTAATAGATCGTAAGAATAAGGTAGATTTATTGCTCATGTCCAAGCACGTGGCTCTGCGGATGCTCTATAGGTGGGAGCTAGTTTAAGATTACTGATCCTAAAAGGGGAGCGCACCTGGATCGACCAAGATACTTATTTGCATCCGCTGCAACTACATAGTTCGACTTAGGTGGTTGATCTACGTTCCACCGGTTAGATTACACGCTCCGGGGGCTACGCAGGTAGCATCGCAACAAAGTTGTTTTCAATTGAGGAGGTACAATTGCCTTTTTCTCGGGGTTATCTTAATTGTTCCCTCTCGTATACACGCAAGTTCCGTGGGACTCGAAATAAAGTATTACGAAGAAACATAAATCGTTGATGGAAAATCTTGGGAAATATACGAGATTATTATCATTTACTTAATATTCATGAATTTACATTGAAAAAACGTATAAAGAGTGCTTTATTTATATGACGATGTCTACATAAAATTACAAGTGGGTAATTACTATAGTAACGTGCATGTTACTGCAATGTAGCGAGTGAATGAATATTACTACAGTGGGTGGTCAAATTACATTGGTCAACGAAATTGAACTTTTTTTTGTCACAGTAAACACGAATCCGAAAGCCATTTGTCGCCATCAGCCTAAATTTTTGAAATATTTGATTTTGAAAAAGAAGTGAAAAATTCAATTTTCAGAACATTTTCTGTTTCAGCCGACAAAGGTAGACGAATGATTCTTACGTAGAAGAATGCTGTAACATCTCCCAAATATGATGGTATTTTTTTATAACGTTATTGTAGATGTCAGAAGTTAGTACATTGGTGTTGGTGACGATCGATCGTCCGCAATCAGCTGGGACTGTCATACTGAGCCGACGATCGATTTGCTATTAACAATCCGATGTTCTTTTAGTAAATATTAATTTGTCAGCGAGATTCAGATTGTAACAAACCGTCGTATGAAAGACTTCTATTAGATAAAGCTCCTATAAATTTCAGAAGTGGGATACGAAAGATTTTGTGGTAGTACGTGAAATTTAGTATTTTTTGTTCACGGCTATCGAGTTTCGGGAAGTTAGGGAAAATATTAGAAGAAACTTTAGTAGATATCTTTATTATCGTATCCGTGGTGTGACTTCGGTTAAATATTTTTGTGCGCGTTTGAATATTGGTGACGATGGCAGAAAGTAAAAGAAATTTGGCCAACTTAACCATCGTTGAGCTCAAAGAATTGCTCAGGTCCAGGGACATGATTATCTCAGGCTCAAAAGCGGAAGTAATTGCCCGCTTAATCAGCGCTGACCCGAACATTGAAGACACCATTCAAGAGCAACACGTAATAGGAATAGCAGAGTTTGACGAGGCACCCATTCTAATTATTTTTAATTGCAATTATTAAAGTTAACGATTCTTTTATTAGATTCATACAAACATTATCGCATTTTAGCTTGATAATTTAGTTACATGAATAATAAAATACTGGAAATACGCTTCTTATTTGTGTTTTAATGTGCCCTCAAGTTATTTGGATCAATAATGTAAGAGTACTAGTAAACTCTGCTTTTTTAAGAATAACCATGAACACGAATAATAATCATGAATTTTGTTACTCCAAAGTTATTGCAATATAAACATTCGAAAGGTATTATACGTTGTATTTAAATAAAATTATTGTATATTATGCTCTTTCTTTTCACAGCGATATTGATTCTTAAATTCCATTCATGTAAACATTTTAGAGGGATAATTTAGTTACATAAATAATAAAATACAAGAAATACGCTTGTCATTCGTGTTTGTAATGTGCCCTCACGTTATATGGATCAATAATGTGCCAGTAATAGTAAATTCTGTTTTTCTAACATTATTGCAATAGAAACGTTCAAAAAGCATTGGGCATATTGTTTAAATGAGTCATGTATACTCTAAGGCTTTTTCACAACGATGTAATACTAGAATCAATAATGCACCAACAATCATAAATTTTGTTACTCCAAAATTATTGCGATATAGACATTCGAAGGGTATTATGCATTGCATTTAAATTAAAATATTGTATATTATGCTCTTTCTTTTCAAAGCGATATTGATTGCAATATATATAGATCTATTCGCCACGAGAAGACAAGAAGCAGAGTGGCGCAGTGGAAGCGTGCTGGGCCCATAACCCAGAGGTCCGTGGATCGAAACCACGCTCTGCTAGGTGAATTTTTTTTCAGTTTTTCTTTCATTTCGAGATTCCCAGACGTATTTTCTAGCAACTTTGAATAAAGATTGAAACGTCGAAACGGGCGGTAGCCGCAGGAAAAATACTTTTACCAGCGATGCGGTTGAATCTCATTTGGCAACACGGATACCGCGTTAGCTCGCCTCTTCGGGATTATAATTCAATTGCGAGGGCGTTTAAATTGCGGGTCGTGTAATTTGCAATGCAAAAAGAGGCGGGTGTGCGTCCTAAAGTCCCGTAAGCCCCTGAGACATAACCAGTGAGCAATGACACGCATAAGGATGGATGCCATTCCTCCGTCATTGTCCTCGGAAAAAAGATGAGATGAGTTCAGAAGTTCAGCAGAGTTCATAGACGTAAATTTGGTGGGTGTCATATTCGTTTCACGAAGTATCACTTCAAAAGCTGTGCTTTAAAAAAAGAGCTCGCCTTCACCGAAATGCCATCCCGAAAGGAAAACACTTAAAACTACCGCGTAATGGTTCTCACCGGCTGTAAAAAGAATATGTTCCCTTTTTAACGGTTCTCCTTTTTCATGCATCCGACGTTTTATCCGATATAATAAAGCATGTGGTACGTGTTTCTTTTCTCCTCTTAATTTACGACTTCGCCGAAGATTTAAACGTAATCTGTAATTGCGTTGCATTACGAACGATAACACAGGGTAGTTGTAATAATACACATTAACGTCGACATTACCGAATAGCTTACATGAGCTAGCTCGTTCCGGAAATATTTGCATCATTTAGAACGGCTTCGTTATTATAGAATCGGGAAAAAAGGATCTCCGTTGCATTTTCTCTTCAGTCTAATAGTCCGTAACTAATTGTTGTATTACTCATCCGAGTTTGCTGTATGATATTCATTTTTGCAACTAGTTATCATCATGTTCAACCATTTTTACGGCTGTTCAGAGAATATATTGAGGGTAAAAGAATAAACTATATTTTATGTAGAAATTTATTAATTACATTACATAGTTACGATTTTAATCAGTAAACTTGTAAGCCTTAATCGACTAAATTGTCAACTTATTAGATACAGTAGTTACGCTACGAATTTGATGCATTTATGATTAAAAAGGCTATGCGAAATACTAAACTGTAAGAACATTGGAAGACTTTAATTTTGATTTAACTTCAGTTCCAAACTGCACAAAGATCCGCAGTGTTACAATAATATTGAATACTATATGTACCAGATGTGTGAAAATGAACATTTATCATGTTTTGTTTCCTAATTGCTGAAATCATAAAGGGACTTCGATGGGAAATTATTAGATATTGTTAACGTTATTAAATACTTCCTTAGGTTATATATTTATAACGGTCAGTTATATTTAGACTGCGGACCTTTATGCAAAATAAAATCTTTCTTAGTAACAATTTTAGTGAGTTAAAAATAGTATTAGGGAATTCTAAAAATATTTGAATCTTTCTGCTGTCTTAAATTTTATTTAGTTATTTTAATTTTTAACGGTCAACTGCCAGCATGAAAATGATAAACTTGGATTACCAGAATAGAAACGCACGTCATAAAATTTATTAGAAAATAGATAGTTACATGAAAATAATTTTCACTTTGTTTTTCTTAGTTAAATTATTGAGGAACCAGAAAGAACTGTTTCAAGTTTCTATTGTTTACTTTGTATTCATTTTAACTGTATATAAACAAAGATAAAAAGAATGAAGAATGTAAGAAACATACTTAAGAAAGCAATTTCCGCATAAGTGACTTTTTAGTCTTAAGATATTTTTAACTTGATCATTGTAAAAATAAAACGTAACCAGTAAAGTGGTTATGCTGAGCGTATCAACTCGTACAGTTTCATGTACTATGAGGATGTAATTAGGTAAACGAACGTGTAATATACAATTTCTTCACGAGTTCTATACCTCTTACCTAAAAAATAAAAAACATGTGACTTCTTTACAATATTCGTCATCTAATCATCAATATCCTATATCAGTCTCATGAACATTTGTGATTGGACTGCAAATTTCATGCATTTATGATAAAAAAAACGTAAAACAACTTTAAAATATTGACATAATAATTTCAACATATTTAATTTATTGGAAGAATAAATATACTTTTACCTGCCTTCTGTTTCTTACAACTGACAGAGAAAATTCTTATTTTGCATACAGATCTGTGTATAGTCTATTTATGATACTTATTTTTATTCAACTTATCTACTGCTTTCTTGAGAAAATAGTTAATTAATTATTAATAACAAACATCGAAAAAGTTACGGAACATTTTCATAAAACACAGATCATAGAACCATTTTCGAAAACGTCCTTATAAGTTCCAATTGTAATGGATAAAAAATGTTTGGATAGTAGTAGCTTTAGTTTTTTATGTATTATATTATATAACTTATACAATATAAAAATGTACATTTTTTTATTACAGAGACGGGTATTTTATTCACCGAGGTTGAAGGAGTCATCGATCATTGTAACAAATATTTAATGATATCCAATAGTGTTATCAAATTCCTTGGTGGTACATATTCAATTGTATAATACAATATTAAATAATCATTACAGTTAAACTAACATTGTGAATATGTGAATTATTTGTAATACTTACGTAAACAATTCACGGTTCAAACCTTACTAATGTTTCTTTTATGGAACCCTTTATAATATGCGTTTTTAAATAACTTGTGCACATGGAGGTTCCATTATACAGATTTTGAAATATCTTTCCCATAAGAACATTTTGAAATGACCCAATTATTCTTTTGCAATTATTGAAATTAAAATATGTACACATAGAAGCACTTCAACGTGTATCACTTGCACCTATTTATTGATTACACAATTGTATTAACCATAATGGACAACATTTTGAGCATTACATGCATTAAAAATCATTTGAGAATATCTCGGTAACTATTAGTTTTTTACCTCGTGTATCGTTGTAGTTTTTTTTACACAGGGTTCAATCCTCTGTTCAATCGTAAGATTAAAATTTACCCTTTACAATAAAGAAACTCAAAATAATTTTTATATCTCGATAAAAAGGTAAAACAGAGAATAACAAATTATTATATGTTACTCTTGGAACTATACGTCTTTCGTTTCAATCATTTCGTCATATCCCAAGTAGTTTACATGTAATTTAAATGTGCTACACTTAACTGAATCACCCTGTAGTTTGCATGGCGCCAGTCTGCGAGTATTGATGGCGTTTGCTCGCACTTCTTATAAATGGAATATCAATGAGATCGTGTGCGTAACCCGGGGTCACCATTATTTAACGTGAGCACGTCGTATACGTGACAAAGTGGTTTGACCGCTTGTCAAACTAGCACAAACACGAGCTTTCATGGCGCAGAAGGAGCGAATCGGCGCGAGTCGCGTGGCTCGGCGTGTCGCATTGTTACCGTTAAGCTCAAACATCGAATTTGCACGTGCCCGTTCCTTTGTGCGCGCTGCACGCTCATAAATAACCAATGAAACATTAAGAACTTCGCAATTTAGTGGAACCTCGATTATACTTTAATGAGCCGGACAAAATCGTCGACTCGCAAAACGGATTTACGATTACACGCCTTCTATTAAAACTTGCGGTTATCCTGCTTTACAAGTGCTAGAGATCATTCCAGTTTTTGTTCTTTTTGGTTAGTTACATTATACTCGTACATCGTACATCCCTTTTCCCTCCTGTAATATATGTATACAGGGTGGGGCACTATAAACAGGCCACCTGAATAACTCGCTTGCTTTTGAAGATAGAAGAAAATGCATCAGACCAAACTTACATGATATCGAGGCGCTCGTAATCTGATGTCATTAACTTCTTTACAGGTGGAGACGTCAAGGAGATATGAAGGTCAACTCTGTTTTTTTTTAAATGGAACGGTATGGTTTTTTATTTACATTCTGACAGTGTGTTTCAAGACGAATACAATGACTATTATGAAGGTCATTCAAGGTCACGCAAGGTTAACTGCAATAGAAAATAAAGTGTCTCAAAGCACTCTTCGAACACTGTCGCGATTTACGTGTAACATGTTATTTACGTATTCACTGCTACTTCAAGTGTTCAAAATGACGACTTTGTACTTGAAATTGGTCCATATTTCATTGATGGTACGCTAAATAGTCATAAATATTTATTGCCCGACACCACTAGATTTTTATTTGTGGGGAAAATTGAAGGAACAAGTGTACCGCGAAAAATCAACAACCACAGTTGATATGCATGAACGTATAAAAAGAGCTTGCTCTCTAATAGATACAAGTGAAATTTGCCAGGCAGTATCATCGGTATTGCAAAGTTTTAGATTATGTCTCCGTGTTTAAGGTCGTCATTTTGAACACTTGAAGTAGCAGTGAATATGTAAATCGTCGTAGTGTTCGAAGAGTCCTTATAGTCCGATAGTGTCCTTTGAGACACTTTATTTTCTATTGCAGTTAACCTTGCGTGACCTTGAATGGCCTTCATAATAGGTCATTGTATTCGTCTTGAAACACACTATCAGAAGGTAAATAAAAAACCATACAGTTCCATTTAAAAAAACAGAGTTGACCTTCATATCTCCTTGACGCCTCCACCTATAAAAAAATTAATGACATCAGATTACGAGCGCCTCGATATCAAGTAAGATTGGTCTGATGCATTTTCTTCTATCTTCAAAAGCAAGCGAGTTATTCAGGTGACCTGTTTATAGTGCCCCACCCTGTATATGTATATGTATATATTCCATTACCATTAGAAGGAGTTCCCCCAGTATTGGACCCATGAAGCTGTTTTAGAAAATATTAAATTATACTTAATCATAAATTTAATAATAATTGTATAATAATTATACAATACAATAAAAAACCGGACCGTGGTAGGTTTAGTGTTAAAATCGTAAGTCAAAAGAAGAATATTTGCACTAACTAAATAAGTTTCTTCTGATTATATCGTTTATTTAATTAAATACTTAAGATCTTTAACACTAAACCTACCACGGTCCGGTTTTTTATTGTATCGTATAATTATTAAAAGTATATAAATGTCTGCGTAGGAAATGTTTCAATTAGTTTCATTACCGAAACAGGTGTTACGATAGCAACTGTGAGAAATCGAAATAAATTCAATCTTCTCACGTTTTGTAAGACAACGCGTAACAGTCACTTCTTATACTCTTATGTATAGTATAGTATTTTTAATAAAAATCGTATATCTACGTCAGAATATATTTATTTAAACTAATGAATATTACGTAGCGACATGCTAATTATTATACAATTTAGTTATCGCATGAAATTCTTGAAATCCAATTTTAAAGAAGCGATTTTAAAATGATGCTTCAGCTAGACAACACTTATTGAGTTCTGAGAAGGGTCTGGGTTCATCGACCGATCCAATTTTCGGAATCCCTTTTGTCGGGGATCGGTAAATAACTAATTCGGGTGTTCCGTCAGGTCTCGACGTCTGACCTAGATAGACGGATATTAAATCTTGCTACACGATCTAACGTCTTTGCGAGAAAGTGGTGGATACTGTCTGGAAGGCTTTGTGTATCTTGCCTTTGTGCGCTTTGCTAGGCGTCAATGAACTTCCTTATTTTTAGTACACACATGCACATATTTATACACCCAATTACTACTTCCATTACGTTAACTACATCAAAAAATTTGTATACAAAAATTCTGTTCTTTATTAGTGTTGCAAACAATCAGTCTTATGCGTAGAAACAGTAAATGCTTGTTTTTATTAAAGTTCTCATGTATAATTTTCTATTAGTACTTACAATTAGTAGTAAAACTGAGTAAACACTGTTTCGAGTAAATACTTATTTCATCCTTTATGCATGCAAAACCCAGTATTTATGTAAAAAATCAGTAGTAAAATGTTTTATTTACCTTTATGAATATGGATCAATATATTTAAGTAGATTGATATCTTAAAATTATTATAAACACCGAAAGTATTTTTCTCTACTTTATTTTACATGGCAATATAATTTATATCTTGTTAACTTTTCAAAATGTAAAACATAAGGCAAGAGGATGTTCATATGTATTTATTTGAATAAATTGTTTTAAATAAAAGTAAATTAATGTTAGTAAAATTGTTTCTACATATATCATTTTAATATAGCACGTTTCTTCATTTTTTCTATCTGCAGTGGAAAATTAACCTGACTTGCCTCAAATGTGACACATACAACGTATGAATTTGACGAATTCTTTTTTAGTTTTAAGTTTTCAATTTTCTCGAAATTCTTCGCCGAAGTAAATATAGTTACACTGCTACTTGTCCAATGCTGGTCACATATACTTAATGTATGAATTTTTCGAAATTCTTTTTTGTTTTTAGGCTTTTTAATTTGCTCGAAATTTGTCTCTAGATTATAGTTACACTGCTGCCGTAGACTGGGAGTTTGAGTGATGACCGCAAAACTTGCCATTAAAATAGTCGAGAGCACAAAGAGAATCGCATTTACTTAGAGTGCTCTCGAGGATTCGTCCTCTGTACCGTTTGCCAATTTTGCAGAATACCGTGACGGACATAATTTGTGCATCATCAAAATCATGTATGACAATATATCTTCATTTAGCATTTTGCTATATTGCCAACAAACGTCTTGTAGGAACTAATGAAATAAACAGTGTACCGACCACTAAAATAAACGGTGTATTAAAAAATATTATTTATTACATTTCCATATATTTAAGTACAAATTATAATACAAATCTCCTATCTTGACATACTTGCTGGCAATTTTTTAACATTTTAGTTTAAAAGATTCATAATAATTATAATACTTCATAACTAAAATTACATTTCTATACGGGTTATTCGTGTCTTTCGAAAATTTTGAATTTAATATTTCTATAACGTACAAATTTACGTTGTACTAAATAAATAATGTTGATATTAATAAATTCATTATTAAAACTGCAATACGTTCAAACACATCATTTTTTTGGTTTGATGACGTTCCATTTGGTTAAAATATCGTCGAGTTCATCACATTTTGCACGCTCTGGTACGTTATTCCGTAGGGGACGGTCATTTCGATGAACTTTGTAAACCAGTGCACTATCGTTGGATGTATCAATGCGCTTAAAATGATTGAATTATTCATAGAAAAATTTATAGTTGATGCAACGAATTATAATTTTTATTTTAGAATAGTTATTTTCGAAAAATGTATGATTCGAATACGAATGTCATTAATTTATAATTAATATTAATACGTCGAACACAATGAAATGAAAATCATGATGCAAACAAAAAATGAATTTTTGCTTATTTCAAATAAATTTCAAATTAGTCTATCTTCTTGTTTTAATATTAAATGGTTGTTCGTTGTTACGAGTGTAATGATTATTTAATTCTACTCGCGTAGATCATTTTTTTAACTGAAATGCGATGTTGAAATAAAATAGGGAAATCCTACATAATTACTAGACCGTAAATGTTACTCATTCATAACAATATTGAGTTGGTAAAATTTAAAATAGTTGGAATAATAAAGGAATTTAACAACCTCAATATATTATTTTCAGTCTTTCGAAATAATTGAAGAAACGATGAATATGTAGTTACCTATTTACCTGTTTTTCAGGTCCACGTTCATTTTCTGATGGTGATGTAGGCGGTGTGCATGACACAGGACATCTCGACGACTTATTGTTACTTGAAATTTGTCGAACTTTTCCTACTTTGCAAAACTCCTGGGTTTTATTCTTGTAAAATGGAGACTCTGATCGATGCTTCATCTCCTTTGTAATACACTGAATAGCGTACAATGTGCCTACAATAATAGAAATCAATGTACGCAGAATAGGACACACAAATGAGAGGACCATATTTCTTTATTACTAACGAATTGTGTCGGACGCCAAGCGCACTGCCATTCTTTCACGATAAATTTATACATTGAAAATTTTCGTTCTCTTCCTGTCACTCGTTAAACATGCATAAAAATTAGTAACCATAAACTCGTCGTATTTTGTTTCTCCGCGGAATACATATTTTGTTTTCATTGGAACTGTGTCTTAGTAATCGATATCTGTAGAATTCGATTCAAAAAATGAAAGTAAGATAAAATGACATTTTTAGTTTTCCAGCACTACTAACTACGTTGATTACATAAAAAGAATGTACAGGTAATCCTCCTATAACACGGTAGGTAGGTTCCTAGAACATGCCGCGTTGTGTGAAACCGTGTTATATGAGACCCAGAGCCAGTACAAAAAGGGGAGTTACGTTCCGAAAACCTATTAAAAACAAACTTTATTTTTTTAATTCCATATAAGCAAGTTAATTTTTATTAAAAAATTGTTTAAAGTGCATTGCACTTTATACTTTTAGATACGGCGGGACTTTCCGCAACACTATCTCTGAGACGGCAAGTCTCGCCACGGATGGCGAGTAACCTGCGCATGACGCTTTCCACAATAACATCGGAATAGAGTCATAAATGAGTAAATTATAATTTATTTATATATTTTCATGCAAAGGCACTATAGTTCATTATTACTTCTCGTCATTATTTTAAGGTACTTTAGTTTTTAAATATAAAAATCATGTTATACAGTGCTGTAGAAATACAGTGTTGTACAAAGGTTTTCGCAATTTTCTTATCGTGTTAGAGCGAAACAGTGTTATAGGTTGCAGTGTTATACGAGGGTTCCCGCAATTTATCCTATTGTGTTAGAGCGAAACCGTGTTATAGGATGCCGTGTTGTATGAGGGCTGCCTGTACCTAAATGACTTCGTACCAATACGTAAAAGTGTGAATATTTTGTAACAGACGTCGTTTAGTAAAATATTTGTTTTGCTTATTTACCCCGATGATCGTATTACAATCGGCTAAACGTTCCGGCGGGTGCGGGAGTATTCAACAGAATGACTGCCCGACGTCATCCCTTGCTCGTCGCAGTCAAGAGTCCCACGACCCGGGGTTGGCGAGAAGGGGGGGGGGGGTGTGGTTGAAGCACAGGTAGCCACCGCTCGTATCGTGGTAAGGGTCCGTTCCTAGCGCTGCATGCGTTTCGTCCCTGAGGCTACGCGACGTCTTACATTTCCTACAACAACGAGTGAGACTCGTGGTAATAAATTTGTGCCAAAAACAATAAGGACGAGCCTGACTCGTGGTACTTCGTTCGGACCAAACGTGAACAACGCGAGCCTGGCTCGTGGTACTTCATTCGTGATAAACGTAAACAACACTAACACGAAGATTACTAATTTTCTACGAGTTTTCTCAAAACATTATTAATTTAAATTAAGTATTAATTTACAAATTTTTACTGATACATTATTCACATTCAAATTATAAATCATTTTTGTTCACTGATGAATTGATCATAATTACTTCCCAGACATCTTAAAAGTATTACTTGTGCTCAAACGTGATTATTATTTCACAATCCCTTTCGTTGCGCCGAAATATACATGTCATAAGACGCATACATTTTGCGCAAGTCCGAGCACACGGCTAAACAGCTAAATGGCTCGACGCGTGACCGACCTTTTTGTTTATTATGGCCCGATCAATCGGGAGTTAGCGGGTAGGACAAGGGGTTAATTCAGTCAGATTTCAAAGTAGGAGATGGGGATAAAATAGGCTGAACAAATGCATATCGTTTCGATAGCGATATAAGAAATATATGGCATAAATTTTTATTTTTATCCGAATCGTCTCGGACTACGCTACAGAAAAATATGAGTTTTAAAAATTTCAGAAGATTTGAGCTCATTCCCGAAATGTTAATCTTTTTTTATCTGGTCCACGTAGTCTCTACGTCTCCTTCGAGCGGATCCTATAAAAGTTAAGCGGTCATGTTTCGAAGTGACTTATCGCTAACGCAACTGAACAGTGCATGTCAAGCCACTAACGGACCGATACCTAGTGCTGTTAACCACTTTCGAGTGTTGTCCTAAATCGCGGGGAAAGTGTAAAAGCGTTTTGAGTGTCCGCAAGAGAGGCGTTTCGCGTGCTTCCGTGACAGGCGTTGCTCGTTTTGCTTCTGCATCTTCCACGATCGTGTTACTCGGGTGCCACAGCTGCGTGACGTTAACATTTATTTATCTAGCTGGGTTGATGCGTTAACTAATATCAGATACAAGATATCAGACGTATAAACAGAGATCTGCGGTCGATTGTAACCGAAGACGTTTTACAGCACCACAGCCTCCACCGGCTTCCTGCTCCAAGGTTGGGCCGGCATAGCACCCGACATTGTTCGTGATGATCTATTTTCTGCTGTCTATCGATCGGAATCCATTTCATATGCGGAAGAACGGTCCCAGGACGCCGGGACAACCGTTACAGATAGCCCCCTCTCGATTAGTTTCTGTTTTCTATTGGATATAGTTTTCACTAGAAATTCGAGTTTTTCTGAGACGCCAACGATACCTGCTCTCGTCGCCGCTATTAACCCATTCACCGCACACCCCGACCAGCAGTTTCCGTTTACTTGCGCGTTTATTTTGTAATCGAACCTCGGCAACGCCGATGCCTACGTTTACGAAGTTTCCGATCTGTATCTGCTTGTTGAATGGATTAAGTCGACATCTACTCGAAGCGTCATTATCAAATTGTTGGAAGTAATAAACACTCTAACGAACATGTTTGTTTCTGGGTGAAATAGAACGCCATTCTAAATAATTGAGAAAGATACTAGTTTCTTGAACTTACCTGGATAAATTATATTGTTTGATTTTATCCGAGGAGGATATTGTAAGACTCTCTGGAATTACCACCACCCTAGGCTGACGCTGACGCACCAAACCTCGGAAAGTCGAGGTCCCAAATATATGTACAGGTTGTCCCAAAAATGTTGCAAATCCTTGAAATGGGCGATTCCTGAGGTTATTTAAAGTAACTTTTTCCTTTGCAAAAATGCTCGCCTCGGCTTTGTTAAGGAGTTATTAATGAAAAACACGGACCAATCACAACACCGTAACAGCGGACGGACTCCGGCTCGGCCAATGATAACTCGCGCTCAACGGGACCTGTCACCGAGCCAGAGCCCGTCCGCTGTGACAGTATTGTGATTGGTCCATGTTTTCCATTAACAACTCCTTCACAAAGCCGAGGCGGCCATCTTTGCAAAGGAAAAAGTTACTTTAAATAATTTCAGGAATCGTCCATTTCAAGGATTTACAACATTTTTGGGATACCCTGTGTATATTGTATACAGATGGAGGGGTAATAGCGTTGAGAGGTACCGTATATACATATGTATTATATCGTATACATAATACATACATGTTATGTATACAGGGTGGAAATTATAAAGCGTTACAGGCGAATATCTCCAAAAATATTGATAATACGCAAAAATGTTTCAGATGAAAGTTGTTCAGTACCGAGGGGGACATCACGTGGTGGGACTTTTATATTTCCTGGTGGACACTCCAAGGTGAGGTGGAGGTTAACTTTCTTCATTTAAATGGAATGATATGTTTTTATCCACCATCAAATAGTGCGTTTTAAGATGAGTTCAATTATCTATGACTCAAGGTCATTCAAGGTCAAACTTACAGGGAAATGCAGAAAGGCGTAATCGTTTTATAAGTACTTCAGTTTAGTATGTGTTCAAAATGATTACCTCTTACATCAATGCACTTAAAAATTCTTTGTTTAAATGATTCTCTAACTTTGCTGAAAAAGTATACTGAAAGGTTTCTATAACTCCACAAATTGTAAAAGAAAAAATCTGGAATCCGTCATTTTGACGGGACCGGTAATTCTAATGTTTTTAACTATGTAATTGTTATGTATTACAGCTAATTATGAAGTGACTTTTGTAAAAGTTAGATGTCTTGGACTATGCTATTAAGAATAAGTAATTCAGTTTAGTACTTATATTATTGGCCCATATTATTAAATATACATTGATATATTTCGATATGCTTATGTCAATATCTGTTTAAAAATAAAGTAATTAATTGAATTGATATTTTTATAAGAAACAATATATTTATAAAAATAATGGCAGTGATATAATTAATTGTCTGAAGTAAGAAAGACTGTAAGAAAAATATCTGTTTAGGAATATTATTTATAGACTCGTATACTGTTTCAAGAAGTTGAAATGATATGTTATATAAAACAAACTTGCGTTCTTGCCTGCGTTTCTTTTGCTTCCTCTGCTTTGCATCTGACCGCAAAACATACAACAACTTGAGACCTGCTGTGCATTTTACTGTAAACATATGTATCTATTGATACTTGATATCTTGACTATCCCTGGGGTTAACTATTTGGGAAATTTATTAAGAGAATTTCCATAATAGCCTTTCTTGTTTTATAAACGATTTACTTTCTTAGCAACAGTTCGATGTTGAAAGTTTAATAACCATGAGAGATTTATTAGTATTTCTATCGATTGCGACAGAAATTAAATCTTTATGCAAATGTCTAATTAACCCTCTGTCTACCGTAAAAAAAACTTTTAGCTTTAAATAATAAAAAATAAGAAAAGTAACAAAGTCATGCAACGACAAGATCCCAATAATTTTAAAAGTTTAAATAACCGCAGTATCTACATACAGTCGTGTCCAATGGACCCGCTTGGTAGACAGAGGGTTAAAAGGTGAAATATTATTTTAATGTTATAATATCTAACTTTTAGTAGTGTTCGCACCGGAACATTAGTGAAAAGTTATTTTATTACGAACAGATTTTCTTAAGCAGTTAAGTCAAAACACATTTATTTCAGACTAGGATCCTGGAAGGTGTTTTACAAGCTGCGCACACTTGGCAATCAACCTCCAGGACCCTAACTATCGTAGTCATAAACCGAAATCATTGCTATATGATAGCACTCTAGGCCGCCAGCAGTACCTGATCGTGTCTGCTTACAAGACATCTAAGGCATCTGGAAAAACCCCGACATTTTCCACCCACTTGGGGCCCGTCCGTAGCGGGCCATCTTCTACCCCCACAAACCGGGTAGTGATAGATCGAAAAGGGCATTGCACAAAATCAACTTAAAGCCAATTGGCTAATTGCGAATCCACCCACAGAATAATTTTGTATATAAATTTTGCATATACGCATTAATCCACCGATCCACACAGTTTTCTTAAACCTTTATACAGTCCACTCATCCTAACTCTTCACGTAAAGTTAATTCGGTGCGTGAAAATCGCGTTTTATCGAAGCTACTGTGCCAAGAATTTCGCAACACAACAAGTAAAGTACTTTACTTTTCTCGTCACAAATGCGACGAATAGCAGTTTTTTTTCAATTATGTACACATTAGCTTGCTAACTAATCCTGTTAACATCTCAAAAAAACTTAAGCCGTTCGATCCATCTTTTAAAAAGTTATTCGCGTTTGAAAGGTGTATGAAAAATTTGTACACTGACTGTAAGAGTAAACTTGCTTTGGGAAGAAAGTTGTGCTAGTAACCGTTCGAAAAGTGCAGTGTGACTAATTGAAGGTTAATATGCTCAGTTTTGCTCGAGAAATGTCGGTTCTCCTCGCATAAATTCTGAACTCGCGATCTGTCCTGGTGTCACAATTGGTGTCGCTGTTTAATGAGGCGGCAAGATTGGCGTGCTTTAACGCCAGTTTCTTATAATTGCAAAAGAAAGAGCAGAACAGCGGCGAAGCAGCTAATGCATCATTAAAAGGACGACGATCTCGCGGGGCGCAGCGTTAATCGCGAATCTAGGCGCGCGGAGGACAGAAAACGAAACAGGCGAATTAGCCGATATAGCCGACACAGAGCGTAACGATCGAGGTACACAAATTTAGCGAGAGGACACCACGAGAAAATAAAATCCCGAGCGAATTATCCAAACGCGATGAACGCCGACCGTCTTTGCTTTGGAACGAATCCACGTGTGCTTGGCTCCACTCGGTACCACGTCGACATGCGCCGTCGAATTCGACGACGAAACATTCTAGCACATTTCGACATTTGACATACATGTTCGCGTGCACCTGTTGACGTTCCCTTAATTTTCCGTCCCATCGATTATTTTCTACGACCGTCCGGAAACAAGCGAAGTACATATGTATACTGTTGCGTTGTAGTTTAGAGTAAGCTTGGGCATTATCAAAATAAATTATATGAAAAATGATTAAATAAAATAATATATTATCCTACTTGGTTACATATCATTTGAAATGTGCACGTTCAGTTGAACGTATTATTTCCTTATTTGAATTTGAAATGAAATTCAAATAATCATTCATTTGATCAAATAATTGGTAATCTCCAAAATTCTATTTATTTCTTCTACTAAAGAACAATTTTAAAAATAAATGCAGCTAAATTTTAACCTCTTCTGGAGGTGGGATTATTTATTATTTTCATTGAACAATTTAATTGAAATAAAATATTATTGAAATGAAATATTACGTGAAAATAATTTATTTATTTAATTATTTATTTGTTATTGTTTTAAACCAAGTGGGTTATATAGCAAGTACAGTATTATTACATGAAAATAAATTATTTGATTTAAACGCCAAGTGAAAATAAATTTTGTATGTTATTTGTAGAAATACGAATAAAACAATATTTAAAATAATTCATTATTTCAGACGATTACTTGTTACCTAATTTCAAATGAAATGTGTCCAACCTTGGTTTAGAGTTTGTCGTTTTAGATCTTGCTTCACTATCGCTTCGACACGGAATGCTTAGTACGTTTGATTATCGGAAGTAATTGGGATCGTGGTGGTTAGGATAACAGAACAGTTTGGATAATTTGAACTGTATTGTATATCTGACACAGATCTACAAAATGCATTTTTAAATTTTCAATACAGGCGCACATAAAAAAGTCATAAAAAGCAACTTTTAGTATTTTATTTGTAATTTCAATCAATTGCAATCTTTCAAAAAATTTTTTCCTGTCACGTAGTTAATTAATTCTGCTAACGTCTCCAAAAAATTTAGTTAGTTAGGTCCAATCTTAACCCTTAGCACTCGAATGGCGACTCTGAGGCGCCGCTACAAATTGTTACCCCATTATTCAGAATATTGTTTATTATTATTATTGTTTTACATGATTAAACTTGTTTGTATGTAATAAATTACTAAACATTTAAATATTGTATGAGATACTATATCAGTTTCGTACGCATATAATGAAAAGAATTATGTACAATGGAAATATTCTAGGTTAGAAGAAAAGTGTTTGATTTTTTAGTTGAAATAGCTCTGAGTGCAAAGGGTTAAAAATGTTATCGTCTTATACGCGTTATCGACCGCATACATGCTATGCATGTATAAAGATCTGTAATCTAGTTATTAGATGTAAGAATGATTCTATAAATAGATTATAGCTTTCAGAGTTCCAACGTTGTCTTCTCAGAAAACCATAGTTCTATCATGCTTTGTTGATGTGAAAATTCGTTCTGACAGAGACGGCACCAAGTCACTAATTGTAGAAATTGAACCACAGGAATTTCTCTGAAGCAGTTCTAAGGAAAATCTAACATTTTCCATAATCTTACACACGGTACGGTACGAGATTCTTCATCTATGAAACTAATCCATATTAAATAAGTAATGGTAGAAAAATATTAGTTTAATATTACTACTATAATCAAAGATTAAACATTCTGATCTTCTGATTGAAGATTGCAGTCTATTCTATGGAATTCAAGTACTTTCGGGCGTAGTCCGAGAACTTGGCATCGAACAAAAGTTTCGTTCGTTCGATATCTCCCCGATCAACGGTTATACGTTCTTCCTGCTGCCTCAGAATCTGGACATTGCCAAATGGAGATTTCTTTTCAGAAAGAGAGTGATTTATACAGTTGAAGTGGGCGTAGTCAACATAGGAGTTACTTTTGGCTTCTTCCTTTCATGCACTCGCTGAATCATCTCGTGATATATTCGAGTATTTACGAGAGAAAAATATATACATATTTTCTAAGTAAAGATTTGAATTTTTAATATCCGCTTTTGATCATAAATTTCGCGATTAGCAATATATTAGGATTTGCTGTCATGTTTTACCAAACATTCCTTTTTTATTAAACCTTTTGTGTTTGATTGAACTAGATACAAAATTATTTGCACATGTGATACTTTATAGTAGGTTTATTATATTATTTAAACATGTATTGCTATTGGAGAAGTCCACGAACAAAAAAATACGAGTAACACTTTTTGACGATTAAAAAGATAATCATTATATACAGGGTGGGACATTTATCCTGGCCACCTGGAATATCTGAAAAACTAAATTCCGGAGAAAAAAATGTTTCAAATAAAACGTTTAAGTCAAGGAGGGGCTGATGCAGCAGTCATATTCATTTTTAATTTTCATCATGTTTTCAAGGTCATTCCAAGGTCAACTTTATTTTTTCAAATGGAAATATATATTTTTCATTACAGATTCTCAATCTACGACTTGAGAAAAATAACTTTTATGTGAAACGTTTTTTTCACCGCCGATTATTTTGTATAATGCTGACTGTATTAGGGAAAAATAATCTCAATTAAACGGAAAGGCAATTATTTTATTAATAATATGACAGGAAAATTGCAACTTAATTACAAGAAGATCAATTTAACAAGTATTCAGTAACATTCTAATGTTATTTGCATTGCATGCGAGAGAATGTATAATCTTATTCTAAAGAAAAGACAGTAAAAAACTAGTGTATCCCTGCGCGTAATGAACAGGTTGTGTACGCTCAGCGTTGAATTTCTTTGTTAAGTTTTATCTAATTCTTTTGCCTCTTTCAATATTTAGCTATCATTTAACTATTCATTTAGATTACATGTTTATTTGATACCATTTTAATTGGGTATTAATTTCATTTATATATTCATTCAGTATATTTTTTTTTTTGAAAATTCAATATTATACAAAATAATCGGCGGAGAAAAAAACGTTTCAAATAAAAGTTATTTGTCTCAAGTCGTAGATTAAGAATCTGTAATGAAAAATATATGTTTCCGTTTGAAAAAATAAAGTTGATCTTGGAGTGACCTTGAAAACATGATGAAAATGAAAAATGGGTATGACTGCTGCATCAGCCCCACCTTGACAAATCTTTTATTTGAAATATTTTTTTCTCCGTAATTTAGATTTTCAGATATTCCATGTGGCCAAGATAAATGCCCCAACCTTTATATGGTTACGAAAAATGAATTTGTACAGGATATAATTAAAACAGCAAGTACAAAAATGAGCTGATATAGCAGAATCGATTTCACAATTGAACATGTTTTAAATTAACCACATTTAAGTGTTTTGTTTTCTTCATTATGTGAACTAAAAATTTGTCCAATGATTAGAATATTTTAATATACGCGATATTTTGTGCATACACGATCGTATCAGTTGACATTAATACTTGATGTGTCACGTTTTGTAGTCGCATGGAAATGGAAAATTCGAGGGTAGTGCTTTTAGTACCATCTTTATCTATTATAAAATAGAACTCGTTTGAGAGTTCTAAGGAAAAATAATCGAGTTTAATAGCTCGTTTCAACGGTTACGCATTACGACCGGTAGAAAGATCGTACAGCCGACATGAGAACTCTATTAAAGATTATTGTCCACCTCCGACGAACATGAACGATCCTTTTTGCACGTTAAACCTTTTTCATCGCGAATATTCCACGTGATACGGAGGCTTGGACGGAGATAGATAAAGTTGAGACGTTAGAAACCGGGCTGGTTCAATAATTTCTCTTGATTATGCGGTCGTCACTGCGAAAACACCAACGAGATCATAACGGGTTAAAGCATTCTCAAGAATGTTAATATTATTTAACTTTATGGTGTCCCTGAAAGAGATACAAACTTATGCGAAGTTAATCTATTTCGTAGTTAACACTAGGTTTACGGAGCACTCAAACTGATTATTTTAAATTGCTTTATAAAAATAATAGAATTGTATTTACTTAGTTCTTCAGCGATTTTTATTGTAATATGACACAAAAAAATAAATCTATTTAATAATTCCTCACGAATGCCTCCTTACACTCATAATAATCGTAAATTAAAAATTTTTGAATCCGTCATTTTGACGGGCCCCGTAAATCTAGTGTTAATTATCGCAACAAGTTTTAACGTTCCGAAACTTGTAAATACTCAACTAGTTGACATTTTCTGTTTTGGTTTTTGTAAATTTTAATGAAAGTGTGTCTTTACTATCATTTTAAAGGGTGAATGATGATTTTAAAAAAATTTAGATCATTTACACTTTTGGACCATCGATTTATACAACTTATTACTTTCAACAAAAAATTTGGAAGGATATGAATAAAGTGGTAGTACTATTCAGTGATCATTAGGGAATTCATTGTCTTTACTGTTATAAGAATTTTGAATCATATACATAGTAATCGTATGTAGTACCTTAAAGCAGGCAGTTCCAACCATTAGCTCCGGAGCTATTCGAGGCACCTTCCCCGCTTAGGTTCTTCCCCCACTCTTAGACTTCATCGTCATAACGTATAGTAGTGGGTAGCTTCCAGCACAAGAGCTGCGCGGCGCGCGCAGCACTCGCTAACTCTACGGCTGTACGTTGTAGTGGGAACATGTTCGATGGTGGGGACCTTACAGTTCTCGGAGGGAAATACGTTGGAACTCCCTGCCTTAAAGCATTATAATTTGACTGCGGATCCGATCGAAATCGATATGCGTGTTTTCTTTTAAGTATTTTAATACATTGAAACTAATATAATATCGGTACACTTTAGCTTTTTTTAAATCTTTCCATTGTTTTATATTGCACCTGTCGATTTTGTCCATAATGATCAGTTTAATTGCATACGGGGTTGGAGTACTGTACGCAATAAGAGAAATTTATGTTAATTCTTCTTTTCTGCAGATTAAGACAAATTTTGTTTAAATGAAATTTTTGTTTAAATGTTGTATTTCTTGTATTAATGTTATCGATAGGCTACGGATGTTTATGCAATTTTCAATTTTAGTAGACAAATTTTAAGGACATCTAATGCAATATAATCTTATTTTCAGTGTTAGTGGCCTTTGTAGATCTGAAATACAATCTGAAATCGTACCAAATTCTATCGAATTTTATATTCTATTATATTTTAAAAATTTTCGGAAGCTATAAATGCATAAAGATCCGCAGTCTAGTTATCGAATTTGATTTTTGAAACAGCATGATCCTATGAATAATTAAAATTAACCCTATGAGTAATTAAAGTTTTATTATATAATACAATGGAATTCGTTGTGAGGACTGTGATGGCTACGTAGGGAAAATACGGAGTGGGAAAAGTGGAAAAACAATTCGAGTGATTTGTTATTTTTGTTCTATAATGTTACACGCGTTTTCACTTCCGTTTCGTGCAACAAGAGAGGTATTACTGTATTTCTGAAATAGATTTCCTTTGAAACTGAAAATTTCTGAAATAGACTTTCTTTGAAATTGAATATTTCTGAAATGGGTTGACTTGTTCGAAGATGATTTCTCTCCACAAAGGTCTTCTTCATACATATCGTAATGTTGGGATCATTGAAATTAACATGCGTGAATACGCAATGCACACACTTGTACCATAATTGCATCGCCGACGTTATGGCGAACGATATTAGATAAGCGCGTCAGGAGCAGGCACGCGTGTTAGTCCGAAACGGATAACCGTGTACAATGTTGAGTTGTAAACACGTGTATTCACTGCGCAAGAACGTATTCTGTCATAGTTGAATACGGTGAGATTTTTAGTCGGACGCATTGGTATTACAGAACGATAAGAGATAACGGGGTGCCTAGAGGGGGCGGAATTATTGCAGAAAGTTAAACTTACAGTACTGTGAATATTTACAGCGATGTGCGAAAGTATCCGGACACCCTTTAAAAACAAATATTTGTGTTAAGATCGGTTCAAACGGCTTAAGTCTTTTTTAAGTGTTAGAAGGAGGACCTAGTTTTCTAGGTAACTTATAAAAAAAGTTAATCAAAAATTACTATTGATCTAAATTTCGAAGACAAAAATTATAAATATGATTTTTATCTTTTTTATCTGGGCATATAATGAAAATCTAAAATATTACGAGCTGTAAGTAATTAAAAATGGCAAAAATTGTGAGAAACTGCGATTTAGATCAATCGTAAGCTCAAAAATTCAAAGATTCTTACGTTTTTCAATCCTTATGACTTTCTTACGCATCAACAGATTTCGATATAATTTTGTGCCTGTAAATAACTTACTTAGATTTACAAAAGGCATAATTTAAATTTTCATAATAGGCGCAGATAAAAAAGTGAAAAATCAGGACCATTACTTTCTTCTTTGCAATTTTGAGCAATGGTAATTTATAATTAATTTTTTGTATAAATTACTTAGTAAACTATTCGTTCTAACCTCTCTAAAAGATCTCATGCTGTCTGAACCAATTTTAAAAAAGTTATTCGTTTTTAAATGAATTATAAGATTGTCCAAAATCATGCAGTATGGTTCCATGGCTTTTGCAAAATTAGGAAGATCATTCGTATTTATAAAACCTCACTTTAGATTTCTTTTTAAGCAGATTAAAACCAAACATTCAGAAGAGTCTTAAAATAAACTTTGGAGCAAAACATCCCGAAATAACAATCATAGTTCATAGAGACATTGCATAATATGCTGCTCACATGTTACAAAAATCGAGCACAGCAAGTCGCATGACCGGCGCCAAGATTCCTGACTACTCTTTGCCGAAGCTATATTTCTCTTTTTCCGGTACTAACTACCCTTGTCAGACTAGGTTTGCGAAAGCTGCTAGCTGAGCGAGTTAGTTCATTATCCCAAATTGCAGTTCCTGTATAACATTCAATATGTTTGCGATATATCTTTATAATTAATACCACTGAAAATTAAAATTTTACTCTTATTACTAATAAATATTGAATTAAATTATACATATCACCGTTATGGTCTCGAAGTGGTTCTGGTTTGTAGACCGGACCAAAGTCACTAAGATAATTCATATTTACCCTTAGAATAAGTTTCATATTTCATTCACCTATCAGAAAAATGCAATTTTCAAAAATATGTTTATGTGATTCTAACCTAACATGTCTCCTATAAAGTTCAGTGAACATGACAGATTGATGAATCGATCTGATTGAATCCAGTGTCGCCAGATCGGTTAAATCGAGGGGAATACAGTTTACCACCTCTCTAATGACCAGAGTAATATGCGATACGTTGCGCGGCACGTCACGTGACCAGTCTACGGTGTTAGTGGGGGTCATTGGAGTGTGCTCAGGTAGTGGAATGGGATAGTGGAAGGGGAAAAGTAGGAGAGAAAAAAACAACCAGTTCCAGTTGTTTCCAATTTTCTTTGTATTTGCAATGGTTTCTTTTTTCAAATAAAATATAGATAATTATACTCAAAATCTTATGTGGAGGCTCAAATAACATTTAGTCTATAAGCTTATGTGTAGATTATATGTAGTTTTAATCGACCATTTCAAAAGAATATTTGTTTCATTCAGATACAAATGATTAGGATATCGATCAATTTTTAGAATCATTTTAGAAACTAAGATGAAAAAGCTCCATAGATATTTATTTCTCACTTCTTAATAATTGCAATGAATTGAAACTAATATCTAACAACAGTTTTCATATTTCCAAAATGTATTCAGCGTTTTACATTTACTCATTTTTGTCATAAATACATAAAATATGTGGTCTTGTTCATTGTTTGTCATTGAGTAATGCAGTCTCAACTTATGGTGGGCTGATAATCATGGTGGTGTAAGTCACATACATGGTATATCGAGTAAAATAAGGTTTTACGTTTGTTGTTATACAAAATTCCATATGCGCATTGCGGCTGCAAAAACACATCTATAGGTTCAGAAAACTATAAAACAGTGTCTATATGTGAACATTAAAGCACGAAACAGAATTTTATACAATTTACAAGCGAATTATCTAATTAAGATTTACATTTACCTATCATAAATATTCGGACACTCTTAAGAAGACGATAAGTATTTTTCATATTGGACCCCACGACTTGGATTTTTTTGAGAAGTTAAAACAATTAGTATGGATCTATCAAAAATGTTGCAAAAATTGCAATTGTTCGAAATTTGCAAAGAAAATGTTAAAAGTTATGTTTTACAACTTGTTTATGTGGACCTATATTGAAACTCTAAATATGTTTTGTTGATCTCCGTTGTAAATCAGCGGTTGCACCACTATAATCCTAAATGCTTTGTTCTATTAGTTTAGTGACAAAGAAAAAGCTGCAATTTTTCAGTAAATAATTAAAATCTACATCAATTAACGCTGCCAGTAAATAAATAATGCCTTTGAAATTTGAAAAACAATATTAACTCAAGTCTTGAGAATTTGGACTTACACCACCATCGTTGTCAATCCATAATATGATAAATACTGTGTTAATTCTATTGTTTCATCGTACCAGTAAAGTTTTGCAATGTTTTTCGTCATCGGTATGCCATTCAGTAAAGAGGCTTCATATCGCGGGATAGAGAAAGCAAAATTAACGCGTGTTTCCCTAAGAGTAGAAAATAAAGCAACGAAACGTTCTTTCCACGACGCCAAGATTCCGGGCGCTATTTTTAATGTGAAAGTACTCCGTGTTGGGTAGTAGGGTGACCAAAAGGATTCGTACTCGGAAATTTCTCGAATTCTTGGAACAGTCGGATTGCACTTTAGATTCCGGAGCGTGTTTCTCGTGCGTTTATTTTTTCATAAAAGGGAAGACCGACGAAATGGAATTAATCCGATGCGACACGCGACAGTTCTTGGATATCGATCTCGGTGACCAAAAGTAGAATTCCATTGTGTACTTTTATTCTAATTACGTGTCCCGACGACGCATAGAACGGCGGAGAAGAAACAGATAGAAGATAAGGGAAAGATGGTGGTAATCCTGTATCTCGTTGACGATATGTTGAGTTTACAGCTTCACGGCGCGCGCGGCCCGGTTCTAAACGCGTCGTCTCTGCCGCACAATGTGTTTATGGCTTGCATCTTGAGTACCCACTTGGCGAACCCAACGATGGATATTATTTACGCCAATTAAGGCGCCAAGCCTAATTACATATCACCGTGCCAAAAGAGAAATTAGTCTGCCATTTCGAATATTCCGGAATTACTGCGAAGAATAATATCACTCTGATAAATGATCGCCAACGGAAATGCCGCATGCTGACTTCGCTATCAATTATGGCCTTATATAAATATACATGATTTCTCTAGTTAAAAGCGATCACAATGATCACTGTTGAACAGTTTGTCCGCCTGTTGGATTTGAATTCCGTGCATTCGCAATAAGTCTCCTTACGAGTTGAATGCCTACAGTGCCTTACATAAATATTCGGAAAGTCTTAAAAATATGATAACTTTCTTTAGTATAGGATCCTACGACTTGGATTATTTTGATAGAAATTACGATTGGTCGGAATTGCAGAGAAAATACTAAATGTTGTTTTTTACAACTTTTTTATGTTGGCCTATATTGAAAATTTTAAAAATGTGTTTTGTAGATCTGTATCGATTATACGTACTCTGAAAATTGAATCATAATCAGTCAACGTTGCAATGAGCTACAAACGTTTAAAGATGGTAAAAATTGCAGCTTTTCGAGATTTTCAGCCTCTAACTGTAATGAATGTAAGGATTCTTACACATTTCAATTCTTATTTTTTCTTCCGCATCAATGAACATTTGGCATACAAATATACAACAAAAGCAGGATATTGTTAATAGAGCGTCATCGTTTTGAGCGTCTCGTTTCTTTAAAAAATTTTAAATACATATTGCTATAATAAGTTATATTATTCTAATACATCTTTCAATAATTTTCATTGTGCAAAAATTATTTGCTGCACAATAGTACAAAAACAAGACGTCGGTATTAATGCAGCATCATTCGATGTAACTATACGGTGGACTGGTTTTTTACAATTTTTTAAATATAGCTACAATAAATTATATTATTCCAATGCATCTTTCAATATTTTTCATTGTGCAGCAATTATTTGGTGCACGAATGTACTAAAACTAGAAGTTGGTATTAATGCAGCATCATTTTATCTAACTGTAAAATAGTCTCGTTTCTTTAAAATTTTTTAAATACATATTGCTATAATAAGTTATATTATTCCAATGCATCTTTCAATATTTTTCATTGTGCAGCAATTATTTGGTGCACGAATGTACAAAAACTAGAAGTTGGTATTAATGCAGCATCATTTGAAGTAACTGTAAAATAGTCTCGTTTCTTTAAAATTTTTTAAATACATATTGCTATAATATAATAAAAACTTGAAGTTTGTATTAATGCAGCATCATTCAGTAATTGCCATCGTGCAGCCATTACTTGGAGCATAAAAGTTGCTATTACTACAATATCATTTGACGTAACTACAATATAATCTGGATTTCTTACAAATTTTTTAATTATCCCATGAATAAACATCATTTAACGACACCATAAATTACATAGCTTTCCTACAACTTTTTAAAGCAACATATTTTTACATAAGTGATTAATCTCAATCGCCTCACTATCAGTTTCATAAATGTTACTGATCCGAGAATTAATGAACCGCGTCGCGACACATATTGATCATTTTAATGGAATTTGATGTGATTAATATTAATTAACTCTGTCGCCACTAATGGACTTCATTTGATTTGACATCTTGTCCGAAGCATTTTTTCCCCGGGGGATTCTGTATCGAAAGCGGTGTCACCCGCGTGCAAGTAACGTGGCAGTCGATTTATCAATATTTTTCAGCGCGGATCCGGCGCATAAGGTGCACTTGGCATTTTACTTAACGGCGCTTGACAAAAGTGTCTAGAATGCGAGGTTTGCCGTTAATACCTTCACCACCTCGGCCGGGCTAGTTGGCGAGTAATGAAATTATTACTTCGCGCCGCGGCGAGTCCATACAAAGATGTCTTGAACGTTTTAACCGATCATCCCCGCGTGAACGTACCTTTGCCTATTTATAGCACGTGACGTGTATCTGACCGCGGTGGAAGGATTTATCACGATGCCGAAAGCTACGTGAAGCATTTCCCGAGATAAACAAGCACGTTGTCCACCGAAAATTTTTCATTCCAAAATACACTCGCCCCTCAAAAAATCCAGAAGAAAATAAAACCTGAGGCTCTTGGCGCGCGCGCGCCGCATAGTGCACAGTGGAGCAGAATTGGAAAAAGCTGAACAAAATTCATGAATCTGTAAATTATACATTATTCATTACAATCAGAACGGTTTTAGGGATTTTGGAGATTGTGGTACCATTCGTATTAATGATTTCTTAGAATGAAAAACTGTCTTTATAAAATTACCATTATAGGGGGTGTTTCAATCCAAAAAATTGCAGGAATGAATGTCTTATGGAATAAAAATTTGTTTCTCCTTTTTATAAACTTAATAAGTTGAGGATAATATATCGACATTCTTAAATACTTTTCATTTTCTCAGTATTTTATATTAGGTGTTGCACATAAAATGTCCGATTCTAGAATGCAAATCTTATAAAACGTTTTGTTTAAAAAATGCTATTATAGTCTACAGTATATTATACAAAACTTTGCAGTACAGAGCTAATCCTTAATATCCTATCTTCATTTTCAATGCAGATGTTGAATTTTACTTTTAAACAAATATTATTGGAGCTTCCCCTTTACATAAAATGCTTAAAACGTGATCTACGATTTTTTCTATTCAACTTATTAATCCTTTACACTCGAGGCAATTTTAATTGTACAATCAAGATATTTCTTTCCACCTAGAACATTTTTACTCTATGCATCTTTTTCACATTGTGCACCTGAAATTAATCCTGTTTTAATAATATGAAAACTGTTTTGAACAATGGCAATTTTTACTGGTGACTCAGAGTTACCATTCGAATGCAAAGGGTTAAGCTTTGAATGAAAGGTACACTGAAATCTTTGTAATAATACATGTAAGGTACACCGTAAAACCTTTACACGGCTAAACTTATCCCTCATTTATGTTCTATAAAACACCTGTAAAAATCGTAGATTAAGTTTTTAACAGTCGTTCTAAAGGGGAAGATTCAATCTTGAAATCTGAAATCGATTCATTCAGAAAAAAATTTTTGTTGCTTTCACAGACAATTCAATTTGTAGCATTTTCGACCAAAAACATGTTCTCAGTATTTCATATTGCTATATCGTACACAGATATCTCAGAGAAAACTTAATGCTGGTCTGCGAAAATAGAGACTACGAGCTTTAAAATGATACCAAAATTATTGTACCATGTGTTTTAATGAAGTGATCGCAGGTCAAATAATGACAATATCTCCAGAATCGGAAATTTAATATTCAAGTACTTTTTGAGTCCAATGTACGTGACAGGCATGTGACAATTCTAATATCTCTAACGTGTTCCATTTATTACGTTTAGCGTCGATCTCGATCCAAAGAGGTTGCGCAAATAGAGACTACGAGCTTTAAAATGATACCAAAATTATTGTACCATGTGTTTTAATGAAGTGATCGCAGGTCAAATAATGACAATTTCTCCAGAATCGGAAATGTTCAAATACTTTTTGAGCCCACTATACGTGACAGGAATGTGACAATTCAAATATTTTTTACGTGTTCCATTTATTATGCTTAGCGTCGATCTCGATCCAAAGAGGTTGCGATAATAGAGACTACGAGCTTTGAAATGAGACCAAAATCATTGTACTATATTTTTTAATGAAGTGATCGTAGGTCTAATAATGACAATTTCTCCAGAATCGGAAATGTTCAAATACTTTTTGAGCCCACTGTACGTGACAGGCATGTGACAATTCTAATATCTCTAACGTGTTCCATTTATTACGTTCAGCGTCGATCTCGATCCAAAGAGGTTATCACTGGCATGAACATTGTGTTGGGATTGTCGTTGAACTGCTGACGATAACGCGACAAGTAGCAGCGGGAATTCGTGTATGCCCGAATCGGTAGTAAAAGTCACGCCGTATTCATTTCGCAGTATAGTTTAGCAGTAATCTCGTTGCCGCGGTAATAGGACCGCTCGTAAAATTTTCAAACTCCGTTGATTGTGGTAAACGCGCGCGGGTCTTCTCGGTCGCCCGCTACACAGAGTCAATTTGTCTGGCAAGCGAAAGGGGTAATATTAAATAGCCGGTAACGGCGGGCATATTCACGAAGGTACAAAACGCGGCGGACATGCGACGATATTTCTTTCTCTCAACGACCAGGGCGGCCGCTATTTGGAGGCGACCAATATGTCGTACCGGCACGGGAATCGGTCGCCATCGGGCCGGTTATTTGGGGACAGAGAGAGGCACTATCACGAATATAAACATCTGACGACCGCGATCCTTATGGTGGTACCGAGTTAGGAGGCAACGGTTCCGTTGCCAAGAATCTCACGTCCCTGCAGCATCCGCCTTGGCGGTGCCAAGAGAGCGTACCCACACAAGCTCCACCACTTTCACTCTTTTTCCGACGTTCAGTTTTTACCGGTCTCTTTATTAGTTTCCTTCTTTGCACCGTCGTTTAACCTTTGACCGGTCACGTCGCTTGGAATCACGTGGAGTTTGTCACACTTTGTGTGAATAACGCCTAGAATCTAGGTTACTTGTTCCAGTGGTCAGCCATTTAAGGGGGCCTTCTCGTATAACGGCAGCGATAACAAGTGATTTTTAAGAATTCTTTTTCAAAATAACTATTAGACATATGGGAACTCGCAAATCTTTTGGGGGTGTAAACAGGAAGTATTGAAGTATAAGTGTTTTATTAGTTCAATTGTTCTTAGTATTTATTAAACTGGCCTACAGAATAACTTGAAAACTAATCAACTGATTAATTTCGGATAAGGCTCACTCGATACGCTATAAATTTCTCGCGGAACTGCGCCACAATTTTGACTTAATTTCTTTCCTATGATATAAGATTAATTTTTCTATCAAAAAAGTACAATTCCTTCAAAAGTCTATAACTTTTGCAAATCGCTGTATTTTTTCTTAAATGTTGGTTCAGCGGCAGCGTAAATAATCAAACTTTTAGATAATTCTACATCTTTTGCTTTCATATTATCTACTTTCTTAATAAGGTTGACAGGATTATAAGAATTATCACAAAATTAACAAACACATTGAAACACAAAAGATTTTTTCTTCTAGTTTGAAGTTGCCTATCTGTGTGCCAAAAAGTTTTACTCCGATAATGTAAATAGTTTACATTATTACCTAAGAATCCTCCCCCCTCCCTCCTAACGACAGTAGTCGGCTATATTAATTGTTCTTATTATTATACATTATTTACTGAATTCTTTATATCTGAATGTGAGGCTATACATTGAAAGTGAGAAATAGGTTGACCATTATGCATATTCATATGTATAATAATTTGTTAGCAGATATCTCTTGTTTTTAAGCAATTTATTTTCGAGAAAGCTGACTACTGAGCTCGAGATAGGCCACATTTACCCTACAGTACTATTACTAGACAGCGGATCTTTATTGAAACTAAAAATTGTGTGATTCTGTTGCAAGAAACATGAATCTTGGGAATTGCTTTCTTTCTTTAATAATTTTAATGAGTCGAATGTATTATATGATTGCAAATGGTCGTGCCCGATTGGATAATAAAATACAAGCAGTTACATTTTGACGTAAAAGTTTCATTTATTATTTATATAGTCACTGCCACTTTCTGCAATTGTTTTCCAACGTTCTACAAGCTGATGGATTTCTTTTTTGTAAAAACTGTGCAGTATTTTTTCGAAGGTCTTGAGGCCTTTTAAAAATGGGCTCTATAACTCTTTAAATTTTTCTACTGTTTCAAATTACAGCTGCTTATTTTTGCCATAAATGCATGGAATCAGCAGTCTAATATACAGGGTGTATGCGTTAAGCTATGTCGCCATTTTTTAGGCATTACCAGTAGTGCAATTAAAAAATGTTTTAAACAAAAGTTCGTCAGTATTTTATGAGCTACATTTTCGTATATTCTTAAATCTGGAAAAACGCTCTCTGTATTTGATTTCTCGTTGTCGCCATGTGTGGAGCGGAGTTCTGTATCATAGAAGATGAATCGCAGTTCGAACATCTGATGTAACCTGACTTATTTTGTGAGAAATAATTTCTCATTAAAATTACGTTTGCACAAAATTTTTGAGTTTGAGGTCATTTCAAGGTCTTAGTATAATACACCGTTGAATTCGTCTCGACGTCAGCAGCAATCCTATGACGTCCAAAACATGTGGTGCCATTTAAAAAAGTCAAGGTACTTAAAATCCCTAATACTTTGGATTTTTAAGTTTTGGAAGGTTATCAATTGACCTATAAAAAACATTTCCAAAATACGAAACTTGAAAAATTCAATTTTGGCCACGAGAAACGGGTTTCCAGCCCACTGTACGCCGGTGTTACCTACCGAACAATGATCGGTAAGGTTATTTTCCACGGCGCTTTCACACGTCTGACAAAAGTATTCTTTCGTTGCCCCCTCCTCTTCCGGTTTCGATTCACGGTTCTACTAGTCTAGAATATGAGATATTCTGATCCTTTCCCTGCACACGATTGAATAATTCATCGAGCACCCAATCCGTTGAACCTTCACTTTTACCTTCGCGTTTCATCACAGTTCTCTCTTTACATACCGGTATTTCCCTCACGTTTCGGTGGCGTCTATCTTGACCTGGGATACCAGGCGTCTCTGCTAGCGATCCTCTTCTCCCTTTCAACGTCCGGGAACGTTCGCGTTCGGGATTCCGGTGGCCAGGGAACATGTAACGAGAGATTAGTAAGGCACGTTGGTAATACTCGGCGGTTTTCGCGGCTTCGACGACAACATCAGACACGGCGGAACGTCGACGAGCACGGACGAACAACGAAAACGAGCACGACGGCGAATACGACGATGTCTTCATACCGGTCCCGCCGCGCCGCGCCGGTGATGATAGAGCGTTATGCATCAACGTGATATTCGAATTTGTCGTAATTCGTATCGCTTAATGATACCCACCACGCCGGTTATTTCCGTGAACACCTCTGATGAATCGATGCCGCTGGGATATTGTGCTCCCCGCGATGCTAGAACCACCGCGAGCCTTCCCGTCTTTCATCCATTCTGCTCGATTTATTTCCTTGCTCCGGATATATGTTGTCAATTACCATCAGAAGACATCACTGCGTTATTAGACGAATAGGGTGACTGCATCTCAGATGTTCTAATGTGGAACACCTGATGGTAATTATTGCGGAAGGGTCACTATACTCCGATTTTGATGAAATTTAAATATGTTATAGATTTCAATATTTTTAACAACTTTTTCCTTTTCCAACATGGGGGGTCAATATGTATAGTAAAAAATTTTTACTATACATATAACTCTCCTTACGGCAACTTTTATACGCTTTCAAATAACGATTACCTCTGCATTCAACAACGGACTTCCAACTGAAACCCAAATTGTGAATATCATAGTTCTTTGCTTTTAACGAAATATCTTATATTGTTGCCGATTGATTTTATGGCTCAGTTGTCGAAATATTACGGTGTACCACATTAGATGCAGGTACCCTATTGTTCCTTCGAGATTGTTAGACACGAAGAAATTTCTGAGTGGAAATAAAGAAGTGTCATCTTAATACTAGATCTACGGAGCACTAATAGTGATTATTTTATAATCCTTTATAAAAATGACAAACGTTCATTTATTCAGAATTTCAGTTAACTGAATTATAATATACAGTCGGGGACAAAATGAAGTGGACACACTGCAAAACTAATAACTTTTTTCAAATTAGACCAAGCGAATTGAGTTTTTTAAGATGTTTGAAGGATTAGTTTACCAAATTTAAAATATGCATTTTGTAAATCTAAGTAAGTTATATACATGCACAAAGTTTCATCAAAATCGATTAAGATTACTATAAGCGATAAATAATTAGAAATTGTAAAAATCGTGAGAAACTGCGATTTAGATCAATCTTAAGCCCAAAATTCAAATATTCTTACATCTTTCATCTTACAATATAATTTAATTGAATCCACAAAAGGCATGCTTTAAATTTTTATTATAGGCTCAGATAAAACGGTTAAAAATTCTGACCTTTATTTTTTCTTCGAAATTCCTCGCAATAACAATTTCAAAAAAAATGTTTTTACGCATTACCTAGTAAGCTAATCTTTCCAACATCTAAAAAAAAAACTCAAGTCATTTAGTCTAACTTTCAAATAGTTATTAGTGTTTAAATGGTGTCCATTTAATTTTGTCACCGATTGTATGTCCAATAGAATTGTAATTTTGTTAAATTAGTTCTAATTCTAGCGTTAAATGATTAAAAGGCTGGACTTATCGTTCAACGTTCAATTTGTTCGTTGAATTTTTGCTTACTTTGGAACTTTTTCATATGTATGAGCAGAGCAACTATGCTACCGTAACCGCAACTTTAATTTAGCATCGCCGAAGTCGTGTTTTACCAAAGGACGGGTTTAAAACGTGCCCCAACGTGATCGAGCTATGCGAAGTTGCCCCCAGGGCATCGATATCTTCTTATAAATCTGCTTTAAGAATCCAATTTACATAATTAGAGCTGTTTGTATACCGTTGCTTTTCCGTCTAGGTAGCACGGTCCTCACTCTATTCGGGGCTTGTGATTAGGCCCACGTCGAGCGTCTTCAATTACGAGAGAAAGAAACAAGTTTGGTCGGAAATTGCGATCATTCAGACTTTGTCGAACGTAATTAATTGTTGAACATCATTGGATAATTATACTAGCGCCGCGGCGGTGTGATGAGCTACTGGATAGAAATGAATCACCTAGAATTATCATTAACGGGCTGAATGTCTTTGGTCAAATATTATACTATATAATATTAAAATATATTATATATAAAATTTTATATATAAATATTATATTATATAATCGATTTTTGAAAAATCTTCTGTTGATACGATACCTTTGGAACACACTCCTGATGTTATATTATATAATCGATTTTTGAAAAATCTTCTGTTGATACGATACCTTTGGAACACACTCCTGATGTTGTATTTGGAAATTTGTAAAACTGTTGTTTGATGTGTATATACAAAGATACAGCAAACACAGCTTAAATAATCATCGACCACATATGTTCCTTTAAATGAATGGTATTTAGAAGACTGCATCTATGTTATGAATTTATGAGAAAAATGAGTAAATCAAATGCAAAACAATAACAGCATTTTAAGAATTTAAAAATACCGTTGTGTACTTTTCAACTAATTGAAATGATTAAGAAAAGAAATTAATGTCTATGTATCTTGTAATTAATTCTGACAATTTTTGCACAATATTCCACAGTCTAATTTATTATTATAATTACCAATCCATTTTACGAAATGGGAAGACATGTAATAACAATTGGATTAAATTACAAATATTACTCCTTACATTTTTATTAATACTATTACTATTGTATATTGATATATGACTAAAAGTAATAAGTCCATAACATTCTATATACTTACATACTTTTTTCTTCGCAATTGCGACCAATAGCAATTTTTAAAGAAAATTAATTTTTTTTAAATCTCAAAAAAACTCATAATAAAATATTAATTCTATTTCTCACGAAACTTCAAAGAAGTAGCTGTTTCGAAGTGTACATAATAATTTGATCACTCTCTGTACTTGTACAAAATAAAATTTCTCTGTTGGAGCTGAATTGATCAGCCATCGAAATCGAAAGAAATAACATTGTTGGAATAAATGCTCTTGGAAACTGCGGTGCTTTAATAATCAAAGAAGGAATTTCGGTGTTTCGATTAACATTAACGAGATAAGAGTTATCCGCGTGGATGTTGTACAAGAATCCACGAAAATGTTCAGAATCGCGGGACGGCAATTCGTGCAAGCTTGGAAGACTTTTTCCTGTTGCCTCGAAGGGTCTCGGGTACAATTACGCCGCGAATCGAATGCTATGCCAGAATAATTATCGTTAAGCGATTCAACCTCGTGCTCTGCAACTTCAAGGGATTCCGTGACCTTCTCACAGTCGGAGTCGAGCAATCGTTCGCGGATTTTTGAACTCGCCGCGAGGAAGTTACAAGACTTAATCGTTTCGATACTAAGGACCTAATTTCGTCGAACACGAAATGAAATTCGAGTTTACGTGTACCGCGCGGTATTTAGCGGTTGGGATTATTGCAACAACATGCCTAGTAATTACCGAATATTAGACTTTAAAATAGCGAAATCTTTGAACGCCAACATGCTGTAATTAATGGAAATATCATAAGCATGATGATGAAATGGTACCATTAATATCGATTAACCTGTAGCCGTAAAAGAAACACGAACTTCAACGTAAATCGCTTACTTTTTACCATTAGTCGGTTATTATATGGACGAGCGTAAACGTTTTGATGAGATGTTTTTTTATCAGTGAACAGACTGTAGCATCATATTGAAAATAATTTATTGCATCAGCTACAACCAGTGTAAAAAGTATTCGTACAGCCTGTAAACAGGAATTCCTTTTTTAAATGTTGATATTGTGGATCAAACGGCTTGAGTTTTTTCGGATGTTAGAAGGATTAATTTACTAAGTAACGTGTAAACAATTCTTTTTTATATTTCTATTGGTCGCAATTACGAAGAAGAAAGTAAGGTCACGATTTTTAAGATTTTTATCTGTGTCTGTAATGAAAATTTACAAGGCGCCTTTTGCAGATCTAAGTAAGTTATACATATGCAAAAAGTTTCATCGAAATCGATCAAGTATGTAATGAAATATAATTTATTGAAAATAGCACACATTGTATGAAACTGCAATTTAAATGAATTCCAATCCCTACATTCAAATATTATTACATCTCACAATGCCTACGGTGTTTTTGTGCATCAACTGATTCCGATGAAACTTTGAGCATGTATAGCTTACAAGGAGAAGACGCGATCATGGGGTCTCAGATTTTCTCGAAACCTTTTTCTCCTCTTTATGAAAATACAGCATTATAGGCGTTGATACTCAACAACTTATGAGATACATTAAGATTGATGAAGTTAGTGTTTCTTTCATATTATGTTCCTTTTCAATAAAATTTTTATATTTTGTTTCCTATAGATATTGTGAGTGTATTTTTCATGTGCAAAATACAATTAATTAAAATAGATAAACTGAACAGAAAAAAAAAGAAAAAAATGGAGAAAAAGGAAAAAGAAATTTGAACATTGGCCTTCCCGGTAATGAATCTAGTACGTTTCCATCACGCCGATTGGCACTTGACGAAAACTTCAACCAAAACTGTACTTAATCTCTTAACGGGTATAATGAAATTTAAATTGTAAATATCTCAAAAATTATTAAGTATCGATGCCTGTAATGCTATATTTTCATAAACAGGAGAACGAAATCTACCAGTATGCAAAGTTTCGACAAAATCTAAGACCCGATGACCGCGTCTTCTCCTTGTTAGTTTTACAAAAGAAATGTTTTAAATTTTCATTATACGTATATCAAAAACTTAAAGATCATGGCGTTTACTTTTTTCTTAGCAATTGCGACTAATAGAAATTCTTAAAAAAACATTATTTACACGTTAGCTAGTAAAGTAATTCTTCTAATCTCTCTATAAAATTCAAGCCATTTGTTCTACATTAAAAAAAGTTACTCGTTTTCAAAGGATGTACGAACAATTTTTACACTGACTGCAACTACGTTAATTGTACGAATTCAAACAAACCCTTTTGCACACATATTCAAACACCAGCATATCCCTATAGGAACGCTTGGTTAAAGATGAATAAAAGAAAGTTTATACAAACTTCCTATAACCTTAATGATTATATGCATAAGATATTAGTATGAGAGTACCAATGTCAATTAATTGGAGAGACATATTTTATTGAGAAAACGATATCGCGTTCGATCGGAACTCGCGATGAAATTTGAATAAATCTTCCTTATCTAAGTGATCGCGTTTTGTAAATAGAATATTCATCGCGCGAACGGCATTTTCCCGATCTTAGATGAATGTGGAAGCCGTCGCATTAAATTAACTGCCGTTTTACCAATTTCCACGACGCTCGTGTCGTTTCTTTTTCACCTGGCCGTTTCGAGTTCCGATATCATATAGATGATTAATAGATGGACCAATAGGCGGACGAGTGGAGATGAATGCTCGTCGTAAAGAGAATATAAATAGGGGCAGAAGAAGCTCGAGGTAGAATGCGGTCTAATAAATCAAAAGACGATGCATCGGCCTCTATCGGCGGAGGCGCGTACAGTAGTTCTCATGGACGGCTCGTGTCTGGTACTTATCTCAAACTGTCCGGGACTCAATTCGCCGTAGACGAGAGGTCAGACAGATTGCTCGGCGACGCGTCGTTAACTTAGATGTTCAAACGGTATGACGTTCCTGTAGCTAAATTTTCTCTTGGCGCCAGAGTCCGTTAACTAGATACAACATACATTTTCTTGCGCGATGAAAGTATGTATTTCGCAGTCCCTGTCTCGTGAATGAAACCTACAAGAAGTAACGCCGGTGTATATTACAACGGACGAAGCAACCCGAGAACCTGCTGACAAAATGATTTTTGTCGGGATACTCCACGGTTCTGAAAACAGACATTTTCTATTTACCTAACCCCTTGCCGTTTGATCTTCTTCCGAGGCACAGCGATTCAAATTCCATTGTCTTTGACAATTTCATAGAAGAAAACAGAAAATTAGTATTTATTGTGTGCCTGTATTTACTTTGATGCTCAAGTATTCACATCAGTTGAGTAGAATTTTTTTTTTATTTAAAAGAGCTAAATGGTACTTATATTTAGCAGATTCTGTCTAAAATTGTCATCAGTCTGTTTTCAGAAGTCTGACTTGATATTGTGAGTATATCTGTGGTGAGAATGAGAGAGAAACATTTATGAATGAAACAAAAGTGCATGAAGTGAATTTGGTTGTATGTTAAAATGAAATGAATGAACATGAAGAAGCGATTTTGTTATTGACAGTATGGCTGTGATTTAGAATGATTGTAATTAACAATGTTGTGTTAAAAATATAGTTATATGTTAATATGCCATGATAATTCCATTCACTGCCTGAACAGATATTATATAGCAAGAATTAAAATAGAAACTTAATAAATATAGATAGAAATTTTCTATTTCTTTTAACTTTTTGCTTTTGACTTTCTTTCCAGACACAATTCAAATTCCATTGCCTTTAATGCTATCATAGAAGAAATAAGAAAATTCGAATTCAATGTATGCCTAAATTTATTTTGGTACTCAAGTATTGATAATAGAAGATTAGAATTTCATTTTGTCTTTAAAAGAAGTAAATATAACTTGTATTTAGCTGATTCTGATTGAAATCACGAGTCTGACTCTACATTATATGGTAAAGATTAAAATAAAATATAAATTTGATGGATGAATTAACAAAATCTAAATTTAATGAATGAACTACTAAAATCTAAATTTTATGAACTAACTAATAAAACTAACGCGGCAAAGGTTAAAATCAAAACTGATCCTGATGCTTCCTAATAAATTATTTTTAATTGTGCTGCTTACTACTAACTATATAGAGGTTGATACATGCTGGCACTAGCTGCATGATGGCTGATGCAGTAGAATCTTTGTCATACCTACATCTGTTATGAGAACATTGTATTATGTGAGCATCTGTTGTTTGACCGTTTTATTATATGATCAATGTGCTTAATATTAGGATACTGTATGTAAATGTACTCAAAAGGTTAAAGATAAATGACACATGTGACAGCAATAAAGAAGATTTAGTATCTCACCTCGAGGGATTTACAATCTTGGCATCATGACATAGATGGTATGATGCCCAAAGGGAATTTAATACCCCAAAAATGCAGTGAAGGAATTATGCGGTTTTGCTGGCAAAAAAGTTTGGAATCTATAAGTTTGATTTTTTGAACTTTGTTATAAAGAACGAGATTCGTACAATATTGTCTCTTTGATTTTGTATCTCACTAGGATTACACAGTATTCTCTTTTTAATTTTTAATTTTATACAGGATTGCATAATATTGTCTTTTTGAATTTATATTTCATGTAGGATTGCACAATATTCTCTTCTTGATTTTGTATTTCATGTAGGATTACGCAGTATTATCTTTTTGATTTTATACTTCATGTTTGATGCTATCTAAAAGAAAATGGAATTCATTTGGTTTAATTTCGTCTTAGGTATTATATGTATCTGATCCAAATGCTAAATGCTCAAGGATCTGTTATGTGGCCACTTATATTGCAATTAATAATAAATGGGCCGCGGATCTGTAAGAAAAATGACAATTTTCTGCAACGATTACAAAAAACCTGGAGCCGAATAGAAAGATCTGTCTACCTTTAACAATTTTATTCAATGATGCACCAAAATTATTAAATTCATTCAATCCTCCCACTGTTTCAAATTACACCGACTCCTTTCTGTCATAAATGTATGAAATCCGCATTCTAATATTAAGTTTCATGTGTTATTAGGGGTATGCGAGAAGCCGAAAATGTATGGATCTCGATGGTCGAGATGGGTCGGGAAGACATCGAGACGAGACGAACGAGACGAACTAGATTTTGTCAAGATTCTCAAAAACTTCGGGATTCTCGATTTTGTCGAGATTTCCAAAAATTTCGGGATTCTCGATTTTGTCGGGATTCTTGAAAATGTTCGAGATTTTCAAGGTTTCCCGGATTCTCTAAAGTTTCGGGATTTTCGAATTTGACGAAATTTTCAAAAATTTCAGAATTCTCGATTTTGTCGAGATTCTCAAAAATTTCGGGATTCTCGATTTTGTCGAGATTCTCAAAAATTTCGGAATTCTCGATTTTGACGAAATTCTCAAAAATTTCAGGATTCTCGATTTTGTCGAGATTCTCAAAAATTTCGGAATTCTCGATTTTGACGAAATTCTCAAAAATTTCAGGATTCTTGATTGTATCGGGATTCTCGCAAATGTTCGAGAGTCTCAAAGTTTCCGGATTCTCTAAAGTTTCGGGATTTTCGAAAGTCTCGAAAAAAAGAAAAAAGAAGATTCAATGAATAAATTTTATAATGTGGTTTTCGCAAACGCCTCAAATATCGGAAATCTCATACAGCAATCTATTTTGAAGCGTGTCTCATAACGGTAATCTGCATACCCTAAAATTTTGCGAGAATCCCGAGACATTCGAGAGTCCCGACACGTTCGAGAATTTCGACATAATCGAGAATCCCGAGACATTCGAGGGTCCCGAAACTGTCGAGAATCTCGAAATAATCGAGAATCCTGAAATTTTCAAGAACTCGTCCAGATCTCGAAAAAAATTCTCATCTCGTCCCGACTCGACATTTTCGGGTTCTCGCACACCACTAGTTGTTACCAATGCATTTAAATTTTCATTTTGAATATGCAGAAACAGAAAACTGTTAAATATCTTAAATTGATTTAAACTGGACATCACTTATTTTTGATATTATACCTCCCCTTTTCATGAAAGACAAGTAAAACTGAGATGACAACACTTTTACCATAATCAACGTAAATACAATGTAGTTTATACTAAAATAGATACTGTGATACAATAAAGTGAATTATTTATTGAACTAAGAAGAGAATAAAAAGTTTGTGAAACATAATGATGAATTTGCATGAAAAATTAACTCGTTATCTTTGGTTGAAAGCATAGTTCGAGAAAGTTCTAGAACTTTTTAATAGATTCTATTTAGAAGATCAACCGTTTGGTCTATTTTGAAAAATGTTCTAACATTAAGAATGTCGATGAAAACAGATAAAGACAAGTTCTTGAAAGTAAAAGTTTTAGTTTGAACAGGACCTATAAATTATCAAAATAAACATTTTTCTACAACGGGAACGCATATTCTATTCGTCGATACTAAAAGATTCCACAATCATTACAACAAACACTAAATATTATTGAATGAGTACGACAACAATATAAAATAATTACTACAATTAAAATGATATTTTGTATACGTTATAAATTGTAACATTCACATAATTAATTCATAGCTCAAAGATTATTTGTGTTCCTGTTATATGTAGCAGCTTCTTTAAAACATGTTCTAAAATATCTGTTCCATGAGAAGACATTTTAAAGAAGTTCCTGACGGTAATACATATTTCTGACCATAAAAATGCCATAAGAACAGATATTTTGAAGCGTAAAAGTTCGAACAGAATTTTTTTAGAAACAAAAATGTTTGTTTCGATCTCTGCTTAAAAGTGCAATGAAGCCTGAATTCTCATCGTACGGTGTATAATTTTGAAGTGCGTATCTCTAACAACGAGTGCAGATTTGTAAATGAAACCTATTAACGTTCTTACCGGTATGTATAGATAGCGTTCTTCCCCGCCGTTCTCATCAAAACACCTCTCTCGTTTGATGCTCCAATCTTCCGTAATCGTGGGTGGTATTTCGCGATAGCATTGTGTAATGGATTTTGTAAACGTGTAACAGGTCGGATAAAAAGCTGATACGATTTGTAGGTGAGTACGGTTTAATCGTGCAATCACAGCCAGCTACTACCATTAAGTAATCTAACACTTCGGTGGTAGAACGCTTCCACCTGGTATTTATGTAGGATTGAACCAATCGTTGAGGATTCCAATAGAACCGGTGTAATTACGCGTGGGCGTGGATTTTCATATCGAACAGTTAAGGCCTATCACGTACCCGGTACCCGACCTGCCTCATTCTAGACCGCACCCTCATCTTCGCTCAAAAAGTCGCATCTTCTTAATACTATGTACATTGTAAGCAGTTTTCTCCGATGGCGCTGTCCATTTATCGCGGATTGCGGAGGACAGGATGTAGTTGAAGTGATAAATAGACTGTGACTGTTTATGTAAAATTCAACTTTCATACATCGTAAATATACAGTGTGATTCGTTTATCTTGTCCACCGTAATATTTGTTCTGTTTTATCAGATAAAACAAAATGTATGCGGTTGTTTGGTTTATCGCGACGAATATAGCGGTTTATGTTTTTTTTTCATTCGAGAACATTTTTTGTGTCATTTTCAAAGTCATCGATATTTATTTAGCAGTTCTGTAATTAATGCAGACAATTTTATATTTTACATAAAAATCTGCAAGCTAATAATATGTAACTATAGTGCCGATCTTACGTACTTATAACAAAACTGTGTACCTAAAGCACGGAAAGGAAAAACATCGGAAGAATTTAAACTATCATGTATTATTTTTAACTTGTTAATGCTATTAAGGAACTAAATAAATTTTTACATAACATTTGTTTGTTACATTTGATGTAGAAAATGTGTACCTTATATAAAGTTTCGCAGTCTATACAATGACAGGATGTATATGTACCGAACTGAAGTCGAATTGAATTTCCAGGATTAGACACGAACAATACAAAAGAATAATTTTAGACACTTGGATAACGTGAGGTCATCCATGACATTCCAAACACCTAATTTTCCCTTTTATAGGCTAAGGAAGAAAATGTCTACAGAAAATACAATAGCGTCATCATCTCTTTCTTCTAGAAACCATCGTTATCGTTCCTTTTTCGACGAAGGACAATTTTCTTCTGTTTCTTCTTGCTATATTTCATGTTCAACTTTTCCTTTTTCAAGAAATTACATACTTCAGCTGTCATGCTATTTCTACACGGTGATCATGCTTCCGCCTTACCCTGAAGGTAATATGTGAACTAACTGCATTATTCATTATTTTATGAATAGATCATCAAGTATACGCGAATCTAATTTTGCATAATGTTTATATATCGACAAACGATATTGTCATTAAATATGATATTATCTCCTCCCATTTTCGCTATGTACAGAACACTAGAGCTTTTAACACTGGAACTATCGGACTAGTCAAAATGACTGGTTTCTAATTTATACAAATATTGATATTATAACTATGTTTTTAGGAGTAATTACACAGGGTGTTCACGCTATTACTAGCCAGCGTTTTTCTTGCAAATAATAAATATTAGAAAAAAATGGAAGAGAAAAAAGTAATACTATTTTTTGCAAGCAACGTAATGGCGAATGTAATTTTATTGTATTTGCACTATTTTCATGAAAATATCGGTGACCTATAATTTTTGTAAATGGAATGCTGTATATTTTTTCATACTATATGAAAGCGTGTGTCAAGACAAATTCATTCGTATACGAGAAAATGACCTTCACGATCATACAAGGTGAGAAATGAAAGAAACATTTTGAAAATGTCGTACTACTAATGCGTTTACAAGTATACTTTATTGACGAGGCTATAGTAAATGTTCAATATAACTTCCTTGTGCATGACTATATATTTCGGCACTATTAATTACATTCTTATTAGCTTCTTCTAACGTTATCCGAAATATTAATGCACATGATTGCGTTAGTATCCTTTGCAAGTCGTTTACATTTTTTGGCGTTGTGTATCGTGAATGATATCTTTACGAAATATTACGTAGGAAATATTCAAAATTTTGCTGCCATTTCTGACCTTGTATGACCTTGAAGGTCATTGTATTGTATACGAATAAATTTTTCTTGACACACGTTTTCATGTAATATAAAAAAATATATGGCATTTCATTTAAAAAATTGAAGGTCACCTTCATTTCTAAGAAAATAGTACAAACACAAGAAAATTACATACGCCATTATGTTACTCACCAAAAACAGTATTACTTTTTCATCTATCATTTTTTTCTAATATTTATTATTTGCAAGAATAACGTTGGCTAGTGATAGCGTGAACATCCTGTACAGTAAACTTGTCTATTACAATACATATTTAAACAAAAATTGCACGAAATTTGAATAAATCCAAATAAATTAATTTGAATCAGCTCCAGGATTGCATTCAATTTATAATTCATAGTAAATCGATAGCACATATAACAAATACTTTCCTTTTTCAAATGAGATGATTCAGTGGTACACAACTTATAATTTACAATTAAGTAATACCGCGTATAATATGAAAAGAAATCTCTATTTCTCTAAATACATTACATTACTATTCAATCTAGAAACAAATTCTGCAACTTTCTCCTAAAGAGGTATCGCAAATTAGTTAGTACTCGACTAGCAATTGCTGTCTGCAAAAATTGTAAACGTAAATAACATGAATCATAATATTTAAATAATAAAATAGCAGATAAAATAAAAATAAAGTATTAATAAAATACAAAATTTGATTTAGCTACAAAAATATAAATTTGATGAATGAATTAGTGAAATATAAATTGTAATGAAAGAACTAATACAATATACAATACTAATACAAAAGCCAATGAGAGTGAGAGTGAAAGTTATATAACTTTTATAGGTTTGAAATTAAACAAAATCTGATTATTAATTCGAATTCAGCACCTTACAATCTGTAAACCCGTACCATTTTTATTAATTTAAACTCAGAAGTAGCTTCAGAAATGTTGTTCGCGTTTTTCGCATTTCAACCCACTGTGCATCGGTATGAATAACACTACAGAGTTGCTAATAGCTGTGTGGTAATAGTCGCAACATAATCGAGGAATGAAAAAAGAAAGTTGATACTAATTATAGTCCTGGCTGTCTTTTATCACTGATAAGTATTCATTCGTTGAACGATCACGTCACTCTACTTTTCCCGTTAATTTAAATTGCAGAATTGGAAAACGCATCACCAATGCCGAACGTTGCACACAAAGTAGCGATCGTATGTACCATCAATACTGATTAAGCTATAATTCGATCCATTATTTAGAAAGTCCAATAAAATTATTTCAGAATCGTATAAAATAATTTAAAACTGATAATAAATCAGAATGATAATCGAGATAAACTCTCCAACATAAATCAGGATTTCATAGATCTTCACGTACATTCGGAATGAATTTTCTAGTGAAAGCAGCCTCTTAATAGTTTCGATAATTACTATATGGTTCTATCTTATTAATTGATCTCAATGAAATGTTTGTCTATAATACATAAAATTGATTTAACGATAACTTACGGCAGGAATGTTTGTCGAATTGATCAAAACTGCATACAGTCAGACACATAATTGATAGCACATTCTTTAAGTCAGAATAACTTTCTTATGAATGGACCAAACGACTTCAGTTTTTCTGGCAAGCTAGGATTAGTTTACTAGATGACCTGTAATGAAAATTTTTGGAATTTCGTTTAGTCGGAATTATGAAGAAATAGTAAAAGTTTCTTTCTACAACCTTTTTATTTGGGCCAGTAATGAAAATTTAAAAAATGTGAACGAAATTGGTTACTTACTTTGAGTGATAAACGATAATAAATGGTGAAAATTACAACTTTTCACGATTTTCAATCTATCATTGCCTTTTTATTCTATTATTCGGTTATTTTCACGATTTTTAATAACTTATAACTCATAAACCAATTGACCAATTTCGATGAAATTTCCAACATGCATATAACCTATATGGATCTATGAAATACATTTCTTAACTGTTTGTTACGGACTCAAATCAAAAAGTTGTAAAAAGCAATTTTTACTATTTTTTTCGTAACTCCGACTAAACGCAATTTTTACTATTTTTTTCGTAACTCCGGCTAAACGCAATTTTTCCTAAACATCGTTACACGTTGTCCAGTAAACTGATCCTCCTAGCTTGGCAGAAAAACTGAAGTCGTTCGGCCCACTTATAAAACAGTAATTATGGTTTAAAGTGTGTGACATCAATTATATATGATTGACTGTGTATGATAATTGCACACCGCGACTGAAAACAGAGCATGAAAATACGAAACTGGCTCATCGATATTTGATGGCAGCTCGCAGTGGTGCAAAGATTTTTCCAGGCCAGACCTGGAGATTAGAAACAGTTGCCGTTATTACTGTCTAGGTCTAGATTCTACAGTTTAGAGCCTGGCTCGTGCCTCGTCCAGTTACCTTATTCGCAGGCTGCTTTATTCCGAACCGTCAAACGTTTTATTGGGAAAAAAGCGTGTACCCTATCCTCCGGATACCGTAAACGATACTCGGTCATTCGCAAGGCTGTGAAACTAATTTTATCGTTGGTGTAATAATATTTGCTCGGAAGGATCCGTAGCGTCTCGAATGGAAATCAAAATTCTAATCGGAAGACAAGATCGTAAGTTTCTTGCTTGATGCGTTTCACTGGAACAGGCTCGACTCATTCTGGAATAAGTATTTACGTAGGAAACGCTCTCGAACGGAATCTAGAACGAATTCGGTCGATTGTGACGAACGATCGAACTCTTGATGCTTATCATATTGTTTTATTCATTGGACTGTTACCGTCTTTACTGTTCCGTGTCCTGGCGAACGCGAGCCATTTGTTCTGAAAGAATCGCCGAGGAAAATAGAGTCCGGAGTCGTTTATATTGTTATTATGCTTTTTATTTCACAATATCCAGTTAGTTCTGGGCGCGAACATTTGAACAATAATAGAGGAGAATGTAGCTAGTCTTAGTTAATCCTCATACGTTCCTCAGGCATTATCGTACAAAAGATCGCAGCAAGGTTTGATGAATTAGGTTAGGTTTCAACAATGAAATTTTGTTTCGTATAAAAAGATTGGTTTTTCTCTTCATTTTTTTTTAAAGTCGCATCAGTCTGCCAGCCAGTGTCGCCAGATCGATGAAATCGAATGGAATACAGTTTACCACCTCTCTGATAATCAGATTAACACGTGCACATGCTACGCATGCGCGACGGGAACGCAACACGCAGTGGAATGGGATAGTGGAAGGGGAAAAGGAGGAGAGGAAAATCCACTCAGTTTTGGGTGTTCCTGGCGACATTGGTGCCAGCCATTAATAACTACATTCTAATAAGTAAATACATGATGCCCCAGGAGCAATGAATATCGCTTTATTATAATAGATATTAAATAATTTAAATGAATCCCTTTGATACTTGAGAACATGATTGAGAAAAAAACATGGCAAAATACACGGGGCTGTTCGAAAAATACAAAATGATTCCTGTTATTATATGACTATATGACATTTTTCCAAATTCAAGAAACAATTTTTTGTTTAGTTTTATTTAGTAAATCAATGCTTCTAATTGCTTAAAAAAAGTCGTCGTTTGGTCCAATTTTAAATAAGTTATTCTGATTTAAAGGGCGTTCGAATACTTTCGTGCTCACTGTAGGCGCCAGAGCAGACTCGTGTAGTATTAACAACTGAAACAAAATTTCATATATTTAGGAAACTTGAACGTGGAGAATGTGCAACAAATCTAACCAAAAAATATAGTGTTGCAAAATCAACCATCATCAACATCCAAAATCAGAAAAGTGTCATTGAAAAATATTTCTTCTTAGAGCAAATGCAATGAAAATATTACCGTAGTTCAGTGATTTTGCATAATGCAGAAATGAAGAAATGCCCATAAGTAATGTGTATGTAGGTATGTGAAGAAGACGTGAAATTTAATGAAAAGTTGGAAAAAGATCGACATTTTAAATTGTATCCATTGTATCTGATCTTGTCTTAACCATTGAATGTAATCCAAGTGTTTGTTGGTCTATATTATATGACCATTCTCTTATGTGAACACATTCTCCACTAATTAGTTTATATAATGCAGGTTCTACTGTACAATAATATTTAAATTAGTTTGATATAAAATTAGTTAGTAATGTTTCGATATATGTGAAAACTTGGAACCGAAATGTCACTTACATCGTGTACATTCCTTGATCTCTTACGGCTAGTGTCGATCATGAGTGTGGAACATGAGCGTTTTATTTGTATAATGAAGCGTGTTGTATATGGACCACTTTAGATTGCACTGTTTACACGTGCAACACGTACTCGGATAATAAAGAATTCGGATAATCGAGGCTCTACTGAACCGTCAATTGAATAAACCAAGCTTCAAAATATGTCATGTTTGATCTCAATTTAATCAAAAAAATGTCACGAATATGTTGATAAAAGTTTACTTAAGAAACAATTAAAATCAAAAAAGTTTTCTCATTGGATTAGCATTGTCTCACTAATATCTACTCCCGTAATATCTTGTTACACTTCTCGGCGTTCGTGGGAACAAATTTTTCATAAATGTCGCGTACATACATCTGTTTCACATATATTATGGCACTATTCAATTGTCATACACAGAAACGCGAATGAATCTATTCCACAACACAGTAAAATATTAATCAAACTGCTACTGTCAAACCGAGAACCCGCAATGTACTTTCTGCCTCTTGCGAAGATCGTTCGGCGAAATTGAACGAATTATGCTTCGGCCGGCAATTTCTCGAATGATCCTATGATTATTCAACCGTGAAGCATCCGCCTTAATTGAACCGGCCCGAGTTTCCACGGCGAGATCCGAATCGTCGGATTTCCCATCCACTCGAGTCGAATTCGTCGTGTGGGAAATACGCTAGGACTCCTCGATCCGTTGTGCAACGAGAACGAGACATGCGGCGCAGGAACACAACGGGTTCGAGGAGATAAAAAGAAACGAAGTGACTGCATGTGAAAGTGCAAGAAAATCAGTGGGAATGATCAGCTTTCAGCAAATATTTTCCATTCAGAGAATACAACTCGGTTACATGACTCGAGCGAAATTCGTATTGCGGGTTTAGGCTGTTTTATCGTACGAGAGACACTAATACTATTGTTTTTCTTCTTCTTCTTTTGTGTCTGTCTCTTGATACTTCTCTCGATGAAAATGAACAGGGGGAGTAGTAACATGAGGAAATTAATTACGGGGGGCAACGTCTTATGAAGATTCCTTGACATTTGAAATTCCGGAGTGAAAGTATTACGCCTACGTAAGAACACGAGGCACCCTGAATGTGACTTAGTGTCAAAACGTTTCCATGATTGAGTAAGTTAATGCATTTCGTGGGAGGCGTGGGCGTGATGATTTGTAGCTGGTCTTTAAGTGGCCATCGCTGATATGTACCGTAACCGCTTCATGATATTTCATGTATGAGTCGATGCCGTGTCCGGTGTTAGGCTGAAAAAACGGTTTGTCGTCTTTTCGAATAGAAGTTTCACCAAATGTCATCTGTTATGCGACCCACAGTATGCCATAAAAGGGATCGCATACTGCTAGGTAATTCAAAACATCAATTTTTCAAAATTAACTTTACATGTATGTATGTTTATGCTTAATCTTTTGACTCGACGATTTTCCACTTTCTTCTTAATTCAACAAACAATTCTTTCACTTTATTGTGTTATAATATTAATATAAAATATATCGAGTGTATGTTATTGTCGAAAACATGTTGTTATGTCAACTTTATTTGTCTCGCGTTACGTCTTCTTGAATGATCATGATCGCAAAGTCACTCAGCTAAAAAATCAATCAGCTTCCCGGAACATTTTGTTGAAAAATTCGTAAACACGACGACACGATGAATTTTCTTGGCGTACATATACATAGAAACAGATTCGAAAAAGTTATTATATTTAGTAGGTGTACAAATTAATTCACAGTTCCTTCTTCATTTTCTTATTCCTTAAAAAACAATCAAAATACAATCAAGTTTTGAAAATAATTCCCAACATTTTCTATGCACTTACTGCATCTTACAAGAAACTGATGACTCCAGTAACCCATTTGGATTTGAAACAACGTCATAATTTGTACAACTAATAACTATAAGTACAAACCATTTATTTAGGGGATGACCGAATCAATTTAGAAAATGTTCGCATAAGTTCGCATAAGAAACATAATTGTGTGCGAATGATCAAATTTCTAAAATAATTTCCATACGTCGGAGAATTAGAATATTTTTTCCTTGTCAGAAATTTTTAATAAGACCATTTGAAGTTATTACTGTTGTACCTGCACTTCTAAATGGAAACAGCTTAATAAAATATAATTTTATAAACGAACAAAATTCGTAAATATATCATTAAATTTATCATATGTAATATACTCTTTTTTAAAGTGAAATATTATAAACTGAAAATATTTTACTAAATCAAAATGAATTTTTAAGAATTATAAGAGAAGAGTCACATCAATTAATGTAAATTATTTATGATTAGATTGCGGATTCTATGCATTTATGGCAAAAATGTAGGAGTGAAAACAAAACTCTAATGGCATTAGAAAAATTTGACAATGCTGTTACACTATGTTTGTCTCATTGAAACTCTTCGAAGAAATACATTATCAACGAACTTCCATTTCTTATAATCGATTTTAATTATCATGTTTATAAATTATGTGTAGGTACATAGATAGAAGACGTCCTTTTCAATTGTTGTGTCGTGTCAGTGCTCAAATGCAATTAGTGAGCCTCTGAGATACACGCCTCAAAGAGAGGTAATAAATAAAATAAAGAGACTAATCGGGTTTGCGGATAACTGTATAACTTTAACAAAATTGGTGTGAAAAACGTTGTAAACAGAATGTTAGAACACGGACATTCTCGAATACACTAATCTCTGTAGATATATTTATATGTTGTTTGTACCGTGTCATAACACGGTGGCGCTCATTATAACATGTGTGCGTGTGTGTGGGTGCCTGGGTGAGGTACGCATGTCGTCGCTGTACGTGACTCCTTCTTCTCTATGTGAACTTCACAGTGTAAACACGTATGTTTCTATATTATATTAAAGTATATGTCCATAAAGTGCAGATAGATTATTTCTATTACTTGAAACCACAAACGAAGCTGCATAAACTCCAACTCAGAAGATATAAAGTAGAAATTGACTCTATAAAATTCGATGTTGCTCTGACTTTCGATTCTAGTTCGCGACTGATCTTACAACGAAGGCATATGAATAATGAAACCTCGTGGAGTTGAAAATTCCCTCTACGGCACGAGTACGATTTCCGCGGCCCCTCGTACGGTTTCCGCTCCCTCCACGACCTAACCACAACTCATTCTATTCACATGATTTTTCCATTACTAGTTCAAATTCTGGATGACAGCTACAATACAAAGACTATGCGAATAACATCTCAGTCTCTTGATATTTTGCCATATTTCGCATAGTTACCGAGATATTTGCAAAATAAAAAAACAGGAAATCTACTTTATCGGCTAAATCAGGCCAATTTGACACCATGTTATATGTATATATATATTTTTCTTTAAATAACCCCAAGAACACAAATATAACCTCAAAACGAGGGGCCACGGAAATCGTACTCTCACACCCTCTACCAAATACAACATAGTGGAGCCTTAGCCAATGATACAATTTTAGGGAGGTTTCAAAATGAGCTCTAAAAAAAAGCAACGCCCATAGACGAAATACGTCGACGCCATGAAAATCGCCAAACACTGACGACACTCGGTTCTTTGTATTTTTTTGAAACCTATAAATCAGGCTTAGGGCCACAGGCTCCTGGCTTTATGTGTGGGCCTACGCTACGTCAAGTGCCATCTGATACCTTCTCCAGCCTTACCCAATTCGTAAAACAATAAATTCGTAAAAGAGACACTCAAAAATGACATCGCCAAAAATCGATCACAGCGTAGACCTAAACTGAAATTGAAACCGGCCGTACAATAAGCACGTCTCAACATCGATCATGATCTCCTTATGTATAATCAATAATTTTTGCAGAAAACTCATTTTAGAAAATGCTTGGGAGTTCCATATTTGTTATTAAATGCAAAGAAAAATTACGTTCCATAACATGAAGTTTGTACAATTTACTAGCTTGCTGATTGAAATATCAGATAGTTTTTACTGTAGTAATGTACTAAAATTGAAATATCTGGATGAATTTTTCTGACGTTGTCGATGCGGAACAAATTGTGCACGCACGCATCGAAATGAATAATTCAGGGAAGTCGAATAAGGAAACAATAAATCGAAGAGTCGTGTAAATCATACTGTACCAGATAGCATCTCGGCGTGTTCTAACACTACATCCAATAGGTTAGCAAATAATCGAACATAGTAGAAAACGTGTTTATCCTTTGGTAGGTAGCAGATATTCTCTGTTCGATTGCAAACCTGTAACTGACTACTTGTTTCTTAGAATGTGTAGGCTTCGGTATGATTGAGAATTATATTCCATAAATCATGAATCGTCACGCAGAAGCTATCGAGTTAACGAAGTTCTTAATATCAGTGCCCGGTAGCCTTTGTACTCATAAATTTTCTCTTTGTGGATAATTGAATACTAGTATCTCGTTGCATATGAAAAAATGGGGAGCAATTTCCTCGAAAACTATAGTTTCAATGCAGAATCGTTGCATACGCAGGCAATGAATGTTAATATACTCATATTTTTGTGGGTTGGTATGTCATTTTTGAAAATAAAGAATTATTCAAGAAGTGAAGAATTATAATGATTATACTATTATACTATTACTTGGATAGGAGGAAAATTCAGTCTTTGTTAACTGGTATTAAATTTTGTTTATTATTGAACGTAGAAAATGTAATTTCTGTAAACGCATTAAGTTCATCATCTTTTTATACATTTTATTAATATACAACATTTCCTGCCTTGAAAGACACAAAAACTAATCAATTTTAGTCATTTTTGCATTTAATTATATTTGTAATATAAAGCAAAGGTGCAACTATTCTAATAATTATTGATTGCATCTGTGTTACATAATTATAAGGAAAATGATTTAAATATAAACATAAAGAGAACTATTTTTTTAGACTGAAAAACAAAAACATTACTCAGTACAGTATTAAAAGTAATTACAAACCTTAAAAGTAAAAACTGTAGTCAAGAATGTATGTATTTGTATTTAATATATTTTAGACCTGTACGATTCTATGTGGTAAGAAATTCTACGAATAAAATGCTAATGTAGTATGTCTCATTATTTGTTTAAATGCAGTATTTTATTTTGTAAGTACCAATTTTAGTTTTCATGCAGGTATACATACATGCCGCGCGAGTTATTCATATAAATTGTCAAATCACATAACGAGCGAGACGGGTTCAAAGATATGCACAAAACAAAGAAGAGGAGATTAATCAAAATCATTTGTCACAGTCAAAATTAGACTAATCCATTTTACGTATAATTATGACAAATAGTATTCTGTCGCAGCAAATTCAATATATTCAGACGAGATCGCGATAATCAATAAATGTAATGAAATGAACTATTTATGTAATCAGAACACGGAAGTACTAGTACGCATCACAAGCTAATATTAATGACACAGAACGCTAATGATTGCACTACCCCTCTCAAGAATTCTCATTACAAGTAATTTGCATTTCCATTTGATAACGTAGCCTCGAGTAAATAGTGAATATACTATACCATTACCTCGATACGAAAATTATTTTTTACTTCCAGCAGGACCATCGTGCGTCCTATTAAGGTAAATCAGGAAACGTAAATTATTTTCAGATATAGAATGCACAAATTACATTGCTAAACGGAGAAGAAATATAAAATAACATTTTTTCCGTTCGGTGCATCACTTTCGAGCAAATTAACACTGAATATTTATCGAAAGTAGCCGCATTTGAACTTCTGAAGAGTAGAACGGAACACATGCATTATTTAAAAAACGCAATTTGTCAAAAAAAAAATGAATTAGCGATCTACAAATAAATTCTATTTTACATTTGTCAATTATTTTGTTCAGACAGAACTACAGTTCATCAATTTGTTTTTCTATTTCGAGGCATCTTTTATTTCAGAAGTATTAGTTTATTAAGTATAAATATCATCAAAGCACTTTCTTTTATGCAATTTTTATTGTGATCTTTTGTAGTTAGCAAAATAAGTAACCTTACAAACCTGTTTTGTATAAGAAAGGCAAACAGGAAATGACTAAAGTTGTAAGAGAAGTTCCCCAAGTAATGAACACATAAACTTTACTTTAATTTCCATAAATTATACAACTTTCTTAGATTTTTTTTCTTTGCATTAAATTGCATTAATACATTCACAGTGTCATATATTGGTTAGTATAATTTAGAATAAAAAGTTAATGCACCATACATGTTTAAAAACTTCTTTAAAATTTGTAGAATGATATAATGTATGTACTTGTAATTATTGCATTCCCCTATACTATTTTGCCAGATGTGCTAACACTTTCCAGGAAAAGGGAGGTCGATAGAAATATTTCAAGACAATAATCTTTGAAAACAAGAAACTCGTTTCTGTTCTCGGACGCGCCGACATGTTCGACGTACAAATTAACAAGCGCACGAGTCGTTGTTACATTTACATGTAAGGGTACGGTATGACAAGAATATTTTCAAATAATTATACGGCTGTCGGACAAACAACTTGCCAGTTATTGCAGTCTCTGTTCATGTAATTACACCGGAGAAAGAATCGATCCGTGAAGAAATAACTGCCCAAGAGTAATCGACCTTGCGACCAACCGTTCGATTTCATTAATGTCGCAATTCGTGTCTTTCAATCTCTTCGACTCGAAGAATGCGGCATTTACGAGGAAAAAGAAAACCATACATGGTCAGGAATCTCTGAGAATTGTAACAGTTTCGCTACGCGAAGGACAGACATAATTCTCTTGATGCAGTCTATTAATTATAAAATACCGATCTATTAATTAATTCGTATTTTTGTTTGCAATCCTGAACATAGTAACATATGGACCGGTCATTTTGAAACTGGTGTTATTCCATTTTTTCTTGTTTTGAGAATTGTTCATAAATAAAAAGTTCGCTCTAAATTATTTGCTTATTTTGAGGTATCTCAATTTTTTTCCAAAAATCGACTGTTTGCATACAAGGGGATAGTAGTCATTTCAAGTAGCTTAATGAGCTCCTACTCTAGTACAAAACAATATCTAATCGACTGTTCACGATTAAGAATGAAAACTGTCTAAATAAAACTGTTTAAAAAAAGATCAATTGTAAGGAACTAAAGTTAAGTGAAAATGTACTTGCTCCAATTACTGAACTATTAAGCTAACTTGTAATTCATGAACTAATTAATGAATTATTTGATTTTAGTTGGATCTGTAAAAGTTTCATGGAAAATATAATAAAAAACAAAATAGTTTTAGCATTAGTATTAGCTCACGGATACACTGGTTCCGATTGGGGTTCGGTTACCCGGCTCGAGGTTGGCGGCAATAAATAAAGAAATCTCGATAAATCATGCCTGTCGCGTATAGCGCAATGTTTTGGATCCGAAGTCGCTGCAGTCATAGCGACACTACTGTATTCAAACTGATTTGAATTTGTACTATGGTATACGGCATACGACGGTATATGGTATACTCAAATCCCATCAGTAGTTTCAGCCCCAGCTTCGCCCATTTCACGGTCAGCACGGTTCCTGTTGAAGAACTACGGCGGTCGTGTTCCAAGGATCACTCGGCGTACATGTGACGACAAGGAGAGCCCTGCCACGATCAGACACGAGATGGTAGATACCGTCCGAGATAAATATTCACCAGCGCCTTGTGTAATCGTTTATTCTGGCCACCGTGAGCAGATATAATCGCTACATCAGCGTGCTCGCCCAGCGACATCATTCTCCCGCGTTCCTCTTCCACCGGGGCTGGAAGTATACATATTCACTCTATCTCATATCGTCTAGAGACGAAATTCCGCAGTGTGTAGAGTAAATCTTGGTTCGAGGCTGTTTCACGGTATCTCGAAATACGGCCTCCTCTCCGCAGGTACAGAATGCCAGGCTCCGCCTTTCTTTGCGTTCTCCAGGGTTTCAGTCGCGTCCTTTCTTCGTCCTTTTCTTATTCCATTCGATTTCCCCCCCTTTCTTCCGGCCTTATCTTCATTTTACGAGCCATTCTCTATCCACCATTTTTCTTCCTCCCTCCTCTCTCCCTCTCCCTTTCTCTCTATCCGTCTCTCTTCTCTTCTTCTTGTCTTGCCTTTATCCTGTCTTCCTCGACCAATCTCATTTCCGTTTTTGCCGTGTTCGTTACGATTTTCGTTATTCGCGAGAACGTAACTTTACGACTCTTCTTGCGTATTCTTGCCCGCCATTCGATAGCCTTCTTTCCCTCGAGTTTCTTTCTTGATCCCGACGCCCATATTTGTCAGACTTTCGCACTAATTTACGAGTGATTGTTGTCATTAATGAGCTTTTTGCGCCCCGCCTGATGGACGCGAATCGTTTGCACGAGGACGTCCAATATCTCTGGCAAAAAGGTGCTGGTTAATGTCGGACCATTTTATTATTATCTTGTAGTCAATTAAATAAATGATTAATGCAGTGCTTACACGTTGCTTCTGTTTCTTTCTTTTGGAAAGAGTTGTTACTTTTTATGGTGAACATAGTATTTGTATAGCAAATTGAGCAATCATAAATATTGTAAGAAAATTAGTTGATTGACTTGTGTTCCTTGCTTAGTCGTGCGTTCAGAGTGTGCTATATAATTTACATACTCTTTACTTGAGAGGCTGTCTTATCACTCCATAACTTTCTCATGCTGTAACTGAAGTCTATAACTGAACCGACGCAAACCAGCAGTCAAAGTTACGTCACGATCTTTCTTAGGTAAGATCTATCCTCCTTGATGTCCACCCTTTCAGGATCACAGTTCCAGTATATTTTTTTCACTCTAACCCTAGCATCTGTAGGATAGTTGATGACGTTGGCAATGTTGCTGAAGAACGCCTTATCTGGACAGTATCACCCTAATGCAACTCGGACGTTGTCGTTCTCGTTACGATCACATGTTACTGTTGCAAGGTTACCTAACCATACCATTAAACTTCAGTTAGAGTTAGAGGATGTATGTTGAGATTTACGATACGGACATAACATTTTTATTATAGTTAAAAGTAAGATGTCAGTACGCTTTTTGCAATTGTTATGTCATTGTTAGACTGCGGAGATTTATGACAAATGCAAAAGTGCATGAATTGCAAGAGACAGTAGCCAGAAGGACGTTTCATTGTTTCTTTGAGAAGTTTAACAAGTTCAGAACAGTCATTCAACATTCATCAATCATTTATGTCTCCCATCAGTTTTAAATGGTTGTTTTAAATGTACACATTTTTGCCATACAATGGGTGATCAAATTATTAGAATCACCAGACTTTCTATTGTTTTGCTAAATGTATGTTTTTAATTTGCAAACATCAATATTTCATTTGATTGCCACGACAGTCGCATGTGGGTGACACATTTTTTTATCAAATTTGAAAATCAATTTTTAAGAGAATCTGTTAAGTAAACCGTGCTTGTTTAGGAACTACAAAGTGTAATAAGTTTACAAAAGTAACTGCTAGACTGCGGATATTTATGCAAAATAAAAATTGTCTGTATAAATTGTACAGAAAAGGAGGTAAATGGAGGTCTCATTCTTTCTTTCATGATTTTAATCAGCTGAAACCAACTCATTGATATTTTTAAATTGGTTTAATTTGTCCACTGCTTTATACTTACACATTTTTCTGGTGCCAGAAACAGTGTTTTACAGAAATGGGTTTGGGAAAATGACTGCCAGGTGCTTCTAGTTTAAGATATTTGGCTCAATTTTTCAGTAAATATTTATCAAATACCATATAATAAGATGTACATATTGATTTTTTAATTAAACATAATTTTATACATTTAAATAATGGTTGAATTTCTCTTATTTTTCAACCGTTAAAAATAATTTAACCCTTAAATCAGGGATGGGCAATTTTGCCTCAATTAAGGCAAAACCGTCCACACCGTAGCGCCCTCTATCCCCTTCCAGCAAGCGCGGTACAATGGGGCAACGAAGACACGAGACATCAGCGTACGCAACGAACCTGCCTTAAATGAATATATAAAGACATAACAAACATACTTTAAATAACCATTGTCTTTATATGTTTTATTAAATGAAGATATATTTTGAATGGTAATTAACAATCCATTTGGCGAAAGTGAAGATACCGAATTGGTATTGGACTAGGTGACGACATATTACCACATACATTTTTATTGAAGCTATATCAATATAACTCAAAAATTAATAAGTCTATAGCCTTGAGTAAGTGTTGAAATTTTAATAGACTTTTCATGGATGATATTATAGAGTGAAGGTTCGGATTATGTATGTATGTTCGTGTGTATATTAACAGACAACCCTATATATATATATATATATATATATATATATATATATATATATATATAAATTTATGAAAATAGAGAATCGATGATAACAGAAGAATTTGGAGAAGAACGATCGCCCGAGCGGCTGCAGAAACACGTCGATCGTGAACATTTTTGTTATGCGTGTGCCCAAATACATTAAATAAACCCGCTTTTCTTACGGCTTTTCCTTACAATATTCCAGTAGTTTAGTTATCATTTAAAGCAAAAATTGTATTGATTCAATTAATCATTTTGCTATAACAGAAAATTACAAATGTCATGTAATAAGATGTATAAATATTCATGTATTTAGCGAAACATAAATTTATATATGTACTAAAAATCGTTGAATTTCTCTGATTTTTCAACAGTTCAAAGGTATGTCACCCCTCGAGCAAAAGCAGATAACATATTACCTCGAGATGACCCACCATCCAGCTTACACAGTAGCTTCCGTCTCTTCGATCCGATCCAGTTGCACGAAATCTCTCGAGTGGAATAACAAGCAATCTCACCGGTAATAACTATAATAATAAGTCTTGGTCCATAATCAATGTTATGAAATAAGACAATTACCTCGGCTCGGCTCGCAGCGCACAGTAGCGACGGAAGATTAATATACTCATTCTTGAAAGCTGGTATGAAGTTCTACTCGATTTCCATTCGTGATAACATTTTTCACTTTCCGTCGGAGTGTTAGCGGCCGTGTGCGACGGCCGTTCATGAATATTCACGAATACCCGCGCGAGAGCATTTATCTGCCTCTTAATTTCTTCTTATTCCTCCGCGTGCGCTTCTTCCTCTTCCTTCTGACTCGGTGTCTTTCGATTCGCGTATGTATCGCCGCTCGGCTTGAGACCACGAGTACGCGACTTTTTCCTTTTCGCTGGTTCTTTTATATATTCTTTTTTTCCCTCTTTTTCTTTGTTTCTTTTTCGCGCGTGATTGCGACGTATGGGCGACACGTCGGTGACCCCGATGCTTTCTCGAAAGATGCTCCCTTTGATTGCTTTCCAGGCGACTGTACACTTCCGCCTCCACCATCCTGGATTCACGTGTAAACTCTTGCAAAATCATGTCTCCTGATAAATTCAGCGTAACGGTCTCCGATGTGTGGAGGCGGTTCCGTTTGATACGGGGGATACCCCGCGGGGAAAAGAATCGTCTCTTCCACGCTTCGTGAAATTCCTCTTTTATCGGTGGACAAACTGATAACGGTACGGACACGATTTTTATGAACACGTCACGCTGGTGTTAATTACACAAAGTTAACCTGTAATCTTCCGAGAACGCTGCTTCCGAGAATGACGCTGTTACGGTTGTTAAATGGAAGGATTTCGTTCATGCTTCCGCGATCGTTTCGTGCGATTGAAATGCATTGTGTGTACGAATGCGGACGAAATGTCTGAATTTGGAGTGGACTGAAAGTGGAATGTACAGGGTGTCTCACCAGATTTTTTCACATTTGGTTTGCGTCACTATTATGATATATAGCGAAAATATTTTGAGTGATTTCTTTTGTGAAAAATAATCATCATCAAGGCTTAGGTTGGCATTCCTGCGCCGGTTGGTAGTTGTTTGTAACTGGATGAGTTGCGCGGGTTTTTGGTGTCGTTCTAATGAAGGGATATATCGAACAGCGTGTGTTTAATCGTGCATTTTCTCAATTGAACTGAACAGTGCAGCGTGTGCAAGCGATACTCTTGTGCGTATCTACTTGTATTTTCGGTACTGACGTTATCAGCACGGAAGGATATATAAAAAATACTTGTATTTGTGAAAACTGAACTGTTAACGGTTGGTCGCACGGAGGTTGACTCTTTGACTTGTTTAAAATGTTGTGTACAGAATGGTGAACTTGAGCAGAATGACTTTCGTCGCCTTTGTCTCTTCGCAGCTAGCCTCGCTGTGAGAGGGATGGAAGAATCTCTGTCTTATATTTTATCTTTCATTGGTTATTAGAATAATTTGCAACGTCCACCTTTGCGAAAGAAAGGGTAACCTTGTGCGCGCCTCCCCGAGCAGTCTCACCCCCCTGGGTATGAGGGAGAGTCCGAGGTGGACGCATGGTACCCTCACTCAATGGGGGCGGTAAGGTGTTGTAAACCTGGCCCGGTAAGTGTTGTAAACCTTGGCCTGGGCCGCTACCTTAACTGATATTGAATTTGGAAAAGTGGCAGGCTAAGGGCACTGAAGTCTGCCATGCAGATGTTTGCTTGTAGCGAAACATCTGTTTTGTCTTAGGACGGAACAGCGTGTATGATCTGGAAGCGTCTGTATTATTCGGTCCTCGAGTTATATGTATGTCAATTATATGTTTATATCAATAACGATTATATTAATAAATAAGTGTTGCAGTAGCTCTAGCATTGCTTTATTAACCCTTTGCGCTCGAATGGTGACTCTGTGACGCCACTACAAATTCTTACACCATTATTCAAAATATTTTTCTGATTATTAAATTTGTATTTAATAAATTTCTAGATATTTAAGTATTGTGAGTGCACATTGGATCAGCTTTATGGCGGCTGAAAAGTGTGTGAGAGGAGGAAAAAGGAGAAGGATGCGTTTCGTCCTAGGCCCGCTAAGGCTATCTAGCGGACCCGTGCCTTAGACGGGTGGTGTCGTAAGGACAGTTTAGGACGGTATATATACAAACAGAGGAAGATTCAGGTAGTAGCGGGAAAGGTATTGTCGTAATGTCCCTCTGTTGACGAGCAAAGGAAGTAGCTGCCACAGCTTCATATACATAAAAGAAAGTGTATAAAATTGACGTACTCTAAATTAGAAAAAAGAATTTGCTTTCAGGATTGAAATAACTCCCGAGTGCAAAGGGTTAAACAGTCTAGCAACGCTATAAATTCAACATTTTTAATGGCAGGGTAGTTGGCATTTTATGATACTATTAGTCTGTTCGTAGCTGGACTCGTATAGGTCATATAAAGGTCAAACTTGTTTTTTTTTTAATTGAATCATATATTTTTTAATGCACACATTGATACGGCTCGAATTATTCTATAAAATAGTATTAACCTATGTATGTCGAAAAATCATTATTTTAAGAAATATCTTATATTTAAATATCGCTTATCTACATTTACAAGATAGGTTCAATGTAATGACTAGAAAGCGGATTTCATGAATTTATACCAAAAATGAATAGGTCTAATATAATTAAAGATGTTGTCATATTATTTTGGACTTTTTGAGATGATTAGAAGGGAAAGTACATATTTATTTAGCTTCGGTTTCTTACAATTAACCGAGACAAATTTTTATTTTACATAAAGATCCACAGTCTAGCAATGAATGTAATGTATCGCACGATATTTTTCCACATTCGCCGATAATATTTCGATGCATATCAGCCTCTGTGGTTGGAGCTTCAACCTAATGTAATGCCTCTATGGCGGCTTAAAAGTGTGTGAGAGGAGGAAAAAGGAGAAGGAAGCGTTTCCGTCCTAGGCCCGCTAGAGGACTCGTCAGTAAGGCTATCTAGCGGACCCGTGCCTTAGACGCGGGATGTCATAAGGACAGTTTAGGACGGTATATATACAAACAGAGGAAGATTCAGGTAGTAGCGGGAAAGGTGTTGTCGTAATGTCCCTCTGTTGACGAGTATAGGAAGTAGCCGCCACACCTCTATCATTTTTCTTGTCGGGCCATTTAAATCCAGATGTTTCTTAAAATAATGATTTTTCGAGATATATACGTTAATACCTTTTTTATGGAGAACGTCACACATTTGTGATGCCTACGATTTTGTATTTCAGGCAAAGAAAATCAAATTTATCAAAGGTTATAACAGTTGTATCCATAATTTTAGACTACTATACATATTTCATTTTAATTAATAGCACGCCAATAAAATGTACATTAAAAACCATTTTTATGTGTACGAGCAAAGTTACTGAGAATGTTAGCCTCTATAACATATTTCATGGTGATTAAAGTCGCTGAGACAGATTTTAATCTATATATGTATGTAATCATGAATATGTCATATAAAAATTATTACTTATAAAAGTCGGGCTTTGGGGTTGCAATGATTTTTCTACTGGCGGAGTTCTATGATATAATATATGAAGGCTATTAATATTTCCTTTTTTCTTTGCGAATATTATTACCATCTATTAAATAGTCTACAACGTTTTCACAGAATTTCATAAATAAACTAAACCAAATAATTTACCTCCACAAATACACCAAAATTACTGCCTGACAATCGTGTAATAAAAGAGAAACTGGCATTTACACGAACGCTATCATTGCCGAGTAGAAAGGACTCGCTATCGAACGAACGTATTTTTCTGAAAAATCATTGAAAAGAAGCTGACGTTTATGCGTACGCTATCATTTCCGCGAACAAACGAGTCGCCATTGTGCGAGCGTATTTTTTAATTGTTATTATCGCCCCGTTATTTCGCTTTCTTAAGCTGCGTCCTCACTGAAGCAACAACGAGCAAATGTTTGTTGCTGTTACATGTTTCTTAAAACGTAGAAATCAGAACCTATTATCGTCATCAACATCAATGGCATCTGTCTTTAAAACGTCTTTAACTCTTAGCGGACGGGGATCATTTTTACCATACTTTTTGATGGGTCGAATAAATTTTCTTTGCGAAACAAATTTGTTTGTTGAGGAGTTTGGTGTATGAATTAAATGAAGGGAAACGTGTTGTGTTCAGTAAAAATTTGTTTCATATTTTTCGGGAGTATTAACTGCTTTAAAAATTATTCACAGTCGCAGAATGGTAAAATTGTTTGTGCGACTGTCAGCAGACACGCGTCCGCAAAGGGTTAACAGTGAGATAGAGCAATGACTTAATCCCAAGATTAATTGAAGAATATAGAAAATATGAATATTAATGGGTAAAAATTATAAACGCTGTAACGCAAAAGAAGATGCTTGGAAAGAAGTTAGTAGTGATATAACCATGCAGAGAAAAATCCGGCTTTCTACTTTGTCAAAATAGGAACAATAAGAGATCCCAAGTGCCAATGTGCCTATGAAAGGCAGGACTTAGACCATGTACTATTGCAGTGCCATTTATTCGACGATCCGAAACAAAACATTATTAAGTATACTCAGGAAACATAATTACTACCTCCCGTGGTCGTGCAACATTATAAAAAATTGTAATTTATCAATTTAAAAATAAAAAAGTAAAGCAGGACTAGATCATGTACTATTGCAGTACCATTTATTCGACGATCGCAAACAAAACTTTATTAAAAATATCAGGAAACTTAATTACTATCTCGCATGGTCGTGCAACATTAGCAAAAATTGTAATTTATCACTTTAAAAATAAAAAAATAAGAAAATCGAATTTGTAATCTCCGACACCTGACGGGTGCTCTATATTTTTGTGTTTTTGTAATTGAGTATAAGATAACACAAAGTAATCTCAACTTGTGAGAGTGAAATTGCTTAAATAAAAGAAAAACCTGAGTTGACAAAAAGATCTTCCATGCTGCTTTAGTGGGGACATAGCTTTACCGTGACTACGTGGAAGTCGAAGTAATGGCGGTCGCGCACGAGTAAACGTCTACATCATAGTTTTAATTTTATCAAGAGACCTACAGAATAATGCGGGAATAAATCGTGTTAATAACCGCGGGCTGGGTGTGTTGCGAATCTTTTCGCGTCGACGTCCTATCGTTTACGTTACATTTCGAGGCGCGTGCACTTTACGCGCATTCTCTGTTTCGCGCGAGGAACGATCAGGAACACAATGATATATCACGTGTTTAACAAATACAAGCGCAGCACACCTCGTGCCCCGGAGTTTTGTTATTCGAGAACCGGCACTAATTTCTCGTTCGAGATTGTACGGTGTCGTTTCCTCGTGCGCAAGGAATATCCTCTCACAATTCGCACAGTCGCGCGTAACGCTGCACTAATTTCAGCCTGTGGCACTCCTATGTACTAACATTGCAGGCAATGCTTTGGGCGTGACTGATTTAAAATCAATTTCAGGATACATTGGTCGCGCCGATGTCGGTAACCTAACGGTGTTAACACGTCTGCTGAAATATGGGGATGCAGTTATCGTGATCACTTGTAACCGATGCTTTAATCTACATAATTATCACCTGATACAGACCTTTTTTCAGAGTACGCCATCACGTTTCAGGTGAAAGTGAAACGAAATTAAACGTTGCGGCATTTTCGTTACGAACACTGTCGGCTGAAAGCCTGCAGGTATAATTAAAAGAAAATTGTAAACTTGAGTTGCATATTTCTCATTGAATTCCGATATTTTTTAACATTCTAACTGTAATGTATTAGCCATTCTAAAGGTTTAATTAATCACCCACAACCTTCGACATCAATTGAGATAATTAAATGTAATGGAATTGACAAAATGCAAATGTTTATAGTACTATCACTCCTGTTTATTATAAATAAACTACGAGTTTTGTGCATTTATGGCAGAAGTGGGTTAAGCACAAAACAGTTTCCACCTTTTTAAGAAATATAATAAAATATTTCAAGCATGTTTGTTGCAATTGAGATAGACATTTTTAATTTGCGTGAAGATCTGCACACTAATTACATATAAAAATAAATCTATTACACAGTTCCGTCCAAAAACACATGCATTGAACAGATTTTACAGTTACCTATTCCGAAAACGATCGCATCTATTTATTGTTATTGTAATGGGTGGTTTAGGTTGCGTGAATAACCTTCTCTTTTTCCTTAACTAACAATTGTATATTTAATATAACATGTAATACACTTTCGCACGTAACTCTCTTGAACTCTCTCTCTCATGGACTCACACACACAACACTTTCTCATCTCATACCAACTTCAATCTTATTACCCTAACTATAGCAACACTACAAAATATAATAAAAATAACCCTACATTTACAGTTTACATTTACATACGTATTCAGAATCGTAGAAATAATATAATTAAATTAGCGTACTCGCTTTGCTACCGTGAAGTTAATTTTTATTTTCTGTATTATGCTATATTTGTAAAATCTTTCTAATTACAAATATATTTCGTCAGCCTTTGATTTCAGAGTTTCTTTACAATATAGTTAGAATTACGATATCAGGTGAAGCATTAATTTCAATTTTGAATTCGCATACCTGCATCGTAGTACATTAATATCTGTTGGGCATGGGTACAAGCACCTCGTTAGCTATGCACTATATCTAAGTACAAGTTTAAACACTATTATCTGCGTTAAGAACATTTGTTTTGCTTCAATGACAGAAACACGTACCTCGTTAAGTACACATCGTATCTACATGGTTTTTTTTCATGGTACTCGGAGCAACAAATCTTCACATTTTGTGCCTGATATATGTGTCCCATACAGGGATGCTAACCGTCGCCCGTATCAGATTGGTTGACAGTAACCTACTGTACTCTACGTAGCCTAGGCAACCGACTACTAGGTGATGCAAGCTAAACCCGGTTTACCCGTTAAGATTAGGTTATCAATACGAAATTGCAATAATCTGTACGACATGCAGTAACTAGTACATTTAGAGCACTGTATACTTAATTTACTTGGAACGCAGATTTCAAATTGGCGTGTAAATAACAAATTCTTCTACACATATCAATAAAGGTGTTTGCTTCTATCGGTAATTGTACAGAGTTATCCGAAAGCACCTTTAGGATGTTGAATGAAATTATCTGTCAAACGCCATGTTTGTTTCTTGTCACTTTCTTGTATTTCAAACTTACAATGATAGACAATTTTAACAATGGAGTTGTATACAATTGAAGAGCGTGTTAAAGTTATTAAAATTTATTTTGCAAATCAGTGTTCGATAAAAAATACCCATCGTAAATAACGTGATTTTTCGGCATTCATAATCGTCCATTTGAGCAAACAATTCGAAATTTGGTTAAGAAATTTGATGAAACTGTATCTGTTCATGATAAACCAAAGTTTGGCAGAACAAAAACAGCTCGTTCGAATGAACAGATTGCTGCTGTTCCTGAAAGTGTTGCTAATGACCCAGTGTTGTTAAAAATTGGCATTCACAATTCCATCATTACACATACCATGTTTAATGTAGCCTCGAGGGATGCATACTTTGTGAGCAGAGGCATTGTGCCCGACAGAACAAGCCAGAGCTTTTGGATTGCGATAGTTTTCACCTGCGAGGAATTCATGCTCTAGAAGGAGGTCACGGAACAGGATCCCAAGCGAGTTTCCTATCAGACTTGGGGGTGGCATTAACATATTCCCTCTGACAGTTTGGCTCCTGCCATAGTGTGAGAAGATTATTTGCTTTTTTTCTGACGCTTGGAAACTGATTAGGTTTGCTGATAATCTTCTCAAGCATGTGGGTTCCAAAAGTAGTAAAAAGTCTTTACATTAATGTGTACTATTAACAACAAAATTTGTATAAACAGTTCATTTGTACAGTTCAGTCATAATGTACTACGATACTTTTTCAGATTCATTAATTTTAACATTAAATATTAAAAATCAAAATAGTAGAACTATGTATATTAGGTTGTTACATATGAAATTTTCAATTTTAGAATGTTTTATTAGGCGTTTTGATGCAGGAAATACTATTAGAATCTACAGGTTTATTGCAGTGGATAATTAAATTATAAGAGTCACAATACGAAAAATTCATTTAATAACCACACGATGAATAAGGTTGTATACACAGTGCCGCTAAACGTGCATTTGTTATTTTCAATCTTCACCACTTCATACAAAAGTGATAGGGCTTATGGTGTACCAATTTTTCGAAATTTGGAAATGTAGTGTTTAAATACTTTTTAGATCCACTGTATATGAGTGGAAAAATAAACACATTAATGATAACATTATGTTCTGTTTGGTCAAACTGTGATAGTACATAAACGTACTATTTATCGATCGTAGAAAACTAGAAGAACCTAAGCGACCAAAAAATTCCATTTCTATCATAATACTATTGGGATATTTCTAATTAATTAATAGAATATGTTGATTACAATGATGCTTAATTTGATCAATGAACTGTATTTAGAATAAAGTTCGATAAGATGTTACTTATCAGCAATCAGACATTTCATACTTAACAATCTCATAATACCAATTCAATGATTGGAAATTCATTTGCAATGTATGATATATGTATATGGAAAGCTCGTTCAAGTTCAACGAATACTTAAGAATAATGTTGAAATTATTTCACGCGCTATTACACAGGCATAGCATTTAAACAAGTGTGTACCGCTACGTCGGTATCTTTATGTCTTTATCTGAAAATTACTTTGCGTGCAATTAGTGTCAAACGTAGGTGAACATTCGATAGCGCTAACATGCAACAGTCACGTACTAAAATTCCTCTTTGCAAAACAGGTCTTTCATCTATTTTTATTCGTATCGAATGTATAATTATTACTCCAGTTCGTGATAAACAGCAACAATATTTCAATGCTCATACATTACATCGCCTCATAAATTCATGCCACAGTTCTAACGTAGCTCGTGCTTACATTATCAATACGAACTGCGATGAAAGAATTGAAAAAGGGCATTGAATTATTAAAATAATATTTAATAACGCAGCGAAACATCAAACATTAGAAAGTTGAAGGAGAGTGATTTACTAATATTAGAACGTCGCGTGTAGATTACCTACATAAATCGATGAATAAAAGATTTATAAATTTTATCAGAATATCGCACAAGCAGATGTTTAAATCTTCTGGCTATTGAGTATCATGAGCTTTAAACAATTCTATTTTGTGAGCATAACTTATGATTATTAATAATTTTTATAAGTCTTGTCTGAATGAAACCGTACATATTCGTGAAAATTGAATATCTTGTATTCTCCAAATGTTCATGCATAAAAGTTACTCTGTATCTCGTAAACTATTAGCCATTTTTAATAAAAAAAATTAGATGGCGAGGTAACCAATTATATAATTATTGTAATCGTTAAACAAGCAGGGATAATAGATTCATTAATTACATTTTCTCGATAAAATTATGCTTCATGTATCATAAATTATTCTGTATCCCGAGTTCTATTACCTACTTTTACTAAAAAAATTAGGTGGCAAGATGGTCAAGAATTGTTCCAAATATTAACTAGCTAGACATAATAAATTTATCAGTGAGTTGTGTTCGATAAATTAATGCGCGCGAATAATCATGTGTTAAAAGTTATTCAATATCTCGAGTTACATATTTTTACTAAAAAATTAGAAGCATGAGGGAGTGCTTGTTGACATAATTGGCAAAAGGGATTGTTATAAACATTAAACAGCCAGAGATAGTAAATTTACTAATTACATTTGCTTGATATAAAATTGTTTGGTAATATTTCTGTATTAAAAGTTACTCTGTATCTCGAGTATTATTAGCAATTTTTACTAAAATATAAGGTGGTAGATAGTCAAGGGGATGCCTGTCGACATCGTTGCAAAAGAGGATTGTTATAAACATTATACAACCAGAAATAATGCATATATCAATAATTATTATCACGGTGATCAAGATCTACCAAAATTAGTTGGGCTGGGGAGCGTTGCGCTTCGCTGCGCATCACTGCTTACCTAAGCACGCGAAGCGCGCTCAGCCATTCAGTTGGTCCGGCCGCTCCGGGAGGAGCGGGCGGGCTCCGGGACCAGGAGAGTCTTCGGCTACCTTGGAGCTGACCAGGAGTCCTTCAGAAGTATCCTGGCCTATCCTGCCTACCTTGGGGATGGTCAATGGATCTCCAGAGCTACCCAGGTCTACCTATAGCTGGCTTCAGGTTGACCACGGGTCCTCCACCAGTGGCCCATCTTGGTCTACCCTTGCCTACCCTGAGGTTGACCAGTGGTCCTCCAGAACTACTCTAGCCTATCCTTGCCTACCTTCAGCTGGCTTAAGCTTGACCAAGGGTCTTCCACCAATGGCCTACCATTGTTTATCACGGTCTACCTTTAGCTAGCTTAGGGTAGTCCAAGGGTTTTTTAAAACTTCCTTGGCCTACTTTAAGCTAGCTTGGGGGGAGCATGGTCTCTTCAATGCTGTCTTCGTTTACCTTGGGTTCTGACCGGTCCAGTTTCAGTATCCGGCATGAAGTCAGTACCGTGGTGATCGGTTCAGAGGGGGTATGATTGCAATGGCTTCGCATCTTTGAGTGAGTCATTCCGTCAATACCTTGTCACTATACTCGTCTGTAGAAGTAGTAGTATAGAGTAGTAGTAAAGTGTAAAAGTAGTTAGTTGCATGCATGGGCAGGCCTCGCCGCCCCAACGATCAGCCGAGATGGGAACGTCCGTGATTTGCACTAGATTTGCGACAAAACCACGCGTTGCATTAGTCAATTTTGAACAGAGATTAAAGTTAACATTACGATATAGATTATTTAGAGTGTAGCGTTGCGAATCACAAATAGTCGTGGTTTAAAAGTACGTTTCATTTCGATGACTGCGCTTTTAAAGTTCATATGTTGCTTTACAGACAATGTAAAGTAATCTTTTTTGGATCTCTGTTCGTTGAATTAGCGTTGCGCACAAAACGTTCGCGTTTGCTTTAGAGTGTTTCCACTTCTCAGGCTCCCATGCTCGAGCTGCAACGATCAACTGTGAGATGGGCACATCCGCGATTTCGAGTAGCGTTGCGAAACAAATTGTCACACGCGTTGTACAGTATCAATTTTCAAAGTTGATTAAATGTCTAGTTAATGTTTTGCGAATAAATAGTCGCGATTAAAAGTTTTAAGTTTTCTATTTAAATAGCATTTTGAATTTCGATTTGTTGAATTAGCGTTGCGGATCAAAAGTATCGCGTTTGCATTAGAATGTTTCGACATTTCAGGGGCCCATGCTCCAGTTGCAACGATCAACTGTAAGATAGGCACATCCGCGATTTCGAGTAGCGTTGCGAAACGAATTGTCATACGCGTTGTACTAGTATCCATTTTCAAAGATGATTAAATGTCTAGTTAATGTTGTGAATAAATAGTCGCGATTTAAAGTAGTTCTAGATAACCGATCTAAAATTTTAGACGTTAGAGTTTTCAATTTCTTATTTAAATAGCATTTTAAATTTCGATTGGTTGAATTAGCGTTGCGCATCATGAGCATCGCGTTTGTATTAGAATGTTTCGATGTTTCAGGTGCCCATGCTCCAATTGCGACGATTAACTGTAAAATGGGCACTCCGCGATTTTGAGTAGCGTTGCGAAACGAATGAACACACGCGTTGTGCTAGTATAAATTTTCAAAGTTGATTAAAGTTCATGATAACGTTGCGAATAAATAGTCGTAATTTAAAGTAGTTCCAGAGATAGTGATCCACTTAACTTTTAAAAATTCAAAGTGTACAGTTTTTTATGCGTTAAAAATAAAAAAAAAAATTTTTTTTATTCAAATTCGTAGGCCGCTGAATGTTAATTAAGTTTTGTTTGAAACATTTTATTCCCAAATTATTGGAAGTGCCTCATAAATCGGGTATAGGTTTTAAATAAACTCAATAATCCATCATTTTTGAAGTAATAGATTTTATTATAGTACAATTGCAATTATGTCAGAGTTAATGCCATATTATAAACATAATTATAAATATTTTATTTAAACAAGTACGACAACAATATTAATTACATGAAACAAAAACATAACTTTTGTTATTAAAAACACCAATAAACTAAACTGTATCTCTGCTGACATTATTTTTTTAACTTCAACATCAAAATGCGTTAATTTGTTAAAAACTTGTCTATTATTTAAAGAGATCGAAGATATTATAACGTCACATGTGTATAATAGATTGTGAAAGGGATCTGTTATTGTTTTCCGTTTTGAAAATTTTCTCGTATTGTATTTTCTAATATGTACTCCGGAAGTCTTTGTTTTTCGATATCATGGCCTCCACAGAAAACATTCCGATTGATAGCGTAACAGATTTTATTATGTCCGCACCGTGAATTAATACTTTATGTATACTTGATGGCATGTTATACCATTTATAATTTTCTACATGCAGATTGAATGTTTGAGATGCGTAATTATTAAGTAATAACTTGTGTACCAGGACCGACTGGGATGTGAATCTTGCACGATTTCATAGAGAAAAGTGCACTGAATATAATGGACTTTGATACAATGCGGAATTTATGGAATTTCGAATTTGCGTTTGTATGTATTTTGTAGTAGAATGTAAGACTTAATACTTTCTTCGTTTTCCTTTGTCCCAGCTTCAGCATTTCTTTTCAATTAATAATAATGATAGGGCCCGTGAGTGGGTACGGGGTGTCGCATCCCCAGGGCAACCCGACTCGCCTTTAGGTCATTGCTTCCAAAATTCATTAGATTCCAGTTTTATTTGGTTTTGATTTGGTTTCGATTTGGTTTCGATTTGGGTTCTTCATCATGTTTCTGTTCGCTAGGCCGCACTCTTGTGCGGGCTTAGCTTTGCTCTCATAAGCGGATGTTAGGTTTGCACTCGTGTGCGGGATTTAGCTTGGCTCTCACGAGCATAGGTGGGCCGTACTCGTGTAAGGGGTCAGAGTTACATCTAATTTTATCTTCATCGTCATCGTTTCAACGGCATCTCTTACTTTGATTTTTCCATTGCGTTGTGTCTAATTATGATTAGTTTGCTTCAGCTCGAGTACAACAGCTAATCATTATTATCATTGGACGAAGACTACTCCTCCAACGAAGAGGATTCATCGAACGAAGAGGACTGGCCACACGAAGACCACTCGTCAACCGAAGACTCTAGACTATTCCTAGTTAGTTTTAGTGCGTGCGATAGTTATTAAGATTTAGCGGGGTTAACTTTGCTCTCGTGAGTGGGTGTTAGATTTGCACTCCTGTGCGTGATGTAGATTGTAGGTTCTGATGCAAGCCAAAGATGATATACTCTTTGAGATGTACGTTACATTTTGCGTATTGATTCGTTAATAAAACATTATATTATATTCAAATTGAATAATTCGTTGAAGCTGGTTCTGATATAGATGAGGTAGGTTCTGTTCCAAGCTAAATGTTAGTTTTGATCGTGCGTTAGAGGAGGTAAATATCAGCCAGAGGAAACATTTCACAGAGGGTTAATAATAAATAAAGTTCATGATGTTCCTCCTGATGTTCCTCCTGATGTTTCAGGCACATGAGGCTTCTCAATGTGCATGACAGTCTCGAAACGAGCAACACGCGCGACAAAACAATCTCGCAATGACCGACAGCGAACAGGCAGTCGACCGCTCGTAAACGCACCGGGCTTTGTCGCGAAAAGACGCGAGCGTACACAATCACCAGGGCGCATTCCACACGTGGCAATAGCTGCACGTACACGTGCGTACCCACATAATGGTACATACATTACCGATACGCGCCTATTATAACCGTTACAATGTCGTCCGCCCTCGAGACCGAAGTGCCACTAAATAATCGGCGTCCTACGTGCCATTCTCCGAGAGATCCTCTGCACGGATAGAGAAACTAGTTCTGCGGACCGGCCAAGGCCTAGATCATTGCGGTCGATGCCAGGGTGATTCTTAACGCACACACGCTCTGTCCGTGAAGGCAACGGCAAAAAGGGATTGATTAGAGTGCTCCTTGCCGGACCTAAAAACCACCACCTCCAATGCTGGTGGAAAGAAGAACGGAAAGATAAAGAAAACTTGCAGTTGAAGTTTCGTCTTTATTTGGTGTACAAGGGAGACTGGGGAGGATTGATACATATGAAAGATGATATGTTTTTATTAGATGTACAAATCGCTTCTCGGATGTTCCACAAAAAAGTTTGTGGCAGCTACCTCCTACGCTCGTCAGCAGATGAACAAACTGACAAGACAACGCCTCTCCCGCTAGTACCTGTTCCGTCGCTGATTACTATATACAGTGGCGCGCAAAAGTATCCGGACATCCTTTAAAAGCGAATAACTTTTTCAAAATTAGTTCAAACGGCTTGAGTTTTTTTGAGATGTTAGAAGGATTAGTTTACTCGGTAGCGTGTAAATAATTATTTATACAAATTGCTAATGGTCAAAATTGTGAAGAAAAAAGTAAGTCATGATTTTCAACTTTTTTATCAGTGCCTGTAATGAAAATTTAAAATATACCTTTCGTAGAGCTCCATAGGTTATATACATGCGCAAAGTTTCATCGAAGTCGGTTAATGTTGTTATAAGCTACGAACATTGCAAGATGGGAGATTAAGGGTGAAAGTCGCAGATTTTCGGTCTTTCCAGGGAATTTTGTCCTTATGTAATCACCTTTAAATGTTTGTAACTCATAAAGACGTTAACCGATTTCGATGAAACTTTGTACATGTACATAACTTACTTAGATCTATGAAACGCGTCTTTTAAATTTTTGTTACAGGCACAGATTAAAAAGTTAAAAATCGTGACCATTACTATTTTCGTCGCAATTCCGACCAATAGCAATTTTTAGAAAAAATTATTTACACGCTACCTAGTAAACTAATGCGTCTAACATATAAAAAAACTCAAGCCGTTTGAACTAATTTTCACAAAGTTATTCGTTTTTAAAGAGTGTCCGGATACTTTTGCACGCCACTTCATATACCGTCCTAAGCTTTCCTTACGATATCCCCGTGCCTAAGGAAGAGCCAGCTAGTAGTCTTACTGACGAGTAACGAGTCCTCTAGCAGACCCAGGACGAAACGCTCCCTTTCCTTTTCCTTTTCTTACACATTTTCAACAGCCGCCAAAAATTGATGTCTATTTATTAAAAATCAAATAACAATTAAATTAGAAATGTACACTTGACATTTAGATAACCTCTTTCTCGCAATTGATCTAGTATATGTCCTTTTTTAATTTTTTAATTTTCCACATAAAACAGACGAAAAACGTACACTTTAGGTTAGGGGTTTTTTTGTGTATTGACTTCGGTTACGATTATTTAAAAATAATTTATTAACCTGAAGTTGTTCTATTCATGCAAGTGCATTTTTGACATTTTAAAAATAAATTCTTAACATATGCGATTTTTAAAGAAAATTATTTAGAGCGATTTGTAAATTCATGAAACATGTAACGTTAAATTTTGAAACAGACTATTTTATCACATCAATTGATTTCAATGTGGATCCGCTTCGAATAGGCTAAAGTAGGTATAGTAGCTCGAATTTTATTCCTTAGTTTGCAACATGTGTTTTTACTTTGCTGGCATGCGTAACTGGCACATGGAATCCGTTAAGAGATAAGTAATTCGTTAATTAAGAAATTGAACAAATGGAATAGTTATCTCTACAGAGGCACGTCGAGGAATATTATCTTAAGTTGAAGTTGTTCATGCGTAGTGCGATCAAATAGTAATAATAAAATTGAACAGCGTTGAGAATACATTGCTATGTGTTTCGTGTATCTCTGCTCCATTTTTGAAAATTATTTTAGCACGACGTTCTTCGAGACTTTTACGATCTTTACGGCTTGTCGTTTGGCATTGAGGACGATCGCATGTAACGTCCGCGTCAGTGTAGTACAGATTTTTAATGAATAATAATCAGGGTTTATATTTCTTTATCTATATACGATCTACTTTTCCGCGCGTGGAATGAAAAATTAATATCTAGCTTTTGCCTGTGAATCATATTACAATTACCCATTTAGACATCACTAAAATGTCCTGAAGACAAACCGAGACAAATTTTAATTTCCCATCAAAGTTTAGTTTCTCAAAGTTATTCATTTCCAAATACGTTTTATTTTATGATGCGAATTGTTGTGCATTTATAGCCTATAAAACTTAATAGAGCTCAAGAAAATTTTATTTTATTTTTCGTGGTCTTAAAACCATTAGAACATCAATTACTATTCTAATCAATTCAAATATATTTATGTTGATGCAAATTTATAGTACGAATTTTAGACAGTGTTCTTTTATTTCAAATTCTCAAGTGATAAAAATAAAGTAAGATATTTAGAATCATGATCTAGGTTTGTTTGTGAAACAACTATTAATCATCAACATGTGCTAGCTTTAGAAATATGTATTAGAATTTTTATCAAAACAGCTTACCTTATAATATTTCTAATCATTGTTTGCAATGACGACAGTGAATTCTCTTCAATACCTTCTATTTATAATGTAGTACCTTGACATGATCAAACAATTTATACAAATACAATATAATGTATTGTAAATTGTACATTCAACTTTCTCCTAGAATAATTTCCTCAATGTAAGATCAAAGATACATTTCCATAAGTTTCGAGTTCGAATCAATTTAACATTATTACTACGGTAAAGTAGTAAAGAATTAATAAATATATTGCGAATAATTAAATAACGGAAACAAAGATGGTAAACGGGGAGCATTATGAACTATGTATATTGCGTATCTTTATTTTAAAAATAACACGGTACAACGGAAGAATGAAGTAATGACAGGAAAAAAATGTAGTCTTCGATGGCTGACCATTGGTTGACACGTACTACTGAAAACGATCAACGCTCCACTGCTTTCAAAATATAGAGTGGAATCGATAAGACATTATTGAAAATTACTACTAAGCTTCTGAACTTGTATGAAAATAACAATTTATCATAACATGCTTAATAAATGAAAGAACACTAAAATAAAATTTTTTTTCTCGAATTTTTCCATCTTTTGAAATAACGTCGTTTAAATACTAATTGATGACATTACACTTTAAGTAATATAACACTATGAAGTTATACATTTTCTTATATTTTTGATATCTACATTCTCTTGGTTTCTATTCTTTATAATTTATAGACTTTATCTAAACTTTGTGAAGTATGCATCCAAATATAAATATTTTTGCACATATGACCGTATTATTTTGAATCAATGAAAAGTAAAATTCTTTATAGTAGGTTCCAAACTGTGTAAAGTTATATATCCAAATTTACTTTTGCATAAAGGTCTAAAATTTTAAAGCGATATTATAAATTCCACATATTTCAATTGATGCGTAAATTAACGAGTGTTCTATTAAAAAGTAAAATTGTTTTATTACATGTTCTAAATTCTCTTAAGTTATATGCATATTTAAATGTATTTTTGCATATCTTACCGCGGTATTTTGAAGCAATACTATCAATAGATTTTTAATTTATGCTTAAATTAATAAATTTCTTAATATGAAGTAAAATACATTATTGCAATTTCGAAATTTTATAAAGCTGTATGTATTGCTAAATTGACTTTTGCACAAATGTCTGCACTCTGGAAGCAATATTATAAAAAGTTGGTTGAGTTGTAGTAAGTGTACCAAGATAGTACAAATTATAGAGGAACAGGAATAGCGCGAGAAGTTTCGATGCTCGGAGTACAGTAATGTGTGTAAACTGACGTTTTGTATGCAATAAAAAGTTCGCGGTAAAGTCGAACATGAGACGGAAGGCCGGCCATAAAACTACTCCTACGTCTAGCTGGGTAACGGCACTGGATCATCCGCATATCAAACACTATCGAGAATATCAGTCGCCGCAGCTGGTTCACCTACTTTCGATATCTGTCTCTCGCTTCACGACACGATACCGATTAGCTGAACAACGCGGCGAATCATTTTTCTTCGCTACACCATCGACATATTCGCGTGATCTATCGAGATCGGGTATCGTCGCTCGTGATCTTGATATTATCTTATTGACTCGAGCGTGCAGTAATACTTATCGGAACGGTCATCATCGTTGGTCTTCATCCATTAATTCCTTGTTTCGTTGACTGATGATAGCCTGTCATGAGCACGCTCTTGCGTAAGGATGAAAGGAAAGCGCATGAGCCATTACATAATAATTCATTAGCTAACTGCTAAGCTAAGTATACAATGTTCTAAGGAATTTTAAAATTTTAAGAAAAAAAAGAGAAACTGTAAAAGATGAAACATTCGCGCGTAAAACTACGCAACATTCTTAGAAACCGATAAAGCTGTCGTTGAGAATAATAATTTTCATAAAATTTTTCTTTAAAATGTTTAGATTTCAAGAGATTTGAATTTGAAAATTTTTATGTGATATTTGAATTTTCTGCTCAATTATATTTATAGGAAATACGTGGTATGACGTGATCGTGAAAATAGTTAATATTAAGTACTGCACGCGTATGTATTAATGCTAATGATCTTGTACGATACATTTTTATTTGATATTTGAATTTTCTGCTCAATGATATTTATATGAAATATGTGGTATGACGTGATCGTGAAAATAGTTAACATTAAATACTGCACGCGTATGTGTTAATGCTAATGATCTTGTATGATAAATTCACTTCCATAAGAATAGCAAAAACTGTATCTATAATCTAAGGTATGTTAATGTGAAGTTGGATGCAACTAAAGTGCATGTTGAAACATAACAAATGAGACAGAAGGTGAAGGGAATAAACAATTTTAATTATTATTGAGTTATGTCTCGATAGTATGTATTTGCACTTTTACTTTTTCCTTTCGAAACATTAGCACATTACTTCACATATTTGTGCACGTTCGAACAGATTATAAAAAAGAGCAATTTCAGTACATTAACTTGTCCTTTCTAGTTTACACATTCGTGTACTAGTTTTTGTGTAATTTTAAACTACCATTCACTCATAAGGTCTTTTCACATGTTTTAATGTTCACAGGCTAGATCTACTTCATTGAATTGAAGTTGATAAAATATCTACGTTGTCTATTCTATTCGAAAACGTTCTGGCATCTTGCAGTGTCTTCATTTTGTTATAATGTTTAATCTCGCAAACAATACCATTGATAGACTAACAAGAGACATGCAGAATTTGTGGGCGACCATACATTACACATATAACACATACAAATAATCTTACACACACATTGGAACATACATTAATTATTAGACTATGAATTTTTATGCATTTATAACATGTAAAAATATATAAAATATAAAAGAGCATTGACAATATTTACGAATAATAATATGTTTAGTTTAAGTTCCTTACAATGACTATCTAACCATTGAATGAGATTCTTCTTTCAATTGCATTTTTAGTAAACATCCTATGAAATTTGGAAATTGCATAAAAATACGCAATCTATTAATTATGTAAATCAACACAAAAGTGAAATTCGATTTTAATGTGACGATATAAATTGTTGAACACTTTAATCGAATATTAATAAGATAAATCAAAACTAAAACATTGTGATAAAATAATAAGTTTCTTCTGTTGCATCATCGGGTGTAAATGATGTCTCCGAATTGACTTCCGAGTAATAAAATAGCATTGAAATACGAGCCGCGCGACTATCTTCGTTCCGAAGTTAGCTGAAATAAAAATGAGCATGAGCGACGTATTCTTTTTATTCGCTGCCGGTAATGTCGTTTTGTTAAGAGCATTTCGAGTGCATAGAAGCATAAGTGCGGGTATTGGAGTATACTTCCGTAAAATAACGATTATTGCCAAGCACCTTGTGACGACTGGATCCCAGTCTTGCAACCAGTTCCGAGATACACATCAGCCCTCTATATTCTATATGGTCGTCTGAGGGATGTTAACCAGGTGCTAGAATCGAGTACGCTGATATCCAGGATACAAATTGAGCCGTCATAAAAATCACATTTAAATTATTCCTCACCAACTATTCGGCTGCGAGCAGTCTGATAAGGGTGTATCTGTGCTTCGATATCTCTCCGCGTCTTCATTTGAAAATTACCAGCCGTGCAATCGGTGCCAAACTACGCGAAATGTTAGATAATGGCTTCAATGAAATTCCGTTCGATAAAATACGACTTGCGAAAGAATTACAACTGTCGAGTATGTGGGCAGTGCATTTTTGTATGTTGCCCGATGATACTAAGTCTTTATCAGAGATATGAAATAAGTTACATTGGACACATACGTCCAGTGTTTGAACAAATTATTCTTTTGCCTGATCGATTGTCATATAGATTATCTATAATTTTTTTAGGTTGTAGATATTGCTCGAGAAAATGTTATAAACGATCTCGGCATGCTTTTAAATAAACTATCTTGTCATTTGTGATAGATACAAAAAAAAATTTAATATTTAATATGCTATTAAATATTTCTTACTTTCTCTTTTAATTCGATAAATTGGAATTATGTATTCTCCTTTGATCTTGATGTTCATATTTATATGAGTATGAGCAGCTTAATAAAACATATTGTTTTACATTAAACTTTAATCACCGAGAAATATTTATTATTAATAATAGGTAATGTCATAGTTGGACTGCGGATTTTTGCGTTTATAGAATGTTTTACTTTCAGCAGTTCGGCACGGTAAAATGTTTAAAAATATTTAATAAGATTTTTATTTTCTTTGGAGTGTGATGGATCCCCTAGTAATGCTATAAAGTTTTATGGCGAGTTCAATTTACATAAATTAGTACATATAAATTTATATTTGCTTGAAGAAGGACCATGGTGTAACTACAATCGTAATTTATAATGTTTAGTACACTTTGTACTCTAACTGCTTGCAAATTTCAATTCACTGGCGTAACATAAAACATTTAATAACGACTATACAATGCAAAAGGTTAAAAATTCCAGTACTTGTTTTTATGGCTCATATAATGTTCATTCACATATTTTCCTCTATTTTCTAAACAAAACTACAATAGTCGCAGGAAAATGAAAATATTCTTGATCCGTGATAAGTATTATAGATTGTGGATTTTTGCATTTATGTCAAATATAAGTGGTTGTAATTTGAAACAGTAGAAAAGTTTAAAAAACTGCAAAGTAAATACACTGTCCAACACCAAATTTGTTTCCTAATAACTGCTAGGTGGTCCTTATAGAGTTTTTTGCGCTGATTCCGAATCTGCCCTTAGTTTTTCACCTACACGTACAGTTTTTGAGAAACATGACTTTGAAAATAAACCTATTTTTCAACTTTAAACAAATATTGTGATGTTATTATAAAATATATTGAATTGTTCTTCACAGTAAAAGATTCTGTAGACTTTCCTGAATACGGTGATATCCAATATTAATACATTATGAATGTTTAAACATGTTTAAACAATCATTAAAGACGGAGAGACACCACTTTTGCACCAATTTTTGAGGATATTTTTGAATTTATCTCAAAAAATAAGGGTCCAGCGTAAAATCGTACTATATTACGCGATAGAGCAGACTTTTATCTTGAGAACCCCCACTGGGAAGTTTACAACATCGACGTTTTTACCGAACCAGAAAGCAAAATATCTACGCCCCACATGAGTTGCCACCAGTGGTGCTCTTCCACTAGCGCGGTCGTCGGTCGCGATACGGCGCGGCGCGGCATTACAGCGATGCAGTGGCTAAAAGCGCGCAATTATGGCAGCTTATTTCAATGTTAAATTTTATTTAAATGTTATATATTATTTATTAGTATATTTATTCTGTATAAATTATTTTATGTATTTTTTTAATGTTAGTCTCTTGTACATAGTACATATCATACTAAAAAGGTCTTTTGTAAGAAAAAATAATTTAATACAAAAATCTATTTAATATCGCTTACTGTGGAAATGCTAATAAAGAAAACTAAATACACAAGAAAAACTTACTAAATCATTTTTTTTGTTACAAAAGATCTTTTTTGTATGAAATATACTATGAACAAGAGACTCACATTAAAAAAATACATAAAATAATTTATTTATTTATTTATTATATTACGAAGAATTCTCTTCTGCTGTACTTGACACATTTGGATGTGGAATGTTTCAGCTAGTTGGCACAACTGAGCATTATAAAAACATAAGTAAAAAATACAAAGACAATTTCATCGATACCATCCTTCATTTCAGGATAATTAATTTCGGAAATTTGTCTGCTGTGTATACTTGTACGACTACATTAAGTAGAATTGGGAAGAAATAACCAGACGAAATAGAGATATCCTGGTTCTTTGAATGTAAGAATATCGATGTATTATTTTTATCTTCCCAAAATTATTGAATAATTAAATAATTTCTATTTTACGGTGCAAACAATTAGTATTTTTCATAAAAATCCGTAATCATTTAGCCTAAATCATAAATTAAACTCTTTTATTTCTAACATTAGGGTATGTAAAAGTGGGTATCGAAAAATACTATTAATGATAATAGGTGATATTAAAAATACTGTTAATAAATATCAGTAACAAATATGCGATTATTTAGAACAAAATAAATTGAGGCATGCATTAACGACAAACTCCTATAACACATTTCAGTAATAATAACTAGCTACAAATTAAATTCCGTCAAATGTCTAAACACCCACAAACATCAGGACACAATCAACAACCTGATCCCAAGTTTGTACAAATCAGAAAATTGTGCCAATCAGAAAGTTGTGCACATCAGAAAATTGTGCAAATCAGAAAATTGTGCCAATCAGAAAATTGTGCACATCAGAAAATTGTGCAAATCAGAAAATTGTGCCAATCAGAAAATTGTGCACATCAGAAAATTGTGCAAATAAAATTAGTCGAAGCAACCCCAGCCCGCTTGTTCTAGATTAAACAAGCCAACAGATTCGCTGCTTCAATTCCGAGCGTAAATACTGGCAACGTATAGCAGATGTTATATTGAATTAATTAAAAATCGCCTACACAATTTTCTTGATGTAACTTTATACGATCTTCCATCATCCAACGATGTAGCCTGCTATACTTAAGTAATTCATTCCGGCGATTCCTAAAATGCATTCCCTTGGATGTATCAGCGCCGCAATTGGAGTATGCGGTGCACCCCAACCTAACTCGCGACCGCAACATTGAAACCGCAATATTTTTCTGCACTAGCCGAGGCAAGTTATGACGAGCATATGGACGTAAATTCTCACGAATGTAGGCGTTCTGGAATGACGTCCAATCCGAACAGATGGCCGCGATCATACGGAACTATCTACGTTGCACGGTACTACGGTTTAATTCGAACAATCAGTTAGCCAACAATTCATGGCAAGTGTTTGTAATGCGGGTGATCTGTAACGGCATCGTACTCGACACTTCCTTAACCACTGCGAGTGCCAAGGTTGCTGCAGATGAAATAAAGAAACTTCGATAACGTTTTACGACGCACCGTCGTGTTTACGAGTCCGAGATTATAAAATCAGATTGAGTCGTGTTGCTCCGCGAGACCTTGAAATGTGTTCAATCCGATTGATGTGTCGTGCGAAGAAGACGTGGGCCGCTGGGAGATTATTCTTACCACAGCTTCTCATTTTTTCAGACCGAACTACACGTGGAATAGAATTTGAAAGATTTAAAGGGAAAAATGCTTGAGAATTTTTCATTTTATTGTTGCCGATTCGGCTTGAAATGCGTGCAATAAAATACGAAAGAGGAACTAGTTAAAGAATGTATACCGTTAGCGAGACGATCCTGTCCCAATGGACACAAATATGTGCTGCACTTTGCATCTTGGTCAAATTATAAATCAAGATCGATATACACAAGTTTCACTTTGGTTTTTGCTTAACCCCTTGCATTACAAGTTATTTTACAGTGACAGTGATTAGAACTTTTTCGTTGTTCATAAACTTTTATAAAGTTTTTTTATAAAAATTTAAAAAAAAATTTTATACAGAAATTGGAAGTACCGGAATACCTAGATATTGACATAAATTTTTTTTTTCATTCAGAAAATCTCATAAGAGATTTATTACAAAAGTAGGTACAAACAAAACGAAAGTGTACAGAGAAAAAGTAACCCCTACAAACTAAAAGCTAGGGTTCATGACTATTTTTTTTTTGCTATTTTTTAAGGAGACACTTTAGAGAAACACATCCATATTCGCATATGTTTAGAAATTTGTTTTTTCAAGAGAAAAAACTAGAAGAAAATAGAAGAAAAAGGAGAACAATTGTAGAATATCGACATACTGTTACTAACTTCTTAAAATTATTAAAGAAAGAATGAAATATCTATTTAGCTCCCGTCTTTTGCAATTCATGCAATTTTCATTTTGCATAAATATCTAATTATTACCCTTTATTACGTGTAGTTACGGGTGGTAAATTAGATGATCATAAAAATGGTTATCCATAGTTCCATCGATGAGTGCATTTAATCCATTCACAACTAAACTACCGCGTCGAGGTTTTACGCCTAACGCGCCTAAAGAAGTTTCACTTCAAAAAGCTTATCTGGAACTTTTTTGATATCTTTCATAATCATTTAACAATAGTGCTTGCATCATACAATGCATGCACCAAATGATACAACACAATTACAAAATGTAAAGTTTCTTTTTTACGATTGTTGCTTACAAATTTTGTTTTTCAAAGGTTCGTTACCGAACTCGGTCAGTAACCGATCGAAGTTGGATCACAGATCCTTCCTCCACGATCATAGAGCAGTTGCTCGTCCTGTTCGAGTGAAACGTAAAGCGTCTCGATAATAGGAGCCCGGCGCAGGATGTATCGAGTATCTCGGTACGTCTCATGCCGGTATTTTAAGATCGCTACACGATCGGGTGGGGCCGCCTCGGCATTCCGATATCGTCTTATCGTTGGTCAGTGATTACACTGTGACTGAGGCAAGATTAACGACGAAGAGCTTTCCAGGCATTCATGCAGGATTTAAGAATGCATACGTATCGGACTAGCTAGTCGCATGCACGTGCATAGAGACGTAATTCGAAACAAGAATATAGTATTCTTTGTATTGTACGAATCAGTTGCGTATTGGTTCAATACGGGGTGGTTCACCTAACTCGATGACTTGAAATCAAAGATTGAAAGAGTTATGGGAGCTATTTATAGGTTCTATTTGAAAGACCATGGGACTTGAGAAAACGCTTTTATTAGGTTGTTGCGCATGAAATGTCCGATTTTAGCATGCAAATGTTATGAAACGTTTCGTACAAAAAGTACTTATAATCTTCAAATTCGATGTACAGGGTTTCCCGTAACTGGTGGTACAAACGAGCAGGAGGTAATTCTACGTGAGAAAATAAGTCGAAAATATCGAATGAATTTTTTTCATTTGACGCCTCGTTTCCGAGAAAATCGTGTTTAAAGATCCGTCGGGTTCGCATTAGTACGAGGGTAATCTCAAAAGTAAGGTCTTCAAAGCGCTGAGGACGCTGGGAAACCGTTCGTGCAGCTGTTCGCAACACTGTTGTGTTTGTTAATTCCGCCACTCCTAAACAAGCTTATGCACACCTCACTGGGGTACTCAGTCTGCGCTTGGCAGCAATTTGTAATGGAGCTCCCGTTTGGCGCTACCGCCAAGTGCGAAATTCGCGCATTTATTCGATTTTTGAACGCATTAGGAGTGAAACCTATTGAAATTCATCGCCAATTGAAAGAAGTGTATGGCAACTCGTGCATGGATGTAAAAAACGTCCGCAAGTGGTGTAGAAAGAACGAGGGCGAGATGCAGGATGAGGTTCAACCAGGGACTGAAACGGTCTGGAAATAACTGTTTCAAACTGTTATATATCGGTTGTGATCGAAAGAGTTATGAAGAACCGAAATGATATTATAACTGTTACGAGAATATCGGCTCTGGCTTATATCGGTTACGGTTACGGTTCTCGAGAACCGATATTATTTCGGGTCTAAAACAGTTTTTTTTCGGTTCTGGATATCGGTTCTGGGTTTCGGTTCCAGTTTCGGTTCTGTCTTCTGTCATTCTGTATTCTATTCTGTATTGTGTTCGGCCTCCTATATTTATTATTTCAGTAGTTATTTATTGTTATTTATAATTTCAACAATTTTTAAATAAATAAATCTTTATAATTTTATTTCTATATTCATTATTTGAATTGTTATTTCAATAATTTATTGTTAAAATAATTATTTAAATAAATAAATTTTCATAATTTGTTTCTATACTTATTATTTGAAGTATTTCAATAATTTGTTGCTAAACTAACATATTTATTATTTGAATTATTATTTCGATAATTGAATGTTAAAATAATTGTTTAAAAAGTTAAATTTTCATAATTTGTTTCCATATTCATTATTTGTATGGTTATTTCAATAATTTATTGTTAAAATAATTGTTTAAATAAATAAATTTTCACAATTTGTTTCTATACTTATTATTTGAAGTATTTCAAAAATTTGTTGTTAAAGTAACATACTTATTATTTGAATTATTATTTAGACAATTTAATGTTAAAATAATTGTTTAAAAAGTTAAATTTTCATAATTTGTTTCCATATTCATTATTTGTATGGTTATTTCAATAATTTATTGTTAAAATAATTGTTTAAATAAATAAATTTTCATAATTTGTTTCTATACTTATTATTTGAAGTATTTCAATAATTTGTTGTTAAACTAATATATTTATTATTTGAATTATTATTTATTTAAACTTTATTATTTAACTTAATTTATTTATTTAAACAATTATTTTAACAATAAATTAATGAAATAACCATACAAATAATGAATATGGAAACAAATTATGAAAATTTAACTTTTTAAACAATTATTTTAACATTCAATTATCGAAATAATAATTCAAATAATAAATATGTTAGTTTAACAACAAATTATTGAAATACTTCAAATAATAAGTATAGAAACAAATTATGAAAATTTGTTTATTTAAACAATTATTTTAACAATAAAGTATTGAAATAACAATTCAAATAATGACGATAGAAAAAAAATTATAAAAATTTATTTATTTAAAAATTGTTGAAATTATAAATAACAATAAATAACTACTTAAATAATAAATATAGAAGGCCGAAATAATATCGGTTCTCGAGAACCGTAACCGTAACCGATATAAGTCCGAACCGATATTCTCGTAACAGTTACGACATCATTTCGGTTCTTCATAACTGTTTCGAGAACCGGAACCGATATCATAACAGTTCCAATCCCTGGGTTCAACGCTTCCTCAACGACATGGCGGCGAGCTGGTATGACATGGACATACAAAAACTGCTGCAGCGCCTACAAAAATGTATCGACAGTGATGGCGGTTATGTCGAAAAATAGATAAATGTTCAAGCTTTAAAATGATGTAAACATTATTGAAAATGAACATTTCTTTGTATTTCTAAAAAAATAGGAGACCTTACTTTTGGGATTGCTGCAGGAAGTAGAATTGGTTGATCATGATCAGACGCGTTAGACAATTCTTACCTAATAGCACGGGCATTTTTGCTGCATTTTCAACCTCGATTTTCTCGGAACCGACACGTCAAATGAAAAAAATTTATTCCATATTTTCGACTTATTTTCTCACGTAGAATCACCCCTGCTCACTCCACCAATTACGGGACACCCTGTATATCGTTTTAAGGTACAAAGCTGATTGTTGCTGTCTATGGTGAATTTTTCCTGCAGGCTTTGGCCAGTTTGCACGCGGTGTGCTGACTAATTTACTATTCACTAAATAATCGAAGGAAGTACCACCTTCCCTTGCGCAGAAAGGAGAAAAACTATAACTTGATTTTAATTTGTATTTATTCACCAAGGACTGACTAAATCTTTATTAAACTATCTAGATGATTGACCACATATTGCGGGTCAAAAATTTATATAAACCCTTCTATCATATGATCTTTTGGTTATATTTTTTTTATTCACCATAAGAGGTACAAGCGAGCTGTAGTTTTGACTAGCGAGTGTCCAAGAGTTCAAAAATATGTGTTCATATACCCTCTTGCCTCCTCATTTTCTTATTGAATATAAAATTGCAAATGCAAATCAGGTCGAGTAGTTATCGATTCCATCGATACAAATTACCTCCGATTGCTATTGATCCGAAGGCGGAGTACCAATAAGGTAGTATTGATTTATCATACTGGCTGTGAGCGAAGACGGAGGCTATTAATTTTGCCTACCTTCGTTAACGATAGACAGGCCGATCTGCTAAAAATTCTGCATCGAAACACTCTGGCCGTGTCAGATTCATTTATTTTTTACTTACTTCACGTCCGCGTCAAGTTTAAAACATCATTAATTAACGATGACGTAACATGACCTGTTTGTGACTTGCTTCCGGACTCAAGGCTTATTCATATACGTCGTCAGTCTGTGTCAAATAGATGTTACACTCATAAATCTTTTTAATATCCCTTTAATTTAGTTTAGCGCATTCTGACATCACTACTTCTAGTAATGCCAAAAGCGATTTTTCAGCCAGCCTCTAACATTAGTATTAATATCTCCCACGTTATGGCTGATTCAATTAGTAAATTTGTAAAAGCTTCCATCATAAAAACGCAGCTGCCCATAATTATTTGGACGACTTTAAACTTCAAATTATAGAAAAATTATAAATGAATCTATGATATAATATTTTGTTAAAAATTCTTTTCCTATTAGGTATACAATATTTTCTTAAAATGAAATTTGTCAATACGCTCATCCTATGCTGTGATCATTAGTTTATAAAATTATTTGTAAGCCTCAAATTAAAAGTAATTTTCATGTGGCAAACGTAATTTTTGCCAACTATTTAACATATTCTTCAAAATATTAACAAATGCAAAAATCTGGTAACTGCGATCTAGAATACGTTAAAATATATCCGTACAATAAACAGACAATTTTATAACTCCATATAAAAATCATTTATACCAACATCAACATAGGAAAATTTATAGTTTGGTTATTCATAATGTACTTATATTGTGCATATGGAATGAAGTGTCTAAATTATTATTTAGCTGTTATAGACTTCTTTTATCAAATTAGTAGTATTCGAAGGAAAATATGGAAAAGTTTCTTTTCTATGTACCTAACACAGTCATAGAAAATTCTATTAATAGACTTCCAGTAGATACTGTGTTAGTACGTAATACCTTCCAAAGAAAACACTGCTTGATTTACAGCGAGTTATAGTTTCCAAAGTGACGGTACAAAGAATGCCATTTTGTTGTACTAAGGGTATGGGCATTTTTGACTCACTTGAGACCAAACCGTCCCCACCATAGCGCCCTCTGTCCCCCACCAGCATCCGACGTTACCATAACGGAACGAAGTGCTGGCCTCGCGCATGAAAGAGAGGTTGGTGGGAGAAGCAGGCGTTTGAGGGGCCCCTACCGTGCCCATACCGGACGTACATTATACAATTGTATACTCAAAGGTATCTGAGAAAATATACACAGAATTTTAGAAAGGTCCTAGTACGATACTTCGTAATCTGAGTAAACACTGCATCACTTAAGGGGATTTTATCATCAAATCATTTTCAAAATAAAGATGATATCTAAGATTTTTATTTCATAAAATATACATTTTATGAGAAAAACATTTTTCCTTAGTTTGTACACCCTTTTAGTATACAAGAAAATTTGTTTATGCGGTTCCTATTTCGGTGTCATTTACAAATAGCGGTCTCTGCACTGCTTAAAAAATATGCGGTGAAAACGGTGGCGCTCACAAAAAAACAGTCGTGAATCGATTCCAAAAAATTCTTGCGGCAACGTTTTCATTATTGTACTGAACCAAAACGGTGAATTTTGGAACACGCATATTTTTTGTTATTCATACTTCTATATATAAAATTGTCCGTTTTTTATACATATTGATTAAACTTGCATTATACATTCCCATAGTTTCATACCATAGTCATTGATATAAAGTTTAAGAATTTCTATCGTTTATTCATATCACAAGATCTTACAGCAACGCTTTCTTACAGAAAGGCAACAAAAATTTTTTTTATATACTAAAAAAGTGCACAAACTAAGAAGAAAAGTTTTTTTCATAAAACGTCGTACATTATAAACAAAGAAGTTTCTAAACATCATCTTTATTTTAAATGATTTGATGAGAAAGTCCCCTTAAGGGCTCAATGTTTCAGATGTATGTGGAATTTAAAGTATGATCTCTGAGTATCGAGCTTCTGCCATAGAAGTAACGTGAATCGTGATCGAGAACCATGAAGATTGCATCGAGTATTACCGCACGTGCCGTATGCTATCGTCTACGGTTCTCCACTTTATTATTGCGGTTAAACTCATTCTGCTTCCGTGGCCCTATAACTATCGCGATCTCTTACGTTATTGTAGCATCCGCATTATTGGTGCGTAAATGCACGCTACAAGCCGCCCACACAACCAGGAAACAATCTTTCGTTCGACTCCGCGATCCATTCCGCATTGTTTATCAATTATTATAAGGTACACGCCCAGTCTCGTCATATGAGCGATACTCGCAGATTATGCCCTACAGGTTAGTAACCATCGCAAAATCGATCCACTTATTTATGAAATGGGAGAACATTAGACTAATATATTTTCTGTTTTATTAAACCAGTACTGGTTGGCTTACCAGTACTGGAAATACAGAGTGCCCTAATTTATATATTTTGAGAGGTATGCCATCATATAACTTGGTAGACATTTTAATTTCTGTTTTAACACTAAATCTAACACCACTGATCTGTATTTATAGGTTTCATAATTTTTATTTCATATTTATTGAAATTAGAAAGATGCATCAACGAGGGATAACTGAATGCATTTCTGAATCTAAATATGTGGTGAATAAACGATTGGAAACACATGTTTGTTTGCTAATATACTTTAATAATATAACACTTATAACTACATATAAAACATTTTAGCTCTCACGCTTGCTCGCCATGCATTGTGCATGTAAATACCTCTATACGTTAAACCCTAACCTCAAACAGTCTCTCTTGTTCACATTTCGGACTCTTACTCACTCTTGCGCTCACTCTTCTATCTATACCATTCATTCTTAACTCTCGCATACAATATAAACAATCATCATTCACAAAATATGCATTGTAATAAAAATTCTGCATAATTGAATTAAATCGATTCTTCGTATTTTTATTGAGCAAGACATATCTGCAGTTTTTAAAATTCAGTACATATAGTGTTAATAGCAATGTTAAGGAAATCTATTGTTCTGTATTGTGTATAATACATGAATGAAATGAATGAAATGTTTCAGTCGATTTAGTAATATCTAAGACATTCTTAACATTTTTGGCATTTCTTTTTTAAAACACTGTCATAGAAACAAATACATAAAACATTGAGTGTGATTTATTTGTTCATAGATAAAATCATTATTTTGAGGAATTTTTCAATACCATTTTTAACCCTTATGTCAATATCTAAAATTTTATACGATGTTGAATAACATTGTTAATACTTTGTAGTCTCAGTGCATACTTTCATGCCCAAATGTAAATCATTTTGTAATCGTCAAGAAATGCATAAATTCATAGCAATTTTTCCAATTTGTTGATAAGAGTATTAAATGAATTTTATAAAGCAATTGGAAGTACCCGAATACCTAGACATTGACATAAATATTAAGGAAACACTTTAAAGTAAGACAGTCATATATACATATTTTTAGAAATTCGTTTTCTCCAGAACGACATAGTTGTAATAATTATTACTAGACTGTGGATTTTATACATTTCTGACAAAATAGAGGAAGTACGAATTAAAATAGAAGAAAAATCAAAGCAATTGTAGAATATCGACATACTGTTACTAACTACTTAAAATTATTAAAGAAAGAATGAAATGTCTATTTAGCTCCCGTCTTTTGCAATTCATGCAATTTTCATTTTGCATAAATATCTAATTATTACCCTTTACTACGCGTAGCTACGGGTGGTAAATTAGATGAGTGCATTTAATCCATTCATGACTAAAAATGGCGAATAATCTTGGTGGCACCTCAAAATAATCGTTCTATTAATACGGCATCTCGGTAAATTGATTGTAAATGTCAGCGTATTTTATTGCCAGCGGTGGAGACGGCACGAGGAAGCTAAACTCTGATTATGATCCGTAATACTCGATCATTTACCCCACAATTCGTCGGCGCCGGCTCAGGTATTATGAATCGAGTCTCCGCTAAGGTGGCGCCCACGTGGCGTCTCTGCACCGTGATGAAATATTCATTTCGCTGCTTGTTCGACCGTACTCGCGCTAACAAGGCGCTCGTTAAGCTATCGTCACTACGGGCAAGAATTCTGGCGGGTGTATCGTGATTAGACCTCTTACTCTTCCTGGCATTCAAGGCATTCGGATATTCTAATAATATTCGCGCGGGCTTAGTTAACGTTTTAATTGCGAACACGTGAACCGGCGTCGCATTCGCATTAAGGCGTGAACCGGCTGCTTTATTTAGAACGCAAGTATGCGACAACTATTATTGATCATCTTGAACACGCAATTATACGAAATGAAATAGATCCTTTCGAAACTGTGGACTCGTGAAGAAGAAACTCTGAAAGTGGACTCAGAAGAAAAATCGTTGAATTTTTAAAGAAACATTCACATTGAAGTTTAACATATTGATCTTCCACTCGGGAATCACAAAAATGAGATAAAATCGAAACAATTTATTTAATAAAACTAAAACTGAGATGTTAGGATTTATGATATTAGTTACTGTCTTAAGCCTCTTACCTTTCGCAGCTTATTAGCAAATTTGGTACACTCGATTTAGTAATATAAAAATTAATTTTCAATTCTGTACAAATAATTCTATCATCTAAAATATCGACAAATAAAAATCAATTTCTTTTTGCTATATTAAGAATACTGTGAGGTAATAACACATACATCTAAACTCGTTAATCAATTATTAGTTTAATAATGCTATCTTATTTTTCTTTTGTTATACACTGATGTATGTATGAAACGATATTTGTTTTTCGCAAAAAATTTTTAATAAACTTACTTTATGCTTCCTAACTGTTCTTGTTTGCTTTTTATCCTAGCCTTTACTGTTTGTTTATGTTAATATGAGAATTAAATGTGGAATGCAGTCATACAAAGTACATTATACAACGCAATAGGATAAAAAATTATCTAAGAAAAACGTACGCAAAAATGAAAAGAAAAGTTGAACGACATAGTTGTAAAATAAGTCAGCACAAATTCTTCTAACTAATAACTAACTAACAAATTTTTCTAACATCCCAAAAAAATTCGAGCCATTTGGTCCAATTTTAAAAAAGGTATTCGTTTTTAAAGAGTGTACGAATACTTTTTACGCTATATAAGTCGCATTTATTACTCGGTGGTTCTAGTGTTAATGAAACTATATAATAAAGCTCGTCTTAACAATAGCTTTATCGTCGCTCTTACATTTTGCGTTTCCCAGCTGAATACACAACGAGGAGAAAAATAAAAATCTGGAGCTAATTGCATCACTTGTGCACTTGCAGTTTGGCGCAGCAATCAGCACGATAATAAATATCGAAGGAAAAGCGTCGATTCGCGTTGAACGCCGTCTGAATTCCTTTATGCGAACCGCGCCAGAATAACGGTCCTCGGCTAAAACCGATCGCGTTCTGTAACAAGGAATAATAGCGTTAAAATAGTCCGAGTGTCGGGCGTGTTGATTCCGTTGGAATTTTGGTGAAGTGGCCAGGGCGACTTAAAGGAGCCGCGCGTCAGCACTAGGAGCAGGAATGCATCGTAAATACAAGAACACCGGTCACTCGTTCGAAATTAATTGCCCCGCTAGCTCTATTGTGATGGATACTCCGGAGAGAATGCATCTCCTGGCGAAAGTCTGCCATTTGCATCCGCCTGGCAATGTTCTTTGCCGACCGATGAAAGTACCTTCACGCACATTCATTTGAGGAGTTTTCAACCGCGGTGGACATTCGTCTTGCCGGTCAGCCTAGAGAACGCTTGTTTCATTATTGATTTCTTTGCGAGAGACACGAGGATTATTTTCTTTTTCACTGGGAGGATTTAGAGTGGCTTGTGTTTCTCTTTCGGTAACTTTCTCGTAAATATAGGCACAGGCTGCTCGAGCTCCTCCTTAGATTTAGAACGTTGCTTAGGATGTCTACATTTCTACTGCTTTTTCACTCCTGTCTGAAAGTGATCAATATGCTTTTACCTTTGTTACAGTTGTTTACGTTCGAGTTCGTTCGTTTAGGTTCAAATATGAAATAAGTTATAAGCAACTCAGTTTCTACGTTTGAACAAAGTGAAGAGATTCAGATATGTTTATAGTTGTTTTGTTTCTATATAAAGCGTTGCCGCGCTGAAAGCAGCGACATCGGTTCCGAAATATTGCACTCATCGAGACAGGCACGATACCTCGAGATTCCTTTACCTTTTGTCGCACGCGTCGAGCCGAGCATCCAACACAATCGGCATCAACGTGTCGATGAGCCAATGCTAATGCAATGACAAAATTTTTTGTTTTTTATTATTTCTCTATGAACTTTTCTAGGTTATTCATGAAAAAAGTGAATTAAAAATTATAATTGGTCAAAATTGCGGAGAAACAAGCAATGGTCATGATTAAATACATGATAAAGTATACCTTTTGTACATCTAATAATAATTAAGTTGTGTACATGCACAAAGTTTCATTTCAGAATTTTGGAGTAATCACGATTGATCTAACTCGCAGCTTCTCGTAATATTTTGCCATGTTTAATTATTTATGGCTCATAGCAACCTTTATCGATTTTGATGAAACTTTCTGAATTTATATGACTTACTTATTGTTAGATCTACAAAAGGCATATGTTAGATTTTCATTATAGGCACAAATAAAAAAGTTAAAAATCATAACCATTACTTTTTTCTTCACAATTTCGACCAATGGTAATTATTAATTAATTGCATTTATAAATTGTCCAGTAAATTATTCGTTCCAAAATTTCAACAGAAAAAAAACACAAGCCGTTAGAACCAGTTTTAAAAAGTTATTCATTTTCAAAGGATGTCCGGATAATTTTGCACGCCACAGTGTATTCGGAAGAAATAAACCGTGGCTAACTTTACGTGTCTCTTAATCCGACCGACACGTCGGTGTACGTGTTAAAGAACAAATAGGTATTCAACCCGATCTTTCAACGACTTCATCCGAATCAGCCGAGCACGCGGCTGAATCTGTGCATCGTTAAACATCACGAGGTGCGGCGCTGTCTGCTGGGTTCTTCAGACGCGAGACACGTGCTAGGGCGTTCGTAACGAAAAGGAAGAAGGCAAAGAATCCCGAAAAATCCATTACAAGCGCTCTCATAGCGCGCACCTATTTAGGTACCAGCGGATCTAAAAGGCGGGCCGCGAAAAAGAGGCGCGCATCGTGCATGAACGGACACCGCTCGTAAATTCACGCGGACAAGCAAGTCGGACGTTAACGCAAGGTTTACCGTCAACGCCGTGAAATATTCCCGGTAAGTTGCCGGATAATTTACGCCAGTAACCGCGGGAATAACGCGCGCTTTGACTCCGGACTGGACAGTGGTGTCCCTTCGAGGAGAGTACACCTAGGCCCAGCATAGTCGCTGTAAATAACGTTTTATCGACGTCACGCCCTCGCACGCAATGCTAGGCTGCTTCTTTTTTTGTCGACGGGGACGTTTTAACGAGTCGCGTGTCCTGTCGCGGTGAGCTGCGCTTTCTTTCCAAGCCACGAAAGCCCTAGTTGCACCTCGACTACGAGGAACACGGTTTTCCATTTACACTAAACCTACCACGGTCAAATGACCGGTTTTCTATTTCACATTTATTGAAATTATAAAAACGCATTCATAGGAAATGACTAGATTGACTTCTTTATTTAAGCACATATTGTAATGGAAGCGGTCCAAAGTTTAAATAAATTCAATCTTCTAACTTCTGTAAAGCGTTTTACTTTTATATGTTTTGTGCATGGTAGGTTTAGTGTTAAGTTAATCCCGAGAGAGATGGTCCGGCGAACAGTGATCTATTTCAAGCAAATAGGTGCAATTAATCCGAAAATTTGCATGTAATGGAATGATTTAATACTTGGTCTACCGATTAGTTAATACTCGTCTGAAACCTATTCAAAAGGTCGCGATCCTTGATCACCTGATACGTTAGAACAATTGATAGAAGAACAGTTAAGAGTAATATGATTTCGAAACTGTGATCATTCGGTCTATGTTACACAGTAAGTGGCAATACCGTATATTTTTTCTAAGCAAGTTTTATCTAACACTGGTATTTACCCATTTTTTGTTAATTTTTTAGAATTTTTTCCTCTTGCTGAAGTAGTAATTTACTACTACAATTAAGGTTACACCAGGCAATAGGGTAACCTTTGCAAAGAAAAATAAGAAGACATTTTTTCCAAAGCAACATTTACCCTACTATAGCAACACTCTGGCTTGCGGTTAGCATAAATTAATGTCGTAAAAATACTTATGAAGTACCGCAGCGATTAGACTATACTTTCATCAGAAGAGTGAGAGAAGAATTCATCATTAAAAGTGAATAGGTAGGATAAACTGCACTATCGACTTTTAATGAGCCTGTTTCGGTTAAGGATTGGAAACTTCGTTTTCATCTTTTTGAAGTGAAACTTCTTTAGGCGCGTTAGGCCCAAAACCTCGACGCGGTAGGAGTAAAACCGATCTGACGATGAAACGATGAAACGATGAAACGGAATTCTATTCTATTAGCATATACGATTGAGGGTTCGGCATTCCTTAATAAGGATTATGATAAAATTCCGATGATACTAAGTAGAGATTTCAACGTGAACTTTGCATCGGGACAATCAAAATTATTAATAGAATTTTTTAGAAGTAAATTAAGATTGGAAATGGTAAATAATCGTAATGAAGCGACAACAAGATCAGGAGCAACTCTCGATGCAGTATTTGCAAGACATTTAAACAAAATTGAATCAAGAATATTTATATCATATCTTAGCTATCACAAGCCAATTGTTTCAATAATAGAATCATAGAAAATTAAATGTCATAAAGTGTTAATAAAAATTCGAAAAAAAATTAAAGAAAGAAGTTTCACTTCAGCTGTGTGGTATAAGCACACACCAATTTTGCCTTCAGAAAATTTGTCATCCAAAATTTCTTAGTCAATTAGGATATTTAAAGTCATTGCAACTTTATCTTTTTCAACCATAACCATTACGTTCCCTCTTTCGGAAATCGTCGATGGCTTAAATAGACTCTTGTCATACTTGTATTCATTGTATATATTATAACAGAGTAACAATCTATACTAGGTAAAATTTACTGTAGATAAAAAGATCTGCATTTGTTAATAAATATTAGATATTAAATTGGATCTCCCAAAATCTACACAGTTGTATGTATAAATGTGTTGAATATAGTTTCAAATAGTATATTGAACCGATTAGATCGATTAGGTCGTTCGTTGTAAATGTGGCATAATATGAAGTTTGTTAATGTAAAAGTGTAAAGGAACACGGATGTCTTATGTTTATTATTTTATCTACTGTAACCGCTGTTCTTTAATGTCGTGTAATTATGGATTGAAACTATAATTGATGGATTGTAATTCTTTAAAGCGGAAAGAGAATATTGGAAATAAATAGATATAGGTTACAACCGAATAGTTCTTTCACAAGAAAAGTGTACTGTTATAGAATATACACTTATACAGTTGCTCCCACACTTTCAATCAAGATACCCATTTTATAAATGGACCAAACGACTTCAGTTTTTTTGCAAAGCTAGAAGGATTTATTTACCAGAGCACGTATAATGAAAGTGTTTAAAAAATTGCATGTTAAGTCGCTTGGTCCAGTTATAGAAAGCTATTCCGATTTAAAGTGTATGTGATCAATCAACCGTACCGAATACAAAATGCGACTGGTATACATTGTTTTAAAATAAATACAAGATTAAATTTATTTAGATTTCTCGCCATTTTGGTAACAGTATATGCTCGAATAAAGAAATTGATGTAATAATTTCTATTGGAATCATTTTTATAATTTCAATAATGAAGAATATATATAAAACCGACCATTTTAAAGTGGTGGTGTACGGTTAGTGTTAATTGGCATTCGCATATTTTTGAGGGCAAGAGGTTCACGCCGATTGCATAAGCAGCGCAGGATTACGGCAACGCAATAATTCGGAATGCTTCGATTGTTATGTCATCGAACGGTTACGCTGGAACGCTTCCACGTGTTAATTGCAGTTGAAACCGCTTGTAAACCGCGGTTCGAATGTTTATTACCGTTCTTTGCCAGCGACGCGTTACAAATTCGATTTTCCGAAGGCATATTACACGTCATTAGAATCTTAATACGTTACTTTCGTCTAAGTAACACCAGAGATTTCTCCGGTTGTAACATAGGCGCGTTAGCCATGAAACATCTTGCAATAGAAGAAACTAAAACACGCCGATAATATTTCAGCAATTTTCTCGGCTGAAATTGGGAAGACAATTGACGTAACTGTGCTCGTCGAGGCAATTTGCATTCCTGCTGGGCAATCAATATGCGTTTCGATGCATTAGTTCCGAACAGAAAAGTTCTCCGAGGGAACTATACTAGGTGCTTCATAAATTAAGTACAGAAAGACAGTATGAACGGACTGCAGATCTGTCCGGGTCATCTAAGTACGTCGAGGAAAGTGAAAGGCGGAGTAAACTTATTTTCTGTATTGGCATAACAGCCCCTTGCACGTAGACAGCTGCTACTTGTGCTTTCAAACTGTTATCACGTTTAGGAAAGTATATTAAGTTAGTATTAGAATCTACGGTGGATTCGTTGACGAAAACAATTGTTCGAGCTGCTTCAATTGCTAACATTTTCAAAAGGGAACCTTTTTTTTTAGTTTTCCACCTCGTGAAAACGCCGTGAAATTTATCTTACAATTAAGCAAGAATGAGTGATGATGATTGAAAGTAAAAACTGAGAGCAGCCGTGTTGTTGTACTATTTTTTTTTTAAGGATAGGATTACAGTGTTAACATCGACAACTTGACAGCTAGTCAATACTTTCAAACTGTTTTTCTTTTCTTATTTTTATTTAAGCTTACCCAGACCCCTAAATGTTGTCTATACAGCTGTCTTTCAAACTGTTATCACTAGACTGCGGATCTTTACGCAAATTAAAAATTTTATAACTGAATTGCAACAAACTGCAGTGAAATAGAAAGTTATTTTCTTTTTTAATATCTTCAATAGGATGAAAATAATACAACAATATTTTTAAATTGTTGTAATGTTTTTGCTGTTTTAAGTTATAGCTACTCATTTTTGTCATAAAAGCATACCGCAGTCTAGTTATCACGTTTAAAATGTGTATTAACTTTAGTAATCACAGCATGTTTTTGAGGTATACAGGTTCAACATATCCGTGCAATACTAATTTTTGTGTAAGAGAATCATTTAATACTAAACTTACCATGGGCAAATGATCAATTTTGTATTTGACAACTACTGAAACTATAAAAATTCATTCATGGAAAATGACGAAATAAATGTCCTTGCTAAAGTAACTGTCATAATGAAAAGGTAATTATATACAAGTTGGTCCTCCTCACCGATTTTGATAACCTTGATGTTGATGTTGTCAAAGTCATCATTCTGGACAACTTTTCCTTATACATGTTACCGCCGCCTGATTTTAGTTTTCGAGATATTCGCAAAAAGCTATTGCTAATACTGTATTGCAGGGATGGGCAATTTTGCTTCAATTGCGCCCTCTGTCCCCTTCCAGCGAGCACGGTACAATAGGGCAAAGAAGACACAAGACATCAGCGTACGCAACGAACGTACGCGCTGCATGAAAGAGAGGATGGTGGGAGAAGCAGGCGTTTGAGGGGCTCCACCCGTGCCCACCACTGCTGTATTGACTTTTCCGTATTCTTGCACGCTCCGTGGCAATGTAAGCCTGTTACGGCACGGCGTCTGTTTACTTTTTTTGTGTAAACACTCTGTGGAGATGAGAGAGAAAACAGGGTCTCACTCTGGTCATACATATATGAGGTGAGCTTTCAATTTTGGAAGACTACTCTTCGATTGTCGTATGCGTGACCGGGCTGGCCTAACAGCCGGCCCGCTCTGCTCCCACCATGACCTAACCACAACTCATTCTATTCACATAATCTTTGCATTGTGCCTGTCTTCCAGAATTTGATCTAGTAATGGAAAAATCATGTGAATAGAATGAGTTGTGGTTAGGTCGTGGAGGGGTCGAAGAGGGCCGGCCGTCAACATAACATTTGTAAGAAGCAGAATACGTTACGAACGCTGTTAAGCGATCCCCTATGCTGATATACGAAAATCCGACAGAGAAAATTCAATACAGTATTAGCAATAGTTTTTTGTGAATATCTCGAAAACTAAAACGGAACGGCGGTAACATGTATATGTTGTTCAGAATGATGACCTTGCCAACATATTTCAAGGTCATCAAAATCGGTGAGGAGGACCAACTTGTATATAATTACCAATGAAAATTATTGTAATTTCTGTAAGGCAAGTTTTAGCAATCACTGTTAGTGTTCCCAACGTTAAGTGTTAAATTTTATTGTGGTATATTGTCGAAATCAGTGACGAGGACTAACCTCTATATGTGTAATTACCAAAATTCTTTTGCACGTTTCTCTTGTCATGTGTGCTGAAAAACATTTTGTGGCACTCTGCAATGTGTTATCCACTTTCGGAAACATCAGCAGGAGAATTCTCCTTGCAGTTGCTGATGGTCTTCCTGAAAGAACGGAGAGACGTGCCCCGCCCAACGCCCCCACGCTACTTCCTCGTCAGAAGTCTGACGTCATCTTGCACACCAATAAGCTTGGAAAAATGCCGAAACTGCCGTCTTTGCTGAGCTACGCCCCCAGGCTTACCGAAGTGCAAGGTGCACATGTTTATGCCGCGTTTGCGGTATCTCGTCGTACATTCTAATGTCTAACATTCTTTTTTTTTAAAGGCAGCTCGAGATGAATAATTTACTATGAGTTGTTGAAGGTAATCACACTGCCTACGGGATATGCTTAGATATCTACCATGTTTCTCGATTTCGAATTCTGATGCAAGTTTTTGGTGCAATATACTTTAGAACTGTTCGTTTCTTTTCAAACACGTTGCTCGTCTATTCACCGACCACAAAATTAGGCAAAATAAAAGCAGTTTATTTGATAAAATAAAAACTTACTTATTTTAAACTCATTGAAACTTACTTCATCTTACTTTCTACTCTTATCTATTGAATCCTCTTACTTTTTACAGATTATAAGTAATTTTAGCACACCCTATCTGTCACTATGGAAATTAATTTTTAAGTCTCGAGAAACAATTCTGTTACTCAAATAGGGGTGACATAACAGTCAACGTGTTAATAATTTCAAAATGCTTGATTTTTGTGCTGTATTAGCCCTTTGAGTACAAATATCGATCTATTGGCGACCTCAGGGTTATGTACCTAATTCCTAAAATTGCAACCAAGTAATTTAAGTATTTATCTATTTAACAAAAGATTAATTTTCCTTTTTTCCCAATATTTGAAATGTTTATATTTGATCCAGTTCTGTGAGGAAACTACGTTTAGTGTTTTCAAAAATCATCGTCCACGTTCTATTAAACCATGTGATGATGAAAGATTAATAAGTAGAGTGCGGATGTTTATGCAATTTGCAATTTTTGTAGACGAATGTTAAGAAAGTGGAATCACATAAATTCTTATTTTCGATGGTAGTAGTCTTTGTAAATCTTAAATAAATAAACATCGTACTAAATTCTGTTGAATTTTATATACTAGTGTTTCTTGAAAATTTTCAGAAGCCATAAATGCATAAGTATCTGCAGTCTATTAATAAGTAATCTACTTTGAGTTGTTTAAGTTATATTACACAGATTCGTTCAAAAATCTATCGAATTTGCTGATTTAGATTTCTAATATTAATGTCGAATTTATTTCAAGAATATTTTGTTTTGCAATAGGTTGCCGAAGAGTTCATGGCATTTTAACACTAATCTACCTACCGCCGGTCAAATGACCGCTTTCAGATTTTTTATTTTACAATTACTGAAGTTATAAAGATGCTTCAACTGGAAATGGTTATACATACTTTTTTTCTTGAAGTATATATTATAATAAAAATCGCACGAAATCTAAATAAATTCAATCGTGCCATTTTTATAAGGCAATACATACTAATCAGCTTTAATGGTCTGTAGGTTTAGTGTTAAAATGTATAATTGTAAGAAATTTTGTTTCATTTTCAAGCAAATTCATTCATTTTTGCTAAAGAAAACTCGTCGACACATTTTTGCATGGCTTCTTCGTTTTTCTTTATATTTTTGCAACGACCTAAGTACATAATTTCTTACAAGTAAAATTTTCCTGTGGAGGTAGACTATACTTTATTTCCACTGTATAATGGAATGTATTCTTTCATTTATATTTTCCACAAAAAATAATAGAATGACATCTGACGTGCACAGAGGATGTGAAATGTTTCCGGAAGACTGCGTGCTCACCTACTGAAACCAGATTTTATTTCTTAAGGAAAAAGGATTGTAAAGACATGGCGTTGAAAATGGTACGAACTTTACGGACGACCTAACACTGAGAAAGGCAAGTAAATGTGGTGTGATTAATTTAAGATAGTCTTTTCTCAACGCATACTTCGCTAGAGAACTTCGTCACTTTTGAACATCTTGTAAGACAGTAAAGCAAAGTTTTCAAGAGTGTGACCGATGTGCGTTATTTTGTCAAATAATCACAGATAGACAAGTTAAAACTGAAAATATTGCATCATACATATTTCAATAAATAAAATCGTCATTATTGCTTTACTATTTCAATTCAATATTTTCCAAATTAAATTCATGTGTATATGATTGAATTTGAACTTCAACCTCAGTAAGACTAAGGAAGTGCATAATCTTGTTTGTTAAACACAATAAACTTTACTATTTCCATTTACACTATCATATTCTCCAATGGTAAACCTCATTGATTTAAAACATTATATTCAGAGCGAGAACTTTACTTGCTCGTAAATGAATAAAATCTTAACTGATCTTGTGGCGACATTTGTATTCGTATTGGAAACTACCGTCAGTTGATAAACACGAAAATATGGTAAATAAGATCTACAGAGTTCAAGAAAATTAAAGTTGAAATATCTCTTAAATTATTAACATTACGACATACATACGCAAACATTTATTTATAGAGAATGACAAGCTGCATCGAATAATGTATAGAAAGGTATAAGTTTCTATTTAAAAACATGAAGGTGACCTTGAAATCTCCGAAAATCTTGCACCTAAAAAAACTGTTACTACTATGTTATAGTTCTTTTTATACTGAAAAACTTTGTTTCGTAAGGTTTTTCAGTATAAAGAGACCTATAACATGGTAGTAACAGTTTTTAAGCTGCAAGAGTTTTGGAGATTTCAAGGTCACGTTCATCAAATTTTTAGAGTAAAAGACTGTTACTACCATTTTATAGTTCTATTTATAATGAAGAACTTTACGAAACAAAATTTTCCAGTATAAAGAGAACTATAACATGGTAGTAACAGTTTTTTACTGTAAAAATTTTTATCTCTAAAAATAACAAAAACATTCAAGTGCTAATTTTTACTGGACCACCCTATATAGATATGTACATATACGCTAGCGGTGAAAGAAACTCGCCATTGAAGAACACACAACACACAACGAAACAAGCCACTTAAGACGTTAAAACAAGACTAAATAATAATTCCAATGATCCCCTGAAAATTTTGATCGCGTCTAAATCCAATAACAGGAAGCATCGACCCGGAAGGCACGTTGGCGTACTGGTGGTCCACGATCGGTATCATGCTCGACGCCGATACCGCGCCGATCTTCCGATCGATCGTTTATCCATAGACGATTCACTATTCCGCAGCGATACGCTGGAATGCACGAGTTTCTTGTGCGTTCTATTATTGCGCGGCGGACACGTTTACGTAAGACCAGCCACACAAAAACTATTCCCCGTGATAAATATAATTATATCGCTCTGCTACCGACACTCCGTTATAGCCAAAGCCACGGCACGATCAAATCACGGAATTATCGTGGTACATACAACGATATTACGCCGTAAGCCCGGCGAATTGCAATGTCAATCCGTATTTGTTTCTTGCGTCGTGCTACCTTGTATGCACACTCGAACAAAGCCAGAGTTGAGCGAAATTTTGGAAAAAAAATATTTCAAACACTATTTTACATAGTCTTTGTTCTACAATTCAAATAAAATACTATTTTAAACGAACAGTCAAATGAAGAAAATGTATTCTATAATTTCGAATTATTTTTTCATATAGAATCACCACCTTAAATAAAATTCATACTATTTTGAGAATCCTTCAAATAAAATGCTATTTTAAAAACTTTTTGTAACATATAAAATATGCTATTATTAAAAGTGCACGTATGATTCAAAATAATATGAACTATTTCTAAATGTCAATTTCAATTTCTTTCCTCTACGATAGCTTATTAATCAGTCAGATTCGAAGCATACAACCACTTCAACATTCCACATTGGTTCGCATTGCACAACTTCTCCAATTTTATCGTTTGCATTGTCTCGCATTATGTAATAATTCTCTGTATTTTGCCATTACGTGCGTCCACGTACTTAGCATAGAAAATCATGAACGGAAGTCTATTATTTTCGCGGTTCGGTTAAAAATGTTAAACAGCATAAGAGGTCCTGCAAACGCGACAAGGCTGAAACACGCCGGTGTATTGTACGAGTTTTATCTGTAGTTGGATCACAACAATAATAATCGATTGGGTCGACAATGGAGAAAGTTGGGCGGGTGCGGGTGAAGGCATCACGAGATGCTAGGCCTTCGTGGAATAACTGTAGTTCAGAAATTTCCGGTTCTTAATCTTCGACATTCCACATATTTCTTTAAGATAAACCGCGAACGGTGTCTTTTCTGTGCCTTGTGTTAAATGTCGCGAGAAACTATTTCTCTAACGTGAAAACAGTTATTTTTTACAAAAATAACGGACTATGCCACTCTCACGTTTGTCAATAATAAGTACGCTGTGGATTTTATGCATTCTTGATAAAAATAAGAGCATGCATGTATGTATGATATATTTTTGACTAAAGGTTTGAGATTAATTTTCATCGAAATTCATACTTTCAGAAAGTTGCTTCACACACCCAGAATCGGAGAAAAATGCTTCAGGAACCGAATATTTAGTATTGAAATCCTGTATGTTTCGATAAATATATATTTAAGTTAATCACTATACTAGATAATAACTACTAGGTTGCGGATTGTATGCATTTATGACAAAAATTAGTAGATTAAATGCAAAACAGTGAGAATATTAAACGAATTTATATACAGGGTGCGGCACAAATTAGTCCCCACGATTTTTCAGCCTCTTCCGATGGTCGGACAGAAAAGTGTTTCATACCAAAGTTAATCAGTATTTAACCAACAAGAAATTGCAATTTTTTAAATTAAAAAAAACAATTTTCAACAAAACATCAAGGGCGCTGTCATATCTTTAAATGGAACAGGGTATTTTTAACTTCATAATATCGTAGGCGACGTCGAAACGAATTCATCGACCTGCTATACGATGACTTTCAGATGACCTTGAAAGAAAATATCGCCATGAATCAATTGCCAGAATATTTGAAATATTTCGACGGTACGTAATAGCAACGCCTCGCATTTAGAGGTAAACAAATGAACGTAAACATTGTGAATGCTCATTTCCCAACTGTTGTCCGTTTGTGTCGCAAGATCTCTTAGTTCATTACATGAAATTGTTTTCAATTTGGCTCCCTATAAATTTGGTTTTTTGTGAGTTAAGTTCTGAAGGAAGTTCATTTGTTTACCTCTATATGCGAGGCGTTTCTATTGCACACCGTCGAAATATTTCAAATATTCTGGCAATTGATTCATGGCGATATTTTCTTTCAAGGACATCTGAAAGTCATCGTATAGCAGGTCGTTGAATTCGTTTCGACGTCGCCTACGATATTATGAAGTGAAAAATACCCTATTCCATTTAAAGATATGACAGCGACCTTGATGTTTTGTTGAAAATTATTTTTTTTTAATTTAAAAAATTGCAATTTCTTATCGGTCAAATTCTGATTAACTTTGGGAAGAAACACTTTTCTGTCCGACCATCCGAAGGGTCTGAAAAATCGTGGGGACTAATTTTTACCGCACCCTGTATACTGATGCATCATTTCTAACTCATTCAAATTTTTAAAAAAGAGCATAGATGTCTATGCAACTCCTGAATCTGACAATTAATGCAGACAATTTTTATTGTGCATATAAATCCCCAGTCTAAACAACGATTCCATTATTATACGTCTTCATACATCCTAACAAGCAAAATCTAGAATTACCACTAGATTAATTATACGCGACACGTGTGCGCAGAGAAACGTGAAACACGCGATAATAAGTAGTTCATAATTATTAGTGTCAAACATGATTGTTTGACTTCAAATCACTGGCATCCAACGGCAACGGTTAGATACGATCTGGTTCACATTACTTTCTTGGCGTTATTGTGTACCGCACAATACTGGGCCACGAGTAAACGTCGTGCTAAGTACATATCTTCATTATAGGTTTGGAATTAGTAATAATGACGGAAAAACGTGTCGTATTGTCCTGAACAAGCAATGGCTTAAGTTGCAGCTGTGCCTCGAGACAAGGTGGTGTTGATAACAGTACCTCGGCAGAGTTCGTGTTTCTAATTGCTCGGTTGAAAAGAATTACGCTGGAAACCGTGTTTTATTGTTTGCAACAGTTGCCGAGATCTGTTGACGAACGTGCACACGAGATTTGCATTGAGATTACCGGACCGGCATTCTGTTCCTTCAGACACACGTTCCGCAGGAAGTGTCGACATTATTCCGACTCGGTTATACGTTCGAGAAATCACAAAGACGTATTATAAATTCGCGGCCGGGAAATTGCGTTTGTCGTTGTTCGCGTAAAATCTTTTGTGTTAAAATGTATACAGGGTGCCCTGAAAAGTTTGAACAAAACTAAAGGGGGTGATTCCTGAGATGGTTCTAAGCACTTTTTTCCTTTCCCACTTCGCACCGAAACGCTTTGTTTTCGAGTTATTAACGAAAAACACAGACCAATCAGAACACGACAAAGGCGAACGAAATTCACCTCGCTCAACGGCAACGCCACGCCCAGCGGCAACGCCACGCCCAGCTGTGCCTGTCGCCAATCAGGGATCAGCCGCGCTCTGATTGTACCATATTTTCTGTTAATAACTCTAAAACGAAGCCTTTCGACGCGAATTGGCAAAGGAAAAAGGTGTTTAGATACACTTCAGGAATCACCCCTTTCAGTTTTGTTCAAACTTTTCTGGACTCCCTGTATAGGATTACTTAAAATATCTTCAATACTTCTAACTACACGTTTACACTGGATAACTATGACGTTTAAATAAATAATATCGATTTCGGGAATAATCTTCCCATTTTTTTTAAAGCGCCAAACAGTAGGCATTAATCTTCTCTTCGATATCATTAGATATTGTATTTATATTCAATACAAACCAAATTTTTGCAGAATTTTTTACTTTTGCATATCTACTCGGAATGAACTTCTGAGAAATTGACGTATGAATTTCTCTAAAAATATTTCATTGCTATGGAATAATAAGAAGAATTTACCAAAAAGCATACTGGCTCTTGGGCGGTTACTATTCATACGTTTTCTTTGATAATGATCTTTTTATTGTTGAGTGTTGCATATACACAAATGAAAAGCCACAACAGTGTACCATAATGTTCAACAAGTAATTCATTTGTCATTTATTTTATTAGATTCTATTACATTTTCTTCCTTCCACTATTATTTCATTATTAATGGCAATTATCTTTTTGTTGATGAATAGCGTATGTACAAAACGGACAACTATAACAATGTTTCATGAATTTTAAATAATACACAATCAATGTATCATCAGTTTCCGTAACATTTGCTTGCTGATACTACCGTTCTATAAAAAGATTGACACAAAAGTAACAATTTTCCACAAATACAAGTTATAAAATATTTCGAGTCAAGTATCGATTTAGCTGGCAACATCTCAACGTGGTATTTTTGTTGCGAATCCTGGATAATTAATTCAATTTCGCCCAGTAAGAGGCTATAGCTGGATCCGAAGCGATATTCAACGGTCATTAAGAACGGCTGTCATTCTTCGTTACGAGAGCCGGCGGGGTCAACGATCGTTCGTCACGTTTCATGATTCACGAAATCAGAAAAAAGGGAGAACGCGTTTATATCGTTCGTTCACAATCGTAACAGTACAATTAACACTGTTACGCGATTTTCATTACTTCGTTACGGGCAGCCGGCAGTAATTAGCGCAAAAGTTTATCAATGCGAGGAATTCTTGCAGCTTCCTGATGACGAGACCACTGATTTTTCTTTCGTGCTAAAATGACTACTAATGAATCTTTTATGGAAGATGAGAACGTCTAGCGGAACGCGTAGACATACATTAACCATACTCCATTAACATATATTCCCAATTATATTGAATGTAGCGAATTTCATCTGGTATTTTATCTAGAATTTCGTCTAGTATTTTATGTAGAATTTCATCTAGTATTTTATCTAGAATTTCATCAATTTTTTTATGTAGAATTTCATCTAGTATTTTATCTAAAATTTCATCTAGTATTTTATCTAGAATTTCATCAATTTTTTTATGTAGAATTTCATCTAGTATTTTATCTAGAATTTCGTCTAGTATTTTATCTACAATTTCAACTAGTATTTTACCAAGTACCTAAATCAATTTTTAACACATTGATACTAAAGTTCGTTCAGATTTAGCTGTCATCTCACACAAATTATTTTAATAATTTAAATTTAACTCCACTATATATTATTTTTTATTGAGGATGCTATATAGAAAATATTGAAAAGTTTATGTTAGAGACTGTTTAAATCAGCGATATTATACATTTAAAGACACCGTCATCTTTTTCGTAGATTGTTTCATTTTAGACAGATAGTATTAATTAGCATACACAAATACTAACATTGATGCTAAAGCACAGTGCGTATCAGCTCTTTGAAATTCTATTAACAATTAGTCGAATGTGTTCAAAATATCATGAGCTAATATGAAAATTGAGTAGTTTTTCAAATGTAAATGTTCAGACGATAATGTGAATATTGATTTCCTGTGCATAAATTTTCGAAACAAAACAATCCTCACAAGCCAGATGAATGGTTCTTTACATTAAAACAATAAATCTCTTGTCAACGAACATACTCGTCAAACAAAAATAAGCGTTTATAAAATGAAAGATTTTATTTTTAACTTTGAGAATGATATGAACATCTTAATCCCCTTCGGTTCTCAAGGTGAAAATTCATCAATTCATAGTTTTTACATATTGTAAAACAATTGATTTCTTTCTGTTTGTGTTGTGAGATGTATTTCTTTACAATGTGATATAAATGATTCACATACGTTGATTTACATATAAACATATAAACATATAAATGATCCATCACATGTTGATTTAAAGTTAAAAGCAAAAGTGGACAAGATATTATGCTAGGATCTTTTATGTAACTATTTCTGAGGACCGTGTGAGGGTTAAAAAATGTCCATCAATAAATTATGGTTGAACTGCAGATTTTTATGCAAAATAAAGAATGTCTCCATTAATTGCAAGATACAGGAGCAACATAGACATTAATTTCTTCTCAGAATAATTTTAACTAGTTGAAAGTAATGTGTCAGAATTTTTAAACTCGTCAAATGTTTTTACTGTTGTAAATTCTACCTACACATTATTACCGTATATGCATAAAATCTGCAGTCTAATTATGGTATACAGTAATATCGCAAGAAAAATCGAGGACAATAATTCCCAGGCTCGCTTTCGATAAATAAAATGTGTATTCTTGCAAGCAAATTGCACGTTCCCTTTTTATGATTCTAGACGACATCAACTCGAATGACTACTTGCTTTTAGAAAGTTAGACCAGAATCGTTGAACGGCGTTTCTAAAGACGGTGCACGAATTGTTGTCTGTTCGTCCCGACAGCACGTGACATTACGAATTCGCGAGATAAGACGCGGCCACGCAATGATTATCAAATTAGAGGAAAGTCAAGAAAGTTAGTCTGCTGTACGGCCGATATATAGTGCCGAGAACACACCAGCTTCACTTTTATTCCGTTACGAGCACGTTATGACAAGTTACCAACCGCTCGTTCCGACTTGCTTCGTGAATCACGAATTACTGTACACGAAGCGTACACCATAAACCATAAACTTAAAAAAAGAACACAGACTTTGTGTTTAGAAGAAATATCTAAATGCGTGGCCTTTAGAAAAGAAAACTCGGTTGAATAGCCTAGGAATAAGTAAAAGTATAGGAGTCGTTGAGCGTATGGATTACTTGATATCTTTTCACAGTGGATCCAAAAAAGTAATTGAACACAAAATTGTCCATTCTCGAGAAATTGTTGATATTTAATTTTGTTAGAAAAAATAGTACGAGTAATAGTTGGATTCATTTTAAAGCTCAAAGCTTCTACTATTGACATTCGTCGTTCATCTTTTTTTCTATGATATTTTAAGACGCTTTATTTAGTCCTAAATGTTATAATATAGAATTTATATTATAACAGACCAAGAATATAGAGGGTGGAAATTATAAAGCGTTACAGACGCTTGTTGTTCAATATTCAGAAAGTTGTTCAGTACCGAGGGGGGCACCATGTGGTGGGACTTTTATTTTTCCCGGTGGACGCTCCAAGGTGAGGTGAAGGTCAACTTTCTTTTCTTAAATGGAATGATATGTTTTTTATCAACCATCAAATAGTGAGTTTTAAGATGAGTTGAATTACCTATGACTCAAGGTCATACAAGGTCAAACTTGCAGGTAAATACAGAAAAGGTGTGATCGTCTTATTTGTACTTCAGTTTAGTATGTGTTCAAAGTGATTACCCCTTACTTCAATGCACTTAACAATTCTTTTGTTTAAATGATTCTCTAACTTTTCTCAATATTTCAACATTTATCTTAGCACAAGCTTCGCATATTCTGACTTTCTTGTTTTCACGTGTCGTAGGCTTAATGAACATTACGCAGTTTTTAAGCGCAGAACCTGAACGGAGAAAACGCTGTTCTAGCCCTTTAAATGCCATATGCGATTTTGATGGTCGATCTGAGTAGCGTTGTGCATACAAATTAGCAGCCATTCTGTAATTTTTCTTGTATCCTCCTAGTACCATGAACATATCAAAACAATTTTGATACATTTCCATCTTCACCATTTAGTTAAGCACGATCCTTCAGCGAAGGATACTTTAGCACGAGTAGTAATGAAAGTAAACTGACTATCTTGCAGAAGAGCACAGTAATACATAAATACATTTGTTTTCATTTCATTGATAATAACTTTGATGTTGTCCTGAGTAATGCTGATATTGAACACATGTTATTGTTTTGGTGTGAAAGTTCGAAGGCACGAACTAAAGTACAAATAAAACGACCACATTTCTGCATTTCCCTGCAAGTTTAACCTTGAATGACCTTGAGTAATAGGTAATTGACCTCATCTTAAAACGCACTATTTGATGGTGGATAAAAAAACATATCATTCCATTTAAAAAAATAAAGTTGATCTTCACCTCACCTTAGAGTGTCCACCGGGAAAAATAAAAGTTCCACCACAGGATGTGCCTCTCGGTACTGAAAAACTTTCATCTGAATCAGTTTTGCGTATAATCAATATTTTTTTAGTTATTCGTCTGTAACGCTTTATAATTTCCACCCTGTATATTACTGAGTTACATGAAGGGTAATAATGGATCGTAGATAAATAAATGAAATTGTACAGTAGTAAAATAATGAACGTAATTTCTGTTGAACATCATTTTTAAAATTAGACAAAACATTCCGGTATACTTAATAGCACGACCATCTCGGAATATAAATTTTCTTATCAGATGTGGCGCGATCATGCAAGAAACTGCTTTACAGCTTCTTGTTCTCTTTTTATGCTCCATCCATTGTATGAACCTTATTTAGAAATAGCGAGAGTCACGCTGTCGGAATACAGACAAACACTACGTGACTTTCCAATTAACAAGGAACATTGCTATACATCATCTGTCCACTCCATATTGTCGACAGTGCGAATTATTCGAGCTAAGAATCCATGCAAATTCACGTTTTTGCAAACTTTAAAGATTTTACATACAGTGGATCCAGAAAGGACTTCAACATTTTTACGATAATGGAAAAATTGTCGATATTTAACCTGTGGTAATTTCGTAAAAAACAATAATACAGAAATTAATTTTGACTCATTATAATGTTTGAAGCATCTCCTTTCGAAGAACATTATGCATCTTCTCTTAAGATATTTTCGTATAATGTAGCGAGTGGGAAACTCAAGACCCATTTCTTCTGCAAAATGATATGACTTGAAACCTCTCTGAAGACATTGTAAAATTATTTTCATGACTAAATCCACCGTATATTTAAAGACTGAAACCTCCTTCTTGCAACAATCTTTTGAAAATAGTTGAATGACATTTTATCACTGTTTTATCGAACAAAAATGAGGAACAAGATCGATTATGTAAAGCCGTCATGATGTAACTTACATTACTGTCAAGTTAAGTTACACCAAAACGGCCCCGAAAAATCGTACGTGAAGTATTTACGCCGTTGTAAAGTGGAGGCTTCAATTTTCAAACCAATCGTTGATTAATTCACGAAAAACATTTTTTAATATTTTCAGAGACGCTTCAATTGGTAACAGTTTTGAGAAAAAAACATCTCTTCACTTTTCCACCCATTACGTCGTGCAAAATTGTCTTAAGTAAAAATGGATGATAGTTTATAAAAGTAGAAATCTCAAGCTTTAAAATGAGATGAGGTTAATTGTTGTACTTCGATGAACCTTTGTGCACGTATATAACTTACTTTAGATGTACAAAAAGCACATTTTAAATTTACATTGTAGGCTCAGATAAAAAAGTTAAAAGTCGTGATCTTTATTTATTTCACATTATCTAGTAAACTAATTTTTTTAATATCTAAAAAAAATCCATGTCGTTTGACCCAATTTTTTAAACACTATTCCTTTCTAAAGTGTGTGCCAATGCTTTTGTTCGGCACTGTATATATACACACATGTATCTCATAATTAGACTACGCTTTTATGCACTAATATCATATGCAAATATTGAAGATAAAGTGATGAAACGATCAAGCACGGTCGAGTGAAATTTCACTTTACATTTCGCTCGGAATTTGATAAATTAAGCAACCAGTCCAGAAACGTAAAATATAAACATCGAGGATTCACTTAATTAATCTTCGAAGAATCTTACACATGAAATGTCTAAAACTAACGTGTAGTGTCCACGGTCGATCGTTGACCCATCTGCATTAACAAAGTTGTAAGCGTAACAAACCAGTTTGCAACAGATTGAGTTACCGCTCAATGCTCTTAGACGGTCTTTATAAGGATATCTAAATTATATCATTAATCTGTATAACTAGTCTGGCCGATTATGGTCTAATTTGTGTGGCGACAATATTAAACCCGCTTCTCGACCCGGTTTCCGGGTCATTTCTTACCGATGAGAATCACGTTGATAAGACACGTGGATGGAAGGCCATCTGTCTCGATATTTTCGAAATTGAAAACGATCGTCTCGAAAGGTCGTCAGACAGCCCAGATATCACACGACGTCTTAAAGACGTCCATTTTACGTCCATTTTAGATCTGAACGTCTTAAGACATCTGAAATTTACGTCTTTTAGATGTTCGAAATAGACGTCTTTGAGACGTCTGAAATTTACGTCTTTTAGACGTTCGAAATGGACGTCTTTAAGACGTTAGAAATGGACATCTTTAAGACGTCTAAAATTCACGTATTTTAGACGTTCGAAATGGACGTCTTTAAGACATCCGAAATTTACGTTTTTTGGACGTCCAAAATTTACGTTTTTTGGACGTTCGAAATTTGCGTCTTTTAGACGTTCGAAATGGACGTCTTTGAGACGTCTTAAAGACGTTCCGAAGTGGGCGTCGTTACATGTATACGTTTGACGTATGAGCCGTTCACAGACCTAATCGATTAACTGCCTTTCAAGTTTTCTTAGACTTTTCTACTGAAGCACTTGATTGACATTTACACTGTCGCACTTAAAATAAATTTCCTAACTAACTATACGAGTTAATATTATTATATGATAAATTCCGAAAAATTTTAAAAAATGCATACATATATATATACTATTTCATCGATTTTCTTTACTGTCTAAATCATGAAGTTAATCGATTTGGCAAATGTGCGGCTATATATATATATATATATATATATATATATATATATATATATGTATCTCTATATGTGGATCTTCATGGCGTGTGTCTTATTAAGAATATGAAACTGAACGTAGAATTAATAAACGATTCGGTTGAAATGTGTAAAGTAGAGAAATTCCTTATATATAGGCTTTTACTATTTGGTTGTTTTTTCAAGAAATTAAATAAAAATGTGTAATATATGCGAAACTGATGTGTTCATGAGCCTCGGGAAGGTTACCGGTCTTATATTCTATTTCTCCGGTTCCGTGCAATTATAAATAGAATCGTCGCGACGCCGCCGTAGAACCATAAATTATCGCTTTGTAATTTAGCACGCGCGTTACCCGTTTATCGAACCGATCTGCGTGTCGAATAGGTATATAGCTGTCATAGATCGCGATCGAGAACTCCTCGTGCGAGGCTCGTAACCGCGGCCGCAGCCCGCGCTGCAATTAGGATAAATCAATGCGATAGATGTACCATTATACGAATTCGATAATACATCAAATCGTTCGATAGCCGGGTTATCGTCGTCTCGCATGTTTAACCTCGATTTCAATATCGGATCGCCACAATATTTTTACTCGTTGCGGTTATCGCGTGCTTCTATGAATACTTATTAAACGCGACCATTTCCTAATATATTGTTTTATTCGATCCAATTAGAATTATGTAATCGTAGCGAATATTTCAACAGTTACATCGATAAATGTTGGAACTGATTGCATTAGCGTGAATAAAGATAGGATTGTGAATTCAATAAATTCTTATGTTGTTCCAAATGGAACGTCCAATTTTAAAATGGAAATGTTATGAAGCGGTTTGGTCAAGAAGTACTATTAAAATCTACAGGTTTATTATAGATTTTAAGGTACTAAACTGATTTTGAAGGTCTTCTGTTTTACGTAGATATCTAATTTTCCAAAGGTTTTACAATATTAAAAATTCTAAAAATACGTTTTGTGACCTTTACTTGTTTCTTTGAAATTACGAACAATAGCAATTTTATAAGAAAGTTATGTACGCACTACCTAGTAAATTAAAGCTAACATCTCAAAAGAACTCGAGCCATGTGGTCGCATTTTAAGACGGCTATTCGTTTTTAAATAGTGTAGGAATAAATTCTCCACTGACTGATAATAGACAAAGGATTTATGCGTTGATGATAAAAATCAGTAAGCATAATTTAACACGTTGATCGCCCACTTGACAATCACAAAAGTTACACAAAATCAATGTAATTTATCTAGCAAAACAAGAACTGAGAAGCTTAGTTTGGTCATATTAATTACTGTTTTAAATCTCTTCTATTCCTCAGATCGTGAGTAAATTTTGTACACTCGATCTACTAATTATTATTAATTCTCTCGCCGCAAGGTTCGATCGTTTTGTTTTTTTTTTATAGGCAATGCATAAGCCCTAGGTACTACAGCGTTGTGCGTTTTTAGTCTTTTACCTAGATGTTCCTCAATTTGCTTCTTTTTTTTTAATAAATTGGAAATGATAGAATTGGCTCTTCTTTCAAAAGTACACGTGTATTGAAATTTGCTGATTTTATAAGTGTTAGTATCATTCAACATCTTTAGCACTTCTGAATTATACAGTTCTTTATCTACTACTACTGTTGTATTTCCTTTATCAGACTTGAGTAACAGTAAATTATTGTTCTGTTTTATAAATTGTTTAATTTCTTTAATATCAGATGTTATTAATATCTTTAATCATCTGATATTAAAGAAATGAAACAATTTTTAAAACAGAACAATAACTTACTATTACCCAAGTCTGATAAAGGAAATACAACAGTAGTAGTAGATAAAGAACTGTATAATTCAGAAGTGCTAAAGATGTTGAATGATACTAACACTTATAAAATCAGCAAATTTCAATACACGTGTATTTTTGAAAGAAGAGCCAATTCTATCATTTCCAATTTATTAAAAAAAAGGAGCAAATTGAGGAACATCTAGGTAAAAGACCAGAAACGCATAACGCTGTAGTACCTAGGGCTTGTGCATTGCCTATAAAAAAAAGAAAAAAGAAACAATCGAACTTTGCGCCGAGAGCATTAATAATAATTAGTTAGTAGATCGTGTGTACAAAATTTACTGACGATCTGAGGAATATAAGAGATTTAAAACAGTAATTAATATGACAAAACTAAGCTTCTCAGTTTTGTTAGACAAATTACATTTATTTTGTGTAATTTTTGTGATTGTCAAGTGGGCGATCAACGTGTTAAATTATGCTTACTGATTTTTATCATCAACGCATAAATCCTTTGTCTATTATCAGTCAGTGGAGAATTTATTCCTACACTATTTAAAAACGAATAGTCGTCTTAAAATTCGACCAAATGGCTCGAGTTCTTTTGAGATGTTAGAAGCTTCAATTTACTAATTTACTAATAACAAATACGATCCATATAAAGATATAATTATCAATCTACCAACGTAAAAATTAATTTTCAATTCTGTATAAATAATTCCGTCACCCATAAGACATTAGAATAATTTAAAGGCACTTTTGTATTATTTCATCTCTACAACCCATTTATATCTGCAACAAATGTCCTGAAGTAGCGTACAGAAACAAATATTAGTTGTAATGTGAACACGAATTAAAATCATGTCAATCTTAATGCGTGCTATCTTTTTGTCCCGAAGTGTATGTAGATCAAGATTCATTCACGATACGCGGCTCGCATACACGACCAGGATAACACGACGGGATGCTAAGCAACGTCAGTGACAGCGGACACCGTGTGCCTCGGAGCTTCTCTATGCCGACGTATAAATCCTGCGAGGCGCGATTATTTCAGCGAGCTGCATCGCCTCGCTTTGTTTTGCTTCTGTCCTCCTCGACGTTTGTCGTGTCGCTTTTGATTCTTTCACGTCTCGCTGCCTCTTGTAGTCTTCTTTCGTCTGATCACGTGTAGCTGGCCTGGTATGGTCGGATAGTTTGTATCAATGACAGTCGGCCGGCGTCGTCATTCGTCGAACGATTTATCGATATCTTGTTCTGTACCCCATACTTATTTATCTGGATCAGACTACTGATAGACCATAGCACACCGTCATTCAGTAACGGTGCTTTTTAATTATGTCGATCGAAAGGTCGACCATTCTGATCCGACTGGCAATCAGAGACTGTTCGAGTTCTCGAGACCGGGACTCATTTATTTCTGATTTATAAACGATCTACATATCTTCATGCAAAATATAAATTGTTGGCATTAATTGTGATAACCAAGAAATCAATAGGAATTTGTTTCCACCCCTAATGATTTGTAATACGCGGAAAATAATATAATAGTGATCTTTAACAGTTTAAATGCCAACAATTTTCGTGCCAACAAACTCGAAAATCAATTTTTACTACAGTCTACTGTGCAACCAGAATTTTATTAGGGTACAAAGATTGCTTTTAAAGATTTATTAGGAAACTCGATGTAAAATGAACGCATCACATTTCTTACATTTTATTAATATACTTTTAACATATTAAATTAAGTAGACAAATAGATGCCATTTAAGTACTATGTAAATACTCGGGTGCCTTGATACTACTTCTAATTTGTTTTTAAAATTGACTGAATGTTCCCATTGACAATTAGCAAAATTTCTATATAGATTTCTACCTCCTTAACCCTCATACGTTCCTCAGGGTGAAAGTTCACCCATTTATTATTTTTATATACTGAAAAATTATTGATTTCATTCTGTAGGTGTTATGAGGCGTATTTCTTTAAAATGCGACGTCCTAAATAAAATATAATTTGTTCACTTCAAGTATAGAGAAAAAATGGGCGAGATATTATACTAGGATCATTTATGCGAATATTTCCGAGGAGCGTATGAAGGTTAAATAATTTAAAATTGATTTACATTGTAGCGCAAAAAGTATGCGTTTAAACTGCGAAATACAATTTTATTGAGCGAATTAAAGAACTGTGTGTATGGACATAATAATTAATAACTTGGTTGAATACCTTAAGAACAAGTAAAAGTAGAGGAGTCAGTGAACGTATAATTTACTTGACTTTCGTTTTACGTCTAATTAACGGAGTCTCTTGAACATACTGCAAGACTAAATACCACAAATAATTTTATGTATGGAACTTCAAAGAAATAATTATGGAATTTACTGAATTCATTCTAATAAATTATTGTTCGAGCTGCGGACACGTCAATGCATGTTGACTCTAAGGATTAAGGTAACTACGCATGTCACTATAAAGAAATGTAAAACGGCTGGATACTCTTTTTTTTTAAGTTGCATTAACCTCACGACAGTTATTAGCAACTACAAGCTTACAATTAGGTGGTCATTTATAATTTAGATTCGGTTAAATAACTTTGTGTGCTTCAAGAATTTTATTAGTTTTTCGCAAGATTCCATTGATTCGGTGGTATCTTTGATGTTTCCTGGAATTTTGTATCGTCTTCTTTCTTGATGATAGAGATGGCACGCTGTAACTGCTCTTTGTTTACATCGATGCCCAAGTTGTTCTTTAAATCGCTCCACGTACGATTTCGTCTGTTTATCAAATAGCGCGACGGGCCTGAGATTTGAATGGGCATCTGTAGTCATCGGGGATGGTTAATGATAGCGATTTTTTGTTTCCAATTACTACAAATTACACAGCTATACCCCGTTTCTTTCTTCTCGGTCGAGCAAAACAAAGAACTCGGGGGAATCGTAGTCAGTGGGTGGCGTTTGTTTCATGACGTCGACGTTTACGATGGATTCAGCCTTCGGCCTGCAGGATAATCATCAGGGTCGCTCGTACACACGACCACGAAGGGGTCAAAGGCAACTATGCAAATTGGTCCTCGCGTCTTTCTTGTGTATTCTTCGGGCCGACACTAGGTTATTTGAGGTTCACGATATCCCGGCGTAGAATTTCCTGCTCTAGGGTCCACGAAAATTAGTCACCCCGAAGACAGGTAGCGATATTTCCACGGTGCTTCGGGAATCCTTTCGAGAATGCCAGTTTAAACATCGATAGATCACAGCTGGTTCCCTAATAGTTTTCTGAGGCCTCCGAATTTAGACGCCGCAGGTGGCAACCAATGGAAAATTCCTGCCATCGAAATCTGCTGTTACCTTTGGCAAAACGCATCTCATCGAGCAAACAGACGATTGCAACAGTTTATACCCAACTTTCAGAGAGCTCAAGACCTATTCTGAAGAAACTACTCAGCTTTCAACACTAAATCTACCACAGCCGGTCAAATGACCGGTTGCAAAATTTTTATTTTACAATTGAGCCGTCTATTTTGACAGTGACCTAAGTCCATTTATACTTAAATTGAAATATTTAAATGTTTGCATTTCAATAAAATTAAAAATATACGTATAGGATACCAATGTGTCATCCTGCTTAAGTGTATCTAAAAGAGTTAAATTTACAATTCCACTGTTCACAAATTCGTTTACAAATTGAAAATTCTACTGTTCACAATGATAGTCCGTCATTTTTTATCTTATGGTCGTCCTAATAATTTGAGCACATACTATAACTGTTGATAAAACGATTCAATTATTGAACGCGAAGTATGTTATATTGACAGTGAAAGGGATAAGCGAACTGCCTTTGTCGTGTGGCGGCTACCTCCTACGCTTGTCACCAGATGGACAAACAGACAAGACAACGCCTTTCCCGCTAGTACCTGATCCGTCACCGAATCGTGTATATACCGTCCTAAGCTATCCTTACGATATCTCTGTGTCTAAAGGTCGGGTTATACACATCCGTCCGATGTCGGACGCATTTTTAGGATGTTTATACATTTCCGTCCGAACTTTGAGGTAACTTGTGAAGCGTTCGAGATGTTGTAAAGGAGAGCTACCGATAGTTTACCTAAAGGAGTTGTAGAGCCCATAGAAACCTTTTTCTGTGCCACGCACAGCAGGGAGCCGTCACCCGCTGGAGATATATAGCCTCCCAGGCTCGAAGAAAAAGAATCGTTGAGCACTCTCATTTAAACGTGGGTAACAATATTCGGTCTGATCCGAAGTTCGGACATGTATAACCCGACCTTTAGGCAGAGCCACGAACCTGAAGGACTGAGCGTAAAGTAGATATATGGGCGAGAGGGGTTCTGACACGAGCGGGGAGGGATGATAGACTGCGGCCATATTGAGTGACAAAACTAGTGTTGCCATCTATATAACGTTGCGGGAACATTGATATGATTTGATTCTGAAAAATGAATGTATAACAAGTGTATTTGTATATATATATATATATATATATATATATATATATATATATATATATATATATATAAAGGGTGTCCCACATAAATGGGAACACCTAAATATCTGTCGTATTTACAGTCCTATCAGAAAACTTCAGAGGACAAAATGACACTATTGCAGAGGGCAAATATAATGGTAAAGAAAGGTCACCGATGTTTTTTTAAATGGAATAGTATATTTTTTTACGATAGCATGATAGACAATAAAAAACTGAATTTAGTGGATACCACCTTTTTGAATAATCATGTTGGAGCGGATAAAATGTGGAAGTTTAAAACTTACGTGTTTCAGTAAAGATTACGCGTTGTTTACGGCGGGTTGACCTTTACATATCATAATAAATGTTCGAAATGTTGACCATCCTCATTTATGCAATATTGCAATCTTGCATTAAATGATCTGTAGGCATTGTCAATTTCCTGAGACGTAATTGAAGCACATGCTGCAGTCATTATTACGATTTTTAGAACTTACACTACCGGTATTTTTAAATTGTTTTACCACAACGGAAAATGCGTGTAACGAAGGACAAATACGATTTACAAATTTTTCACGATAAAAATGTACTGCTTGCCTCAAAGATTGGTGGAAAACCATATCGATTCGTTCCTGTACAGTATAACGCATTGTTATCACTTTCAAGTTTCGAATTCGAATAATACAGAAGGAACAACGTACTTATTCTAACCGATTAACCTTCTGTTAACGATCTCAATGATACATACTCTAACATGAACATACGCTGTTTACTATGAAAAATATTTCAAACATTTATTGTGGTTTGTAAAGGTCAACCCGCCGTAAACAACGCGTAATCTTTGCTGAAACACGTAAGTTTTAAACTTCCACATTTTATCCGCTCCAACATGATTATTCTTGCTCAAGGTCATTTCAAGGTCAAAAAGGTGGTATCCACTAAATTCAGTTTTTTATTGTGTATCATGCTATTGTAAAAAGAATATACTATTCTATTTAAAAAAACATCGGTGACCTTGAAATTTCATTATAAAACACGACATAAAAAATTTTTTTCTTTACCATTATATTTGCCCTCTGCAATAGTGTCACTTTGTCCTCTGAAGTTTTCTGATAGGACTGTAAATACGACAGATATTTAGGTGTTGCCATTTATGTGGAACACCCTGTATATATAATTGTGACGAATCTAGCCTTGTGTGTTTGGAAGTTTCCAAGTCGTGGAAACAGAGATACGATGAGGATGAAAAGGACAGAGAATTGGGTATATAGAGTGTACGGTGAAGAAAGGTGTAGAGTATGTACGAAAATAAATACTATATTGAGCCAGAAATATATACAGAGCAGAAAGTGAAATATACAGATAAATAGGTAAATAGACGTGAACGGAAAGAACAGAAATGAGAAGAGATGACGTGAGAGAAGGATGATGAACAGTCGCGAACTGCTTTTGGGCCATCGGTTAGGAAAGGATAAGGAGTGGGAAGTTTTAAATTGCAAGGACGACAGCACCGACCGTTTGTTAGAGCATGAGGGCAATGCCCTAACGGCCGGTGCGTCTAAGGATACAATGGAAAATAGGCAGTTGATTTGGCATATGAAATATAGGAACGATGGCCCGCGAGACAGATACGCATCGGCATGTAAACACGCTCCGCCGAGCGGTTTACATTCGTGGTCGTTCACCTGGATTTCGACATCGAACGGCAAGAAGCGTTATAAGAACTGTCAACTACAATTGCCGTGCAGTCGCGTGCCGGGGCGAACGAAAAGATTTTGAACATATATGAAATATTAAAATTTAATATACATTTATATATACATATATATACATATACATATATATATAAAATATAATATAATTCACACTTATTCTTTATTTTGAGGATGGGGAAGAGAAGGAGTGCTACAATAACTAAGCAAAGTACATAATAAAACAATAAAATATTTTTTTGACAGAAACAATTAAAGAATACCAACATTTGTTGCTAGGATAAGGAAAACTGCCAAAACCTTACCAGTATTTACAAAACAAAAATTACATTGTATTATTAGAAAATAGTTTATAACTAAAACAAAACTTACGTTAATAATAAATACATAAAACAAAACAAAATATTGCACATTTGGCTGTCTTTTATGAAAAATAAAAATAAAATAAATAAACAATAAAAATAAACAAATCCGTGGCGTGGGTTACACTAGTATTTAAAGTTGCCTATAGAACGCACCAGTGTTTGCCACACAAGATGGCCGACAAGTTGATAACCCTTCCGTCTTTTGGCTCACCCCCGCAGAATTAGGCTCAGTCCTTTAGGTCCGTGGGCAGAGCCCGCTAGATAGCCTTACTGACGAGTCCTCTAGCGGGCCCAGGACGAAACGCTCCCTTTCCTTTTCCTTGTCTCACACATTTTCAACAGCGGCCAAAGTCGAAATAGAGCACGAACGTAAAAGTAAATATTGAAATAAATATGCGTTTTAGGTTGTTTTATAAACTGAAATATTAATGCATTTAGGAACATTTTTGTTGGCTCTGATTGCTATATCTCAGAACATTTTATTGTGTAGCTGAAGTATGTACTTTCGATAAACCTGGCATTCTAATAAGCTTTTACGTAAAACCTTGGTAATTACAATAGTTATTCCAAGTTTATTTTATGATTATAGCTAAGACTTCTTCTACGGACAGCGCAGTATGCGTAAGGAGAGAGATCATTGTTACAACGTGTATCTAGGCTTACAAAAGCGAATAACAATGTCCAATAGTAAACTACACTTTCTCTTCGCCATTATGCCAACTTTATCCGTCTTTTCTGGATTCTTTATCGCTCTTCCCATTCGCTTGCTTTATACCTACAATTTGTTGGCGCAAGATAGTGGAACCGCCTACTGGATTCTACGGTTTGAAAGTACCTTGGGTTACTTATTTGCCTAATACTATAAAAGGATAAATTCAGAATAAATTTAAAGATAAAATTATTATTGTTGCATATGAAATGTGTGATTGGTAACAGTAACATTAAGCAAACATAACCTTCCCTAAATAAAACTTATTAATTGAAGTAAGCGCCGTTGTAATCACAAGACTGCAGATTTTATGCATTTATGACAAAAATGGGTTGGTCAAATACAAAACTGTAATGGTATTAGAAGAATTGAATGATGTTATTATGATATTCTCGAGACATGAAAATTGTTCAAACTGGAATTGCACTTTCATTTAACTTCTGTTTCGTACAACTGACTTGGACAATTTTTATTTTGCATAAAAATCCGCGGTTTAATAATCACCATGTTCTGTCGCAAAATTACGAGTATTATTATTTACTACGGTAAAAATTAAATTGTTTGGTCCTTCACATTCTTCATTCATGAGATTGTCATCTCTATTTTGAGCTTTTTCTATCATTAACTAACAGAGCGTTTATTTACTACCACATTTCGACTGAACATCACAAAGTTTATACAAAGTATAAACGTCGATCACATCGACTGATATTGAAACAAACTTTATCTAAAAGTAAAGTCGGTTATGTAAATAGAAACCAAAGATAGGACTTGAAAGATTAACTTTGTAACTTCAAATGATAAATAATAAGCCTGTAGATTAAAATATTATTTCTTGATTATAACACTTCATAACATTTCTATTCTGATATTCGACATTTCATATGCAACGACTAAATAATTTAATTTTAAAGTAATCTCGTTTATCTCTCAGATTATAACAGAACTTTTTTTTAATCACTTTTTGAACCTACAAGTAACAGGAAAAATAACAAAAACTGTCTGACTATTAACCCAGAAACGGGTTGAAACGCTATAGCCTTATGGACTACAGGGTGCGGCTAAATAACATGTACAACCTGGCAGAGGATGATTCTACATGTAAAAATGAATCGAAAAAAACGATAAAATTTTTCTATTCGACGCCTCGTTTTCGAGAAAATCGAGTTTAAAGATGCGTCGGGTTCGCGTGTTTTTCTATACGCAGGAAGTGGAATTGGTTGGCCATGATTAGACGCGTCAGACGATTCCTAGCTAATAGCATACCTACTCGTTGCTACTTTTCACAACGCAATTAAGTTTTGTATAAAAAAATTTTATTCTGTACATTTTTCTAATTTTTTCATAAAGAACCACCTCGTGTCCGCTTTTACATACTATTCAGCTGCACCCTGTATTTGTTTCTTGCTGGGTTTTCGTATGCGTGGTCGGCCGGCTGTTAGGTATTTTCACATCCGAAAATCCAACATGGAACAAATATGCTATAAGGATATAGCGTTTTCACTCGTTTCTGCAATATTTTACATTTTTCCAAGGTCATCGAGGTCCGACCGACAGTTTTTTTACCTTTTCTGTTGTATATGCGTCAAAATAAAGTGATTTAAAAAAATCCCATTAAAATCTGGGGGTAGGACCCTCGTCGACAAGTTTACCGGCTTTTGTTGTAGAAATCATCGATACATTTATAACAAATGCACAAATGCAACTGAAGAAAGTACCTACGTGAGATGAGAATATGTAAAAATTTTATTTTATTTTGATAGAAATGTGGATTGTTTATCTAGACACAGTTTTCTAGACATAAATTAATGCGGGGAACCGTCTTTTTCACAAGTTTTCACGTACGACAAATTTTTATTTTTCTTTGGATTTTAATCCGGTAAATCCGATTATTTCAATATGACGATGTTAAAAGTTTCAAACCACTGCTGAAACATTCATGAAATTTGATTTCTTGCACAAATAAAGGGTAACAAATAATTTTCGAGTAATTCAATGGACTCCGAGTTATTCGTTCTACAAGAAGGAAAATTCAAGCTTGCTACTAGAGCAACATTGTCAATGAAATAAATAAATATGATCCAAATCATATCGTGTTTCGTGTCATTTTATTCAGGGAAATGTCACGAATGTGTTGGTAAAAGCTTCGTGAAAATATAACTAAAAACAACAAAATTTTGTCAATGCATTAGTATTGGCTCGCCGATATACCTAACCCGACACGCTGGTGTCGATTGAATTGATCTCTCGGCTGGTTTTATTAAAAATAGTGCACATCAAGTAAGTCTACCGTTCAAAATAAATTTTTTGGTTTTTCCGTTATTGTTTCTTCAAAATGGTTAATATTAACATCCGATGTATTTGTACTAAAATAACGTAATTTTTCAGACGCAATTCCCTTGATAATGATCCGCACCTGGATCGAAACGTTGGGTATTAAATAAATTGCAAATTTGTTGTCGAATTTCAAAAAGATCGAACCTTGCGCCAATAACATATTCTCTAACACAATTCAAAATTCGATCGATAGAAATCACAATTATATCCGCAGTATTCGTATTGCACGTGAAAATTTGTGTTTGCCGATTTTTCCGCAAATTGGTACTTTCTGCAGACTCTGGCTAGATGCGTGGATGTCGGCGCATCGCAGTATGGCGTGTGAACCGAGGGCATTCAAGATGCGCGGCCCCTCTATTTCCGTCCGGCACTGGAATCCGCGTCGAATTCTATCATCCTCGTTCGCGTCTTCCTCTCCTCTCTTCTGCTCATGGAACATCCAACCTTCGTATGGATCTCTTGTATATTCATACGAGGCGGGAAGGAAGGGGAGACAGACAGATAGATTGCTGCATTTCATGATCAAGGGCCAAAGATCCTCGCGAACGTTCGCAGAAACGCAACAGAATGCAATATAGGGTGCTACATAGATATCATCGTTGTCGAGTGATTTATCGATCCTTTATGTATGTATATCTATACGCGGTTATATCGACGGCCGTATATAGACGTCGAACAGCGGATACAGTTAGAACCTGCGAATGGCAGCTGGAGCGGTGTCCGTTTCGCAAACTTTTCGCGCTTTGACGTGTTAGTCCAAATTACATAAATCAAACGGGGCAGTATTTACATCACCAAGTCGTCATCATTTCTTATAACTAAACTGCGGATCTTTATACAAAATAAAATTTTGTAAGTCATTTGTAAAGAATACGATTTAAATAAAAATTTGTTTCTTTTTCTAATAATTTCAATAAACCAAACAGTATTCTTAAATTCATGTAATATCTTCACAGCTGTATAATTCACTTATTCATTTTTTTATCATAACAATAAATGCATAAAATCCGCAATCTAGTCGATTCTGTTTGAGATTATCACGACTACTAGATATTACAAGGCAAGGGGTTAATGTTCCAACGGTAACAACTACCAATTTCTGTAATGGTCTTGGATCAATTGCACATCATCGAGCATCATCTAATAGAACATTCACGGTGAGACAATGGAGCACGAACTCTCGTTAATACACAAGAGTCTGTTTGCACGCAAGACAGAAAGGTCTTCACTGAAGTTGCTTCTGGAATCAAGGTAGAAAAACCCGTTAGTATAATGCCTGATCGTCGAGCAGCTATCACTTTATTTGAACGCGTTCGATCTAAACACGATGATCGATGAAGACAAAAGCGTGTAAGGGAATTCGGACACGAACAGCGTTCACTTAAGTAGTTGCGACACGCAAGTAGAATCGAACAGTGACTGTGTGGACATCGATGTATAATGGATCTGATAAGTACTTGAACAGTTCTCCGATTTGCGAAAAATCATCAATATGTAAACTGTAATAATTTCATATTCATAAGTTAAAAATATGGTACATCAATAAACCTCGTTTCATTTTAAAGTTTGAGATTTCTACTGTTATAAACATTCGTACTTATCTAAGACATTTTTGATCGATATAACGGGCGGAAAAGTGATGAGATGTTTTTCCTCGAAAATGCTTTCAATTATAGTGTCTTTAAAAACATTTAAAACATTATTTCGTGAATAAATCAACTATTGGTTTGAAGATTGAACCCCCCTCTTTTCAACGGCGTTAAATACTTCATGTACGATTTTTCGGGGCCATTTTATTGAAATCTTAAAGTAAGGTGTACTGCAAAATTGACAGTTGTGTAAGTTACATCATGAGGGCTTTACACAATCGAACTTCTTCCTCATTTTAGTTCGATGAAACACCGAAAAAATGTAGTTCAACTATTTTTAAGAGATTGTTGCAAAGGGGAAGCTGCAATTTTCGAATCTCTAGTGGATTCAATCATGAAAAAAATGTTCATGATGAGTTTTTACAGAGGTTTCAATCTATAGAATTTTGTAGAAAAAATAAGTCTTCGACTTCCCACACGCTACGTTATGCGAAAATATCTTAAAAGAAAATAAGTAATGTTTCTCGAAAGGAGAAGCTTCAAACTTTAAAATGAGTCCGAAATTACTGTTGTACTATTGTTTTTTACGAAATTACCACAGGTTAAATATTGACAATTTTTCCAGAATCGGAAATTTGGTATTTAGTAGGTTGTTGAGAATCAAATGTTATGAATCTTTTTGATCAAAAAATCTATTACAATCTTTAAGTTTAATACATGTCGTTTCAAGGTACAAAGATGATCTTTAAGGTTCTATCTTCAGATTTCATCGAGATATCTAATTTTACTTTTAAATCAATTTTCTTTCAACATAAATCAATGCGGTTGTCGTGCATTCTTATACAGTGGCGTCCAGTTACTTGAGTACATTCTCTAAAAGTATTAGTCTACAAGATGTTGTGTAAAAAAACCTTTTTTTAAATTTGCTGTTGGTCGGAGTCGTCAAGAAAAAAAGTGAAGATCATGATTTTTAACTTTTTTATTGGTTTAGCTAACAGATTTACAAATGGCATGTTTTATATTCTTGTTATAGAGACAGATAAAAATGTTAAAAATCATGAGTTTCACTTTTGTCGTCACAACTCCGACTAATAGCAATTTAAAAAATGATATTTTAACACATTATCAAATAAACTAATCCTTCCGACATTTGAAAGAAGCTCAAGTCATTTGGACTAATTTTAAAAAAGTGTACTTAAATAGCCTGCTAGCCAATATATACGAGTAGTGAAGTATCACATTAACGATGGCATCAAGTGATGTTTAGTCAAAATGTGATGATTAAGCAAAACACTATTCGTCGATGGTAAGAAGAAACTACAATACACAGACGACAATCTTGTAAATAAAGTACGTCCCGGATGGGCACGGTGGTACGTCCCCTCAAACGCCTGCTTCTCCCACCAACCTCTCTTTCATGCGCGAGGCCTGCGCACTGTTCGCGACGGGCGAAGCACTTCCGTTCTCTATGGTAACGGCGGATGCTGATGGGGGACAGTGGGCGCTATGGTGGGGACGGTTCTGTCTGAATTGAGACAAAAATGCCCGTCCCTGAAGTACGTGAACGACCAAAGTATTCAATTTCTACAGTAATACAGTCAAGATAGTTGTAGTTCATCGACAGAATATGTTGCTTACAATGATACTTACTTTGATCGACAAGTGTATTTAGAAAAATGTCTGCCTGCTAAACATTACTGTTGAAAATCGGACATTACATATGCAACAACCTAATAAATACTTATTTGGACCGCACTTTGTATCTGAAAATAATCAAAGGGTAGAAGTTAGCGCGCGTGTACGACGTCGTCGAACGAAGAGCAAAAAAATAGCTGGATAACCGCGTGGAATAGAGATGAGACGCGAGATGACATAGAAAGGAGGAACAGAAGGCAACAGTGGGAGGAAAACCGGCGCTTCATCAGTAACACCGGCCAATTAGTTCGGCAGATGTGTTAAATCTGTCGTGTGCCGGCCGTTAGCGAGTTTTCCTCACGTTCTTTTCGGCTCGCAGGATTACAGAAGATACCGGCTAAACAGTCATGAAAGATAATCATGCGTCAACAGCCTGGCTAATACGCGGAAACGTAAGAATCCAGTTAACCCCTTCCTGTACAGTAACGAGTTAGTCTCATGGTGAAGGTTTCAAGCAGACTGTACTAGATATTACAGTCCTCCATCTTATTTAAATCGAAATAAAATTAAATTCGTCTGTTATTGATATCGATGTTATTGCGTACGATGAGCAGCCTGTGAGACTGCTCCCAATTTGGCTTGATACCTATTTCAATTGTAGCAATACTACCCCTGACAGAAAATATTCGATCAAAATTGCGGACGTGATTGTTGAACGAATTATTTGGGCGTATATTAAGGTTGAACTGCGTTTTGGAGAACTCCGTGTTCTTAACTTTTTTTATGTGATCCTGTAGATATCGATGAAGACATTCCGAAAATGTGTGTATGGTTGTTAGGAATTCATTGGTTTATAAGTTATACGCGTGTAACAAACATGAATGGCGTGTACAGCATACATATTAGACATATTATAATTATACAATTATTACATATTATATGGTATAACAGGTAATGTTATTTTAGAATAATATCAATGAAATGATGAATTGTCCTGCATCTTAGTAAATATTAGATAATAAACTATTTACATGTATAAGGAAATTATAAGGAAATTTCAATAGCATAACAGAGTAATACAACACTTTTTGATATATCCAACTGTGATGGCAATAAGGATTGCCATAAAAATGTTCTGAATGCTTGAGGGCGATCAATTCCTCCCTTAAATCAGTATCTCATTTGCTAATTCTGTACATTATGAAGAAACGAATGCATTTTTATATTAACATTTTCTTTATATACGACATATTTTATCATTTCATTTATCTCTATCGTTAATGAAAATATTTTCCACATTGAAAATATGAATAGTTACAATGATAAACAAATGATTTATTTGATTCAATACTTTTTGCAAAGGGTAATGTAGATTAAGTTTATTATTAATACGAAATAGTAGATTATCATAAAGCATACGTTGTCAATGCATTTGATATTGTTCGATTAGATTGTATACTACTAATACATAATGTATTAGTTATTATTAAAGTATTCCTATATTTCATAAATACGTATGTTGCAAATGGTGTCAGCGACCGTATTAATCCTCTAGCCATCTAACAAATTCCTTTAATTTTCTATCTGTTTTACATCTCTTTGATTTTGTTCTAAACAAGTAAAATCCACAGTCTATCGATAAAAATACAATAAGGAGTAAACATGCAACTTAGCGAGAGATAAATATCACGTGGAAGAGATGTTGTTTCAACTGAAGTGATTAAGGTTCATCACCGCTAATCAGGCGAGAAGTTTCGGGAGGGCTGGTGTTCAGTCCTGACGAAGAGGAGCAATAAAAATAGGCGTGACAAAGGGCCGAGGGAACCATGCACGATGCAAAAGACGCATAAACACATAAATATGCTTAAGATCCTATAATTCCTCGGAGGATGCATGGGGAACAATTTATATAAGCGGCCAAAAGAATAACGAAGAGACAGCCGAGGGGTAACCAACTGCTAGGGGATAGGTTTATCCTACATCTTTTCGCAGAACCTTGGTCCCTGACCCGCGTTCGAGATTTACGCAAGGTGCTGCACGCGTGTGCCGTGCCGTACTATTTCGATGCCAATTTACGGATTCCGCGAGAAAAGTAGAGAGCCCATTCTGTCATCCTCTCCACCTTAGAGAAGAGCCTGATCTTCCCTCCTCTTCTTCTTCTCCCTTTCTCTCTCTCTCTCTCTCTCTCTCTCTCTCTCTCTCTCTCTCTCTCTCTCTCTCTCTCTCTCTCTCTCTCTCTCTGCGGTCCTCTCAACGACTCACTCGCGACAAAACGACGGGAGACCGTCCGTTTCTCACTCATGCGTGGCACGCGACTTTATGGAGACACACGGCGCCGTTAGACGAGGCGTGAACCGCCCGCCATCATATCAACTTTTAGGTAGTTAAAATTACATCTCGTTTGTTCATTAATCCCCGATAGAATGTCTTCGTCGTTCGGCTTTTTACTGTACTGAAACACTTTACATGTTGTTTAGAGGGTAATCAAAATTCAGATTTTACAGTGTGGAATGAATAGTTCATTTCGTCGAATTATGCTTCATTCACGTTTGATAGAGATATTAGATTGGCCCATAAGTTCGTGGCATTTATTGCTTTGCTGTTTCAATTAATGTTTGAGATATATTCTGAACACATTGGTCGCCTACTCTGCGACCGTGGAAATTAGGTGGAATCACGCGGTTTGTTTGGAAAATGAAAACTGAGAAGTTGAGATTTATGATAGTAATTACTAAACTGCGGATCTCTGTGCACGTTCTAATTTTCATGAATTATTGTATAAAAATCTGAAGGATGAACAAGTATTTGGCATCGACTAACAGGAAATTCCTTGTGGTGAACATAAAATAATAACTCTATTTGTATTTCTTAACAGACTCCTTTTATTGTATTTTGCAGACTTGCATGTGCCATAAGTGCATAGAGATTAGTAGTTTAGTAATTACTATAGCTTCGTGTTATCATGCACAGAATTTAGAAAATAGTATGTTGGCAATAACAACGTTCGTGACTGGCCTTAATCCCTTGCAGTCCTATATCGAGACAGACTCGATATTGATTTTTGCACCCTTGGTTGCCTATTTTTTCGAATAGTCGGGTGACCTGTCTAATGAATGAACACTTAATCTGCACGTCTGTTGAAATTAGTATTCCCAAATTGTTATTTTATTTCCTGGGTGATTTGTTTCTATAAAAAGGCTGCGTCATTGTTAAATTCTTACTTAAAAGACCAATGAATGAGTATCAAATTTCCTATTTTCCTAAAGTAAAAACAGAGGCACCCCTGTGAATGATAATTACCCAACTAGCTTATCATAAATCAAAATATTACAAATATTATCACACATTACATAATATTATTTATTAGCTAATCGATTACGATTAGACGATAGATTTTGTTAAACGACAATAATGCATACAGTGAATACGTGAAATTTCGTTCGAAACACTGCAAAATAAATGAGAATGTAGTGGCGAATAGGTTATAAAAGAATTAGATCTCTTTAGCGAGACATCTGTGAATTTACAATACAATTACTGCATACCTTTCAACATGAAGAGGGCAATGTTATTTTTTTGTTTAATACAAATTATATTCGTTCAGTGAACAGGTCACAACTTGTATTTCACAACTGTTCTAAATAGATTGGTAAAGTTTCATTTATCGAAAATTTATCGCCTAATATCGCTGAGTTCAGAAATTAAAAGAACTGAAGTCCTTTGAACCACAAACAATTAAATAACTGAGTACTGGAACAATTTCTCTACCTTGACACTATTGCACTAGTTTTCAGAATTTTTCTTTATGCATTCCCATCAGAATTGATAATACGAGATGTGATAAAAAAACAGACTATCAGTTTCCTTGAAGAGATATAACATAAAAGTTGATGACTTTGCTGTTCAATTCTCTGTACCCTTGCGTAAAGGGTTACCCTTAACGCGTAATGGATTTTCCCCACCCCTCCAGACTGTTCACCCAGCTGCGGCACCAGACAAGACAGTGCTATATCTACTATGCAAGGGGTGCGCAAGAATACGCTACACCACAAAATTAAACAAGTACTACATTATCACTAGAAGCGGATCTTTATGCAAAATAAACATTTTCTACTTGAATTGCAACAAACTGAAGTGACATAGAAATTTATTTTCTTTCTTAATATGTTTAAAAGGTCGAAAATAATATGACAGTTTTTCTAAATTCTTCTTCAGTTACTGTATGAAATTATGCATACTCATTTTTGTCATAAATGCATAAAATCCGCCGTCTAATTATCACTAATTGTTAATCTAGAAACGACTGTAATTTCATGTGGAAATATTTTAAAACACGCTGCCTGCGTTCATTTTAGCATTTATGTCAATTGGTACCCAGGTACCTTTCAGGGATAGTCACATTTCATTTGAAATAATGAATTATTTCAAATACTTTATTATTCGTATTTTACAAATAACACAAAAAGTTTATTTTCATTTGACGATTAAACTAAATAAATTATTTTCAAATAATCTTTTTTCTCAATAAATTTTGATTTCCATTATATTGCAAAAATTAAATAATAAATAATTTCACCTCAACAAGCGGTTATTGAAGTCAGTAAATTAATTATTACATACAGACATGCTATTTTTTGTAGTTTAATGACTAAAGCTTAGCTGCATGCGTTTTTAAGATTGTTCTTTAGTATACGAAATAAATAGAATTTTGGAGAGTACGAATTATTTGATCAATTGAAAGGTGAAATGAAAAATGATTTAAATTTAATTTGAAAATCAAGTTATGAAATAATTTTTAAAAAATCATTTGGATGTTCAAATAAACTAACATTGTTATTTCAAAACACATGTTGCAAATAGGATAGTGTATTATCTTTGCGATTATTTTTCAAATAATTTATTTCGATAATGCCCATGCCTGGCGTATGACTTAGTCACAGATGTACACTTACAGATTGAATTCAATATGGTAGTAACAAAGTATTTTGCAAATATCTCAGCAACTTGTAGCAACTTTCCGTCAAAATCGAAAGTAATATTTGCAAGCATTTTGCTGCGAAATGTCTGAATGTGTGTGTAAAATAAAGGAATGAGAAATGAATGAATATATTGAGATGAAAGGACCGACCGATATCAGCCGTTTCTGACATACATTTTGTACAGACGAGTTGTAATTTGTTGTATACAATATAATTGATAATTATCAAGTGTTGCGAATTACGCATAACGGGTGCCAAAACCGGGAGGGGGGGGGGGAACAATTTCAAAAATCTTGTCGAGTTTGATTTTTTTTGCCATAAGTCATGTAAGAATGATCTATAAAAAAGTTCTTCTAGGTCTATGTTTTATACAAATTCTGCCGCAAAAGCTGTATAGCATTCGGCACCCTCGTAAAAATTGATGGTGCGTCGCAGTGCGGCATCGGGGCGGTTTTTTGGCATTGCGTAATGCCGGCTGCCTCGGCGTCGTTCTCGCGAATCGCTCGGCCGCGGTCGCAAATATAGTTCGCGAGCGGAATAGAGAGGAAGAGGCGGCACAGCTTCACGTTCGTTACACACGCTGTCGCGATCCGGTGACAGGGACTAATACTCCTATCCGCCTCGCACAACTGACGGATAGTCCCGGACTAATCTGCCGCGGGGGGATTAGCGCAGAACTATTATCGAATAATTTAGGCGTCGCGCCGCAGGAACCCAGACAGGTGCCGCTTACCGGGAGCTCTTTGACGATTCCAGGACCGTGCGATTTATTGCGATCACGTCGCAATTAGCTCGACTCACCTACATTTTTTCCCACCCGTTCTTTCATACCGCGTTCTACAGTGACACTAGACAGGCTTGGGCGTTTTCGAAATAAATTATTTGAAAAATGATCGTTAACACTAAACCTACCAAGCATTAAAAGTATCTGGTGATTACTTTACTGGTGAGCCTTACAAAAATAGCAACACTAAATTTATTGGGATTGTCTGTAATTTTCAATATAATAGATGCTTGGATAAGGAAATTTATTCCATAATTTTCCATAAATTAATTTTTATAATTTCAATAATTGGAAAATATAAATCCGGTCATTTGACTGTGGTAGGTTTAGTGTTAAGCAAATATATTATCTTACTTGCTGCATGTCATTTGAAACAATCATATGTTAGTTTATTTGACAGCCAAATTCAAAAAGTATTTCATTATTTGAATTTCGAATGAAATCATTTTTCATTTCATCTTTCATTTGATCAAATAATTTGTGCTCTCCAAAATTTTATTTACTTCGTGTTCTATCTGAACAATTTTAGAAGCGAATGCAGCTAAGCTTGAATCATTAAACTACAAAAATTAGCATATTTAAATTTCATAATTCTTGAGGTGAAATTACATATTATTTTATTTGATCAATGTAATTGAAATAAAAAGTTATTCAAATAATATATTATTCGAAAATAATTTATTTTATTTAAACGCCGAATGAAAATAACTTTTTATGTTATTTGTAAAATACAAATAATAAAGTGTTTAGAATAATTTATTATTTCAATTTTATTATTATCTTATTTCTAAGATAATGTGCCCCGTCCTGAGGCACCTCCGGCACCTCGGCGCGCGCAACACTTACGAACTCTACGGCTGTACGTAGTAGTGGGAAGAGGTTCGATGGTGGGGACCTTGCAGTTCTCGGAGGGGAATAATGCATAAGGGAAGCTGCATAACTTCATGTATTAGCACGTTTTGCTTCTCCTGTACAACTTTTCTTCGTAAACCCGGAACGCTTTACTCATCGACAATTTTTTAATAGTCTTTTTAACCCTGAAGTGGTATACTGTCTCCTCGGACTAAGATTACAAAACCTAAATGTTCAGAAGAAGCTAAACAAATTTCATATCTGCAACTATTCATATTTACAATTATCTTGCAATGCAGATACATAAATCAGTGTACAGTAAATTCTGCTGAAGTTATGAGAGACCCCAAGATACCATCACAGTGTTAAAATCAAAGATCAACAGTTCAAATTAATTTTCTTATGAAAAATAAGAACAATTGCAGGTTCATTTCAACACAAACATCAATAAGAAACGTCTATTCACAGTGAATTTGTCAACTGGGTGAATTTTCGTTATATGCTTTTGTCATTGTAGTTTGTGATATAAACATGTGGAAGTACACATACGAGAAGGAGCAGCAGCGTCTCCAATGCATTTTGGAAGAGAGTGAAGCAAGATTTTAGTCAAAGAATATACTTTTGATTAACTTTGAATTTCTCTTTATAGTTGAAATTTTTGTTGGAACGATGCTGCATTTAATTTTTTTAATGAAAAATATATCATTATTTTTTTGTTAAAGACTTATATTCTTGCATATGAATATATTCGCACTTACAAACGAAACCACCTTAAACATTATGATTAATATTCGATGCGGTCTCACAGACCGCGCGCGACCTCTCATGTCACAAAATAAGGCGCGACTACTCTAGGGTTAAATCTACATACTAGAGGTATAGATATACTGAAGTAAAATAAGTATATTCTATACTTTTTGGCCTACTTAACAATACCGATTACATAAACAACGCGTCTTTAACATTGATAAAACTTACAATTCCGTTAAAAAATAACAGAAGTCCGACAGACAATCTAATGAATACTTCTAATTAAATTGTACGGATAAAGGATTAAGTGAAACAGAAATGTTCTGTTTGTTGTAAAAATAAAGAATCAGTGGTAGTAATTTAGTATGGAAGGATTAGCGGTAGACTGTTATCAAATAATTCGGTAGTCGTAGGAGATCAAACAGGTGTGCTTTATTAGCCATTTGCCGGATACTTGAGAAGCTTGTAACCGGTTACTAGTCTTTTGATGTTCGTGAGGTCCGCTGACGTACGATATCCTGCCGGATGGTGGTTTCATAAATAAATAACGAATCGTGAGTGTCCACGTGCACACGTACGTAACAAGAAAGTACAGTTACCATCGTCGGGCAATTTAATTAACCGTATACTTTGTAAAGGCTGCATGTGTGCGCGGAAATTTGCGAGAGTTATAATTTACATGTATTTACGGTTTAAGGTAGCTTTAATCTGCATATTATCGTTAACCTTCCTCTAAAACAACGTATTAAATTTATTAGAATGCCGAGGGCAACAAAGTGGCAGAGGTACGGTTAGCGCCGATTAGATGTCGTCTAATTAAACGTCATTTGGTAAATTCTTTTCGTTCCATAGCAATGTCGGCATGTAAATATTGAATTTCAGTTTCTATTTGCGTATCCGGGATATCGTGGCGCGTTTTGAATCGCAGATCCGTGTCACCGGTTGACTAATATTCCTACTCGTTACGTGTAACTGACAGATAGTCTCTAGCTAATCCGCCTTGAGGATTAGCGGAGAGTTATTGTTGAACTAATAATTCTGGTGCGGCAGGAGCTCTGACAACCTCTCGCATACTCGAGAATCTTCCAGCGCCCGACAACGTGTGAAATTATATTTGCAACTAATTAAAATACTTCTCATTTTCTTCATGTGGTTTCGTCAACCTGATAAATATGTTACGATCCCGATGCAATTTGTATGTTTCTTATTTTCCAAACAACAGAACACAATATTTCTTTTGGAAATTGAACTGTTTAAAAAATATATGGAATATGAAGTAATTTATTTTTAAAATTTCTAGAGGTGGTCCAAAAGTCACTACAGATTTTTAAAATGAAATAACCATTTTAATTTTTAAAAAATGTCAGGTTTATTAATTAAGATTTGTAATCTAACACCTAATTAGTTTACCATTTCTATTTGTCTAACATAATGTAGTTTAAATGCAACTATGAAAGTTTAAGCATCTATGTATTTGTATATTTTGCATTAAGAAAGTAAAATCTACCAAACAAATAATTAGCTACAACGATTCACAGTAATATTCGGACACTTTTAAAAGACCGGTAACTTTTTTGATATCGAACCATGCGAACTATAATTTTTTGCAGAAGTTAGAAGATTTGAAAAATAATTTTGAATAAATGCAATTAGTCCGAGTTTTTTATGTAGGCCTATATTGAAAATTTTGAAAATATTCTTTGTGGATTTGTATCAATAATGCGTGTTCCGACTACTTCATCAAAATCGATGAACGTTGCAATTAGCTACAAACGTTTAAAGATGGTAAAAGATACAGTTTTTCATCATTCTCGTCCACTAACTGTAATAAATCTAAGGATTCTTGCATCAACCGATTTCGATAGAATTTTAAAAATGTATAATAATTGACACAGATCTACAGAATGTATATTTTAAATTTTAAATTTAAATTTCAACTTTTAATATTTTCTCTGTAATTCCTTCCAACTGCAATATTTTCAAATTTTCTTCGCGTCTTGTAGTAAAATAATTGTTGTAACTTCTCAAGAAAATCTAAGTCGTAGGGTTCGTTATTAAAGTAGTTATCGTGTTTGTAAGAATGTCCAAATAATGATGGGAGTCACTGTGCATATTTTCGTGCCATCTGTAAGTTTTCCGTTATGTGCGCAGTTGCGATTTCAATCTCGACTTCTCCGAAGTAGAAAATAATTTAAACCGCAAAAGGATGAAGACCAAACTGGCTTGTTTCATATTGTATTCTCCATGTTTTCCGGAAATTTTCTTTCATGTGCAAACAGTTAAGATTGGAGGGAACGTATCTTTCACGCGGCGTACTCATACACGATCGCCCGCAGGTGTAGGCTGCCGTCCAATTAGCCACAGGTTGATGATTTTGCCAGGCATGCTCGATGAATCCGCTAATTCTAACCTACCCACGACCGAGATCTCTGAGTTATATTATATAGGTACATTTACAAACGAATTTACGGCTCGTATGTGTGTTTGCTAGTTTCCTTATATAATTACTTATTACCTGCGGCCGTCTAACGAATATTCGCAGAGGTGTCAAGTATCCGAGTGAACGGCGGACCCTAAAATACAGCTGATTATATTCCGAAGGCTCTACAAATTGTATACGGTATCTAAAAAATTGAACAGTCTCGTTAAACTATTTTATTTTGCAATCGTGACTCGAAGATTGCGTAGGCGACAGTCATTGTAAGCATTACGTTCGCGATTATAAACGGTCTGGATGCGGTCTGTGTCTCGATATCAGAAATTTAAACGGTGAACTTCCGTTTGTTTAAATAATTCATCACAATTATATGGATATTTATGTAAAATGAAAATTTTCTACATCAATCATAAGAAACAAAAGCCAAATAGAAATTCTCTCCTTTCTTTAATTTTTCTTATCACCTTTCTACTTTCTTTGCAACAACTATTTACAACAACTAAGATATATTAAATGAGAAATGATAAAAGAATAATAATCGGTGACTGGAATTGTGAAAATCTGAAAATATAATACTTCTTATACGATACTGTACTTTATGTAGTTGCATACCTTAAAAATGCATAAAATATGCCAGATAAATTGTATGCAGTGTTCATGCACATTAATCAGAATGATATCTCCTGATTTACTTTATGAGGAAGTCTAATTTGAAAATAGAATGAAAGTCATTGAGGAATTTTAGAGATAATAAATTAGATAGGTATAAGTAAACTGCGAATTTTATGCATTTATGGCAAAAATGAATAGGTGAAACATGAGACAGTAGCAAGATAGAAGACATTTAAGAGTGTCAATATATTATTATCAACTCGTTAAAATTATTAATAGAAGAAATATATTTTTATTTGTTTCCAGTACCTTGTAACTGATGTAAAACACTTTTATTTTCCATAAAGAATCGCAGTTTAGATATAAGATGATAAGTTATTTCTGCAAAATAAAATTTTGTTTATTAATTTCAAGATGTAGAAACTAAACAGAAATCTTTTTCTTTCATTACTAATATCAATATCTTGAAAATAATATGTCGCCATTTTTCAGTTCGTTTATACTCTATGCTGTTTCTTTCGTCAACTCACTTTTGTTATAAATGCATAAAATTCGCTGTCTGCTGATCGCATCGAACTCGCGTGCAAAATTCAAGATTTGATGATTCGTTTACTTTTTGGAATACTTTACCAAACGCTAAGCAACGTCAGCAACCTGCTGCTTCCTTATTAATACTTATGTCCGAAGGCTCCACCTACTTCTACATCCGGTCCTAAGCTTCGTGGACCAACTCACTGACCTAACCCTGGAGGCACGTATAATTTTCAGACATTATGCATCAGAGTATGTTTCCCTTTTGCAGAGATTACGACTTCCGTGCACGTGCTTAAGATCAACTCATCTGCACGAGCCTATCCAACCTGAAATTCAGTTATTGTCAGGATATTCGATGCACTAAACATCAAAGGTAATCATCCCAAACACTGACTATGCTACCATTACTATGATCGACTATATTCCCTTTAGGATCGTGTAGTTGATACCATATTCCCCTCATTATACATACTTGTATGATAAAAATTAATAGCACACTTATTAAATAATAATTGTTTAGGGGACTCCTTTATTAAGCGCAGCACAATACTAACTACTAGTAAAATAATTCTAGAAAATGAAAACTTGTAAAACAAACGGTTATTTTATTTTTTAAGAAATGTAATAAATAAAGTTAATAATATATTCTATAATAATAAATAATCTTTTCAACCGATTCCATTAAAATGTACTAAAAATACTATGAATACAATGAAATAAAAATATAATAACTAGATTCAAAATATATTAATGTATAAACGTGGAATATCCATCTTTTATGAAAATTACTTTATGCTTTAAAATAATTTCTGCCATAAAATTATAATTATACTAATTACCATAGTCTTGTCTTAGTCTTACATAATTTCTGCGTTAGATTTAGGTTACAAAATATTTCTGCGAAGATGCACCAAGCAAACCAAAACCAACTTATTCGCTAATTATGATATTATTATTGATCTGATAGATCGAACCATAAAACCATTCCTTTGGACATGTCAGACAGTTTCCATCAAAACATATTCTCTCTAAGCCCACGTGCATATTCAGAAACTTTACTTCCATCCGTTACTGAAGGATCTTGATGTTTTGCCCTTATCTCGCCATGTTTATTATTTCCTTATTGTTAATTCTAACTGCGGCTAGAACACAGCGCAAAGAAATTTAATGGCACTTGGTCGCCAGTTCGAAACGACTACGCTACGGTTAGGAACAGGCCAACAATTTATTCAAACACGCCGTTTACCTCTGTCCATGTGCTCGAATTAAAAATAACATCTTACGTTTGTAACGCTTATGTAAAATAACGTTTCTTGCTCTTTCTGAAAGGTATACAGCTGCTTGCCCCCACGCGCCGTAACGACGAGTGCACTCCAAACGACATAGAGAAGCGTACTCGACAACGATACTCGGGAAAAAAAACTCCTACGTTGCACCCACGCGCATACACGTGTGTAGGTACTTATTGCGCTCCCGTAATATCGACGCAACGATGCTGCGTTATGAGCTGCGATAGGACCAAGTTCAATACGCACTTATGAATGTGAATTAATATCGAGAATCTGATTCATTCGATTCAATTAGTAGTTTTTAGTCATCCTATAAATAATGATCTAATAGTCTGCGGACCTTTGTGCAAAATAAAAGTTCTTTGCATTAGTTGCAAAACATGCGAATCAAATAGAAATTGATTTCTCTCTTTAGTCGTTTCGATAAATTATAAGAAATTGACATTCTGAAATTCTTTTAATCTTTCGACTATTTAAAATGATATCCACACATTTTTGCCATAAATCTATAAAATCCGCAGTAGGTAATGATTTATCATTAATGGACTGCCGGATCTCTATGCAAAATAAAAATTTTCCGAGTCCAATTGCAAGGAGCACAAGTTGAATGAAAATTTATTGTCAGTTTTCATCATTTTAATGAGATCATAAAATCGTTTTTAATTATTAATTCTAGATTTGACAACATACATATCTACAAGATGACTTTCATCATTAACATGTTAACTTATTATGTTCTAAATTTTTCTCTTCTTTGGAAAATTACTTCTCTTTCTGTGTTCACGGCTGAGTGTATCGCCATTGATGATGCTTTGGACTTTGCTGTGGCAAATAAGAAAAATAGCTTCATTATTTTTTGTGATGCATTAAGTGTTCTTACAAGCCTCGATTCTGCTAAAATGGATATTAAAACTAATCCTTATATCTTCAGTATTAAAGATAAATATAATTCTTTCATCCATGATGGAGTGTCTAGATCCATTATGTTCTACTGGATTCCGTCTCATATTGGGATTGCTGGTAATGAAAAAGCTGATTTTTTAGCTAAGGAGGCATCATTCTTTAATGTTTCTTCTATTTCCCGTATTCCTTTCACCAATTGCTTTGAGTTTTTCTTCAAAAATATGTTTGACAACTATCTCGCCTTTATAAAGGCTGATGGTCTTCTCAAAGGCAAAACCTATTTTCGATATTATTTTAATGAAAATCAACTGCCTTGGTTTTCTCAGTTAAATTTATCCCGTTCAACCATTGTTAGTATAAATAGGTGTAGATCTGACCACTACCATTTAACTTTTTCCCTAGCACGCATTGGTTTCATTAATGATCCTGAGTGTATTTGGGGGGATGGAGATGAGTCGCTGAATCATGTTTTATGGCAGTGTGATTTGTACAATGACGAGAGACTCTCATTGATTAATAAACTCAGCAAAATGAACTTTCAGCTTTCAATGGATGTTTCAGTAGTAATAGCCAATCCTAATATTAGGGCGTGTCATTATATGTTATCATTTTTTAAAAGCTGTGGCCTTAAAGTATAAGTTTCCTTTTTTTTCTCTCTCTTTCTCTGTTCATATACTGCTCCTATTAATCATATGTTTGTATTATAATATTTGTATTTCTACAAGAAACCTATTCTGTTTTGTAATCTTCATACTCTGTATTGTATGTAGCGTATTTCTGTTTTGTAATTATGTTTTAATAAATCTCATATGAGATTTTCTACAATAAAAAAAATGAGATTAACAATTGTGAAATAATTCTTAATTCTTAATGAAAACTTTTTGAGGTCAAAAAAGGAATTCTGACAGCATTTATTCAAAAGCATAGAGGTAATACTTGTTCTTTTGTACTGTCATGTTATCAATAGACTGCAGATTTTTAAGCAAAATAGGAATGTTTTGAGTTAATTGCAGGAAATGGAAGCTAAATGAAAATTTTTCTTTTTCTTCAATAATTGTAATAACTTAGGATTTGTTCGCAATTGCGACCAATGAGAATTTTAAAAAAATTATTTACACACTAGATAGTAAACTAATCCATCTTACATCTCAAAAAAATTCAAGCCGTTTGATCCACATTTGAAAAAGTTATTTGTTTTTGGAGGGTGTACGAATAATTTTTACAATATCAATATTTCATAGACGGTACTATACTTATAAGTGCCTGTTGTAAAAATAGAATATTGTCTCTACGATTGAACAAACAGTAGATGTGCTAACAAAACCACTAGCTATCGAAAAATTTAAAAAGCATAGAAATAAACTACTACACGAAACACATATGTAACACAGATTTACAGATTTACAGTTGAGAGGAAATGTGAAGAAATCTGTAGATATAACCAACTGTAAATCGGTAATGTCTCGATCGATCATATCGACTGAGCTGTATATATGATTGAGTGTGTGTATTGTTGTTGTTGTTGCTGTTGTTGTTATTGTTGTGTGTGTGGATGAGCGAAGCGACAGGAGCGGCATATGTAAATCAGTCTGTCAGAACCTCTCGGCATGTAAACACGTCTGAACTTGAGTACAATTTATGAATAAAAGTAAAACCAGTGAAAGTAAAATCTAAATCCTTTCCAAACTAAAATCCTTATAAGTGCCAATATCATTTTTAATTTTTGTATAAAAAAATACTTGAAAAATGGCACTTCTTACGGTACATTTTATCCCCCACCACAGCTCACCAGCAACGGCGTCCATTCGCATGTTATCTGCAGCGACTTTCCCATAGGCTCTTCTCACCTCTGCATCGAAATTCCGCATCGTTTCATGCCATATTCAATTCCAATTGAATTTTTGAACATCTTAAAGCATTCGAAGGGATGGAGATCTTCTTTGTAACATTGCAGCATGGAATGTTTATTCAAATGAAGTGTCATTCGTGGCCACTTTGTATTCATAACGTCGTTGATCCGTTCTTCGAATTCCAAGGCTTACTCGAACTACACCCACCACCTCCATTCAATCAGATCTACGTCTGTTTCGCGAAATAAGTAATTGATGGAATTGCAATGAATGTGTCACATAGTTGCGTTAAATTGAAGTTGAACATAGAAGTATATTTTGAGCCAATGGCTGAATCGATATCCCGAGGGGCGCGCCCACTGAATTACTGAGGTCGATGCCTGCTCTGGCAAACGACCAGAGAGCTTCGAAAAGTGGATTCGAGAACCGTCTCGCTCCTCTGCAGTTTCTTCTTTATTTATTAATCCTTTAAACAAATTTATTATCCTGCTGCGGCAACGCATTCTACAAAGTGCAATGGGCAATGCATACATTGACGACGAGCGGCGAGTATGATGGAAAAATAAGATTCCACGTGATTACGCTTGTAATAAACTATATATATGTTTATTATAAAAATGTCCTCATCCCATATTTATTCATATTTAATACTTACAGTGGATGATCACATTGTTAGAGTTACAGTAGATTCCCGTGTAACGTGATCAAAAAATTGTTTTGTATCTTTTGTGGAAGTAAGTAAGTTTGTCTTTTTAAACAATTCTATATACATTTACTGTACATTTACAGCCACATAAAATACATATATACAATCTTTTTAAACAGTTTTTTGACATAAATGTATCAATTTATGTAACAGGCTCTAATACTTTGATTACCCACTGTAGCTACATTTGATGAATCAGTTTGGCCATTTTGTTCTAAAACGTCAGGATCTGTTAAATAAAATTTAAATAGTCAAAAGGAGACACCTCAATGAAAAGTCAAAGATAATCCTTATCATTAGACTGCAGATTTTATACATTTATACTAAAACTAACTAGATGTAATTTCAAACAGCAAAGACATCAGAAGATTTTAAAAACATTGTTACATTCTCTTCAATTTACTAGAATTATTGAAAGGAAAAATCCATTTTTATTCGATTCCTATTTCTCAGCATCAATTTTAAAAACTTTTATTTTGCGGAAAGATCCGCATTCTACTAATCGCTGTAACAATCTCTTCTAAGCGTGTCCGCCACATTTACACGTAACAACATTATGTGAGAATCATCAGCGAGTACAATAACAATTTGCAGTACAGTGGAAGGAAGCACGAAACAACAGAACAGTGCAATTATATGCGCAAGAGAATTCGTCAGATTTTAACGTTGCCGATACACGGAGAGACGTGCAAAGAAAGTATACGCTTAACTCGTTATTGCAAAGAATCATGCGGGCGCGCAATTTACACGTAATAATACTTTCGTAAGATGAAATCATATAGGTCCTCGTGTTCGTGGGTAATCCTCGTCATCGAGTGAGTAGGGTGGGGTGGGGGAAGGGCCAATCCCGTATAAAACTTATTCCCGAGATAATTTTTCCGATATTTCAAGGACCGACAATGCGCGGTTTAAATAAGTGAGTAAGCGTGGTCGGTGAGTGGTGCTTCTGGGGATGATTAGGGCGGGCGCCACATAGTATGCACTTGCGTCGGCTGCATTCTCGAACGGCCACTGCGGTGCTATGAATTCCATCGAGACTTACGTTGGATGCAAATAGTATGTAAGAGTGCGGTGGGAGCACAGATATGGCCGAGCTAATGACCGAAACAGTATGAGGCCGCGGCCTCGAGTTTCCGAGACGCGAGAAAGGAGATCGAAAGTGAGGAGAGAAGAATGATTTCCGAGGGAGAACGGCCACTGTCTACGCTATACAATGTGCATTTGTCTGTGAACATGCGACTGTACCGCGGAAGAAACTTTTACTTCTTATAGGGAATTTGAAACTCCGTCTCGATGCTACCGACATGCGACACCTGAAATCGGTACACCATAGAATCAGTGGGAAAATCTGTATGAAAGTAATTAGGTGTTACCGACTATCCTGAATGTTTTCAACTATAATACAGGGTGAACCAAGGAGGTATGACGTCTTTCATAAAGCATGTACACAGTCAATTTTAAAAAAAATTTTTATGTTTCTGTCTTACACGTATTTAGTATATAATACCATTTCAGTATGCCAAAAAATGACAATTCATCAAATGTATGTGGTTTTTATTTAAAAACCTTGGCATTTAAGTAGCCACATAAAAAGTAATCGTACAGCGACAAATCCGGTGATCGAGAGGGTCATTCAACGCCTCCTCGCATTGAAATGAGGCGCCCGGTAAAATGGTTCCTCAAAAAATCCAGAGGAAGAAGGGTAAAAAATGGTATAATAAGGAGTGGATACCAAACAACCCAACAACATTAGCCTGCCCAGTGGCGGAGTTACAGGCAATGCAAAAACATTACACCTCCTTGGCTCACGCTTAGTACAGGGATGGGCATATTTGTCTCAATTGAGACAAACCGTCCCTACCATAGCGCCCACTGTCCCCCACCAGCATCCAATATTACCATGGAGGAAGGAAGTGCTTCGCCCGTTGCAAACAATGCGCAGGCCTCGCACATGAAAAAGAGGTTGGTGGGAGAAGCAGGCGTTTGAGTGGCCCCCGCCGTGCCCATCCCTGCTGTAGTACTATCTTTTTATCGATATTAGCCATTACAGTAAGCATAGGCATACAATAAGTATAAACTTTCTTTTACATGTAGCAAATGATTAACAACAAAGAAGCTTAACCCTTCAGCAACAACGTCCGACTCTCAGTTTCTTTCTGCACGACCGAAGTAATCTGTTAAAAATGTTTCCATGATATGTTGATTATGTCAAGTGATTTTGACCCGACACTTTTACCATAACCATCTTCGTTTAAGTCAATATAAAATGCTGCTACTCTCCTATCACTATTGAAGCATTAAAGTAAACGTACTCATACAATAAATATCGATATTCTTCCTCAACTATTGCAAAAAAAAAATAATCAGACTTATGATCAGTTCAAACAAAATCTATGGTACATGAATATTAGTTATTTCTCTTAAATAAAAAATCAAAACAGAATTCTATTCTTCTGTTATCAGGATTTAAGCATAAAAGAGTATGTACGGTGGGTATACAAAGTGTACGTACATCTTTAAAAATCGTATAACTTTTTTAAAATTGCATCAAACTACTTCAATTATTTTGTGATGCCAGACGCATAAGTCTACGAGGTAGCGTGTAATTAATTTTTTTAAAAAATTGCTATTGGTCAGAATTGCGACGAAAATAGTAATGATCACCATTTTTAACATTTTTATCTGTGCCTATAATAAAAATTTGAAAGACGCATTTTATAGGTCTAGAAAAGTTATTATGTACATGTACAAAGCTTCATCGAGATCGGTTATTGTTGTTATGAATTAAAAACATTTAAATGTGATTACATAAGCACAAAATTCCCTGAAAAGACCGAAAATCTGCGACTTTCAGCCTTAAACTATAATCTTGTAATGTTTTTAGCTCATAGCAACATTAACCAACTTCGATGAAACTTTGTGCATGTATATAACTTACGTAGATCTAAAAAAAGGCGTATTTTAAATTTTCATTATAGGCAAAGATCAAGAAGTGAAAAATTGAGACCTTTACTTTTTTCTTCACAATTCCGAAGTATTTTAAATTTTCATTATAGGCAAAGATAAAGAAGTTAAAAATTGAAACCTTTACTTTTTTCTTCACAGTTCCGAAGTATTTTAAATTTTCATTGTAGGCAAAGATAAAGAAAATAAAAATTGAGACCTTTACTTTTTTCTTCACAATTTCGACCAATAGCAATTTTTAGAAAAAATTATTTACTCATTACCTAGTAAACTAATCTTTTTAACATCTCAAATGAACAGAAGTCGTTTGGTCTAATTTTAAAAAAGTTATTTGATTTCTAAAGGTGTACGAGTACTTTTTACACCCACTGTAGATATACTATTCTCTCTCATCTAAGGATTGAATGAGGATAAAACGCTCTAATAATTGCAACTATAAAGGAAATCGTATGGCAAGAGGTTAATGTGTTCGCAGTTTCTGTCTTACGTATTTGTTTTCGCCCGAAGCGCACAAAACTCTTCATTGAAACAACAACTGTTGACATTTGCATACAACGAGCAGATTTCAGTGAAGTGAGTCGAAGCCACCTTTCAGGACACACGTACATAGTTCGATACATACTTTGTTCGCAGAAGTTTCGCCGGGTGTTCTAAACGAGCGAGCCTGTTGGTCCCGGAGCTCAGAAACAATCCCGTCAGTTTTTCCAGGCGCGCGGTCGCAAATGGCTCGGGGGCAAGAGAGTTAAATAGTATCACGGTAATTGTCACGGTGCCATTTGCGAGTGAAGCCCAGACTGCGTGTAACCGAGATCGCGTGTCTCCGCGAGCGGTTCTCTCTCTTTCTCTCTCTCTTTCTCTCTCTTCCTCTCTCTTTCTCTGTTTCGTATCCTCGGCATTATGTGCGTTGCCAGGCATTCCTGCCACCACGGCCATACCCGAGTTCTTGCGGACTGCTTTGGCGCCCGACTAATTATCTCCAATGGAAGATAGTTTCGCCGCATTTCGCACCGGCTCGCCGCGCATTAATTTCCGTCCATGCTCGTTTATGCGGATCTCCGCCTTCTGCTTTCCACGCCGGTCACCGGAGCTGCAATACCCCTGTGCACAAACCCGAGTCATCTTTCTGCTCGATTAACGTTAATACCGGAGATGCCTGCGATAGCTATTGATAAGAAAGAATACGAGCAGTCTAGGTCTCGACCGAGGTCCTTCGTCCTCTAGCGAGCAACTTCGGATCGCATTCCTGCAATCGCCGCACCGTATACACCTAACCCAAACGATCGTTTCATGGATCATCTTTTTGTGGTTTCGTCCGATGACGATTACCTTCTGGACCGTGAGCCTTCGCGCGAGAAAAGTGCTCGTTATGTATGGCACGGATTGTGGATTCTTTCCTGCTTCCCTTTTCGGTTCGCTTTCGCATCGAGTCGGATGGAATTGTTTTCGAACGGTCGAATTCGATACTGTAATCGGATATCTAATTGTAAGTGGGGTTGTAGATGTTAATTGTGACTCGTATCAGTATTATTTCACTGTTTAACACGATGTACTTGTGTTGTAGATACGGTGGCTCACAAAAGTATTCGCTCGCCCTTTAATGCAGAATAACTTTCTTAAAATTTCACCAAACCACTTGACATTTTTTGAACAATTAGAAACATTAATTTGGTAAATCACTTGCAAATAAGATTTTGAAAAAATTGCAATTAGTAGGAATTACATGAAGAGATAAAAATGTCACTTTTTAAAACATCTTTATTTTAGCCCATAATCTTAAAATTGCTTTCTTTCTTTATTAGAATAATCTTTTTATTGTCTTAAATTTTACTGACTAATTTTTGTCATTAATGCACACGCTAGTTATAAGTAGACTGCAGATTATGTGCATTTATGGCAAGTTTGAGCGGATCAAATGCAACACGGTGAAAACGTTTAAAAAATTTTGAAAGCCTGTTGTATTGTTGTCAACTCTACAAAATTATTAAGGAAAGAAATAAATGTTTATGCAGCCCCTATATGTGTTACAATCAATACAGATAATATTTATTTTGCATAAGAATCCGCCATCCAGCTATGAGTATTAAACATGTAGATATAGAGTTGCAGAAGGTTGTTCACATTTTCGTCGATTTACAAATATATATAACCAGTATATTTTTGTCCATTTATAAAAATATATCCAGTATATTTTTGTCGATTTACAAATATATATATCCAGTATATTTTTGTCTATTTACAAATATATTTGTCCAGTATATTTTTGTCCATTCATATAATAGTTATTCTGATTTAAGAAGTGCGTGAACAATTATATGAATTACTATAATATTTTCATAATGTATGTTGAATTTTATCAATTAATTTGCACAATTTACAACGAATTGTTGTAACAATCAACGCAAATGCGGTGAGAATTACGCGAACGAAGACGATCCACTGGACGAGATTAGTGCAAATCAATGAACGCCACAGCGTGTGCCTTAATTCGATTACGTTAGTCTCGGTCGAGAGCTAAACGGTGTGGATGCGATTAGTCACGTAATTCATTTCGTCGGATTAGTGTCAATCTGATTGGACGAATATTTAGTATCATGCGCCTTTATTGAATGCAGTAGTAAAGAGTTTCATTAATTTCTGCATAAGTATTCTGTATAGAATATCTGTGCACTAGTGGAAATAATTAATAATTAATATAATTTTCACGTAATAAAACTTTTCTTCAAACACAGTAATCAAATTAACACAATATCCAATGTAACAGAAAGTCTATTAATCAAAATGATTAAGAAAGTCGCTTTAACTTGACATTTAAATAGATACAGCAACAAATGGTTTCCAATAATTGAATTTAGAGCGAGTTTAACAATTCAAAACTGAATTTTGTGTTCTTCAAATACATCTCATTTGATTCCTCCGCAACTGAGATAAATATTATTAGTTATCCAATAGTAGATTCTTTATTTTACGTTATTAATTAGTGAATTAAAATAGGTACTAAATATCTAATACAATAAGCTGCGGAGCTTTATGCATAGACAGCGGATTTTGAGGGTTTATAGCAAAAATGAGAAGGTGAAACATAAAATAGAAAAAGCATCCCATGAATTTAATTTTAGCCGTACATTGTTTGTAACTTATTGAAATTATTAAGTAATCAATTGTTACGTAACCCCCATTCTTATAATTGATACAGGCAATTTTTATTTTTTACAAATATCCCCGCAGTATATTTATGTGAAATAAAAATTGTCTACGTTAATTGCAAGAAATGAGGGTTACATAGTCAAGATATTTCGTCGCTGAATATTGTTAATAAGTTAATAGTAACGTGACACTATTTTTAAATTCTATTGATGTTTTTATTGTTCTCTTCCTCACCTACTCATTTCTTTTATAAATGCATAAAATCCGCAGTTTAATAACAAGCTTTCATAGCGATCGTTTTTAAGGTACTATCGATCAATGATGACACGTACCGCATTCAACGTTTGAAATACTTTTACAGTAACAAAATTCCAGTGCCTATCCCTGAAAGAATTCCTTCTCTCATCAAGAAACTTCACGGGGACAGATACAAGTAAGCACAAGAGAGTTTCCTTCTCGTCCGGTGTATCCCAAAAGGAAGTCTTTCTCTCGCCCAGAAAACGTACGGGGACAGTTGCAAGTAAATATAAGAGTTTTCTTCGACTCTGTGAACAATGGGGATACGCTTTCTCTTGTTCCTATCAGTCTGTCAGGAGAATTAAGCGTGATTAACGTGCTGGCGACGCACACCGTGCGTATTGCACGAAGCAGCAGTTTCTTCGAGGAGCAGAGGAAACGCTTTTAAGTATGCGTCTAGACGAATGGAATTCTATTGGATCATTCACGCGTCGACAGAAACTGCGGTCAGCAGAAATGAACCGCAACCTCTGTGGATCCCGCTTCCGGGCATGGTACCTTGGTAATGCTTGGTACTTGGTAGATACTTGCACTCTACATCCGTGCACACGTTTCAGGAAATGGTTATTGTGCCATTCGAATCTAAGACGCCTGTACTATAACATTTCACTCAATATTAATATTTGTAAAACATTCTTTTCATTTGCATGTCCAAGTAAAGCAGGCCGGTTGTGCATATTTTATTTGAAATAATGAATTATATCAAATACTTTATTATTTTTATTTGATGAACAATATAAAAGAAAGTTTTTTGATTTTGTATTTAATTCAAATGGAATATTTTAACATAATTTTTTATTTTGAATACTTCTCGAATAAAATAAAAAATTATTTTATATAAAATGTGAAATTGAACCAATTAATTAACTGAGTTACATAACAGTAACTTTATGTGACAATAATGAATTATACGTGCGAGATATTATACAATAAAGAAATCTGTGTTTCAGACACAGTTGGCAATACTGTCAGGAATTAAACATTATTTGATGAATTTCAAATTTTATTTGAAAACGTACTTGAACAATTAAAAAATAAAATGAGAAATTATTACAAATAATAAAAGTAATAAAAGAAAATCGTTATCTTCCAAATCGGTTATTTGGATAATGTCCAAGTTTGAAATAAAGCGTGTAAAAGTCATCCATCTTTTAATTATTCGTCATTACTAGACTGCGAATCTTTATGCATTTATAGTGTGTAAGAATTTTTAAAATACAAGAAAATATGTATAGTCTCGAACATTAACAACACTTCTATATTACTTTTACCATAAGAGATGTTCTAGTTTATAATTTGAACCAGTTCCTCATCCTGGTTATTACAAAGTAATTTATCAAATTTAAAATTTGCATGAAGATCCGCAATCTAGTCATTACTAAACTGTGGAACTTTATGGAAAATAAAAACTGTCTGCGTCAATATGTCTTTATACGTCAAACGCAGTCTACAGGCTGCACGCTGTGACGAGATACAAAGTGATACTCGTCTTCGGGGTAGACACGCTGCGTTCGAGGAGGTTGAAGGGCAGTTGTGTGGGTGAGCCTTGGGGGATAAGGGACTACGGGAAGAACCGAACGCGGAAAGGAGGGATGCGACAGAGTGCAGTGTACTGCGATACATCGCGGTATCGTGTTGCCATACCTGCCAATTACGAAGCCGCTCTTGCGGTAGGTTCTTCGGCGATGAGCGGAACGGACACTTTGGACATGCCGTGACACGGTCATCGACTGCGTGGATTTCATAGCCAATGTGTGCTTGCAGGAAAGCATTTATTTGTGGATCGCTCTACACGAGCACGCTTCTCTTCTTTTCATCATTACACATTCTCAATCTTGCGTTATGATTCAGTATCAGCTACTTCTAACTGGCCGGCTGAAAATGATAGTGCTGGAAGTCACATACGTAACATATCGAGTAAAATAATGTTTTGCGTTTGTTGTTATAAAAATCCCATAAACGCATTGAGATTGCAAAAACACATCAGTAGGTTCAGAAAACTATAAAAAATGTCTGTATGTAAAAATTAATACTAAACCTACCGACACTTCATGTATACCTATGCCTACCGTGACCGGTCTTTAAAACAACTTATATTTTTTAATATAGAATGATGATAATAACCAATTTAACAGTATAAAAATATAGCTTCTTTTATTTAGAAGTAAATAATGTACATTTTATTCGTTTTCACCGTAATTCATGTCTTTTCCCTTCAAGATCATTTTTCTTCAAGTTTTCAAGAAGATTTTCCTCAACGAAAAAACGTTGAAAACACCGTTATAAATTCATTGATACCAAAACGCCGAATTTTTATAAAAATGGAATTACTAAACTGGAAGCTTGTTCGGCAAAATGAGTAGAATCCGAACGTTGCTATTTTATTTAAAACTATTTATTTCTAAAAATTTTGAGTTCATTTAAATTTAATCCTAAAAATCGGACATATCTCGTATGTTACAATCTAATACTATAACATTAAATTTTGCCTATAAGTGTACCAAAAGCTTGGAGACAATTCGAAAGTTATGTTGCGTACCGTGGAACCAATCAGAACGTAAGTCCGGCGTACTATTATAACACAAATAGCGTGTACATTGATTTGAGAAAAGTGGACTTTCTGTCAAGATGCAACGAAATTGTTCAATCTGCACTGTGCGCGGGCGTCGTACGCATCGAAGACGAAGGAGGCGAACAGGAAAGCACCGGGTTGCCATATGGAAGTCGTTTGAAAAATTCCAAATGACCGACGCGGCGTGTGCAGCTGGCGACCGCTACTTTCTCGGATGGTGACGCGAGCCAGTCAGCCCGGGTGCACGCTACTGTATAAGGAGCAAATATGATATCAGTAAAACATCTGTATATGGCTGCCGGTACACGTTCTCCCTAAGTGCACGTCTTTCGCCCTCGAGAGGGCGGGTCCTTGCTCCGGCTCCGGCTCTGGCTCTGGCTCTGGCTCTGGCTCTCCTCGCGATCTTGCGCCTCTTTGTATATCTGGAGCAACGGAGTTCGTACCAAGAAACTGGTAATAGCGGTCGGGTGCCACTTTGACAGACTTATTAGCAAATATAAATCACGGTCTTTGCCGTTAGCAGCCTCCTTCTCCTTCTCCTCCTCGCGCATATCTCTTCCACTGCTACCGCGCGAGCATCGCTGGATAGGTACTTACATGTATATGCATTTATGTCCGTCGCTGCATGCTTGGCCTCGAAAAATCGCTAGCCATTGTATGAAAAGAAGATCAGATGTTAATTAACGCGAGGGACACCGAGTTACGCTATACTTTCTCTCTCTCCCTTCCTCTCGTTCTGTTAGCGTAACGTTCCAGTTAAGTTTGATTAACAAGAACTATATCTGTGCATCGATTGTGCATATTTTTTTATAAAATATTGTATATTTTAAGAAAAAAATTCCTAAATATACAACAGTTTATAAACCAAATATTCGTCCTTAGTTTGCTCACTCTATTAGTATACAAAAAAATTGTTGTTGCGGTTCCTTTTGGGGTGTCATTTATGGCTGTCAAGAAAGAAGAAAAATTAAGAAAAAAATTCCTACATATCATCTATATTTTAAATAATTTTACGAGACAATACCTTTAAACGTGATTTCGTTGTTGACATCGCAGGGAATGCTACACGAAGGTGTAGTGAAGCTCGTCTCCATATTTTCAGCTCATCTTTTTCGTCACTTATCCGCAGACTTCGGAACACGAGAAGGAACTAGAAGCACTGCTAGCTTGGTCTTGCATGTATACTTCGATTGGGAACTGCGAATTTTTTAATTAAAAATCGCCCAATTGATTTTAAAATTTTTCCGAAAGAAATTGTACTACCCGTTACAATTTTAAAGGGCAGTCTGTATAAAGTTAATTTGCTTTTCTTCACGTAATCAACCAAATCATGGTCGTTACGCAGATGAGATAGTCGGTGGCGAACGTGTTAATCTTGAAATGTTGACTTTCGGTAAAGAAAGAGGCCGCTTCTCAGACCACTGTGCACTGATTAAGCGCTTGCCCACAGCATGTCTTTGATTGAGCAATTTGTATCGCGAAGAAACATTACAATGCTGAACGTCGCACAGTGTGCGATTTCAGCAATCTTGCTTTAATTTATTATAAAATCAAATGTCTTCCTACAGGCAATAATTGATTGCTTACAGTAAGTTAAATGTCTATATTATATTATTATAGTAAATTTCGCTTTCGTGGTCGCTGAATGCGAATTTAAAATTTGAAAAAACAAAATGGCGGATCCAATAAGGTGGTCGGGTATTTGAAAATATTATACTACTTTATAAAAGTAACACGGCTTTTATGGCAATATAATCACGGATAATTAAATTCTCTCAGTAGTTTCTCATAAAAGCATCTTCACAATCTCAATAGTTTTGAAAGAAAAAATCTGAAACTTGTATTTTGACGGTCCAATAGCTTTATACAGAGTTTAACCTGCTGCGGTCATCTACTGACAAAGTATTACACATTTAATTCATTATTCAAAAAAGTTGAAACATAAAAATAATATTACTAAAATCTTTCTTATACTTTTCCCCAAATATATAAAATCATCTTCGAAAGAATAAGAGTTCTTTTAACTGGAACTATTCCCTATGAAAAATGTATCACTTCCTTCTTTATTTAACGACATAATTCTGTCACTTTATTGTGTCATAATATCTATGTTAGTATAAACTATATCGTATTTACTTTGATTATTGCAAAATTTTTGTTACATCAATTTTATTTGCCTTACGTTACGTTCTCTCTAAATATTCATGATTGAGAAACCATTCAATTTAGGTTAAAAAGATACAATCGATAATCTAAATAAATAAAATAAACGAAAACGAATACGCAATGTAATGTAAAAGTACAAAAAGGAGCCTCACTTGTTGCTTCAGCAATTATTCCAAAAAATGTATAGCACTGTGATTTATGCACTTGCCAGAAGTAAAGTTCATATCTACTATAGTTTCAAAGAAAATAATTTACAATGCATTATTTGGCTCACCCCACATAAAACGAAGTCAACAGACAAAAATAATATTCGTGTTTCGCCGCCAATGTATACTGCCATTTCTAAAAAGAAAGAAGAAGAAACAACTATGAAATCATAACACATTTACTGTCATTTCTATGAAAAACGAAGATAACAGCTATGAAATCTTAATGGTAAAAATTAGTAATTAGCTGTTTACACAAAAGGAACTGTATTTATCGGTAGAACGAACAGAAAGAAAGAAATTGTAACAGTACACGATATCGTTGTAGCGGATATTATAAATTCTCTTTTTGTCTCCCTAGCTGGCTGGGAACTTGGTCCACAATGCACAGCACACGAAGAGGAAAGCCCGAATTCGAGCCGGGCCGTTATTTCATATGCAGCGCAGTTCAGCGTGTACAAAGGCCACGCAAGTGGGTGTTCGAAGAAAAAAAGAGCCACGTGGGCGATTAAAAAGAGTCGAATCACCGAACGAGCTCCATGCGCTCCATTGGCGAGATTCAACCGTGATCGTCCCCGATCCATCGCCGGTGTACACAGGAAGTTTAACATGCCGTTCAACCCTTCTCTGATTCAATAAAACAATGAAGCATCGTCAAAACTGTACATTTTCTTATGCTTTAACTTTATTTCATTTGACATACAGTGACTTCAATAAATAATAGGACATTCTTAACACTTTATCTACCGGGCGCCTATTAATAAGCTTTTCAACAATTATGCTGTACCAAATAGAAGCTTACAAATCTTCTTTTACAAAGATTTCAAATAAGATCATTAGAGAATTTCGTCGTCGAGAGCAAGTTGTTAATTTATGATTGAATTTTCTGTTGCTATTGAAGGATCTATTAAAATAATTTTAATTTTTCAAAGGCTGATTAATGACTATAATTATATATTTTCATGTATTTTTCGTTACACTAGAAACTCTTTTATTATACAATCGATATTGTGTTAGTATTTGTATTCTCCATTATGAATAAAAGTTTCAAGTGACATTATTTAAGATTTCTTTAGAGGCAACTTATATATGGGGCCTCACTTTAAATTTTGTTTAGGGCGCGATAAAGGCTTAATCCGGCACTGCAGACTCAGGATCGACTACAATATCTACATGCACGTGTACAACCATTACTATTAATATTCATTCGTTATTCGTGAATGTATTCCTGAATTCAAATGAAGAATAACGGATAAAATCGATATATTCGTTATGTAAAATAAATTTTACCTAACTCTGGTAGAATGACACAAGAAACATACAATGTACGCGAAACATGTTTGTAATACATCAACGAGTTAATTTTGCATTTGTTGGACTTTTCTAGGTTTCGTGCGAGCACGCGTCAACTTGTCCGTAGTCTTGTAAATCGCAGAAGGGTTAAAAGAGGCGATCCATTGTTCGTGGCAATTGCCGATTAAGCAATTACGGGGGCAGAGCGTCCGGCAAGTCGATCGGAAAGCGAGCGTGGACGACGGTTCGTAGCTAATCAGATGACTTAATGGCGGCAGAAATCGAGGCTCGCGGTAGAGACGAGCTGTAGAACGTGCTCTCGGGTAGATTCGAGAATTTATTAGCATATAATCTCCTTTAATCGAGGCACCGACCGTCTGATGATCTCGCCGGGGCCATGATCGTCGCGGCGATCATTATGCTAAGTAGTCTGAATCCTGAATCACCGAGGAACCGTGCACTGGGTTCCCTCCTCGCTGACGAACCTCCCCGCTTCCACCACCGCAAGCAAAAGATCGTGGGTGGATGGAATGTCGATAGGCATCTGGGTACACTGGTTGGCTCAGCTGTTGTACAGGATTATGCGAGTATCGTGGCACGTACTCGCGCCAAGACCTTCCACGATATGTCCCCCTTCTGCGAAGGTCTGCGGTTATCTTGTCGCGTCGCTTGACCTAGCCAGATCCTAAATTGGAATCTGATCGCGTGTAATTAATGTGTGTGCGCGCGCGATCGCTCATAACGGTTCGTTTGCCCGATTCTTTTATTATTTTGGTGAGACGAGGTCTGGTGTCCGTACCGCGAGCCGGTATCTCAACGACCATGCAACTTTTGGGTTCTGTTGTTTTGGTACTTGGGCGTTCGTACCTCTCCTGTAGAAGAGTATGATTGGCAATTGATATTTGGATATCTTGCTCAAGTTAATCATTTTATTGTTTTTATTGTTCTCCTATATTGTATCATAGTATATTACATAATAGAAATTATATTTAAATATTAGATATAGGAAACTAAGAATGGGAACGAGAGTAATGAGTAGACAACGGACTTTATGTACAGTAGCTCACAAAAGTATTCGCTCGCCCTTTAAACCAGAATAATTTTCTTAAAATTTTACCAAACCACTTGACTTTTTTTGAGCAATTAGAAACATTGATTTAGTGAATGACGTACAAAAAAGAATTTGAAGAAATTGCAATTAATAGGAATTACATGAAAAAATAAAAATGACACTTTTTAAAACTTTATTATTTCAGCCCGTAATGAAAATTCAAAATATGCGTTTTGTAGATCTATGTTATTTACACATATGCTGAAAATTTCATCGACATCTGTTAACAAACACATGAAATCCATAGTTTCTTACATCTTTCGATGCGCGTCGTTTTTTTCTGCGTCAACCGATTTCGATGAAGTTATCAGCATATGTATAGCTAAAATAGATCTACAAAAGGCATATTTTAAATTTTCATTATGGGCTAAAATAAAGAAGTTTTAAAAAGTGCCATTTTTATCTCTTTATGTAATTCCTACTAATTGCAATTTTTTCAAAATCTTATTTGCATGTGATTTACCAAATGAATACTTCTAATTGCTAAAAAAAAGTCAAGTGGTTTGGTCAAATTTTAAGAAAGTTATTCTGATTTAAAAGGCGAGTGAATACTTTTGTGAGCCACCGTATTTATGACGAAAATGAGTAGGTTCAATTTAAAACAGTAAAAACATTAGATGCATTTAAAAATATTTCCATTATTTTCAGTATCGTGTATGATATATTCAATATCATAGTTACATTATTTTCAACCTATTCAACATATTGAAAAAGAAAATACATTTCTATTATAAATAAATTTCCATTTTTCGAACTTACGAAGAAAAAAGTGAAATTTCTAAATTCAAGTAAGTTACACACATGCACAAAGTTTCATCAAAATAGATTAAGTATGCTATGAGCCATAAATAATTAAAAGTGACAGACATTATGAGAAACTGCCATTTAAATCAATAGTAAGCCCAAAATTCGAAGATTTTTACATCTTTCAATGCCTATATAGCCTTTACATGCGTCAACCGGTTTCGATAAAGCTTTGTTCATGTATATAACTTGTTTAGATCTAGAAAAGGCACACTTTCAATTTTCATTATAGGCAAAGTTAAAAAAGTTGAAAGTCATGACTTTAGAATACTTTTTTATTCGAAATTCCAAGCAATAGCAATTTCAAAAAAATTTGGTTACACATTAGCACACTAAACCTTCTAATATCTCAAACAAATTCAAGTCGATCGGTCCAATTTTTAAAAAATTATTAGTTATTCTGTAATTTTACCCCCGACTGTATACAGGGTGTCCGTATATAAATGTCAGAGCAAATATTTCGTAACTGTAACACTTTGTGACCTTTGCGAGTTATGAAGGTCACCAATGACTTTTTAAACTCATACCTCCATTTTTTCACACATTTATGAAGTAAGAGTTATTTGCAGTCAAAATCATATTTGGTAAAAAATTGATATACTACATTGTTTACAAGATAATCGGCATCTGAGGTATCGAAGAAGTAAACTGGATTGTAAGTATTTTTGAAATTGATTTGGAATGTCAAAGAGGGTGAAAAAGTATACGAATAATTTTTTTATGAAGCATTTATTAATAATTCATAAATTGCTCGAAAGTCTTACCATCATGTTCGATGCAGGAAGGCTATCATTCAAAAAGTTGACCACAACATGCGTTCTCAACCTCTTTGACGTTCCAAATAAATTTCAAAAATACTTACAATCCAGTTTGCTTCTTCGATACCCCAGATGCCGATCATCTCGTAAACAATGCGTAATATCAATTTTTTACCAATATGATTTTGACTGAAAATGACTACTACTTCATAAATGTGAAAAAAATGGGAGTATGAATTTAAAATAACGATGGTGACTGTATACTCATGTTACGTAATAATATTAAACGTGCATACAACCTCATAGATTAATCTATAATTGTTCGTTCCATTGAAGTGTTTGAACGAGTTCCGACATTTCATGTTCTTCGTGGGGCTAAAAGTACATAATATAGTATGTACCGAACATTCGCGATCAAGATCCCCAGCGATCCATCTTCGTTGGGCATTTCAAATTGGCGATCCGTCGGGTGAACTTTAAAAAACGCAGAAAAGTGAAAAAATAAAAACGATCGGTTCACCCGATACTGTTTATGAAATATTATCCACCTTCGTCGAGGTACTCATGTGTACAAATCTCTGTATATAAAATGTGTACACGTGCGACCGCATGAGCTCCAAGTGTAACGAAGAAGAAACTTCCAAAGAGAGTAAAATCTGGGGGAATAACTCGAAAACAGCGCAGCGTCAGGAAATCAACACGAGACAGGAAAGTTCTCTATATCATACGAATTTCGTTGCATCTCATAAACAAGATGTTTAAACTTACAAGAGACCATTTAGAACTTCATTATACACCTACCTAGTAACGATTTCATCAAATATTACCAAATACAGAAGATGAAAATGAAGATAACATACAGTTGGGGAAAAAATTAAAGTTTTTTGGAGATGTTAGATGGATTACGTTACTAGGTAATAGAAACCTCATAAAATATATTATCCAGTAAGTAATCAAGTCTATCTATCACTTCGTTCCATTGATTAAAAAATTCTTGAGAGAAACAAGTTGGAAAAAACCGTAATTACTAAAACGGTGTTCGAGTTTTCATAAAAATTGATATGATACACTGAAGATTAATATTATTTGAAATACTTGTAATGAAACAAGCATTAATATGACTTTTTCTCGAATAAATTAAAAATCAATAGAAACTTTTACTGAAGATAGATTACATCACATTGACACAAAGTTGAGCTGATCTAACTGTATGTAATTCAAGCTTCGTCAAGGTAAAAGATACTCTAATGAGAAAAGATCTTCATTCAAAGTCGCGAAGTTTGATAAACCAGAAGTGGACAACAAAAATTTAATTACTTTAATATTTCGACAATCTAAAAAATGTTATGTTCTCCAAGAAACATTAAAATCTCATGGGTTTTGTAGAATTCCGTAGTCTCCAGAGATCTTAGGAATCCCAGGATACTTAACCCTAAGCAGCCAAGACCCTGGGACCTTAGGGACCTCTGAACCTACCGGGACACTGAAATTGAACGTCTCGTGTTTCTGTACCCTGACTCGGTCTGACTAAAGTCTATCGATCTTCATTTAAACTAACTAAGTTTACACTAATAAGAAATTACAGATATGCAGAATTACAATTTAATTACATGAAGAATTACAATAACAAATTCCATTAAATCGTATTCGATTACATTGTTATTCATAATTCTAATCTCACATTCAATTAAATTATAATACAACTTGTAATTGCAGTTACAATATACAATATACTTAACTCAGAATACTTAAGTCAGAATTATGAATTTAGAGGTAATCAAATTAAGACATAATAAGAGAAGGAAAAAACCACATAAAGACATCAATCAGAAAAAGATTATTAACAAGGGTAAATACGATTATTCGATTACATTGTTATTCATAATTCTAATCTCACATTCAATTAAATTATAATACAATTTGTAATTGCAGTTACAATATACAATATAATTAAATCAGAATTATGAATTTTAGTGTTAATCAAATTAAGACATAATAAGAGGAGGAAAAACCACATAAAGACATCAATCAGAAAAAGATTATTAACAATGGTAGATACGATATTACTTATAAATTCGTAATACCTGGACACAAAGAAACTTCTTTGTTCTCAATGTAATACTGTAACATTGCATTTTAACGATATTGTATTCCAAGTGTATTATAATTTAATTACACGCATGATTAAAATAATTGCCAATTAAAGTAGTTAAGAAGTTTAAACAATGTAATTCAATTATAAAGTAATCAGATAACTATGAACCTGAAGCACAATGTGATTAAATTACAGTATAATTCACTTAGCACAAGTGTGTCAGGAGCAACAAGTTTTCCGAAATACCCTGCGATTTGACAACATTTTAATAAAGAAATATAAACACTTGTAAATCATAATTTATAAGCTTTCTATTGTTTCTGTTGATCAGACGAAGTATTGTATGCTAAAATTGCAATGGTTTAAATTCTACAATTACCACTATATACAATTAAAATGAAACGAAGGATATTTTGTAATAATTATCGAACATGTTAATTAAGAAATAAATTAAAGTAGGATTTATGGAAATATTGAAGCGTTCGAAAGAATGAGGAAACCAATGTTTGAAACTTGAGGAATGGGAGAGAGGAAAAGAGAAACGGATAAAGGACGAGAGCAACAGAGAGAAGACAATCCTGTTTGGCGGACAATGGATCACTGTATACAATGACGCGACAGCTGGGAAGTGCACGACCTGCACGTGTTTTTATTTTGGACTACAATTTTTTTTATCGATGTTTTGGTAATTATTGCGTATATTCAAGAAACGACGTTTAAGCTCATTTAGATGCATATAAATAACAATTCGAATTCATTCAGAGATACAAAATAAAAAGAATTACAAAGATTCTTTTATATTTGATCGATGTATCATCTAGTTTGCGTGATTTTTAAAAATGTTTTAAACTTTTACGAAATTCTATGAAATGTAGACATTATTTTCCATTTTGTGTTTAACAAAGGTGTATTTTTTCGATAACGTTAACTCTCCTATAATCAGAAAAAGTTAGTATTATTTGTTTTACGTTATTCGTTCTTAAAAAGACTAACATTATCGTGGCGAATATACTTGTTTACTTATTTATTTATTATTGCTTTAAACCAAGTGGTTTATTTAAAAAGTACAATACTGTTACATGTAGCTTTTATTACCAAGATGTTACATTGTTTCTAAATTTTTCAACATAATATTCAAATTATCATTGTGACAAGATAAAACTAATCTCAAATACTCGTTTTGCATACAATAATTATGTGATTGTAAACATCGAGCTGCGGTAAATTAAAAACAAATCTAAACGCATATAAAAGATAGGAATTAATTCTGAAAATGACAGTACAATTCAATCAACACGATCCTTAGCACCGTGTTACCATGTTAAGTGTCACCTTCACTTCCACAAACATAATACCACAGACTACTTTATTGCAACACTTATATCTACATAATGGACGATCAATTATCGGCGATACCACTAAATATCACTATAAATTTCCCCGACGGTTTACATAATCCTATCATTACACGGACATAACTTTTACATTCACGTAGCAGTTGTCATTCAATAAACAGTTGATTAGGGAACTATATTCTCATGTTTAAATGATTTTGTTAATATATTTTTAACGGACATTATAGTACTATTATAACTGATATATACAAGGTGGTATATGGCCCACGCACCTGAATATAGCCACATAAATATTTCCTTCAGTTGCGTTGATGTAAAAAAGTTATTATATGTCATTTATTAGAAATGAATTTCATATTTAATTTTAGTTTTAGTAGTCAAAGAAAATATACATTTACAGTCGATAAATAAATTATTACACTCACTGTACGAAAAATATATTTATTGTGTTTGTGACAGATAATGCTACTTATAGTATTGGTAAACATACAGTTGCAATTCGAAAACATCAATACTTCGTACAGATAATAAGAATTCAGTGTAGATTTTCATTTAGGGAAATTGATTGTTTCAATATTAACTTCTGCAGATGTTTCTAATAGTTTTTTTTTTTTAGCGTTTTAGGTCACATGCACCTTGTAGGTTATTAGTGACCACAGCTGGGTTGCCTAGTGAAGCCAATCGTATTTAGAGCAATTGGTATACATTAATGTTTTTTAAGAAGTTTAGAGAATTTTTGCAGGATTCTATTTCTCGTAAGATCGTTAGTGAGTTTTGTAGCTTATGTTGAGTCCTCTTCATATTGTATTTAGGGCAGCTTGTCAAGATGTGTTTAATGGTATTTTGCACGCTACAGGTGTCGCAGAAATTTGGTTCGGTTTTTGTGATGAGATATGAATGTGTCCATCTTGAGTGTCATATTCTTAATCGGGTTGTTTTCACTTGGTCTTTTCTATTTAGTAGTAAAGCCGGGTTGTCGTCATTTATGTTGTTTCGAACTTTGTGTAACTTAGTTGGTCTGCTATTTCTCCATTCTTCATTCCACATTTCCGTTAGCCTTTGTACAATACTTTTGGAGGTCTTTCTAATAGTTTGTTCATTCAGTGTATACTAATAAAAATATCTGTGAGTGAGAAAATTTCGAAAAATGATGTTGACATAAAAATATACCCTGCAGCGTATTCGTCCATCGATATCAGTCAAATTGCATACAATTAGGTGGCTTCCTTTATGCGAACCACACTGTATATAGTAGAATAAATAGCGTAGTAGCTTTTCGTGGTGCAATTTAAATAACTCCCTATTTGACGTACAACTTTCTGTGAAGCTAATAAAAACAAATTTACACAATTTATTGCAATTAATTTACCCAATTAAACGGACTCGATTTTCCTGAGTTATTTTCCCAAAGTTCATAAATCTTAAACATATGTGTGGTGCTATAGTTACGCAGTATAGTATACATACAACCGAATCGGATTCGTTACACAACGACGCACAATCAACGCACACATTCACACACTTCCTCGAGGAACCGCGCACATAAATTCAAAATGATTTCCCGCCTCGGTCTTTGTCTCCGTTTCTCTGTCGTGTGTGTTCGGGAAACGTGTTCGCCCTCGGCGTTAGAAAAGTCGTCGAACGTAGACGGCCGGCACGACCGGTTAACTAATTAAGGAACCGGTGAGACGATAAAGACACGGGAGGGCAAAGTATACGGGTCCGATGGAACTACGCAAGAAGGAAAACAGAGAGAATTCAGAGTGATAGAGAAAGAGAGGAGAGGGACGACTAGGCGAATAGTGCACTTAATAGATCCCGCGGGAGGGCCGATAATTAACATTCCCGTCGTATAAAGCGCCGCACGGTGAACTTCTTGTCGCGTGGCCTAGCCTTCCCGCGGCTAGGCCGAAGATAGAGCGGCCATTGTTTGTCCATCAGCATAAATACTGTATTCTCTCGCTTACACTGTACCTCGATAATAGGATACCGCCTAGCGACAGCCTGTTCCTTTCCGCGTGTTATATGATGCACCTTCTATGCAGTATATGGCGCATCCTGCTGCGATGCACTTTTCTGCTTTGTGGTCGGCGAACGGCGCGATGCTCTCCACCAAGACCGAGCTTACGTTGCTAAACGCTTTCAGAGGGCCGCTTATTGAATGGCTCGCAGGATTTCCGCCCGTCCTTTTTTTCCGGACCGTGTAATTAACGAGATTTTTCTCACGTACCCTTGCTTTTATGGAGAGAGATAGGAACGACCTCGCGATAAGGACAACCCGGAATCGGAGTGAATGCTAGCCGCAAATGGGAAAGATCTTTATTCCTAGCTACCATCGCGGATCGGGCATACTGAAACTTCTTGCGAGATCTCGATGTAACTGAAGACCTCGGAGCAAGTCAATCAAAATGCTTCGTTGAAAAATGTATCTATTATTCTCAACGATGTAGAACCTTTCAATAGATTCTATTTAAAACATGAACCGTGTTTTGTGGATGAACATGGCAATTTTCTAATAGTCTTTTTCAAACCAAAGATCAGCAGTTAAGAATTCCTCAATAAATTGCTTGAAAGCGACAGCAATTTCATTCATAATACAACAAATTTTTGGAATTAATACGATGTGAGAACTTCATCTGAAATTATTATACAAAACGAAATTGTTGTGATTCTTTTAAAGAAAGCTTAATCATTAAAAAGCCTATTACAGTGTTAATAGTCTGTAAATATATTAAAGGTTGCTAGTTTCTGATTTAGGAAACGTGATAGATAGATTGCGAATTTTATACATTCATAGTATATGTATGCAGCATGTTGCGTCTAAAACATGCCATCTGAACAATTCGGTTGTTATTGGTAATAGACAAAAATGTGTCGGACGAAACGTGTTAACGAATTTCGTGTTAATAGCTTTTGTAGGTGGACGCGTAGAAGACATATGAAGGTCAATTCCGTTGTTTTAAATAGAACTATATATTTCTCTATGTATTGTACTATCTAATAGGGCGTTTTAAAACGCGTACAGTGACCTACGGCTCAAGGTCACTCAAGATCGTTGAAGGTCAAATGCGATGGAAGATATTGTATATTATATCAGAGTATAAAGATAAACCCTTGAACCTTTTAATACATGTGCTGTATAACTCCCGAAAGTAGCTCTCACAAACTTTTCTATCAAATTGCGTTTGTCTTAAAGGGGTGGGCAGGGGGGGGGGAGCGTGTTCTCGTGTAATGGCAGTGAAAACAATTGATTTTTAAGTATATTTTTTAGAATAACTATTGGATATATGGGACTAGATCTTTTTGTAAACAGATTTTTTAATTTAAATTCTATTTATTATTTATTGTAGAATATACAAGACTTCTTAACAGCTTCGGCAGTGTAAACATTGCTGACGTGCAACATAGCGTATATCACAGTCATCAAAACACAACATGTGAGAAATTTTCTTAAAGTTAAAAGACTTTATGCTGGGATTTAACCTACTTTGAAACAAGAAATATTAAAAGTTAAGAAAGTTCTAGAATTTATATTATCCAAAAAATACTGTACATTAAAAATCAAATATAATTTTAGGTACAATCCCTAAAGAAATATGTAAAGAATTAATGAACTTCGTCCGAATTGATTACTTTACCAGTTTTTTAATTATCGTACACGCCAGTTTAAAAGACATAGTTTCAACAAACATGCGTATTATACAATATATAATTAGAAAAATTGAACTAAATAGACACTTGTACTTCAAGACAATCTGTTTTCATCCCGAATAAATTCTTAAAAATCACTTGTTTTCACTGCCGTCACACGAGAAGCCTCCCTATTAAGTCTTTTTAATCTTGTAAAGATACTTATCTAGTAAAGCTCAACCAATCGTATGGTACGAGTTTCCCCAACTACCAAATTAATTGTAAGTAGTTGGTTCAAACATAGAGGAAACGATATTCGATGATTTGTGTCGCACGATTTACATCGCGCACATCTGGTATAATAATCTTGACTCTACACAAGTGCTCGTGAAGGGAAACACGGCTGATTCTTATTCTCAAATCATAGAAACAGGAGTTCTTCTTTCTTCGAATGTTGAGAAACTATCGCTCAATTATCACTGTCGCTTCGAAAACGATCGACGATTTGTCACTTACACGAGTTCGTTTTAACTTGTCATACACTTGCTTGTTTCTGTGGGATACTCCTGGTATTCATAGATAACTGGTCCTCCGATTTTTCGGTAGAAAAGAAATACTTACATGATAATGTATAGTGTGCTGTTCGAGGCGAATTAATGGGAAGGGCATTAGAAAAGGGACGATATATTCTTGTCAAGAAGATACGGAGCTCATTGTTAAATACGTTGTAACCGGTTGAATATTTACACCTACAGCTCTGCGTAACTTCGATTCTAGGTGTCCATTATACAAGGTGGAAATTATAAAACGTTATAGACGAATATCTCCGGAAATATTGATTATACGCAAAAATGTTTCAGATGAAAGTTCTTCGGTACCGAGGGGGGCATCATGTGGTGGAACTTTTATTTTTCCCGGTGGACAATCCAAGGTGCGGTGAAGGTCAACTTTCTTTTTTTAAATGGAACGTTATGTTTTTTTATCCACCATCAAATAGTGCGTTTTAAGATGAGTTCAATTTCCTATGACCCAAAGTCATTCAAGGTCAATCTTGCAGGGAAATTCAGGAAAGGTATGACCGTTTTATTTGTACCTCATTTCAGTATATGTTCAAAATGGTTACCTCTTACTTCAATGCACTTAACAATTCTGTGTTCAAATGATTCTCTAACTTTGCTGAACATTTCAACATTTATCTTAACACAAGCTTCGCACATTCTGACTTTCTTGTTTTCACGCGTCGTAGGCTTAATGGACATTACGCAGTTTTTAAGCACAGAACCTGAACGGAGAAAACGCTGTTCTAGTGTTGTAAATACCATATGCGATTTTGATGGTCGATCTAGTTAGTGTTGTGCATACAAATTAGCAGCCATTCTGTAATTTTTCCTGCACTCTTCTAGTACCATAAACATATCAAAACAATTTTCATACATTTCCATTTTCACTAATTATTTAAGTACTATCGTTCAGCGAAGGATACTTTAGCACGAATAGTATTGAAAGTAAACTGACTATCTTGCTGAAGATCACAGTAATACATAAATACGTTTGTTTTCATTTCATTGATAATGACTTTGATGTTGTCCCGAGTAATGCTGATATTGAACACGTGTTATTGTTTTGGTGTGAAAGTTCGAAGGCACGAAGTAAAGTACAAATAAACGATCACACCATTTCTGCATTTCCCTGCAAGTTTGACCATGAATGACCTTGAGCCATAGGTAATTGAAGTCATCTTAAAACGCACTATTTGGTGGTGGATAAAAAAACATATCGTTCTATTTAAAGAAAGAAAGTTGACCTTCATCTGACGTTGGAGTGTCCACCGGGAAAAATAAAAGCCCCACCACATGATGTCTCCCTCGGTACTGAATAAATTTCATCTGAGTCATTTTTGAATATAATCAACATTTTTGGAGATACTCGTCTGTAACGCTTTATAATTTCCACCCTGTACATCGTCACTAGTTAATATGGAATAAACTTGAAGTTTGACTTCTTCTTCGTAAACAGTATCTGTGTTATTTCTAATGGTAATTCATGCGACTAATTCAAGGCATAACTTGTCTTTCTAACTGCAATCAGAAAAAATATTAAACATAACATGGAAGACAACGAAAACGTTCACTGAAAATGCCTCATGAACTAATCATTTTTTGTCCATTTTACTTCCATATTTTGTTTATGTATTGTATAAAAAATTTAAGGTATAATAAAAATTATCTATAAAATCCGCAGCCTAGAATGTTTTGTATTCTTTTTATGTGAGCAACTGTTAAATTTACTGTTATAAATCGGACACTTCATATGCAACAGTCAAATATCAGAAAAATTTCGGCATGATTCATAAATGAACCAATATCTGTCATCCATGTTGCCATAAATAGACGGCTGTTCGATGGTTGAACGCATGAATGAATCTATTACAATTGAAAGGAGATTCCGGCGTACAATGAGTTGCAAAACAAGCTCATATTGAAAAGATTTTGCAAGATTTGCACAATGATCTCCGAGCTCATTCTATCGGTTTTTAATCTTTGCGCGACGTAGGCGCCCTTTTCGCCGCCCACCATGCAATTTATCTAGCCATCCGTCCGATTATCTAGCTATCTATAGTTATTCTACCGCAGACTGAAGCAACGACGAGACAAAGCATGAGCAGGAGACTGGATAACGACGTACATGTACTTATAATATTTATGTTATACAAACACGCCAGTTATTGCGTTAAGTTGTGCTTATTTTTAGTGCACGCTGAAGGAGAACTGAACAACCCAAAAGTTGACTAATCCTTTTCTTGTTTGCAATGAATGGAGAGGATTAAAGGGATTACAAGACTCCCTTGACAATGCTAATATTCTGATTCTTGAACGAAAATATTAAATTATTTAAAAGGATTGTATTCACGTTACAAGCAAATTCTTACAAGATTTGTAAATGTACTTTATGCAATCAATAAAGCTTAATTTAATTAAAATCCACTTAAGCTGTAGAACGCACAATGTAGGTATTTACCTACACTCGGCGACAATACTACAAGACACTATACAAAACTATACAAATCTGTTTCATGAAACGGAATTTGTCTCTCCCTTATGTGTATAGTGTTATTGTTTACTTCAAGAGAAGTATTTTTCGGTAAACTATAATTTACACCTACATAAATTGTAACAATAAGACTAATAAAACTAACAACACCTATTTGTAGCCGAGACAAAACTATAAGCCATATTATAATGTTTATTGTTTATTTACAGCATATACAGCCACCTTTATTTTTCACTTTTAACCAGATTTATGTTTTTTAATTGTATTCTAATTTACACACTTTTACTTTCCTTCCGTGCAAATTTTTCATTTTTCTACATTCAGACTTCTTTCCTATAGAATATACCTTTTAGCTAGCATCTCTCAATAGTTTTCTATAACATTTAGGTCGACGAATCCTGCAAGTCATGTTAAAGTACCTATTTCTGGCTTGCGAAAGGAGCTTTAATATCTTTACTTTATGTAAAGCTGTGATACCATGTTATCGCTTATAATGTGGGCATGATGACTCAAATTATTACTTTCATGATTTAAAGTAAGACGAAATCACAATTGAAATGTATAAATACGTGGCAATGGTCACACCCAACGATTGGGTGCCGCTGTTTATAAAGAAGTTATGGTCAAAAAATGTTATGGTAAAAAAAAGTTTAGTATCGTAGTAGTTAGTAGTATTCATAAACAAAAGCATTTTCATAATTGAAAGAGTTATTGGAGTAAGGTTGTGTTTAGGTCTGGGTTAGATGATTTTTGTGTTAGCTGATAGTTTTGTGAAATTTTACAAACCAGTGCAGGATTGTGTTTTCTATTTTGTTCATCCACCAGTTCCTAGACCAGTACACTATCAGATGTAAGTGATATCTCAAAAATTATTAGAGTCTATTTTAAAGAAGAAACACATCTATTGTTTTGGGGGAGCGGTTACCACCTAAAGCGAACCCCCTCCCGCTAATAAATCTAACCCCAAACCTGCTCCAAGTTTTATTCCAGACCACAATCTGTTTATAAACAGCGACCCCCAGCTGAAGCTTTCAGAACGTTACTCAGGATGATGACCTTGAGGACATATTAAAAAATGGTCGAAATCGGAGGTGGCACCCTTAAGGGTGTAAATATTCACCGTTATTTGTTCTGCGAGGGAATTTGTCATGCGAGGTTCCAGTCATCCGGGTAGCATGATCCGCGCGTAATTAACCGGCATAATGACCGTTGTAATTATATCATAATTGCCCCATCGGACTTACAGACCTCGGAGCGTTACCCGCTTCGTCACGACACGCCCCCGAGGATCTTTCAATCTTCTCTGTCTCCACGAATGCATATCATTGTTTAAGGGCGGGCCGGGGAAAGAGAAAGTGGCCCGAACGCGAGAAGTCAATGCTCGCTACGGAGTTAGCGTGCGAAGCCGTTTCTCGATTGCTCGTTTTGCTGCGGTGATACAGTGATTAGTAACCGCGGCGGCCGCCGACTCAGATTTTAAAAGTGTCTGATTGCTGGTTCGATACTGGAATGCAAGCGTGTATTGATTTTCTGGTAATAATTAACTCCTCGAATCAGTGCTCCTTCCGCTCCTTCGGATCTGTTAATGAGATGGAAGTCGTGTAGCATTTAATTATGCAACCACTTGTCTTATTGCTTCTTTATTTAAGCACGATATGGTGTACTTATTTTCTCCTAAATGATCGAGGATACCTCAAGTAATTGATTCATTAAAGTATGACTAAATATGGATTCGATGAAAGTCGAGTTACGCTTGATGCAAGTCCCGTTTTCAGATTGTCTCTTTATAATTATTATTTCTTGGTATTTCGTATCTTTTCCTGTCAGACGTTTTAAAGTTAGTTTAAAGATAGTCGTTTTTATACGTATCACGTTGAAGGTATTAACGCGTAAAGTGTATATTTTATTTATTTATTTATGCTTTAAACCAAGTAGTTTACTTTGCAAATGCTATATTGTTACATGTCTCTAAATTCTTAAGAAACATTGTATAATTATAAATTAAATTTGAAGAGAATTATACATTATTTTCAGGTTTTCTATATCAGGATTACATAAGAGGGAACTAATACAAAGAGTAAAACAGATTTGCCTTCGAGAAGCTTTGTTTTTAATATAAGTAGAACGTCGATTATCCGAACTAATTAGGAGACAAATCTATCCGAATATGCGGTTTTTCGGATAATCGGTCAAAAAGAACCAAATTGGTGAGCAAGTCACAAATTAACTAGAAATTAGGCTGAACTTTCGCTCGGCGAACAAACAACTTTTAATTTTTCTGAATAAAATATTACACAATATCACCAAAAAATGATGAAACTCTACGTTCTGATGCGCGGAATCGAAATTTCACTGCGCGGAGTTCACTCGTTCAAAAGTTATACACGACTCGAGTGCGATTTCAAGCGCGTTTGACTGGTTAAAACATAACATGGTTCAGATCGTGCATATTTTATGTATTTTATGTTATGTTCAATTGATTTCGTTCGAACCAGAGATGAGTGCTATTGATAACAATTATTCGTTTCGTAATAGTGTTGTTTTTAGTTTATGTTATTATCTAATTAAGAGAAATATTAATCCTGACACTGTGTTTAGGTCAACATGACCCTGCATGGGTTTAAATAAAATAACAATAATTGGGGCTACATTACTTATTGAAGTCTCATCACACAGTTACAATTAGATGAAGACGGACAGAAGTCTTTCAATTCATTATCAATGAATTCCACAATTTTCATGACGACTCTCTGAAAAATTTAATAAAGAATTGTAATGTAAATTGTATATACATCTATGTTGCAATATTTTTCATAATTACATGATTGATTACATTTTAATTGAAAACTGACATACATATTAGCAGAAGCTATTTTACTATGTTATTGATTGAAAAGAGATCAAGGTGGTCTAAGTACAAGCGAAATAATACTACATTTCAATTACAATAAGAAATACGTAAAACTTTGTCGAAGTAAAATCGTTAAACCACGAATGGGAGGCGTGCAATTCACCGAGAGAAACGTTATACCGATTTAAGCGGTTGAATGAATTTGTATAATTTCTCCGGAATTAAATAAATCATATTTTATAGGCTCTATATCATTCCATTCCCTAAGCAGACACAACGTAAAAAGTTATTAACGTTTGAAAGTTCCTTCAATTTCCAACTATTTTTATTTTTATTATGTATGGATATATGGTTTAATTATTATCGTACAGAGAAAATGAAAACATTGCGCGATCACATATACAGGATCACATTAAACCTTGTGCAGTTTTCGCATACTTTAAATTAAATGCACTTGTACTTTTAATTACAGCATTAAATTCTTGCACCGTGTGTCGTGACGCAAAATTGCAGCTTCATCAGCAACGAACAAATTACAGACTCTATAATTATACTGTCGTTAATAATTTACGAAGATATACAACGCAAGAGGCTGCGAACTCGAAATCATCTGATTCTGATTACAAAAATTTGTACCACATCTGCTAATAATTAAAGCCAATGATATATCATTGATCTTGATCAGTGTACCTTCCTCAATAAGATTTTGTCATTCGCATAAATTAGACACTAGCATACAAGATTTATTTATTAAGCAGTTTTAATGAAAAGAATGTGTTAATAAGGGTGCTATTTAGCTTTGGAATGAAAATTGCTCTGCATTTTTCAAAGTATCCTCTACAAAACTATGCGAATAGTTGAAATGTTTTCAGGATGATTGGGTAGAATGACGACCATAATTTACGCCTCCTATAAACTTTAGTTGCAATCAAATTTTAAACCGAAGCTAATTGATAATTTCTTAAACGATACTTGTTAGACTCTACTATTAAAACATACATCGAAGAAAGAAAAAAATTGCAACAGTAAAAACATGTAGATCATAATAGAATAAAATGTGCTTGTCGTAATTAGTAAAATTCGTCACTTACAACAATTTTAATGGAATCAATTTTGAAAACTAAGTAATACTTCATCCGAAACTAAGTGTGCAAGATAACGGGTTATTGTACAAAATAACCATTTGCTACCCTGAGGTTGAATCAGCATGATTCCTGCTATTTATGTTTAATTTTACTCTCAATTTTCATTTTCGTATTTCCACTTTTCACTAGACTAAGTATTCAGAGCAAACGTTTGTGGAAACATGTTGCAAGTCTTAGCACAGGAAACGGTCGAAAATTACACCGAAAGAGAAACTTAATCGTTCGATGAACATACTTGATATACATATTCCACGCGGTCTTGCGGTAATTAGAGAATTACGTGGCAGAGGACTGTGTTGTAAAACGAGGAAGAAGTGCACTGTGCCTCGTTTATTCCGACATGCTTATTAGCAGAATAGGAACAAATTATTATTTAGGGAAGTGAAGGAGAAAGTATGGAAGAAGTGCTGGAGATACTACGTACTCTCTTTGCGAGGCCATCACTGAAAATTATGGGCGTCAGAACTGAAGATATAGCAAACAGAAAATATGGAATATTATTTTACATAGAATAATAGAATCTATCATAATGTTTCTACTAGATTGTAGATTTTATGCATTTATGATCAAATTCATTAGGTAAAATATAAAACAGTAAAAAGATTTAAGAAGTATGAGGAAATTGTTACATTGAGTATAACTTATTACAATCATTGAGTACATGTCTTATTGAATACATGCTACACCGTATCAAATTATTTTTTGTATTTATTAAGAAAATAAAATCCCTAGGCTTAAATCAACATGGGACAGAGTACATAGGAATATACATGTTATATCTGATTAGTAGCTAATGACATTCAGTCTTGTTCAGATTATACAGGGTTTTCATTTGAAAACTTTCCAGCCGAATATCTCGAAAAGTATGAAAGATATTAAAAAAGTGTAAAACACTTGTGCAAGGATTTCGAGAGAGAAAGAGGGGGGCAGTATCAGTTTTTTATTTGGTTGGCGTTTTCAAGGTCATTTGAAGGTCAACTTTGTTTTTCAAATGGAAACCTATATTTTTTATTATGGGATCATATTAAACGTAAAACGACCAGCAATTTTCGTAGGATACCTTTTTTTATCCGCTTTTATTTTCGAGATCTTCGGCTGGACAGTTTTCAAATAAACGCCCTGTATAAAATAGGAATTACATAATGCTGTATTAACACTAATTACAAAGAACTTTGTAGATCCAGTCTTGGCAACTTAAATAATACTATGATCTATTAGGACCTTTAAAATTAATTTAAGCTCCATCTCAAATTATGTACCTGTAATTCCGACATCTATTAGCAAACGGCAGAAACTTATTCAAGTATTAGATCGTCCCATAAGTTCGTGCCTTTTACTGTTCTACTATTTAAATAAATATTTGAAAGATACCTTTAAAATTTACGAAAAAATGTAATCACCCTCTCATTCCACAACTTCTTCCCACCTTTTTGGTTTAGACATCTTTTTTTAAGTTACATCAACCTCACAAGGGTTATTAGCAACTACAAGCTTGCAATTAGGTGGTAATTTATAATTGAGATTCGGTTGAATAACTTTGTGTGCTTCAAGAATTTTATTAGATTTCCGCAAGATTCCCTTGAATCGGTGGCATCTTTGCTGTTTCCTGGAATGTTGTATCTTCTTCTTTCCATTGTGTTTACTGTATAGCATCTATTACATTTAAGGATTATCCTGGTTTTTAATTAAATATGAGTGGTTGAGGTTTGTGTGTCCCAGTCTCACTCTGTTGATTACTACTTGTTCCGTACCGCTGCCTTTACAAAACACATCGCGAAGAGTATGAACATATCCGTGGAACGAACTTAGGACACCACACAAACATAAGTAAACTTCCTGTATCTATAATTGTTTCTGAATTAGCGTATTAGTAGTGAATCTTCAAGCGGCGGTTTCACTTCTTAATCTTGAAGTACTGAACCTAAGAAAAGACACGTCCAGTAGTTATTGTACCTACTGTAAAAGTTAAATAAACCTTTTGTGACCTGTAGTTGGAGAACTCCTACTGCATTAGGCGTGGACATAGGAGTGGAGTGGACAGCTACTACTATGACCCGAGGTATCTTCTTTTGAAAAAGCAGACCATGGTATTAGTACAGGTAAAAAATTAGCTGTGCCGGGACACGGGTCAACGTTCGATCGAATGTTTGGTACGCGTCGTTGACCCCGATTTCTGACTCATCCTGCGATTTCAGCGAGGCCAGATCGAAGTGGTCGGGTTCGGCTTGTCTACCCAACCACGCCTTGCATTGTCTCACTTTAGGCTCGCTAATGTGTGCCGCACGTCTTGGCCGGGTGTGCGTCGCGCGAGTATGTTACCGGTCGATCAAAGTGAGCGAGATCTTCCAACATCCGCAAAGTATTACGGTTTGCTATTTATGCAAGATCACCACGCATGGGCGACTTGCAGCAATGGCTACGAACTAGCTGATATTATTAGGTCGTTTCATGCGGAATGTCCCATTTTAGAATGCAAATGTTATAATGCATCTCGAGAACTACGCATCGGATCAAAAACAGCAGGTAATGAAAGTTGTTCGTCTCGAAGGGTGACATCCAATGATACCACACTCGACCCCTCACCGCCACTCCCTGGAGATGGGGGTGGTGGAAGATAAAAAACTTAAATAGGAACCTCCATTTTTTTGTGCAGATTTGGATTCTCCAGAAAAAAGTACCCTAATTTGACCTATGAGTTTTTGCATTTTGGTTCACAGATGGCGCTGTAATCGACAAAAATCACAATGAGTAAACAAGCGTTGAAAAATAAAAGTAGACGTATTTGAAAACAGCACCGCAAAGGGAACAGAAAAATACTACGTCCACGTCGTTGTTCCTGGGTAACGCTAAAACTAGTTTTTGATTTATTGATAAACAAACCAATGAATTTTTCCAATCTGCTTTTGATTGCAGCAGCTTCTGTGAAAGAAATTACACCAATAATATTAAATCAATGGAGAACCAAGATTTGCTATAAAAAAGGTGTTTCCCATTGAAGATTTTGAAATAATCCCCTCTCCCACCCCCAGGAGATGGGGGTTGGTGGTCAATTATGGTCTTATTGAATAACATTTTTAAAAATATCAAATACGTGTACTTTTATTTTTCTGATCTGATGTATATTTCTTGAGATATCGCCAATTTTCAACGCTTGTTTGCCCATTTTGATTTGTGTCGATTACAGCGCCATCTGTGAACCAAAATGCAAAAACTCGTAAGTCAAATTAGGGTACTTTTTCTGGAGAATCCAAATCTGCAATAAAAAATGGGGGTTCCACTTTTTTTTATCCGATGCATAGTTCTCGAGATATTTCAATGTCTTCAGATAAATCGTCCACCCTGTAGATCACTTTGAACTATGAAGCTGATCCTTAAAATCTTATGTTGAATTTTAATTTTACTTCTAGATAAATTTTAATTGAACGTCAATCAATGCAATCAGCGTGCATTCTATTTATATGAGTGGAATAACAACATATTAACGATAGAATTATATGAATTTTTCAACAGTAACGATAGAATTATGTGAATTCTTCAACGTTCTACTCGTTGATGGAGAAAAAGAAATTACGAAATAGAGTTGACAGTCTTGAATAGATTGATCTAGAAATTATATGAATTTTTCAACATTAACCATAGAATTATATGAATTCTTCAACGTACTATTCGTTGATGGAGAAAATTAAATTACGAAATGGAGATGACAATCTCGAAAATCAAGAGTGTGAACGACCAAAAAATCAATTACTACCGTAATGCAATCAAGGAACTTGAAATACATTGTCAGAATATGCTGATTACAATGGCGTTTACTTTTATGAATAAATCCAATTAGATAATAGTTGCGTTTGTTTAATGTTACTGTTCAAAATCGGACATTTCATTTACAACAAAGTTGATAAATCCGATCTCGTCGAAAAAAAACGGGTGAAGAAAAAATAGTTAACCGAGAAGGGTGCCAGGTAAATGACACGCGAACAAATCATCGGAACGAAAAAAAGTGGACATTGTGTTGCAAGAACTAGAAAGTCAGACACATAGTGGCGTTTAGAACTGTTTACGTAACTTTGTGCAACGAGAAAAATGAAAGCTAAACTGTTGTCTCGAACGCATTCGACTGAAACATACTGTTTTAATTGTTGACCCTTTTGCAGCCTCCAATCAAAACTGATAGTGTTCAATTTTATCAAAACTATTACGAATTTGGATGTGTTTGGATATGTTGATTGCTTATTAATCGTACTATAACTTCATCGTGTGTAATTATTGTAATAGATTGTACTTAATCCATTTAATTATTATGATAGATTCTACATCTTTTGACATGTTATTTGTTCCATTGAAATTTAATTAAATTGTACATGATGTTCGTTGATGTGCTGCCAAATGATAATAAGTGGTTTTTTCTTTTTTTAATAACCAAATGACTGCCATAACTACCACAAATTCCTTTTTAACAATTCGTAGAGATAGTATTAATTGTTCTTTAGAAGCATTGTCTAGTCATCTAATTTCGCGTAGCAGCAATGAACCATTTTAAAAATGTTTGTTTCTGATGTCAATTCAAATTTCAGAAACAAGATTATTTTAAACCATAAAAAATTAATTAATAAAGAGTATCAATTAAGAATGGTGATAAAAATCAAAATCGCTAACGTTGAGTTACATTTGTATTTGAAATCATGAACGAAGAAAAAGCTGTGTTTGTAATCAATTTTAAATATTAAGAAAGTATGCACTGCAATGTTTAAGGAGCTCATAAGCATAGCCATTCGTTTAGTTAAAAAAAACGTAATATTATCGAGATATGTGATAGTAGTAAGCCACTCGCATAATACTTAGTATGTAATACTCTTGAAGGATTTCATGTTTATGGTTCGTGACCACATCAGTAAGTGTCGAGAGTAAATCAGTCATATGGATTTGTAGCATTATGAAACGATAAACTGGTACAAAAGTGAGCACGTGACTTCAATAACGTTAAAATTTATCATTTGAATAGCTACGACTTGCGCAGTAAACGTACTTAATAGGTAATACATACTTCAAATCAAATTTATTTGTCATTTAAATCTAATAAAATACGAAAGACAAGAATTATTGAAAATCACTAATTAATGTCATAACAATATAATAATACATTACAATACATAATGCATTACAATAAAATACGTCATTATTATTATTTTATTACTGTGTCGTCGAAATAGTGTCACATTATAGTGAAAAAGAAGAATAAGAACAGAAATTTGGCGAAATAGTCCAATAATATCGAAATAATAGTTTACAATATATTATTGATCGATACTGGTGCTGCTAATCACTAAAATTAATTTTTTATCTCTAAGGTCTAATGGAAATTATACATGTTCAATACAGTAAAAGTAACATATTGCAATAATCCATTAATAATAGTTAACATAATATTTTCTATGAGCTAAAGACCTACTGGAAATTATATACGTTCAGCAAAATGAAAATAATATATTACAATAATCCAATAGTAAAACGATATTGGTAATTATATAGAAAAGACGACCTCGTAAAATATATGTCGTCAAGGTTATCGTTCGAAACAACTTTTCCCTACACAGTATTTTATTGATAACTGTCCACAACACGGGGACAAGCAGGGACAGTTATCGTCCAGTGTTTACAGTGAACGTAACAGTTTTTTACAAATACATATATCGGAAACTAAGGTTAAGCGGCGGTAACATGTATAGGAAAAAGTTATTTAGAATCGCACCCCAGATAACATATTTGAGGCTAATCAAAATTGGTAAGTAACCACGTTCCTAAATTGTTACCGCACGAAAGGTTAGGTTTGTACAGGTTTTAAGTGAATTTTGGTTAAGTCTGGGTTAGACTTCTTGGGGTGGAGGTGCAGGGAGTGGGGGTTAGTCCCTCTTCCGTACTAAAGGACGACTTCGGCCATTAGGAAAAGACGGAGTTTACTATAATCATCATAATAATTTTAGTAAAGCCGAACGGGGGTAACATGTATAGGGAAAAGTTGTTCAGAACAATGACCTTGACAACATATTTCAAAGTCATTGAAATCCGTGAGGAGTCCACTTTTCTACGTAATTACGATATTTTTCATGAACTGAAAAATTATTATTCACGTTCAACGTAGTGAAAGTAATATGTTACTCACAATAATTGACTAATAATTGCTGAAATAATATCTTTTATGAGCTGGAGATTTAATGGAAATAATACATGTTCAATGTAGTAGTAGTATATCACTCGCCAATTAACCTTGCAGTTTCAATACAGTGGAAACTGTTTCTTCGATGAAAGACGTTCCAATACCTCCCTCGATGTTCGATCGCCTTTACGAAAATGCTAATTCCAATACGACAGCGAGCAAATCGGTTCGCGTCATTGTTCCTCCAGACCGATTGTGACAATGGCCATTTTTAAATCCCAATAAACAGTATGTCATTGAACTTCATGCATCCACATTCTCGTCCGCGTGTATCCATAAAGAGTTGGTGTAATATTTACCGTTTCATATCATTAGGATTCGTCGCATTAATTATATATAACTCAAGGTTTATTACCAATAAATTATTAAAACCCATATCTTAATTATGGTCGTAAGACAAGTTAACGATAACGTGAAGAAAATTTAATTAACAATCGTAAAGTAATAAGGAATCCAATCAAAATGTTGGAGTAATTTTACCATCAAACGGTGAGGGGGAATCACTGAAATGCGATACTGTTATTTATTCCGCTAAATCTAACATGATGCTCTCTGTTGCGTAAATAAATTCTTTATATTAGATCAATATAAATTGGCAATAATGTAATATTTAACCATGAAACTAACTTTGATTGCTTTATTATGTAAAAAGGCCCTTATAATGTGTACAGTAATAAATTATATTAAAATGAACTTTCCATTTCGTCCTTAACGATTACAGCAGATTGATCCTTCAATCCAGTTGCAGAATATCTTAATTTAATCTCCGTGCGTCTCGTCGCGTAATTACCAAGCACAATTCGAGTCTGCCCTGTCAAACGCTATTATACCCTCCTGTAACTACGGGATTAGCCTTGGGAAATGTCCGAGATGTTTTGCGGCCTGGCAGACTCGCATCCGTTAAGAGCGAAAATAGAGCAAAGCCGATCACGAAAAATCGCTGACACGCAGCACGTGAGATCCCTTAATTACCATGTTAATCGCTCACGGTGCAATTAGCAGTTAGTCGAACACTTGCGCCAATATATCCAGAAGAGAAATAATTATTACATATACAGGATGTCGGTGATCCTCTTATTACCTATTTCCTGCCGATCTCTCTGACCTTATTCCGCTCGCCTACCTGCGAGCGTAATGAAACGTAATGGAACGTAATAGAACGTAATGAGTGGACATGCACCTGTTCTATAAGTCTTGGCCCGATCTTGGTCCAGAATCGCAGTACAGGGTATTCAAAGCGAACAGAGAAAAGCGACGATCGTCGATTGAGAACAGAATCTCGTTCTATTAGCTTACGTATTTTCGCGGTTAACGATACGGAAAAACAGCGGGACATTTGTTATTCATATTAAAAAATCAATTGCTTCAGCAACGAGGCCAATTGATTAACGTAAACAACATCGCTGCGTGGATCCAGTCGGGATAAATGGTTGTTTGATCAACGCGAGATAATTAAACAGCCACCGCGACAGTTGGCACTAGACTGCGGATCTTCATGCAAAATAAAAATATTGTGTATCAATTGGAAGACAATGTTAATAACTCTAATATGTTCATAATAATCTATCCTTATTCTTAAATTCTTTTAATCTTTCTACTATTTTAAGCTCCACTCACTCATTTTTGTCATAAATGCATAAAATCCGCAGTCTAGTTATTACTAGACAGCAAAAGTTTATGTAATATAAAAATTTTCTGCAGTTGCAGGAAACAAAAGCCACCTAAGTTTTCCATCTCAATTTTAATATTTTGAAAGCTTTTTCAGGCAATTAGGTATTTGTATTAGGTTCTGTAAGAAGATCAATGTTAATCTTAAAGTATAAAATTAAAATATGGGTTTAAAAATATGTAAGAAAAATTAATGCATAAGGATTTGAATTGGTTTACCCATGACCATTATAGAATCGTGAAAACCATCCGTTTTGCGAGGGTTAATCATTTTAGTAAATCGACAACAATAGATAAATATCCTACAAGTTTTTAAATCTTTCTACTACTTCAAATCACAGCTACTCATTTTTGTAATAAATGCATAAAATCCGTAGTTTACTTATTATAAATTCTGCTTATATTGTCACATAGTACTTTATTTAACACTGTCACATTCCCCGCTTAGGTTCTTCCCCCACTCTTAGACTTCATCGTTACAATGTATAGTAGTGGGAAGCTCCCACCACGAGAGCCGCGCGGCGCGCGCAACACTCACTAACTCTACGTCTTTACGTAATAGTGGGAAGAGGTTCGATGGTGGGGACCTTGCAGTTCTCGGAGGGGAATACGTTGGAACTCTCTGATTTAACATGTTTTCGTAAAGAAAGTACTAATATTTTCAATTAATATTCCGCAAAGATTCATGCAGGACGTAAAAATGGATTAGACGGTTGCAAATATTACTTTAAATTTGAAAATGGTCTGAATTCTAAAATTAGCTTTTCAAGGGCAACGATATCGACATTATTAAAATTAAAAAATGAATTACTTCCGCGACGAGGCCAATTGCTATGTGGAAGTGGCCGGAAAAATGCGTGTTTGATCAAAGCGAAATAATTAAACAGCCACCGCGACAGTTATCACTTATCGGCCACTGATTCCTGTTATTAGGAAGCAGGATTGTGCAAAGATCAAAGAGTTTCGAATGGCCCGGAAAGCTATAATTAATTTATCTATTACCCGCTGGTGAAACCAGTGATCTATAATTCCGATCTACTGCACCCTGGTGGCGAACCGTTATTACGGTCGGTGGGCAAGTTCACGGAGAAGAGCCTCATCTCGGCCGGAAATCATTCGAACAAATTACAATCGCGATGTATCATTTTGACGAACCTCGTATCGATACCATTCGAATGAATTATGCTGGCCGCGCGCGCATACGTGTTTGCAGAAGAGGGCTTGATCGTTGATAAACGTTCAATAATCGCCCCGGGTGCCGGATGCGCGTTATGATAAGAATGCAAGCGTGGTAATATACGAGTCCCGGTAAAATGAAAATTTCGACGCCTGTTATGGAAGAGAATATTCAAATACTGCCACGCAGTTGAGATCAAATAAGATGGCAATGAATCAACAAACGTTGCAACGTGAAAATACATGTTTGCTTTCCAGGCTTTAACACCGATAGATATTCAAACACCTCTGGCACAACAAATATTCGACGAAACAAATCAAGCATTTATCATTGTAGTTAGTCATGTGCGTAATATGGAATATACATATTTATTGTAACGGTAAAGGCATATCAATAATAAAAATCATCGTAAACGAAATTAGCACAATTTGGATTAATTGAATTTAATTGACGACATTTACTCAATTAATTGCGTTAACAATATTGTAAATACTTTTCTTCTCCAAGATACACAGCTAAATCAGACCCAAAATATTAAACCCAGACCTAAACTATATTGTAAGATCAGAATAAAAATATTCGTTTGTTAACTATTTTATTATCTTCTGTTCATCATAATGTTAACTTTAAATAATATATGGTCCTTTGATCACTAGAATACGTGCGATTTAGAACAGTAGATAGAGTAAAAGAATTTAAAAACTTCAATGTATTAGTTCCAGCTTATTAAAACCATTAAAGTAAGAAAAATGTCTGTTTGACTTGACTTTAATTATTTGGAAGAACAATGCTGCAGTTCACATCGCTAAAATCGTCCTAGAGAACTTTTTATAGGAAAATATTTCAGTTTTGGAATGGCCATCGTGCTCTACCGACTTAAATATTATCGAGAACTGTTGGGGTAAACTTGTTGAAGCCGTGAAGGAAAATAGGCTATTTGAAAACATTGCTCAACTAATAAAGTACCTTAAAAAAGAGTGAAACGATATATCATAGAATTACATTCGAAAATCGTATCGTTCCCTCCAAAAACGAATGTTAGAAGTTATTGAAAATAAAGGCGCATCGACGCACTATTAAATATTAAAATGTTTTGTATCTGTATATATATAATAAATAATAAAGAATAAACATGGCAATTTAGAAAATGTGCTATCATTCCGCCGACCCTATTTGACATATTTCGTTAATTTTAAAAACTAGTAACAGAAATTTTATTTTCTTTATAAATATTATATTACTATCAGGTACTATTCCTATACTATTCGTTAAATTTAGAGGATTCTGACTGTATCCATGAGAACTTAACCCCTCGTCCTACTCGCTAACTCCCAATTGAGCGGGCCATAATAAACAAGAAGGTCGGTCACGCGTCGAGCCATTTAGCTGTTTAGCCGTGTGCTCGAACTTGCGGAAAATGTATGCGTCTTATGACATGTACGTATTTCGGCGCAACGAAAGGAATTGTGAAATAATAAACACGTTTGGGCACAACTAATACTTTTAAGATGTCTGGGAAGTAATTATGATCAATTCATCGGTGTACAAAAATAATTTATAATTTGAAAGTGGATAATGTATCAGTAACAATTTGTAAATTAATACTTAATTTACATTAATAATGTTTTGAGAAAACTCGTAAAAAATTAGTAATCTTCGTGTTAGTGTTGTTTACGTTTGCCACGAATGAAGTAACACGAGCCAGATTCGTGTTGTTTACGTTTGGTCCGAACGAAGTACAACGAGCCAAGCTCGTGTTGTTTACGTTTGGTCCGAACGAAGTACCACGAGTCAGGCTCGTCCTTATTGTTTTTGACCCAAATTTCTTACCACGAGTCTCACTCGTTGTTGTAGGACAAGGGGTTAATGATAGCACACGTGTGCTATTTTTTTGTCCAAGAGTGTAAAAGCTTCAATGTATCAGTTCCAGCTTATTAAAACCATTAAAGTAAGAAAGTATGGCGGCTGAAAAGTGTTTGAGAGGAGGAAAAAGGAGAAGGAAGCGTTTCGTCCTAGGACCGCTAGAGGACTCGTCAGTAAGGCTATCTAGCGGATCCGTGCCTTAGACGCGGAATGTCGCAAGGACAGTTTAGGACGGCATATATACAAACAGAGGAAGATTCAGGTAGTAGCGGGAAAGGTGTCGTCGTAATGTCCCTCTGTTGACGAGCATAGGAAGTAGCCGCCACAAAAGAAATGTCTGTTTGGCTCTAGTCTATCATAAACGATGCAAAGAATTTGTATTTTGCATAAAGATTCGTAGTCTATTGGTCACACATTTGATATTAACAGTACCTACTCGGTGTAATCGACGTTCGTGAACGCCGCAGTTTTGCGAAACGATAGAAAGTTTCATTAAAAATCATTTCGACCAGAACCAACTGTGACTTCTCACGATACAGATAAATGGTACATTACATGTCCTCGGAACGGTACACCTCCTGGAAACGCTGCAATTAAGAGCAGTATTCACCCAAAAACCCTGTGACCATGTCCTGTGTGCCATTAAACACACGGACACAGCCAACCTGAAATTATAATAATTTCCCGCTTCTGTCTGAACGATCTAATGTCGATCTAACGGTGAATTGTCCGTTCCTAATCCCAACCGTTTCAAGCATTATGTCGATCCGCTTTTCTTATTTGACAACGCCTCGCGAGAAGTAACATTCCTGCAGAACTTTTTTCCTTGTACTTATTGGATCGCTCTTAACCGATAAAATCGTATTAAAGAGGATATATCAAACTATGCGATCAAACATTAATTTGAATCGAGACTTAATAATGTTCGGAATCGGGAAACAAGGTATTAGAGTTTGCTTGCGGGTCTATCATAAACCATGTAGAGTTATGTCTGAAGTAGAGGATATTCTAATGAAATATCCAACAGTTTCTAAAATCTTATTTATTTGTTTAAGAATGTACAAGTTATTAGAATCTTAGCATGGACAATTTTATGTCATCTATACGAAAAAGAGGAAAACGAAAGACGTAATTTGTAATATGATTCATGCGACGATCACGCTTTTGTTCCGTAAATAAAGGAGATCTAATTAATTTTATATTAGTTGTTATTTATAATTACAACGTAGCTTATGCTACTCGAAAAATAAACGTTCTTATTGTAGTAATATTTGTTTCATATTTTACAAGAGAATACGTTATTTTCAACTAACAGGACCATTCAATAGGATAATGATGGATTTAAATAATTAGAAAGTAAAAACGTTGAGGAACATAATAATAAAAACTGTCATTGCATCATATGTATCTTCAAGCATAATAATGGTGGATCAAAAATATTTGGAGCACTACTATATGTATGCATATTAACGTGTTCTCTAAACACATTTGCATATGCTATTGCTATAATACGTTTATATAAAATTAAATATATTTTGAATAAACGTAATGTGAACAGAAATTAACAAGGGAATCTTTAAATCAATCGTAAAGTGCTGCATAAACGCAAACGAACAGCTTGATCACGTATATGGACGTAAATTCTTCTCCCGTGGACCGAATGCGAGCTCGCGTGACTGAAAAGCAAAAGAATTTTTATTCTCTGTAATTGTGGGAATGAAGATTCGAGGCGCCTACCTCTTCGCATTGATTTCGCGCCGGACGTCTGATCCCCATTTGTAATTCGTTGCCGGTCCTTCTGTCAGACATGCGAATGCTCTCCACCTAATCAACATTTTATTGAAAACTTTCACTAAAGACATTTCGTTAACCCATTTATACTTGAAACTAATTCAATCAGAATTTTATATAATTTACGTTATGAATATACAGTGGATTTTTATGCAAAATAAAACTTACCCTCAATTACAAGTAAGGCGAGCCAAATAAAAATTCCATTCTTCTTTTAATAATATTAACAAACAGAAATCGATACATTAATATTCTTAAATATTTTTAATCTGTCCACTGCTTTAAATTGCACTTACTCATTTTTGTCGTAAATGCATAAAATCCGCAGACTACTTCTAAACATTAATCGTTTCAGTATAATTACAGAAGTGTCTCTGTAATTGTCATAGAACGAAGACTAGTAAATATTTAAAACAATTTTTTCTCCAATTTTCGTACCTTAATATTTTTAAAATATTTCTGGCACATATAATTTTTAAGACTGCAGTAAGTTTCTAAGCAATTTTCAAAAATTTTCATCTTGCGTAAGTGTTGTAACGTTAAATTTTCTGGAAAACTTACATTATTTTACTTTAACGTTTTCGTTTAATTTTAGCATAATGTTCGTAATATTATTAAGCGAACTGTCCAATTTTCTCTCTAAACAACATTTCTTAGCGTCCAAGATGTGTAATTTTGTAAAGCTTACATTTTCTAACTGATCTAGGACCCATATATTTATCGATACTTGGAACTCTATGTGATTAAATTACGCTTTTTGTTTGTATTTCGACCTAGGAATAAAAAGATTAAATAAGAATGTCTGTGTGTTAACGAAGCTAAATGAGATTTTAATTCCTACGGAAAAAGGATAATCAATACTCTGCATAGGAAACGGCAAGAATCTTCCGGTTGATCTAATGCAGCAGAATCCTTTCACCGTAATAATTTAGTACAAAATTCTATATAATCACTGGACTGCAGATTTTATGCATTTGTAGCACTTCCAATCTTCTGAAACCAGGCATGGGAAAATATTTAATAAAGTGTAATAATATCTTTATCTTCTTCTTAGAAAATGAATATACTATAACATAAATATGATACATATACATTATCTATACGTTAGAAGTGATTTTCTCTTAAATTGTTTCTATATACATATAAATTCATTTATAGAACTCTTGAACTTCTAAAACGGCGTAGTGGAACACTGTGAAGATTAACAAAATATTGAGTAAATTAATATAAAATGATTGTTCTGATTTCAGTAGTTCGATCTTCTGTTTATAAAGAATACATTTAAAAAAAAATTGGTGTGTGCTTAGACTGTGCTTAATTTTTTTCGAATTTTAATTAACACTTTATGACATTTATTTTTCTATGATTCTATTATTGAAACAATTGGCTTGTGCTGGCTAAAATATGATATAAATATTCTTGATTCAATTTTCTCTAAATGTCTTGCAAATACTGCATCGAGAGTTGTCCCTGATCTTGTTGTCGTTTCATTAGGATTACTTACTATTTCCAATCTCAATTTACTTCTAAAAAATTCTATTAATAATTTTTATTGTTCCGATGCAAAGTTCACGTTGAAATCTCCACTTAGCATCATCGGAATTTTATCATAATCTCTACTAAGCAATGCCGAACCCGCAACCGTATATGCTAATAGAATAGAATTTCGTTTCATCGTTTCATCGCCAGATCGGTTTTACTCCTACCGCGTCGAGGTTTTACTAAATCGTTTCATCGTTTCAGCGTTTCATTGTTTCATCGTTTCATCGCCAGAGTGGTTTTACTCCTTCCGCGTCGAGATTTTACGTCTACCGCGCCTATAGAAGTTTCACTTCAATAGAATAGAATTTCGTTTCATCGTTTCATCGCCAGATCGGTTTTACTCTTACCGCATCGAGGTTTTACGCCTATCGCGTCGAGGTTCTGCGCCTAACGCGCCTAAAGAAGTTTAATTAAATAACTCATATTTCACAAAGTGTTTACTACTTTGTGCAAAAGCTGTACGCACGCAGCGTTATGCAATCAAACGTAAAATACCAATGACGTAAACGGGTTCGATTACGACGATGATTCCGCACGTATCGTTCGAATTCCACTAAGAGTGTCCTGTCACTCGGTGCTCGGGTTTCTTAAACTTTCTCTTGAATTATAAACGCGGAACCGGAGCGCACGCCGTGTCAGTACGCGCGATCGACTTATGCATAATTAAAGTCAGTAAGTCATTACCGTGCAATCTAATCGGTATAAACTGCACGCCCGGCGAAAAAGAAACATACCGTTCCCGATTCAAGATTTACAGACTGGTTCACGGTCTCTCTCCCGTTCCCCGAGTGCGTCCATTTTCCGAATAAGCGTTCCGTTTGAAAAGCCGATTATTCCGTTGAATAATTGTGCTCGTGTAAATCAGCCGAACGATAGGCCATTCGCGATTTTTCACTCGGGCTAAATTTATCGCGCCGGTGTGACGAGGGATGCAAATTAAACAATACGTTCCACGCGGGCCGGTATGTTAAATACAGTTATCATAACTCGCGTCGCCGGATAACTAGAAAATTGATCGGCTCCGTTTGAGGCATTGGACACGACGCGAGATTAACTTCACGCGAGGATTTGATTTGTATCTACAGATTGCTAGATAGCTATGATTTACATCTTTCCGGCGACGATCGCGCGGCGAAAATGCCGAACATTCGATACAAAGCGGTGAAAAACAGACATAATGTTCCTGGAACGTGGCGCGATTCGAATTCCTGTTGAATGGTAAACTCCTGTACAAAATGATAGCACACGTGTGCAATCTTTAACCCCTTGCTGTATTATTTTATCCGTGGCTAAAAGCATTACAATTTATTTGTTCTTAATAAAATCGCAATAGAAAAACAAAATATATGTTTATCGTGTGTCTACAGTTATTTTTAGGAGACGAATGAAACTGTTAAAATTTTTAATTAGTTCTGACATAACAATAAGTTTTTGATTCTTAACTTTTTTGTTCTGTGAAATCTGTTATGAAATGATGTGTATTTATTGGCACATCTATTCCACAAATTTTTAAAACTATGGGCATTGAAACATGCATGAATCTTTGATTTTTGGGCTTACAATTGATCTAAATCACTCATTGCAATTTTCATCAATTATGAAACTTTGTGCACGTATCTATACAACTTACTTAAATCTAGAAAAGGCATATTTTAAATTTTCATTATAGGCACAAATAAAAAAGTTAAAAATCGTAACCTTTAATTTTGAAGTGAAACTTCTTTAGGCGCGTTAGGCGCAAAACTTCGACGCGGTAGGCGTAAAACCTCGACGCGGTAGGAGTAAACCCGATCTGGCGATGAAACGATCTAGTAAAATTTCGACGCGGTATGCGTAAAACCTCTACGAGGTAGGAGTAAAACCGATTTGGCGATGAAACGATGAAACGAAATTTTGAAGTGAGATTTCTTTAGGCACGGTAGGCGTAAAACCCAGGCGCGGTAGGCGTGAAACCGATCTGGCAATGAAACGATGAAAAGATGAAACGATGAAACGATAAAACGATGAAACGAAATTCTATTCTATTAGCAGATACAATGATTTCTGAATTAATCATATTCGTAAACCAATTGTCTTAAAAGCTATTTAAATTTTATGTACAGAGTGTATAAAAGTTGTAGTGTTGTAGTGTGATTCTACAGCTCTGGATCGGTGGAGATTTGTATAGAAAAGTCCGTGCAACAATGTCCTTGACCTTGATTTTTCAGGTAAAAAGTTTTTTGAAGTGAAACTTCTTTGAGCGCGTTAGGCGCAGAACCTCATCGCGGCAGGCGTAAAACCTCGACGCGGCAGGAGTAAAACCGATCTGGCGATGAAACGATAAAACGATGAAACGACGAAACAAAATTCTATTCTATTAGCAGATGCGGTTGCGGGTTCGGCATTGCTTAATAGAGATTATGATAAAATTTCGATGATGCTAAGTGGAGATTTCAAAATAAACTTTGCATCGGAACAATAAAAATTATTAATAGAATTTTTTAGAAGTAAATTAAGATTGGAAATGGTAAATAATCCTAATGAAGCGACAACAAGATCAGGGATAACTCTCGATGCAGTATTTGCAAGACATTTAGACAAAATTGAATCAAGAATATTTATATCATATTTTAGTTAGCACGAGCCAATTGTTTCAATTATAGAATCATAGAAAAATAAATGTCATAAAGTGTTAATAAAAATTCCTAAAAAAATTAAAGAAAGAAGTTTCACTTCAGCCATGTGGTCTAAGCACACACCAATTTTTTTTTCTTCTCAACGTACGTTTGCGTAAAATTTCCGTAAAGCGAAATTTTCGTACATGAAGCTCGAGTTAATACATAAAACCGAGCTTTCGGTGGAACTATTTTCGTTTCGGTGCAGAAGTGGCTGCCGTTTGAGGTCATAGTTGATTCGTACCGATATAATCGGTAACTTTCTCCGCGCCGTGTTTAGTAAGGTCTTATAAAGCCGAGTCGAGCGGCAAGCCCAGGCTTGTCCGATTTAACGCGATAAGCGAACCTGAAAACCTATTGTTACGAAGCCCCACCTTCCTTACTATTTGCTGCTAAATTATCCAAATGCATTCGAATGCCGTTCACGTCAGCTAACAGTAAACCGCGGACAAGTTTTCCGATAGCCGAAAGCAAGACAAATTCCTCGATACCGCCCGCAATGATAATTTTCCGTCATTCGAAACTCAATGGCTGCGTAAACGATAGACTACGACCATTCAGAATGCTTTCTTGGCTGAACAACATTTGGATCGTTACGTAGGTTTAGAAACGCTGCCAAGTATGAAACAGAATCTTCATTTTTGTACTAGACATTTTTCTTGAACAATCGATCACGATTGGAAGAATTATTATTTAATATGTTCGACATCATCATTTGAGTTAGTCGTCTAGTCCCTCGGACGCGACATCGTTACGCCATATTGACTTTGAGGAATATTCCAAAATCGATTACAGTAGGTCAAATTATTCAATGTGATGTGTTTACACGTAGTTTTGTTCGCTTTCTAAAACTTGAAGATAGGGAAAATATCAAAAAGTCTGAATCATCAAGAAATGATTGTAATATCTGTAACATTATGTAACGTCTGCCATACAAAAGCAAACCAAGGGTTACATCCACGAAGGGTTAAACATAGCTATGCTTAAACTGCTATGAAGCAAAGTCCCCTTTTTTTGTGTATAAGGTGTAATAGATTATAATGATACAAATAAAAATACTTCGTCAAAAATTTTCAAGGTGATTTGAAGGTCGCTTTGTATTTTCTTTTAACCCTCGTGCAGTCTTTTGATCTTTTTAAAGATCATCGTGGTCAATAATAACAATTAAATAAAATTCAAATTATAATTAACTAATTGCACTATAATAAGGAAAGAAACTAAAATGTTGTAACATTTTATCAATTGTTTCACCATCTTACGCACTCACTTTAGCGTATTGTATTTTTTCCATAGAAAATATAGACGATGTGTTTGCAATTCACAGAGGAAACTCTCGCGGATTCCCGGTAAATATTCTCGCTATAATTCAAGGATACGAAGTGAATCTAAAATCTTAATACAGCCTCACACTAATTACTATTAAATACAAAGACTGTGAAAACAAATATCGGTAAATGTTACATTTAGGGGAGGCACCTCGGATGACCTTGATCTTGACATATGTTGTCAAGGTCACCTTTCTGAGTAACCGCCAAGAAGTTTTAGCCGTCGCTCGTTGTTAATTAAAAAGATATAAACAAAAGAAGTTTTCAAAATATAGCACATATTTTAAGTATTGAAGGCTGAAACGATATACTGTATTGATATATGTTATCAAGGTTACCTTTCTAAGTAACAACCTAGAGGTTTTAGGCATCGCTCGTTTTTTATTAAAAAGTTATTAACAAAAATATACCGATGCTACCATATTGCAATTAGCCAGCATCTACATGAATGTAATTTTGCATTTGACTTATGTTATGAAAGACATTCTCTGAAATTGGACGACCTCAAGATGGTGTTAGGTCTGGGGTAGGTCTGGTAATCTAACCAAACCTAACCCAGACCTTTTTTTTAACGTGTGGAAATGTATTAGGCACCCCACCCCCCCCCCCCCCGCCCCAGGGGAGGAACGGGGATATGTGGGACTCCCTCCATAAATGGAGGACTACCCACTAAAACCACATGGTGACCTACCCTAAGCTTTTGGGTGGTGGAAAACCTAACTCAGACCTAAACCAGACTTAACACCAGCTTGTACGAGAATAAAGTGTACTTACAACCCAAATTTAACGATGGTTTTTTGCAATTATCTCGGAAACCAAGTCCGAGCGACGGGTAGATGTATAGAGAAAAGTTGTTCAGAATGTTGTCCTTGACAAGCCTACCCTAAACCTAATTTTTATCCAAATATCATATAATAAAACATATAGTAATATATAGTAAAGTATATAATAAGCGTATAATAATATGTAGTAAAGTATATAATAAGCATATAATAATAAGCATATAATAATAAGCATATAATAAAGTATGATTATTCCTTGTATTCTGGATGTGTTTTCCTTATATCGAATCTAAGTGGTCAACAGTGTCATTAAAAATGCCATTAACGTTGTTTTAAATGAAGACCGCATGATGGTTAATTAAGATACGATGTTTTTGTTTCCATATGATAGAAATGTATAAAGGGAACATGTGTTCAAATTATGGCATTGTTGACATTATACGAATTGAATTTAGTTAAGATTTACGATCCGGAGGTAACTTGTTTGCTATTTTTGCGAGGAAACCTTTGCTTAATGCGATTAGTTCGTTACCACTTCTATCCCGATGCCAGGAAGAAAGACTCGGACTTCTTCCTGGGCCTCAATAGCAGTGACGTATTATAAATCTTGTAATCCACGGCCAATCGCGAACTGCAGCTGTCCGACTTCGAGTTTTTCCGTAAACCTGCACACCGTGTACAGTGACTCTATGACCTGTCACTGTACTATGAAAACGGGAACAGTCATTAATTCGCAAAATATCGCATTCCTTGGGAGGGGATTGGTCGTCGAAAGCACAGCGTTCACGACTTAGAAGAAACCAGAATTAGCACAACCATTGATTAGAAAACATCGAATTTGTACGAACTATGCGCGAATCACCATTTTGTATTTAATAAATTATTACGAGGCGAACCAAACAATTGCTAGGAGTTTAAGTTGCTTAACCGTCGTGACTTCGTACGTTGCATATTACATAATACAAAATCTAGACAGCGACACACATACACAAACCGGAGGGATTCATTAAGAAACGTAAATAGAGACTGAAGTAATGCATTGGGCAAGATAGACCTGAAACGAATATGACGCGTTAGGATGCTAAAACAGCGTGTATCTTCATGAAAGTCACCAGCAAACGGACTGGAACAAAGTACAAGCCATATAAATCTCTGTGAGGTACGATAATGTGTATGATAAAGAGCTTCTCTTTCTCTGCCGGATACAAAGACCTCAAAACTCTCGTTCTGTCGTCACGCCAAGCCTTTTGTGCCCGGTTACACTTACTCACGATCGTTACAGCAGCATTGCGATCGTTCTTGAAACCATTCACGTTTTCTCGATCATTGAACGACGAGAAATAATTGTTACAAATTTAATGTCCATGAGTATCCTACCATAATTTTTGCTCTTCAAAAACCGCAAGAAACATAAACTGACAATAGTAATAATCAATTCCGAAACGGGAATCCCGTTGCATTCGAATCGTGTCCGAAAAATATCCATTCCGTTGTATTACCACTTTGCACTCGACTGTGCCCTCTGAAACTCCACTAAAAATTACTACACTAAAATTAAAAAACAAATCTTATATTATTAAATGTCTTTGTGTTTATTAAATTGCTAAACATTGACATGCTAAACATGTCATATGTAACGAAAACATTTTTAGATCAAATGAAATTCAATTAGTATAAATTCTGGAACCAAAATAGCTTCGAGTGCAAAGGGTTAAAATCAATTTCAGCCAGCCAGTCCTTGGAATTCATAAAATCACATAGGTACATACGCGATTATCAAACATGTCGCCCGTTTTAATATCACTGGGATACACTTAAGACGACGCAAGATTACAGGTCTGCGCCTTGCTGTCAGGGATAACTAACCTTTATCAAGCATTCGATTTCGCGTGTTAGTCACGGTATTAACAGAATGTTTAGTGTGTTAAATCGCGATTAATACGTGACATATGCGTCGCTCTCGAGATCGTTTACGAAGCACAAGCAGTCAAACGGTGTTGTCTGGATAATACAAGTCTTGCCATAATATGAGGTGTTTTAAATATGTGCTTGCGAATGCCTTTATGTACCTCTGCCAAACGATTGATCGGTATCAGAGACTACTTTGGTGATTAATAACTGCAGATATTTACATTTCTCTATACAGTGACTCACGTAAATATTCGGATACTCTTAAAAAAACTATAGCATTTTTAATATTGGATCCTACGATTTGAATTTTTTGAGAATTTATATCAATTCGTTTACTACATGACGTGAAAAAAATATTTCAATTTGTTTGATTTTCTTTCTCACGTTAAGTAGTAAACTAATTGTTTTAATTTCTCAAAAATAGTTCAAGTCATATAGTCCAATATTAAAAAAGTTATCGCTTTCTTAAAAGTGTCCGAATATTTATGTGAGTCACTGTACATTTTCGCGAGGCTTGATGAAAAATCCGTTTCATTTATTCAAAATTATTTACTTCTTGCTCTATTACAGCTTCCTATATTTGTTAACTTAAATGGACTTTCAAACTGCACTTTCAATGATTCAATTAATGTATTTAATATTCATCTCTATCGAATTGGTAAAGAGAAACGTAGCGAGATAGCAAAACTTCATCTAAACCAACAAATAGTTATACAGAGTGTTCGGTAACTGGTGGTACAAGCGAGAAGGAGGTGATTCTATATGAAAAAATAAGTCGAAAATATAATATAACATTTTTTCACGTGAGGCTTTGTTTTCGAGAAAATCGAATTTGAGGATTCGTCGGGATCGCGTGCATTAGTTGATTAGTATATGCATAGAGTAGAATTGGTTCGGAATGATCAGATGCGACAGCCGATTTCTATCTAACCTATTCGCTGAATTTTCAAACTCGATTTTCTCGAAAACAAAGCCTCACATGAATCATTTTATTCTATATTTTCGACTTTCATGTAGAATCATCCTCTTTTCGCTTGTACCACCAGTTACCGAACACCCTGTATATACAGGGTGGAAATTATAGAGCGTTACAGACGAATATCTCCAAAAATATTGATTATACGCAAAAATGTTTCAGATGAAAGTTGGTCCGTACCGAGCGGAACATCATGTGGTTAGACTCCTATTTTTCCCGGTGGACACTCCAAGGTGAGGTGAAGGTCATCTTTCTTTTTTTAAATGGAATGTTTTTTATTCACTATCAGTGCGTTTTAAGACGGTTTCAATTACCTATGACTCAAGGTCGTTTAAGGTCAAACTGGCAGGGAAATATAGGGAAATATATATATATATATATATCATTGTTACACTATTATATTAAAAACTAAATGATTTGGAAAGAAAAGATCTTTACCATCAGATAAAGTGAAAAATTTGATGTGAAAAACATGTAAAACGTTATTTTTAAAAAAAAAGTGGACTCAACACTAAATGTACTAGCGCCGGTCAAACAAACACTATTTCATAAGAAACGATTGAATACATTTCTTAAATCAAACTTATAGTGTTAAAGAAATAGCTAACTTCTACATAAACTTAACATTAACCGTACCACGTCCAGTCAAATGACTGGTTTCACATTTTTAATTTTGTAATTATTGAAATTACAAAGCTGCTTCTATTAGAAATTATTAAATCAATTTTTCCATTCAAGCATATATTGTTATAAAAATCGCGCGAAATCGAAAAAAATTTAGTCTTGTCATTTTTATAAAATCAACATGTAACAGTCACATTTTATATGCGGTACAATTAGTGTTAATCTTGTCATTTTTATAAAGCAATACATGCGAGTCACTTTTAATGTTCAGTAATTTTGCGTTAATACATTCTGGCTCTGGACTCCAGATATTCTGTCGAATTGCATCAGGAACGTCCAAGATAGTCTCGAGAACGAAGATTCCCAGCAAATGTATCGTCCCCTTCGACGTCGTCCGAAGGTTCTAGCCCCCAGCTAGAGCAGAGTAGATCGAATTTATCTCAGAGCGATTTTCGCGCGCGTACACGGCGCAGCAAATCAGTGCAAAACGCTTAATTAACGCTGGATCGAGTTTAATTTTTTTCTCTTTTTGGTAAGTAACCGGAGATTTTTCTTTACGCTCGCGACCGGAGAAAGGTGCGGTGATTTTATCTTTGCGCTGGGCATGCGATATCCACTGCGGCTCGCGATCGATTTGCATAAGCTTCCACGATGAACTAGGAAAGGCGCGTACTTAATTAACGTGTCCCACTCGTACGGCAGCAGATTTATACGAGATCGTAACCGTTCAATCCGAGGAGTCATCATCTCGTTAAAGAACTTTAAGGATTCCCAGCGTCTCGAAAAGCCGCCTGTAATGCGGAAGTATGCTCGCGAACTGCGACGACTGTCCCCAACAACTAAAACGGCTATATTTCTATAAAAACATCATGTCTGGTCACCGTCTGTTCCCGCCTTGAATTATAAATGAAGGGAGTATTTTTCATTTTCGAAATATCCATTTATTTGCATCTTCATTTCATCCGTCAGTGTATAGATTGGGTTTGTGAGATCCATGAATTAAATGTGTGTTGTTCTTATTTTATTCAAATAATCTTGGAAATCCTCAATGAATTCTTGCTTTAGTTGAAGTAGTTTTATGCAATATATTCTTACGAATATGACACAATAGGTACTCCCGTTATATTGTCGTTGCCTAGATGACGATATAACAAGGACAAAGGACGAGTCGCTTCACGAACGTCGTACCGGTCGGATGTGCAATTCCCTTCTCTCTGAATAAAGAGATTAGTTGCCCTTTTATATCCGTCTATTTATTGAGTTTGCCTAAGTTACGTGGCCGCCCGGCAACAATATTAACAATAGCATTATGTCAGAAGAGCTGTGATTTTTTAGGAGGAATGTCATCATAATAATGAATATTTTTGACCCATGTACTGGAAGGTCAAAGTACAAGTGTTGCAGAATGTGTGTGCAAAAGAATTTTTTTTTTTTTGGATTTCCAAATTGGAAAATTCGTCAAAATTGGTGGGAAAAAACGGCCTTGAGAAACGGGATACCGTGTAATGTCTGTTCGTTCTGATGACTGAATTGCAGATCTTTATGCAAATACAAATTTTTGCGAGCAATTTATAAAGAAAGGAAACGAATAAAAGTTTCTGTACTGCGTCAGGGGTTTTATCATGTTCCAAAAAACATGATATATTTTAGCACATTTTTTTTTAACTTTGTCTACGTGCATGAAATCCGAAATTTATAATGAAAATCAATATCCATCATTTGAAACAGTTAAAAGTTTCAAAGAATAAATGAGTATCGGTGAATAAACAGTCGGGGACAAAAAAGTAAGTGGACAGGTAGTGAAAATGGTAATTAATGATTTCTAATTAATGAATTAAATTGTTAGGCACGAGTACGATTTCCTGGACCCTCGTTTTGATCCGCCCCCTCCACGACCTAACCACAACTCATTCTATTCACATGATTTTTCCATTACTAGTTCAAATTCTGGATGACAGCTACAATGCAAAGATTATGCGAATCAAATTTCATTTTCTACAAAAAAAGGTCTCTTGATATTTTGCCATATTTCGCATAGTTACCGAGAAATTTGCAAATTTATAAAAAACAGGAAATCTACTTTACCGGCTAAACCAGACCAATTTGACACCGTGTTATATATACATTTTTTTCTTGAAATAACCCTAAGAACACAAATATAACCTTAAAACGAGGGGCCACGGAAATCGTACTCTCCCCCATTGTTATGTACTTACATTCTATTGAATATGTATTAAACAATTGAAATTAATATTTACACTTCTATTTAAATAAATTATACTTAATGAATACGTCAACAAAACCCTTCCTCGCCCTAAAATATTCGGTCAATTAAAAAGGGAAGAATTTGTTGTAGTGACAATATATTTCATGGTCATCAAAATCGTTGATGAGGACGAACTTCTATCTAATTAATACAAATTCTCTAGTAATCAATTTTAAGAAATATGTTGAAAATAATATAACAACATCATTAAATTCTTCTAATGTTTTCATAGTTTTGTATACAACCAGTTTCTGGAAAATATTGAAAAAACAATACAGAAAATATGCTCAAGTTTATACTTAATGGGAATATCTGCGGTAAGAATGAGAAAGAAATATTTATGAATGAAACAAAAGTGTATGAAGTGAATTTGGTTGTACGTTAAAATGAAATGAATGAACATGAAGAAGTGTTAAATGTATTTGTTGATATACATGATAATTCCATTCACTGCCTGAACAAATACCATATTCACAGTACAGTGGTTAGATGTCAAATTATAAGAAAATGCAAGAAAATTCATTCTTTTCCGTGCGTACATTACGATTACATTGAACATTCAAACTCCCGCATTCGTTTTGCGCGACATAAACGCTTATCATAACCAAAGGCCGCACACTCAATGAACTGGCATCTCAATTTTTTTGCCACTTTCGCATTTTCTTTATCTGACAACAAAAAATCGCGGCTCTATTCAGATTCTGGCATACAGCTTCAAGGTCGAAAAATCCCGCGGGCGACTCCTTACAATTACGATATCTGTGCTCACACGAGGCGAAGGTAAATGCATTTTTTCATGCGCGTTAGAAAGGAATTCATTTGCAAGATAATGAGCATGCCAATGTAGCTAGCAAGCATTCTATGTACACCGAGGGTGAATTATCGATTCGAAAAGCGAACAACACGCACGATATCGCGTCCCTATGAATCATCTCATCCGCATTCAGCGACGCTTCCTCGCGATTCGACCCTGAAGAAGCCACCTACCTCCGTGTACGAAACCAGGGATTAGGCGTAACACGTTGAAATCACGTTCGTTTTTTAACATGCCGATCGAGCGTGTGCGCAACCGCGGGATAAGTGCCAATATCTAGTTCCTTTATTTGCTCCTGCTTCGTGGCTATCAATGTCTAACTAACATGAAAGCTCATTTCCTAACAAATTCAATGCTTCCACCCTTCTTTAATACAAGATAGTTCGCCTAAAAACTGCTACAGTCGTAAGAAGTATTTAATTGCTTTAAAATCAATATCTTGAAAAATTGCCTATATTTGGTAAGAAGTATTTAATCACTTTAAAATCAATATCTCCAAAAATTGCCTGTATTTGGTAAGAAAAATTTTTTAGGATATGTCATGTGGAGAATGCGGATCTTTCTGCAAAATAAAAACATTCTAAGTCAATTGTGAGAAACAGAAGATAAATGGAAATAAATTTCTTCGTTTAATAATTTCCATAAGTCGAAAATAGTAATAAATAAATATATTTTTCTCATAAATTCATAAAATCCGCATTCTAGTCATGTGTTTCTTATGCCATTTCGGGTTAAACTGTACTTTGGAGGACCAATTTTTTTAACTTTTTTTATGCAGTCCTATAGATTTCGACGAGAAAACACTGGAAATGAAAGTCTTATTGCCAGGAGTTCACTGGTTCAGAAGTTGTGCGCGTGTAAAGTTGAGCACTTTTAACTAATCCCAAACAAACTTGGACTATATCGCTCGGTACTACTTAGCCGACGCGCTGAACACTCGCCATCTATCCAGTGCATGCGCTGAACAGTCCAACCCCTACCACCCAACGAATATCCAATATGGCGACGTTCTAACCTGTCGAAAATGCTTAAAATTGCTTATGTTTACACGTGTATAACTTTTCAACCAGTGAACTTCGGTAACCAAAACTTGAATTTTATGTACTAAAACTTACAGGTCTATCGCATACAGAAAACTTGAAAATTGTTGGTCCTTTAAGGTACAGTTCAGCCCCATTTTGCGCATAGGAGTAAAATATTGTTTAATATTAACAGCAAATTTTACCAACAACGTGTCCACTGTCGTCCCAGGAACATACCCGTCTTGAATTTATATGAAAATTCATTGTCAAGCTTACACAAATATGTAATAAGTTAAATGATAACTGGTAACTTTGGTCACATAAAATTTCATTGAATTTGTATGTCAAGGTATGTCTCAAATGATATTTTGTTTCTTCAAACTGCAATCTGTCGCATTAATTAATTAAAAATCTTCCTAAAAATTCCATAAAAATTTATTGAGATACTTCGTAGTATACATATAGTTTAGGGCTACCAAATCCAAATGTTCCAAAGAATCTAAAGCAATTTCATATTTGCAATTATCTAGCAATACATTAGCGAAAAACAGTATATAGAAAATTTGACTGGAGTCATGAAAGACCCCAGAGTAGCATCAATATTGAATGACTTGTTGTCATTCAATAGAATCCGGAGTCTAGTTATTAAATTTCTCAATAAGAGCAGAACTGTCGAATCAATTGATCGCATTGTTCCCAGTAAGCAGGGTCAACGAACCTCATGTTGTGGCCTTGAATGGGTGAAAAAATTTGTTATACCTAATAATCTTCTCGTTAGAGTAAAACCGAATTCCATCACGTTTAAATGTTATGGTAGCCGGTCGATCAATAAAAGTTCGTTACAGTGACGCGCAAAATCTTCATCAGGATTTTAAAATCGCGAATAAGCATGCAGGTGAACGTGCAATGCGCCGTCCTTGATCCACAGTAGGTGGGTATGTCGGTGCATGTACCTGGGAAAATAAAGGATGCATGTGCAACCATCACGTTGAGAAATAGCCACCGAGTGCACGGTATAACCGAGTCCGTGGGATGATTCAATGATTCCACTCGAACAACGAGAGAAATCGTTTTCACGGATGGAGCAGTAAGTTACGCGACTAGGCCACCGTGTTTATCGCGCTTCCCATTTTATTTATCTTCGGTACTCTAAGAAAAGGAAAATAAATACCAAACAGCTTACATTCTACAATTGCACAAAACTGGAAACAAGTAGAAACCTTACTTAAATAACAATTTTAATAAATTGACAATAATGCATTGACATTCTTAAATTCTATTAAGCTTCCTATTATTTCTATTTTGCTTCTCATATTTCTATTATTATTATTTAAAATTCTGCAGTTTATTAATCAAACATGTTAAAATCATCTGATATCTAATAAATGTATGATACACTATAACGAACATTGAAGTGCGGCAAGTTATATGTAAGTTTAATTCATATTAGTTTGGAAAATATTTTATAAATTAATCAATGTCACGTTCATTAATTAGAAACAATTCATTATTTGAAAAATACTTTGAATTCGGATAATTATAAAATGTCATTTTCGATAAAAGTTTCTATTTCGTTTCTTGACTGAGATAATTTTTTATTGTTTTATATTCAAATCGATTTTCCATACATTCCTAATATAAGGGATAATTCTAAATATTTACTACATTTAATCGACATTTTTGTAAATTAATAAAACTATTAGCTCATAATTTTGTGTACATCATGTGACACTTGAGAAAATGATGTTTAGTATTTCAACACGTTATTGTTTGCTCATTCTGTTTAAAAATTTTCGAATTTAGTGATCGTTATGTACTTAAACCTTAGCAATTATGTTACCCTAAGCCATTAAGTGAAACTAAGCATCATATGAGTTTGTCAGAAAGTTAATTTCACATCTAAACTTATACGAGCGTTAAAAAGGTTTGATATAATAAACGACGGAGGGAACTATGATCTTCTGTGGCTCTCAGCTACTGATGGGCTATAATTAACTGAACAACAAAGTTAATTGTTGTACTAGACGTTATCGTCGGTAATATAAGTTTGCTTCAGTGCTACACTGTGTAACAATCTATGACAAAGATATTATGTCTTCTTGATGAAAGTCGAAGCAACTCGAACAAATTGAAATCATAACTCAGTGATGCTCTTAATGGGATATTACAGTTTATATCTATAGTTAGTACTATAACTATTAATTGCAACTTTTCTGAAGTGTAGGAAAGTTAATGTTACGGTGATATTACCAATTGCTTAATTAGTTACTGCTACTTTCTATTACTTATTTCTCCTGGAAATCGACGTGTACTTTCTCTACATATACTTTGCCCTAGAATCCATGAACATTCTATCATTGTTAAATGATGCCTAGAAAAATACATAATAAATACATCAAATTAAGTACAAGTTTAAAATGGTTCTTACAACTATAAAAAAAATGTATACAATCATTTTAAGTATTGAGGGAGTTTTCCTAATATCGGGCGGTACCCAATACTGGACAGAAACTATATTTATAACACTTATATTTACCGAGCTGTTGTATCGTAAATTGTAGAGGAACAAAACTCGATAACAATCACTAGACAGCGGATTTTATGCATTTATGACAAAAAGGAGTAGGTGTAATTTAGAACAGTAAAAACTATAGTTTCAGCCAATTAAACATATTAAACAAGAAAATAAAATTCTATTTCACTCCAGTTTGTTGCAATTCAATTAGAAAATTTTTATTTTGCATAGAGATCCGCTGTCTAATAATCACGTATTGTCGCGGTCCTGTCACGTGTGCACAGCTAAAGAGATCAACTGATTGTTGCTGCTGACAAGATTCTGGTGCATTGCACTTATTCATAAACTATTGCATCTATTAATTTTTGTAGTCAGAAGACGTTCGAGTTGTGTTACTACATCATCTGAAAAATATTTCTTCAATTATCTTTCTATATTGTTCGTGGAGTATATTGGTTTTTATAAAAAAAAATTTCTTTGACGGTTTTACTGTTCCCTAGTATCGGACAAAACAATTTGTATGTTCCTTTTGTACTACTATTTATTATTTAGGTTTCAATGATTAAACAATCCACCCAAGTGACATGAATAGTAAAAGAAAAGGTTAAAGGAAACATTTTTAAACTAAACTCTCAGATTGCTAGAGCACTCAAACTAGTGAAGAAGATTGAACTCAGTGTTCAGGCTGCCAAAAATGCGCCCACAACGCTTGTAACGATATCCAAGAATGTTTTGAACATTATATTTACGAGTGGCGCAAATTGTTATTAGTAATTTTTGCTGTGTCCAGTACTGGAGGACACTTCACGATTTTTTTAAAATTATATAACCAAAGTATAATGTCAATTTAAATTAATTATTACGGAAATTTCGATTATTTTTCATTTCATTTTGGTGTGACGCCTACGCGAGTCACGGAGAGACACAGGATCCGAAACCGTGATCGCGGGGATCTTGTTTAGGCTTCCAGATACGTAACCTACCTTCGACCCCCAGTTCCTGTGACTTTCAATATAAGAGGCCTAATGTAGGATTTTATACTAAGCTAATGGGTTCGTTATGAATGTACTTTAAGGATAGAAAACTTTCATTAGGATTATGTGTCGCTATTCATGGAAAAGATTAAGTAAACTAACTTGCGTTATAATTCAACGGCCAGCGTAACAATACATATATTTTGATAAAAAGGGTTGTATGTACAATATAACCATCGATTCAAAGCGAAGGCCGTTCTTGTTCGTCGTACAATTGAATGGTTCGTCGGAATAGATTTTACAACAGTATATCGTATCGAATATTAACAATCTCGGTTGTAAAAGGACCGAACAAAATCAACGGAAAACATAAAATATATTGGTTAACAATTAGACATAGATAACATATCAATAGATATCAATAAATAAATACATTGGCAATCAGTTTTATGACTCTAAGTTTTAAGAGCGCAGTGCTGATACTGCGGGGCAAGCCCCCGCCTTAGGGTTTTCCCACAACGAGTATCGTTAGGCGGCGTCTCGACGCCGAGTCTCAGCACTACACATATAAATATACCGGAATAAATATTCAACGCTATTAACAATAGAGCAATGGGAAAACACTCACCAGTCGAGCGTTCTCTCTACCCTTTACACCAGCGGGTGTTTATTAATCGAGAGATATATAATTCTTTGGTCGTCGTAATTACGAATAAATCGGTATGAGCTATAATAGAAGGAAGAGAAACGATTAGCCGCCGTACCACGCGACTAACACAGTCTACCACGGAATAAATTGAATTTAACTAGAGGACATTAAAACTATTAATATTGAAACTCTACAAAATAGATAACTAAGGTGATTAATTGAATATGAATTTGGCTAATATAATTATCGGAAGACAAAGACTTTCGCCCAGGCATTAAGGAAAAATCCAAAAGCAACTCGAAGCGAAGAATATCAGATCCTCGCACCATTTCGGCAAGCTCGGATTCTTCACCCGGATTCCCACTACGCGCATGGTTAACCAATTAGGTTTAATTTCTTTGTTCGACAGCCCAATGATGCGTCTTACGCGTTCTCTCTTTCTTTTATTCTAGCTCTATATCGCTCCTTCACACAAAACGCACCAATGGTCGTTTCTCACTCGCTCTCGCACGCTTCGCGCCAACGGTCGAGGATCGGCGTAGCCTGTGTAAACGTAAAGGTCCTTGAAGCGTCCGGTGTGTCCAGTTAAGGTGGCCCCACACCTGCAAGCATTACCAGACACACCTTTACGTTGTCATAGTCGGTATTTGAATAGGCAAACCTCTCCTCGGCAGTTGGTATATTCGCTTTATGTTCTGCGGCCCGACTGACGAGTTTGCTTATTATTTAGGTAAAAGTGACGGACGGGGCATCGTTGTCTCTATTGTTCTTATCTACTACTATGGAAAGTCGCTTCGCGACGCGTGAAATTACATGTTTTGGACGGCGTTGACTCCAAGAAGGGTATTTGTTATATTAAATACATCTACCGCGAAATAACTGAAACTATACTTCGTCAAAGCCCACACCGTGGTTGATTAGGGAGATCCCACAACGAAAATCGTTATCAACCCCGGTGTCGCCGACGGATAAAGCCAAAAGTAATAAAAATATTAATAATTGTTCGGAACGTAACATTGGTTTCTAATATTGTCTATTTATAAATAATACAGAATACAACAGGCAAAGTATTACGTCTACTGATTTATTTCAGAAAAACCTTAATTATCCGGTACTAAGGCAACTCCCACTAATACTTAATTATTACGACAATCTAAGAATCCTAAAAATGAATTCGTCTTAGAATTAGCCGACATAATTACTTAAGTTGCATATCACTGTATTTACTGTGTAACTGCGAGACTCGACGTTACAGCAAGAATTAAAATAATAATTTTGGAATGTAATTAATTATTTTCATAAATGGGTATCGATATTTGAGTGCGGTACAGCAGTTCATAAATTACTATACCGGCGAAAAAACGCATCACTGCAATCTACGATTCGCCGCGACGTGCGACGTGGGCCGGCTCTTATGCGATATAATGTATAATTTATGGTAGATGGCCAATGGGAGGGTCCCGTTAAGGGGCCTCGATACTTCCTTCAACACAGTTCGCTTTTTTTGGACTGATTTTTCTTCTGTCTTGCATCCACGTTTCCATTTCGAATAAAATTTCATAACTTACTACTACATTACTCTATTATTACAGACCACTGCAATTATTTATGTTAACTTATGTTCTAATTTTATCGATTTAAAAATACTCAGTTTATTCGAATACTATGCTGTATTTCAAGAGTGAAGTATCACACGAGTTTGTGACTTGTTCAAATATCAAAATAAAACAAGTTTCTCTAATTTTGAAGAAGTGACATTTATAAAATCTATTCGAATATTGAATATGCAGTGCCAATATATTCTTTTTTAGAAGGTTAGTAAGTGTTTAAAGGTAAATTTGTAATAGCTACCATTACGTAAGATCTAATGAGATTTTTAATAATTTTATTTAATTACTAATCATTAACCAAAATCATTAAAAAATTATGAGAAACAATGATGTAAATATTTAGATTGATTAATCATTATTAAGAATAAATGAAATAGTATTAACGTGGCATTGATTAATTTATAAAATGTTTTCCAAATTAATATAAATTGAACATAGCAATTCACGTAGCTACTTCATTGTTCATTGCATCGTGAGTTTTCATTAGACATCAGATGATTTTAATTCCAATTTTGTGCAATCAATGTAGACCATTTTTATTTCGCATAAGGATCCATGGTCTATTGACTAATACTTGCAATTTTTTTGGTACTTATTCTACTATTCCTATAGTGTCGTGCATAAAAAAAATGGGAAGCGTGATAAGCACGGTGGACCTGTCGCAGACTTTATAATAATAATAATATGTAAGAGGGAAAATGCCAGAGGAGGATTAATATAATATTTATTGCTACGCTGGATCGTTACTGTTACACAGTTCTGCAGAGAATGTGTAATAGTAACGACCCGGCGTAGCAATAAATACTATATTATACAAATAGTATACAAATAGAAGTAACAGAAGAAAAATATAAAAATTATTTACTATTCATTACTGTTACATTATTTAAAATATAGTTATTGTAGCAGTACAACATTACGAGTACCTGTTAGCACGATGATTCCACAATTGTCAATAGTTCTGAAAACCTGAACACACACGTGCGTTGCTAAGATGCTGCCCTAATAACAAAACCTGTTGCGGGTAGGTGGGCGAGCGAAAATCAAGTCAGTTATTGTTAGTTGCACAATAAGAAAATCATACGGGCTGAACTGACCCGAAGGATTCCATGATAACGGTGCAGCATCGTGGAACACGATTGGCCGATAGATCAGAATGGATGCAATAAATTTTTCGCATGCATTCGTAGTCTTCGTTAGGAGTAATTTATGTACCGTTTAGAGAACGACTTCTACGTAGGAGTACATAACCAGTGCGTCCTCGGAACACTATATAGTCGTACCTTTTGCATTGGGAATGCAGCTCGTAAAACGGCTGCTGAATTCTGCAAAATTTAAATCGTAAAAACTGTCATTTACGGAGTTACTGTCACGGTAATCCCGTTGCTGAACAACCGAATTTTTAGACATTCAAATCGGACTAACGCGCTTCTTCGGAACTTATCGTCTTAATTTATTTCTACCGATTGATGCGGTAGTAATAATAAAAACTCTTCGCGCCAATTGCGAGAAGCAGACTTTAAATAAAAATTCTCCTTATTTCTCCTTTTCAATATTTTAATATGTTGAAAATTATATAACTGTACTTGTTCTTTATTTTGATATTTTCTTCGTTTTCTACACCAAGTATTCGTTTCGGTCATAAATGCATAAAATCTTTTTATTAGGTGTGAGGTCTTAATATATGGAACCAGATGTTTGCGAGTTTTTTGAATTTGACAACGTTTTAAGACAAGATAAAATGGCGCTACAGGAAAATAAACTATAAGGAAATAGATAAGTAAAACTGAACAACTAAATCATACAACTACACGAAGAATATTAACATGTAAAAGAGTAAAATTAAAAACGACATAAAGCAATGAGAATTACCATATCATAATACGTAGTCCTCGAATGTGGTCATCTAATTGAATCACCAAATTATATCACAAGATTATTCCATTGTTAATGAATGTTTTCTCTCGAATAGCATTGTTCACTGAAGTATACAACATGATCTTTAAAACATGTACAGAAAAAACATAAATAATGTATGCTAAAGTTGAAGGAAAATAATGTATTTTTCTTATTGTTAACAGTATTAGAGAATCCAGGATAACGGAGGAAAGGATCAGGATTGAGGATATAGTGAGTGAGAGGAAAGATAGAAATGTTGAAGCGTGGCTTGGAAGGCTGAGGAGAAAGAGAGAAAAGAAAGCATAATTTACCAAACTAAACACAAATTTTAGGGAATAGGAAAGGGTGCAATAATTAGTTTAAGAATAGAGTAGGTCAGAATAGGAATGAGTGAGACAGAGAGAGTGACAGAAGATAGATCTGTAAACCAAGTCACATTTCTTAGCTGTAAGGCTGAAATAAAGCAATAATAATAATAATAATAATAAAAAGTGTTAACAATATTACTTTTAATTATTTTAAGTATATACATGTTTTACTAGTTATAAAACACCATGGTATGTTTTCTAGATTCTAAAACGTGACTCTGTTACTCGTAATAAATTTTTATTGTTCAACTTGTATAATACAATTTCAGCACCACACGATATTTATTAGATCATTAGTATCGTGTCACATAACCGTTACCCGTTCTTCAGTGGCTGATTTAATGCAGCAATATCATTCACTGTAGCTCTCTTTAGATGTAACCTCAGTAAGGATCTAAATTACATTTAGACAAATATCTATCACATCAAATTTTCTAAATTCTGATTCTTCTTATTCTGCCGATTCTTACTTATTGTCACGAACTCTTGGGAATCTGTAACAACTTTTAATGCAGATAAAATTAGATTTATTCAATATGCTACTGGAATTTTTATTTTATTCTTTTTTACTGGGGATGACGAGATAACTCGTCATTCATGTTTGTGACGTTTAGTCGCGTGTGCACCAGTCTAAAATTTGTCATTTTCTTTTTAATTCAACAAATGATTCTTTTATTTTATTGTGTCATAATATACATATTAGTGTAAACTATATTGTATTTGCGTTGCTTGTGACAAAATTTTTGTTATGTTAATGTTATTTGTCTTACGTTACGTCTCCCTAAACGCTCATAATTGAAGAGTTACTGAGTTAAAAGGTTAAAAAGTTATAACCATTCAAATTTGTAATTTTCAACTTATCATTGATATAATATGCCAACAATTAATCAATTTTCATTATATATTATTACATAATTGTAATATGTAATTTTTTAAAGGTCAAATAGAATACAATTTTAGTTGAGTATATCTGTACACTATTTTACTTGATAAAAGTGGCGTAGTATGTAGAAAGACAATTATAAATGTTAGCACGAGCATGCGTACTTGATTTTATCGAAAAATTATTAAAGGTAATGCTTTAATATAAAAATATAAAGATGTGGATTTATACCTCCAGAGGAACTCTTCCGTGAAACATAACTTCGAACTTTTCCTAACCATCCATTATTCAGTCTTTCGCGAAATTTTGGAGTAGTAAAAGTGTATAGTAAAGGATTAACTGCACTATTAACGGGAAGTATGAAAACTACCAGCCAGGCGTGCAGATCCGCTGAAATAAAAACATATTAAAAATTCATTTTTACATATTAGTGTTATTTCGTTACCATTATACGTATAACTATTTGTAACCAAAACACTTTTATCATGATTTTTTCTAAACTATGTATATTTTTGTAGTAAAAGAATATTTCTTTAAAATTAAATTTCAACAGTCAACATACGTATACAGTATTTCACCGTTAATTGTCGCGAAATTCTGAACAATAATATAGTATACCCCGTGAAGCTCGAGTGTACTCGGTCGCCGAGAAGTGTAACGTTATCTGAACTTTAATCGTCGCCGGCCAGAACCGTGGTGGCGACGATTATCGATGAAATACTGTATATGTAAACAAATTAATTAATGCAGCATAATATAACAACACATATAGATACACATTTAGTATAGGTTAAACTGAAAATTTTTGTAATACATATTAGAAAATATCCTTGAATTGAAAATCTTTTTGTAAGTAGCCGAATTCTTCAATTATGTAGATTAAAGTATGTATTAAAATTTGATTTACATATATTTCGAAAAAATTTCATAGCTTTCTATATAGAAGTGATATTAAGTTGTTACATATGAAATATCCGGTTTTCAAGAGTAACGTTAAACAAACGCCACTCTTTTTCTAAATGAATTTATTGTTCAAAGTAAGCACCATTATAATCACCGGATCCTGTCAATGAAATTCAAGTTTCTTGATTACGGTAAACAGGAAATTTTTTGGTCATTTGCATTCTTCATTTACAAGATTGTTATCTCCATTCGGAGTCATTTTTACCATCAACGAATAATACCATAATTAATCATCACATTTTGACCAAAAATCACATAATGCTATCATCTATAAGTTATTTTTCCACACACATAAAGGAAAACACCGCTATCGCATTGATTGACCTTAAAATAAAGTTACGTTTTATAAGATCTCCATTCTAAAATCGGACATTTCATATGCAACAACCCAAAGAACAACTAAATAATCACGTATTAAATACATTGTAAAAATAAAATGTTTAACAAAATATAAAAATGATTTAATATTTAATGAACTGAGTCTCCTTTGCGTACCTGGTATAGGATACTTCATCATAGCTCTAATTTTGAGAATGATAATAGGCGCCCAACAAGCTGCATCTGTTAAAACTATCAAGAAGAATCTCAGAGCGAATTCAGAATCACGAACAGACAGGGAACACGCGTGTCTTGTTTTCCAGATGCTCACAAACATCCCTGCGTAAACGTAGCCGATCGTAATCAATCTGCAACATGAAATGTCGAAAAAATTATAAACTTTTTAGTTGTGAATATTAAATAAAAAACGTTAATTCGGTCTTTTACCCTGTGAGATTCAATCCTAAGAAAATGAAAGCTGAGTATTCCCATCCAATCGAATACGGATCGTCAATATGTAAGGGAAAACACATTCCATTGACTCCATAAAACTTTGTGCTTCTTCGCCAATGAATAACTATTAACAAATAATCAAAATTATTATTATTACCATTATTCATTAGCGTTTCTTCATTTCCTGATGGAATATTTAAAAAATCGATGTAACGATTCGACTACGGGTTTTATGGGTTTACGTTGAAAGTGAGTAGAAGAAACACGTAAATAGTGAACACATTCTAGTAAACGCATATTATTATGTGTACAAATTAATTGGTGGCCCTCACAATTAGAGTCATTTTTAATTTTGTTTTATCACCAAACTTTCTACTGGTTCCACCAGTCACCCATAAAGTGATGTAACTGCATAGAAAATGATGGGTAGTATTTTCAAGACTTAAACATGTTTTCATTGTTTTTAAATGAATAAATTACACCTAATATTGGAAACTTATTAGACCTATTAAGGAGGAAAATAAATTTCAATTTTACTCCAGTTTGGGGCAGTTGAGGTCGAAAGATTTTATTTCGCATAAAGATCCGCCCGCAGTCGAGTAATATCCAAAGATATGGAAAAATGAGAACCAAAGTTTCAAGTTTTATTAGAATGTGTGTAAAATAAATACAACGAGAATAAATGATATAACGGAAGAAATGCAATAATAGTTATGATTAAGATATGTAGAAAATAAATACATACAATAAAAATAAACGGTCACTTGCAAATTAAACGATGTAAGGAAGAATGATTTTATTTATCAGTCCATAAAAATTAAGTTCCGATAGTCTCGAAGACTGTTCAAAGTTATTGCTTCCGAACGATTACAGCCGACTTTCGAGCAATAAAACACGAGCCGTCAGGTTTAATTGATTCACAAAAAAGCAAAGCTAAGATAATGATGTCAAGCTCGTATTACGTTATTATAACCGGCGGGATAACTGGCAGCCGGATATCTAGATAGGTTATTACACATTATCAAGGATCATGCAGCTGTGCTTCATGTGCAAATAAGAAGCATCGCTAGACGAACCTGGCACAAGCGCTATGGTAACTCCAATGATCCAGGTGACGATCATCATTGCAGATGCTGTCTGCGGTGTCATGGTACGGTGACCTTTCAGTGGTGCCACGATTAGCATATATCGCTCCAACGACATGAACGACAGGATCAATACTGAAACCTTGACAGGTACGGGTTCTACTTCGGTACATTAACGAGGTAACAGATCCGCGGATTCAGTCGATCCTTCGCTTCGGTTCAAAGGAATCGTTTAAGCATAGATCGAAGCACACAGTTATATTTTGTTTCTAAAAAGTTATGTTCGAACTTTATGCTTTGGTTAGAAAAATATTTGTACGTATTACATTCTTTTAGAAAAAAAACATTACCCTCAAGAACTTATATAAAAAATGTTTTCATGAAATAGGTATTTCGATTACTAAAAACACTACAGATTTAAAGAGTGAAGCTATGTCTTTTCAACGAACGCTTGAAACTTGATCTACGATCTTCTCTAGTCGATTTATAGAGTTTTGAATAAGGTGTACCGCCATCTTTGCAGTAATGTATAAGGTTCACCGTAAAGACTTTACATGATAAAACCTTGCCCCCATTTTAGTTGTACAAAACAGGCGAAAGAAATCGTAGATAAAGTTTTAAACTTTAAATTTAAAGTTTTTAAAGTTTTAAATTTAAAAAGATTATTTGTGACTAATTTAAAAAGAGCCATTATTTTATATAAACTCAAGTTAATATTCGGACTACAACCATATCAAAATAATAACATTAGACCAACTCCAAGTATTACAAGTGACTAATTTGTATGGCTCTTAAAAATAACAGGAAGCCATCTATTGAGATATTGTACAATTCTTTTTACAGAATATGTCTAAATAAAGAAGTGTATTCGCTGATCGTCCGCGAAATCATCTTTATAATCTCTACAATTGTGAAATAAAGAATGCGGAATTCGCCATTTTACCGGGTTCGGAAGTTTTAGTATTAAAAGTAGCATAAATCATCGTCTACCTCTAAAGACGTCATCGCCAAAATTCCCAAGCAGATGCAGAACCAGGATGACATCCAGGAACTGGCGACTTGATTGTATTTGTCGCGGAATATCATGTCCGTCACGGCGATTATGAACAGGTAGATTCCCATCAACGTGTCAGAGACTGTAAAAGGATTATGTGACTCCCATACCACGCCCATGCGAGTCATTGATTTATGATCGACGATATTAGGGTCAAATATGGCCGATCAATCGTTTTTAAGGTAACGCGGAATGTTTACAACGTGCGTTTTCTTATGATAATGTTCTATATCCATTTTGCATCTACTTATGCACCACTATCTACAAGTAGTAGGATTTAATGGGCGACTGCAAAAGATCTTGACACCATCTTTATTAATGATCGATCACGTAATTCCGGTTGTTATTCACGATTCTATCCAGAATCTTCATAATGTGTGTATGAGAAGCTTGCTAATCTTTGGCAAACTAATTTATTATCGGTAAGACTATAACAAAAATACGCGTATTTATACTTTTAGGAATGTCGTACAATTTTAACCAAGTTAATATTAACATAAAAATGGTGAACATGGAAATTGTTTGAAAAATTTGTAATTATAATAGAAATTAAGCTTATCTTTTATTCTTTTACTTCATATTCTCTGTCATGCAATTGTCCAAATTTTCATTTGTAATAATATATTTTACTTTATTTATATATTTTTAATCATGCCTTGCTGATTGTATCACAGAAAATCCATGGCTACTTTTAACTTCGAAGGACTAAATATATAATTTTCTAAAATACATTTTGAAAATAAATATAGATACCAAATTATTTGTACTTCTATTAATAATGAATAGACTGCGAATTGTATGCATTTATAACAAGATTGAATCGGTAAAATTTAAAATAGTGGGAAGATTTGAGAAATTTAAGAAAGTCAATACAGTAATAAAGAGTGCGATGACTTCGATTCTAAAACACGATTCCTCTAGGTTCCTTTAACTTTCATCGCCAGCGTCGATTTAAACTTTTTTGTTTTTTATTATTTTTTCATGAAACTTTTACCAACACATACATGATCCGTATCATGTTACAATTTCTCGGTCGAGTAGAACGGTGGATCATCTCGGCCACTCGAGGGGTACACCCTGTAGTAGAAGGGATATTATCTTCGCACCTAACGCAAGCCGCTTTGTCGCACTCTTCGCGGTATTACTGTATAACACGTTTGATCTATTCAGTTTATTAAAGAAAGAAGAATTTTTCTGTGTGGTTTCTATTTCTCTCAATTCATGCAGAACATTTTTATTTTGCATAAAGATCCGCAGTGTTATTATAAACAGTAGTGAATCATAGTATTGAAAATGATAACATTGAAATATACATTACAATTCGTCATGACTAACCGGCCAAGTTTCTGATGATGATGGTCAGTACCGGATTTTCATCCTTAGCTGTGAATCTTCCCCAAAGGACGAGCACGTTCCCCATACAAGTAACACCGGATATTACCCACACTGCTGTTCGTAGTAAAGTTTTATCCAGCAAGTGAGACAGTGACGAGACACCTTAAGTAAAAAAACATGCTTGTGTTAAATTAATCGTATTAATGCATGTATGCAGGCTGTCAATATGTACACAAATTCGACTGGCCTACCTGGCCTAAATAATTTATTTCCTCAGCACATTACTGAAGATAAAAATAATGTAAAAAGTAGATATGCGTTTGCACATTCCATGAAAGCATAATTTGTCGATCTATTTATATAGTCCAACTGCCAATAAATAATTTGCCTTACTGTTTAAATTCCAATATTATTCACGAGTATTAACAATATCAGCTTTTTCATTAATACTACTATACAAGCGATTGGATTCAATATCGTGTATTAATATACTATATAATCTTACATTACATAGTATATTATGAACTATATATATAATATAATATATATAATATATATATATATATATATATATATATATATCATCGCGGAGATTGACAAAGTTGAGATTTCAAAAATGTCTCTTTACAGTATATTATAAATGTTTGATCATGATTAAGTTACACTAGAAATGCGTTGTCTAAAAACGTTGTTGTTTGTAAATGTGTTATATGTATATATGAAGAGAGAAGTTTATCTAATAAATAAAATAAATAGCAATATGGATCAATGTTTTGGATAAATTGAAAACATCTAGACTTCATGCAATCCTCTTACCGTCGCTGAAAGGCCGACATCTTTGTGCCTTCGGTGCATAAGTTGCACAATAGTGAAATTTTTTGAAATATCTAATAACATATCAATTGAAAAATTACATAATTTACATACAAAATCAGATTACGTTCAGTCCAATCCAAATAAATTGATTCTTATATGGAGGGTACTGGTCTGATTAAAAACATGCGGATCTACTTACACGTAACTTAGTTGATGGAACACGTCGAATGCGTTATTCTCCAATGCATCCAAGCTTATATCTTCTAAATCACTAAAATATACAAAATTAAACATTTTGGTAACTAAGATTAGCGACGAAAGTCATATTACAATATTTAATTCTTAATTGTTCAATCCTCTTAACGTACATATAGTTGAAATATCTAGAAACCGAACATCAAATGTTAATTCGCTCATCGAGGCCTACAAGCCTGTGCAATTTAGATAAAGCTTTGAAGGATAATTCGAAACCAATTATTCCTAAATGAGAAAATCCACAAACCGTTAATAGTAGATTGCGGATTTTATGCATTTATGAAAAAAATAAGCAAGAGAACACAAGACAGTAAAAACATTAGAAGATTCTAAAGATATTGTCATATTAGTTTGAATTTATTAAAACTATAAAGAAAGGATATGAATTACTATTATACTCTAGTTTACAGCATTTGAGGTAGACATTTTTTATTTCACTATTTTAATTTTCATAACTCTCGTACTATTTCAAATTGCACCCATGAAGGTCTGGAAACATTACGTATCTATAGTTACACAATTTAATTAAAATTACGTATTCATTCTATCATTACATACGTATTGTATTTAATAAAAACGAAGTAACTGTTTACGCATATGTAACAACGTGCAAGCAATATAAATATAACTTACAGAGAATGAAGTTTCGTCATCGGATACAACACTGCCATTGGCAAATTATGGAGATGGTTATAACCCAACTGCCTGCAATGAAATTATTGAAAATCATATCTATAACTCCTCAGCAATGTCCTACGGAATTGAATATCGTTTACTACCTACAAAGCATTGTTTTAACAACAAAAATTCTGAGACAGTGGATGTATGAGGACACAATTTAATTAGTTTTCTCACGTGAATTTAAGAAATCATCGTCAAATACATTCTTTTTGAGGAATACAGTATTTTATCGATAAATGTCCAAACCACGAATCCGGCCAGGGACAATTACGGGCCTGGGATAGCATTCTTTGACTTTTGCCAAACGTAGACAAGGATAGCGAAACTAGAGAGGCTTCGGTCGCCGAGAAGTGTAACGTAGTACGTATCAAGTATATCGGTGTGAGACCACTACTAATCCAATGACAAAACTTCTTTATTTTTTATTATTTTTTTATGGAACTTTCACCAACATATTCGTGGTATTTTTCTAATGAAAATGATACCAAATAAGATATAATTCCGATAATATTTACTTGTGTAATGGATGATGAAAGTTTCGGGCGCAAGAAAGGGCAGCGTATGGAAAAGAAAGAGACGCGGATAGTCACGGCAGCCATACAGTTTTGAAGACAACTTCAGGTATGAGATGAATACTTAGTCTTGATGTCATCAATACATACATATATTAACATTAATGCTCAAAGGGTTAGCATATCAGAATAGTCACGTTACAAAAAAATCCAATAGAATTATTTCATGTATAGAATGTACGTTTATATTTTATTCTTAAATACTAAATAATACTCGGGATTATTTTCCGCGAATCAGATAGCACGACGTAGTACGTGACGCACGAATAGACAAAAGTTTTAACGTCGGCCATACGTGACATTCCTACCGTTTGGATTTTTAACGACGTGTTCGACGATAAATGTCGAGTAAATACGTTGCAAGCACGCGCAGCATAAGACATGTAACGTTACAATTTACGCGGATGTCCAGTTTCACGCATACTTACAGTTTCGTTAAATTTTTCAGCGGCCGGAACACATTCAGCGGAACACTCGTGATTTTATTGAACGCCAAATTGCTGTAACAGAGATTTATTTCGACGCTATCGTGACTTACAAACAATACAATCTTCATTTTTCCAAAAATATTGCATAATATAAATGTTATAGTAGCTCACAGTTCTACCAGCTGATCCAAATATAGAAACGTGTCTTCCTCGATCGTTCTTATTACATTTTTCTGCATGCTTCTACAAATTTTAGATAAAATCGTTATATGCCCAACGTTGACTTCCTGTTTTTGATTTGTAATATTTACTTACGTACGTACAAAGATTTTAATTCAGGACATCCGATGAAAAGAGTGCTCGGTATGGTTTCAAACTCATTCTGATCTAATATTCTAAAAATTTATTGATAGACTACTAAATACGAAACAAAAATTGTCTACATTAATTGTAATATACAGGAGTGGTGTAGACATTTATTTCTTTTCTTAATAATTCTAATTAGTTGAGTTTCTCATTCACAGAATTTAATCAGTAACAATAGCATTTTTAAATTCTTTAAATGCTTATACCAGGGAATTCCGATGTGTTCCCCTTCTAGAACTGCAAGGTCCCCACCATCGAACCTCTTCCCACTACTACGTATGTTCGTAGAGTTAGTGAGTGCTGCGCGCGCCGCGTGGTTCTCGTGGTGGGAGCTGCCCACTACTATACGTTACAACGATGAAGTCTAAGAGTGGGGGAAGAACCTAAGCGGGGAAGGTGCCTCGAATAGATCCGGAGCTACTGCTTGGAACTGCCTGGTTTATACTGTTTTGCGTTTCATCTACTCATTTTTGTCATAAATGCATAAAATCCGCAGTTGACTTATCATTGACAGTAAGCGTAAACGTGATCTGATATTCCTGATTAGACTGCGGATGTGATTCATTTATGACGAAAACGAATAGATTAAATGCAAAACAGGAGAAACGTTTAAGGAATTTATAATTACTGTTCAACTGATTAAAATTATTAAAAAATGAAATATACGTCTGTATACGCTGGTTTCAAAATGCATTTGTACACTAAATTTCCCATTCTCGAGAAATTGTGGCCACCTAAACTGTGATAACTTGATAACTGTTATAACTGTGATAACTGTGATAACTTGATAACTGTGATAACTATGATAACACCATTTTTGTCTAAGACTAAAGACTAGTAACTGAAGACATGTCTTTTTATCCAAAACGTTACAAATTTTAACGTATATAAAAACAATGACAAATTTTTCTTGTGACTAGAACGACCGCAGATTTAAAGATTACAGTTTTTGCTTTACAACAAATGCTTAAAACATGATCTACGCTTTTTTCTAGTCGATTTATTGACTTTATTTGCATGACCAAATCTGTTCTTCATTTTTGTTCTATAAAACAGGCAAAGATCGTAGATTACGTTTCAAGCAGTCGTTTTAAAGGAAAAGATGCATCTTCAAATCTGTAATGTATTCATTCAGAAAAGAATGTTTTGACGCTTTTACAGACGATTCAATTTGTTGCCTTATCAAACAAAAAAGTGTCCTCAGTTTTTTACCTACTAGATCCTGCACAAATATTCTACAAAAAATGAATAATGGTCTGCGACAGGCATGTCCAGAAGTAGCTCACTTGGAGGCAAATTCGAGGGAGACGCCTACTTCTCCTGCCCGCGCGTCTCGCTCCCTGTGGCGACAGTAGTCCTCCGAGCTCCTCAGACCCGTACCTACTGCTTGCGGTATGTACTGCGTGTGGCGCGTTGGGGCGACTCTCGGACCCACGGTAGGCACGGGTCTGAGGAGCTCGGAGGACTATGGCCGCCACGGGGATTGAGACGCGCGAGCGAGAAAAGTAGGCGTCTCCCTCGAATTTGCCTCCAAGTGAGCTACTTCTGGACATGCCTGGTCTATGAAACTAGAGGCTCCGAGCTTTAAAATGAGTCAAAATTTATTATATATTATAATAAATATAATATAAAAATATATTTATTATATAGTACTATTTTTTAACGAAACTACCATGAATCAAATATTGTCAATTTCTCGAGAATTATAAATTTAGTTTGAAAATATTTTTTGTATCCACTGTAGCTTCGGTACGTTGCAATTAATGCTGACAATTTTGCATTTTGCATAAAAATCCACAGTTTATTTATAATAAACGTAGGACTTACATCTCCTCCAGCGTCGACATATATGGCAGCCTCAAAGTTTCAGATGTTAATCGATTTTCACTTAAATTTCTACAATTCATTCCAAATATGTTAAATTCGGAAAAAGTACTAGGGATATTAAACTATAATTTATTTACATTGTATAAAAGATATCAGTAATTATTGGAAACGTTGTCTTAACAAATATGGAGATTCTTATTTTGAAGAATATTTTTCTCTTTGACTTACATGAAAGTTAAACTCGTGCTTCCATCCAGGTCTGATAAATTTGCTACAGTGATTCTATTTTTATTCGCCTTCAAAGAGTCCAAACTCATTAAGTCGGTAAAATGACCGGGCAGTAACTTGCTGATTTTATTATTATCTATAATTCTGTGTATATGCATTAATGTTAATTAGTTCCCTTTTGTACATAATCCTAAAGAATGATTTTTATTCCGCATAATTTTGCGAAATTGACTTCTCTCATTTGTGAAGCTTTAATTCTAAATGACACATGCCTATGACAATGTAACAAATTCTATAATAATTATACTTACAGCCAATATAGTTGCATTAAATTTGCGAAAGCTCCAATTTCTATCTCATGAATGTTGATGCCATCGAGATATCTAGAAAACAAAACTTTCTTCTCATTGCAATTTTTATTAAACGATCTCTAAAGTTTATACTTCGAAAGAAACGCCATAAGAACCATTTTTAAAACTTACAATATAAGTATATTTGGGTACTGCTGGAAAGCGTTCACTGGAATATGCTCAATGGAACTATTGTACAAATATCTAAAAACGTGTGTTATAATTAAGCTAATGAAAAAGTATTGTTAAAAATTATTTATGCAAAATTACATTTGTAACTTCTAAAAATAATTTAGGTATCATACAAATGATAGTTATTACCTTAAAAGTGCTTAATAAACATAACGTGTTTTGCTATCGTAAAAAGTAGTGGTTGTTACATATAAAGAACATTTCATACTCTAACTGCGATAGCACATGCTTCTTATTATGATCACATAATTCATATAAAAAAATATGTAAATCCTAACACGGAAATCATATTCTCTAACCGCAATAATTTAGCTCAAGTACAATAGTGGAAATATTTGTGAAACGACCATTACTTTTCTATTTCTGACGTCAGATTGTAAAATGTAACAATTTTTAATTTTAAAATTACTTTTATACTTTGTTCAGCTAAAAAATATCGAAACATTTGAAAAGAAGAATGTATTTTATAAGTGGTTATAGAAAGATATTTTTAAATCAAATTTTCTATTAATTGAATTTTTTAACGAATTTTAAACGAAACCACGACTACTAGAATTATTCTACAAATAGAGCAGGCAAAATTTGCCCTTTGGGGTAATTCAGGCTCCTCCAGAGCACAGAACACTAGTTGCGCAAGCCTAATTTAATCTTGACGAGAAATAGATGTTACATTTTGCTATCTGCCAATCAATCTTGTTATGAGTTGTTTAATACTGATATTTCATACATCGAAGTAACGTCGACCGACAAGTTTTGTGGTATTTCATAATACGAGTGACACATTGCACGACAATCCTCATACATGCATCTGGGAGGAATATCGGTATAATCTACAAAAAAATCACAAGTCACTATCATAAAATTGCATTTGTCAGCGTATTGCATCTTTTCGTCAATGCTAAAACTTTGATAACCGGTTTCCCATGCCTTCTCTTGGCCAATGGTTATTTATCGGCCGCTATCATACGAACGTAATTTCATTGCTCTGAGTAACAGCATAACAAATATAAACATTTATTTTATTTTATGCGAGATTAGTAATGATTAGTCTGTCGATTTTATACAAAATAAATATTGTATTAATTGCGAAACACGGGAACTATGTAGACATTTACTACCTTTCTTAATAATTAGATTAAGTTAAAAACAATTGCAAAAATTTTTTTATTGAAGTGAAACTTCTTTAGGCGCGTTAGGCGCAAAATCTCGACGCGGTAAAAGTAAAACCGATCTGGCGATGAAACGATGAAACGATGAAACGATGGTAGGATGTAACGATGAAACAATGAAACAATGAAACAATGAAACGATACAACGATGACACGATGATACGATGACACGATGACACGATGAAACGATGAAATGATTTAGTATAATCTCGACGTGGTAGGCGTAAAACCTCATCGCGGTAGGAGAATGAAACGACGATAGGATAAAACGATAAAATGATGAAACGAAATTCTATTCTATTAGCATATACGGTTGAGGTTTCGGCATTGCTTAATAAAGATTATGATAAAACTCCGATGATGCTAAGTGGAGATTTCAACGTGAACTTTGCATCGGAACAATCAAAATTATTAATAGAATTTTTTAGAAGTAAATTAAGATTGGAAATGGTAAATAATCCTAATGAAGCGACAACAAGATCAAGAACAACTCTCGATGCAGTATTTACAAGACATTTAGATAAAATTGAATCAAGAATATTTATATCATATTTTAGCTATCACAAGCGAATTGTTTCAATAATAAAATCATAGAAAAATAAATGTCGTTAAGTGTTAATAAAAATTCGAAAGAAATTAAAGAAAAAAGTTTCACTTCAGCCATATGGTCTAAGCACACACCAATTTTTTTTAATGTTTTACTGTAGTAATGATGCACTTGTTATCCTAGTAATCTAACTGCCTGATAAATGGTAACGAGATGCTACATAATGTTAAATATACATATAATTCATTCAGCTATAATAATTGTTTATTTTATTGATAAATAACATTAATATATACGCACACTAAAAGTATTATATTTTAGGAACTAAAATACTTCTTAGGAATAAACTAAAAGAATTACTAATATTTCTTCCGAACGAAAGCTAATATTTCATTCTACATTTGAAATAAAGGTGTTTTCTCTAGCTTTTATGCAGCAACTACGATTTTGTTTGCAGATTTCGTATATAAGAGTTTTTTTAGCTCTTCGATAATACCAATGACGGGTGATGAATTGTATAATAAATTATGTGGCCGTCAAAGTGTTAGCTTAGCATCTTGCCTCTGCGTTAGATAGAATGTGTACATTACCGCAATCGATTTCTCTTACAGCGCCTATTATGGAAGTTCTGTTTATTTCGAACCAGTGCATCCATCCGTTAGGGTCAACTGTGCGCAATATGACAGACAAAATATATACGATCTTTGCAATTATGTGCGCAACGCAATAATCATTGAAATAAACAAAATACGCTAGAATTTAAGTAAGTAATGATTACGACAAAGTAACCTACAGCAATCTTGTTCGTCGTCGCCGTAAAGGCAATCCTCTATCTGGTTGCACCAGTACTTTTGAGGTAAGCATAGAGTCGTGTTATGGCAAAGGAACGTTCCCATCGGGCAGCTTGCATTATCTGCAATTAGGAAAATAAAATTCGCGATATTCCCTTATCATTTAAAAATCATTCCATCGAATCTAGTAACATTGTCGACGGCACTTTATACAGTTGTTAAACAGAGTGGAAATATATTGAAGGTAATATCACAATGTGAACGAAGGAAAGAAATTGGCTCAAAATTGATAAAAATTAAAGTAATTGCTTGAAGATAATTTGTTTCTGCCATTACAACGCGATTCCCCTCTTCCAATCGCACAGTTGCTTTCTCCTCTTTCGTTTATTCTTCGAAAAGTCTACCAATACGCGTGTGTCTATTCATTTGAATCGTTAGCAAATTGTCGCTATTGATGATAAAAATGATCATGTGGTAAGTAGTGATACAATTCCATCATAAAAGCGAGTATACAGGATATCTCATTTAACTATGCCTCCCCTAATAACTTTGTTACTTGCGCAAATGACAAAAGACTGTTCGGGGCCATTTCATTATCACGATATGGTATATTGTGAGATGCATTTTGACCTTTCCTTTTTAATAGTAATCAAAAAGCCACTTAAGTTTATTTAAAAAAAAATAGTAATATTAGTTAGATCCCGAAAAATATGACCTTGATGACCTCAACCCGCACAGACTTGTGTACTTTCTTCCCAAACAGTTTTTTTGTATCTGCACAAACAGCAAAGTTGTTAAAAGAAGATACAATAATGCACACAGCAAGCAAAATTGATTAAAAGGAAATAAATGTGCAACAAATATGCAGCTACATGCATAACACTAGGTTTACGGAGCACTAAAATAGATTATTTTACGTTGCTTTATAAAAATAATAAAATTGTATTTACTTAGATCTTCAGCGATTTTTATTGTAATATGTACACAAAAAAATAAATGTATTTAATAATTCCTCACGAATGCCTTCTTACACTCTTAATAATCGTAAATTAAAAATATTTGAATCCGTCATTTTGACGGGCCCCGTAAATCTAGCGTTAAGAATATACATATGTATATGAAGTAGTAAGTATGTTAGTAAATATTCTTCTATCAGTCACAAATTTAATGCTTTCTTTTACAAGAAAATTAACATACACAGCCTCGTAAAACCAGAACAAAATATTACTTTTTCATTAAAAAGCTATTAAACTACTTAATAAACTAAGGACATTTCCAATGAACTCAGTACATCGAGTGAAAAAGAGTAAGCAAATTTAACAGTACCAAATTGTACATCTTTATTTACAATTTACGAATTTATTATTAGTAGATTATTTCTTATCGTATTTTATAATCTATCCAATATGTTCGACGAAGATGAATAGAACAATTTTAATTACCTCAACTTTTTAACTGAGCAATTTTGCAATCGTGAACACGTACGAGGACGTAATAATAAACGTTAATACAATACAATTTATACCAATAATCAGTTCTACGACAGAATTAAGTGAAAATTCATTGAATTAAGGAAGAAATGTAAAATGTCTGAAGCGGACGTCAATGACGAATTAACTCGTTATCCTCGATTAGGAAATGAAAAGAAGACTGACGCGTCTACAAGAAATCTTCAAAAAATGTCAAGAATATGTTTAAAAAAATTGATAAATAAAACAGAGAATAGTCATAAACATCATGGATTATATAGTTGTGAGAACGGTCGGCTGTCCGAGGGTTAGAAGGTTAAAAAAATTACGTACCTTGATTAAAATAATACATGAGTCCCGAAAGCAGGCATAGAGAGGTGATCAAAGACGCGCCGATCGTGCTGATGCGTTTGTACCTCATGTCGAGTAAAAACTATTGATTTTCACGGTAAGATCTTCGCAAGGATCTCGAGGCGGCACCGTTCCAGTCGACTTTCGTGCTTTCTTCGAATGAACAATGTTCACCACGTGTACTCTCGGTGCAACGACTACATGACACTGATTGCATCCGCCAGCACGTTGCAAGCTCCGTCGCCACGCACACGCGCTCTTCATCGTCCTCGAACGAGGATTCCTTGTCCGTTTGGTGGACGGGATTCTATTCAGAATTTACATCGATCAATTATTCTTATCTTGAAGATCTCAATGATACAGATAGACGTCTCTGATTGGAGATGATATCTCGCGGCGCGAGGGTAAAGACGTTAGTCTGACATGGGTGGAGGAAGTGCACATTCCACGAATAAACTTTAAATTTTATTTTATCAGGGCGTCAAGACGAATTGAGTTTACTATCGATTGCCCAGTGCAATTGTAATAATAAGAAATCCTTTATTGGAACTAGATCAGATGTATAGTAGTGGACCGCTACTTAAGTACACCGTTTAAAAAAGAATAACCTTTTTAAAATTGGTAGAAATGACTCGAGTTTCGTTGAGATATTAAAATAATTAGTTTAGTAGAATTAGTAAAGAAAGTAGTAAAAGTCATAATATTTAACTTTTTCATCTGTATCTATAACCAAAAATTTAAAATACGCTTTTTTGAAATCTGTGTTAATTATACATACTCTGAAAATTTCATCAGTTGTAGGGCCCAATGTTAAAAAAGTTATCGTCCTTTGAAGAGTGTCCGAATACTAATGGAAGTCACTATATGTATATTATACCAACTAACTGAGCTAAATGGGAAATCTTGTACAATTAACAATGTGTTAAAAGAAATATTTAACGAAACGTTTCCAACATAGTATCACATTTTCTCCAAAAGATTCTCTTTGTAAAAAGTTGAAAATATGTCAGATACACACGAAATATAAATTGAGTACAGCTATATTAACAAATATGTAAATTACTTTTTATCGTTCGGAACCAATGCACTTGCTACACTTTGCACAAATGTTGAGTAAAACAAAGCAATGAAATTATTGAACATATTACTTTATATCTCTAGCCTGGACGTAACTGTAGTTTTTTCGTACAATTCACAATTCAGGAATGATGTAGTCGGCTGCTGGTCTTCGAAAGAAATGAAGCTATGGAACAAGTCCGAAAAATCAAAGTTTCCGATTTCGAATTGCGAAGTTCCTAATAATTGCTTCCAAAAGTTCCTTTTATTCTTTTAGTTTGTGGTTACTAGTTGCACCGTTACTACAATTCGCGGAAGATTCTATGCATGTGGCCTCCGAAAATGCTGTGACATTCCGAACAATCACGATACCTGTCGATTGCGTGACTGTTCCCAACGGTAGACTATAACTCTCGACAGACTACGTAATTACGCATTAATAGAAAGGTAGTATCAATCAAAAGCTGGGAAAAATTTCATGAAACTTTCCTACAGAGTTTCAGTCGAATAAAAGCTATCTATAGGAAAACTGGCTGCTAGCCCCGAAGATACCATCAAAAAACACTTTATACCATCACCGTTTACAATGCTGTTTCTTTGAAAAATTGCGTGATGTGTTAAGAAGCAATTTTCATTTATCACTGCAATAAAATCCGGCTTAGAAGTTACTGATCTACAATATGTCGCCGTTAATCTGCTTTTCTTCCAGATAAGACTGAAACATTTAACAAACGTGAAAAAGAATTTGAACTTCGGTAAATGATGTAATCTATTTTTAAAAAGGATATTTTAACGATTCGATATTTTCTTAGTTCTCATAACAAGTCATGGTCATGACAGTGAGCATTCCCGGGTTGAAGAAACCGGTATCACTGAATATAGAGCTATTCTACGACGAGAACGTGCTGTCATGGAGCAAACGTCTCTTGAGCTTATCCGGTCTCTGGCCTGATAATCGGAACGACGTTCGGTTCTTCTTCTACATTACCTATGTCATGATATTCACCTGGCTAGAGATCGTGACGCTGTTGCAGAATGTTCACGACCTTGAGAAGACGCTGAAAAATATCACGTTATCGTTCCCGACCATCTTGATAGTACTGAAGGCCGTGATGTTTCGGTTGAACATGCATCACGTGTTACCTCTGCTGGCAATCGTGAAAAGGGATGTAGAGGATGGCTTGTATCAGTCGCAAGAGGAACGGCAAACGGTGGTGTGGTACAGCGTGGCTGCCACCATGTTCTCCACCTCGTCCGTCTTGTCTTTGTTCTTCGTACCAACGTTGTTTTACGCGAAGCCGATCGTCAGCTGTCTTTTATCGAGTAAGTCCGATTGAAAGATGCCTATCTCCGACCGAATACGCGCTTAAGGAGGGCTCCTCGTGTAACGGCAGCGAAAACAAGTGATTTTTAAGAATTTTTTTCAGAATAACTATTGGACATATGCGATTATACCTTTTGGGGATGTAAACAGATAGCCTTGAATTACGAGTGCTTTTTGTTTAGTTAAATACTTCTCATTATTTATTGTGCAATATGGATGATCCTCGAAACTACGTTTTCTTTTAAACTGGCGTGCAGAATAACTGAAAAACTAGTAAAATAACCGACTTCGGACGAAGTCATTCATTTCTTTACATATTTCTTTAGGGATTGGACGAAAAATTTTTATTTGATTTTTTATTTATAATATTTTCTTCAAAAATATAAAAACTAATCGGCCGAAAAAAGCAAAGTTTTCTTACGAACCCTAGAACTTTTCCAACTTTTCCCACTTTTCATATTCTTCTTCCAAAATAGTTTCAATCTCAGCATGAAGTATCTAACTTTAAGAGAATTTCTCACTTTGTGTGTTTTCATCACTGTGATAATCACCACATTGCACACCAACAACGCTTACACTGCCGACGCTGTTAAGAAGTCTTGTATATTATACAATAAATAATAAGATGAATTGAACTAAAATAAAAACACTTGTACTTCAAGAATATCTGTTTACACCCCAAAAAGGCCTAGTTGCATATGACCAATAGTTATCCTGAAAAAATTCTTAAAAATCATTTGTTATCGCTGATGCAATACGAAAAGCCCCCCTTAAGGGGGTATTCTCGTTTTGTACCTTCAAACCATCAATTTTTCTTTCGATTTTCTTTAACCATTAAGCGAACTATTAATGTCGATACGGCCCCGCTCAAAATGATTAGAATTATTTAATGTGTAACTATTAATAATGCGCACTCGCGTAATCTTGCACAAACTATTTGTGTGTATCGATGAAATTTTACTATCTCACTATGTTTTCTATTTGTCATTTTGATAAAGATGAATATTAAATATAATTAAATTGAACCATTGCATTTTGAATGTACATTCCGAAGGGCCACTTAAGGGTTACGTTTAAGTGATCTTGAACACGTACATAAAAGGATTTGTTTAAATTTGTAAAAATATGTTAGTTATTGGCGTTTGAATAATGCAACTCGCAGATGCGATGAGCAATCATACCGTAGCGAGAGATATACAGGATGTCCTTGTATCGATGGGACAACCATCGACAACGTGGAAGAGAGTGATTCTCCGTGAGAAAATCAGTCGAAAATATGTAACAAATTTTTTTATTTGCCACCTCGTTTTCGAAAAAAATCGAGTCTGAAAATAGGTATCGTCTGACGCGTCTACTTCAAACTCGATTTTCTCGAGAACGAGGAATGAAATCAAAAAACTTTATTTCATATTTTCGACTTATTTGATCATGTAAAACCCCCTCCTACCTCCCCTTCCCCTGGTCACGGTTCTACCATCAATCCTGGGACAACCTGCATTTTTCTCTTTCGTTAGAACAGCTTGGTCGAAACATGAATTAAATGTTTATACAGGCTGCGGCCAAATAACATGTATAAATTGAAAAAAGGAATAACATTTTTGCGTTCGACACCTCGTTGTAGAGAAAAATCGAGTTTCCAGATCTGTCGGGTTCGCGAGCTTTAGTATACGCAGGAAGTAGAATTGGTTGGTCGTAGTCAGACACGCCTGGCGGTTCCTACCTAATAGCATGCGTATTCGCTTCTATTTTCAAACCTGATTTTCTCGAAAACAAAGCGCCAAACGAAAAACCGTTATTCTTTTTTTTTTTTAAATTTATTTTAACATGTAGAATCATCTTCTGTCTATATGTACACAATCAGGTAGGGACGATATTTTATAGCAGCGATGGGCAATTTTGCCTCAATTGAAGCAAAACCGTCTACACCGTAGCGTCCTCTGCCCCCTTCCATCAAGCGCGGTACAATGGGGCAACGAAGACACGAAACATCAGCGTACGCAACGAATGTGTGCGCTGCATGAAAGAGAGGTTGGTGGGAGAAGCAGGCGTTTGAGGGGCTCCACCCGTGCCCACCACTGTTTTATAGCATGTTCTAGTATTTCTATGTTAGTAAAAAATTAAGCAACATCAATGGTCTGTAGAAACGTTAAGAAAATATTTTTCATGAATGAATCTACGATACATTCGAAGGTTGACGCTTCCTCTTTACAAGGACTCCTCAAAGATTGCTCTACAATTTATTTTTGGCCGTTTTATAGAACTCTGAATGAAAGATGTACCACCAACTTTGATGTAATGTAAGCTACTCCATAAGGGCTTCACATGACCGAACATAATCTTCGTGTCTGTTGCATAAAATCGCCAAAAAAACCGTAACCCGAATTCTAAGGAGTCGTTGTAAAAAGGAAAGCTTCAATCTTCAAATATATTGTAGGTTCAGCCACGAAAAAAATATTTCTAACGTTTTTACAGAACTTTGAATTTGTATTGTTGCATTCCCTCTCGTCATGTCAAATAAAAAGAGGTTTCAAGCTTTAAAATGTGTTAACATTTATCGTTATACTATTTTTTACGAAATTATCACAATTTAAAAATTAACAATTTCAGGAATCAGTTTAGAATTCAAATAATTTTTGGATCCACTGTATATTCCCTACATAAAAGTAGCTTTGCATATTACTATGTTATTTGTTGCCAGGGCTATTAATCAGACGTACCAGTATATAGTTAAACAAACTAGGGAAGTACAGAATAACGTATACATCAGAAACATTAGTGGGATGTGACGTTTTATATTATATTATCGCAAAAGTTCGTGCCCGATTTAAAAATAAAACACAAGCGCCGACATTTTAAAGGGCTCAACTTCGGAAAAGTCCCCCCACCCTTTCGGCATGAGACTTACGTCATTCTCTGCGTTTTGACATGCTGATCACGAAATGTATTTGTCATTTTTGGCGGAAATGAGTTGTTTTCGAGATATTCGCGAAAAAATATTGCTACTACTACATGAATCCTGCGTGTACCTACGCGCCCGAGACGGTCTGCTGCTGCGTGTATGCAGCATAGACCCCCCGCCCCCCGTCTTTTCTGTTCCGCGGCGCAGCGGCTGGCAAGCAACCTATATAACGGGTGAACTTGTTAAAAAGGTATTTTCAGTATAGAATATAGGAACATTGGCATTTCCGAGATTTTTAAACCCTGGGTAATGTAAGACCCAAAGTGACTTCAGATGTTGGTCAGGGTTAGATGGGGTGGTGGGAGCACAAAGGTTGGCGTGACGTACCCCGTTCTCGTACCCTGACCTGACTTGGAAAACCATTCATTTCAACACTTGAGACATTAAGCAATTTGTAGGTTTAAGTTGTGTGTTACTGTGTTAGTTTTTTTTCGAGCGAACAATGTTTTAGCTTCTCACATTCGTAAATATTAAAAATCTCGGAAATCCCAATGTTTCTATATTCTATACTGAAAATATGTTTTTAACAAATTCACCCGCTATATAGGTTGCTTGCCAGCCGCTGCGCCGAGGAGCAGAAAAGAGGGGGGTCTATGCTGCATACACGCAGCGGTAGGCCGTCTCGGGTGCGTAGGTACGAGTATACGCAGGATTCATGTAGTAGTAGCAATAGTTTTTCGCGAAAACTACTCATTTCCGCCAAAAATGACAAATACATTTCGTGATCAGCATGTCAAAACGAAGAGAATGACGTAAGCCTCGTGCCGAAACGGTGGGGGGGGACATTTCCGAAGTCTTACCTTTTAAAGTAACAGTTTTATTAACCAATCGTAGTCACCACCATTTTCTACAATTGTCTCCCTACATTTCATGAGCTGGTAGATTCCTTTTTCATAAAATCTACATTTACGATCATCCAATATTTGAGATGAAGTGTTATATCGTTACATAAAGCTGCAACTGTTCCGTTGCAAAGTAAGAAAATCCCAAGGGGTAAAGTGAAACATAATTCAAACGAAATTGCCAAGTCAGAGCAGCGCACGGTATTCCCATAAAACGCGTCGTGTATAAGCAGCGGCATTGACAACTTAATTTTCAGCTGTACACATTCGCTACAGTGTTTCATTAAACCACGAAATGACATTGAAACATTTAAGGCGAATCTCTCGACAAACAAAGCGGTAAAAGTCCCGGTTTTATTGAACTCACCGGTATTATCAGACCGTTGGGATTGCACAGGTGGGATAAATCAGAGTCTTAATGCGGAATTTTATCAGCCGAATCCTGTACGAATATTCGATGCTCACATAATCGCGCGTACAGTTATATCTTGCAAGCATTTTTATAGTATTCCAAGCGACAGTTACTTTCTTCATGATACGCAAATTGTTACGGGCCTGTCACAGTTTGTTAAAAATTTTCAACGACCACCGACAGCGTGACTTTTTTTAAGGCCAATGTCTCAAACAGTCTTCCTTCGTTGTCAATAAAATATTCTTTTCTCTTGGAAAATGTGGATCTTCGTGCATTTATGTGTAAAATTCCTACATTCAAGAAGTTGCACAAATTAACAAAAATTAACAACACATATAGTCTATTTTTATCATAAAACTTCTGTTGCTTGGTAAAGAAGTTTCTCATTTATTTACATTTTTATAAAATAAGTATCGAAATGAATTTCTTTATATTAGGATATCGATGTTAAGGAGTTTAGCATGCAAAATTGTATGAAAAAACTTCGTGTTCATTTTCGTGCCGGTAAAGTGTGTTTCCTTTGATTTTAGTCTTCTAATATCTTCACAATTTGTATTTTTCCCATTACTGTTTTATTATGAATGCATAAAATACACCGTCTACTTATTACATTGATTTATATACAAAAATTATGTTCACCTCCAATTTAATTGGCATTCTTATTCGTATAGAACCAAAAATGCTTTAGCCAAGCAATTGCTCATATATTTTTCGATTCTCTTACAGATTACGACAATTGTACTCTTCCTTATGAGTTACCTATGAAAGTGAACCCAGTCTACGAAGTAACGGAGATGTACACATACGCGTTATTCTGCGTCTGTTTAATACCAGTCAGTATGATGTTAACAATCGGCGCCACTGGTGCGGACAGTCTTTTAGTGTCGTTGAATTTTTACTTATGTAGTCAACTCTCAATTTTATCGCAACGCGTTAGAAACCTTGATAGCGATCCGCAGATACACTTTTCAAAAATGCGAACACTCGTCGAACGACACACTGAACTACTAAGGTGAGGTGTTTGAACTTACATTTAGACTATGGATGTTTGTACAAAATCAAAACTGTCTGTTTTTTGAAAAAAAAACAACAAGAGCCAAATACAAATGTCTTTCCTCCTTTAATAATTTTAGTCGTTTGAAAATAGATATACTTAAAATCCTTTTCTCACTTTTTTCATCCACTCACTTTTGTTAGAAGTGCATAAAATTCACAGTCGACTTATGTTGTTTGAAGTACACTGAAATACAATTTGTTCGGGATTGGAGGAGACAGTCGCGAGTCGCTGCCATGAATCCGGCGCGCGATTCAAACTGCGATAGAAGAAAGACAGAGACGGCCATCTCTGAGTGAGCACCGAACTAATTACGCTGGCATCCTTGTCGCGGAAGGTGTCCTGCGGTGATTGGTGCTTACTCGACGAGTGCTCCCTCTCTCCCTCCCTCTCTCCTCCCTCTCCCTCTCTCCCTCTCTCTCCCACTCTCTCTCCCTCTCTCTCCCTCTCTCTCTCCTTCTCACTCTCCCTCTCTCTCTCTCCCCTCCCTCTCTCCCCCTCTCGCTCACTCCCTCTCTCTCTCTCCCCTCCCTCTCTCTCCCTCTCGCTCTCTCCCACTCTCACTCCCTCTCTCTCTCCCTCTCTCTCCCCCTCTCTCTCTCTCCCTCTCTCTCTCTCTCCCACTCTAACTCCCTCTCTCTCTCTCTCCCTCTCTCTCTCTCTCTCTCTCTCTCTCCCTCTCTCCCTCCCTCCCTCTCTCGGCGTAATCGTAATTCGTAACCATCTTGTGTCTATTCGCTTCGAGCCGTGCTTCGGCAAACTTCTTCTCTCTGCAAAAGATACTTCTTTTTCGCGTCTCGCTCTATTGTGCTGACTGCAGTATCGCATAATATTTACGCGACCTTCGTTTATCGTATAAAACGTACGCGGTTGTTGTACATAAATTGTATTACATTCTTTATTAAAGTGGTAGTTCGTTTGTACAATTCCACGTGCTACGTGCCCTAGTAGCATTTATGGTTGGCCAATGGTGGCCAACGGTTGGGAGTTAGTTGGGATATGTTTAGTGGTTTTGCCTACAGATCCCCAACGTAGGGCCTACAATGAAAAGATACGTCAATTTGCCAACGAATATCCAACGTTGGGCCTACAGATATTAAGGGCGGTTAAATAACGTGAAATTTGCGACAATAATATTACATTGGCCCAACGAAAATCTACCAACATTTAAATATATCGTCTAACAGATACCAGAAATGTTGCTGCAACCAAAAACATGTTATATCCCAAATTGATTTTTCTTTCATATTTCTAAATATACTCACAATTTGTTATTTTTGCGCGATAGTTAATGCACCAAAGTTTTATTGTGTGCAGCCTTGGAATTTATTTATTTCTTTAAGTTTCTCCATTTGACAAGGGGAAGGTACGGGTGTTGCATTCGCTTTTAGAACAATAGTATGCGGAGACCTTAGTGCTCGTATAGCGTAACGAAAACCTTTATGTAATATGATTTACATTTGCCGACGTATCTAGTACCTCGGATCATAGCATCTACACCCAAGAAATATTTGTAGGTACGGCGGTAGCGTATCAACTTACTACGCAGAGGATCCAGGTCAAGTCCGACGAGGGTACGAAATTTTTTTCTTTTTTCCAATTTTTACTGTGGAGATACATTGTTTAAATATTATTTATAATATTCTGTGAAAACAACCGTAAAAGAGAAGTTCAGAACAAGCGTATTATAGCGGCGTAGACTCCACGTTGGGTATGATCGTTGGCCCTATATGCTGCACCACGAGAGAACCGTACCGTTCCGCGCAGCTTGACTCGTCATGGAAGGCGCAGCGAACCTCTCATTGGGAAAGGGAGCGTACAGAGTGAGAATACCACCAATCAGGGCGAAGATGCGCAGCAACGAACGAAAATCGGTCTTCCCGCGGTACGGTTCTCTCGTGGTGCAGAGTATATACGTTGGCCGCGATCGTTGACCCAACGAAGAAAATAGCGACATTTCTAACGATTGGCCAACCAATATTGCAACGTAGGCCCAACGAAATGCCAACCATAAATGCTACTAGGGTGTAATCTCAACCTCACTACCCCTTCGTTCCTACGCAACTTGGGATGCTCCCCGCGTTGTTCGCAATTAAACACAATGTAATGTAATTATTTCTCTCGCGCAAGACCATCGAAGCGCAATATAGTTATTTCGATTACAGATTGGCGTCTACCTTGGCGGAAACATTCAGTTCGCTTATGTTTGTACAAACTGTAGGTTTGATATTCTCATTGTGCATCGTAATCTACCAATTACTTATGGTAACTTTACAAATTCGTCAGAATATTAAATAAAGTTAGTTTCATTCAATAACACAACCTTCGTCACGACTTAATTTAATTCATTTGGTTGTTAAACATTTTTGAACTACTTTTAAAGAGAAATTTTACACAAGTTTATTATGGTCACCGTTAAAGTGAGAAAAACGAGAGTAGATTTGAAATTTTCTTTGCACTTCATGTATTCGTAATGGAATAAAAACGAAAAAGATTTATACACTTTGCCATTTACTAGATGCACATAAAGTTCGCAGCGTAATTATATTTTTCAGAAATAATATTTAAACGTGTAACAAAATTAAGTATGACAATATATTTTATAGACAAGTGAAACATCGGGCGGAGACGTCAACACGATACATTTTGTTATTTATTCCTGCGCAGTCGTGTTACTGGCATTTTGCTACTGTTTTCTAGGAGAATGTCTAATTGCAGAGGTAATTATATTTATAAGACAATTACAATAGATGTAAAAAATGAATTATATTTTATTTAATCTTTTTCATATTAAAATAAGATAGAATAGAAATATACGTACAATAAAAGATGCCCTACATGAAGCAAATTATATTTTATGGAATATATTCCCTACATAAAGTCATAGTGCATATTATTTTCAGAGCAGTGATATGCAGCTCGCCTGTTATTTTACGAATTGGTATGATTTGCCTAATGAGTATGCAAAATCATTAATGTTTTGCATTGCCAGATCCCAGAAGCCATCGTATTTAACGGCTGGAAAGTTCTACGTGTTTTCGCTAGAAACATTTGCCGTCGTGAGTTTTCTCAAGATTAGACAATAAAATCTATTCATAATATCTCCAAAAACAATTATTTAAACGCATTTCATGGTTTCTTTTAGATAATGAAAGCATCGATGGCATATCTTTCCGTCTTGCGGAATATGTAATCATGAAACATCCAAGGATAATACAAGTAATGTGTGCAACATGGTTGCGATTCCAATTGTTATTTATTGAGCGACTGTAATATGTTGAAAAATAACTGAAATATACAGTAGATCTCTACGCAAAATCAAACGAATTCCTCTGAACTTCAGAAATCACAGTCAGGGTCTCATGAGCTCTCACTCTCTATTTCAAACTACCTCGGGTTTTGTCTCTTCATTACAGAGCTTCACAAACTGTCACTCTACGTTTCAAAGCCTCGTGGGCTGTCTCCCTTCACTTTATAGGGCCTCGCAAACTATCTCCCTGCATTTCAAAACCGTGCAATCTTTCTCTTCCTATTTCATGGCCTCACAAACTTTCTACATACCTTCATCTTAGGGTAGCTCCATAACGTCTCAAGCTTTCAATAATTCAATAATAGAAAAAGTGCAGCATATTTGAAACACTGTTGACAATTTGGAATACGAAAATATGTAAAAAAAACTACTAACTTTATCTGCTTTGTAACACCGCAAAAAATAGGAGCAAATAACCTGTTACCTTATTACTAGACTGCGAATCTTAATGCAAATTCTAAATTTCAAGGCTTATCTTATAAAAACCAGAATGAGAAACAAGTTCAATTTATCAACTAGAAAATTCCTTATGATAAGCATAGAATAAGGATGTCATTAATGTTTGTTACCATATATGTTATCTTGTGTTTTAAAAATGTGTACACGCTATAAATTCATAAACATCCGCAGTCTACTAATAACAATTGTAGACGAATCGTAATTTTGACATTTTCGACTAAATCTGCAAAATAAAAAAATGTCAAAATGTCAAAGTTTTCAAACAAGTATTCACCCGTTATAATCATCATTGAAATATGTGAAAACTTTATAATAAATAATTCAATCTACTCATTTGCATATTAATTTTATGGTTTCGTATAAATGTTGTGATTATTTCGAGTAACAAAATGTAGCATGTTTTGTTGTCATGTTGCTACTTCGGAACACCGAAGATGAAGACTGAGAAGGTTGCTGTGTGTCCCTTCTGCAGAGGGGGATTGCAACGACAAGAAAAGAGGAGAAGCGTGGGTGCAGTATTTCATGTGTGAAATGCGGATGCACTATGAAAGTGTAAGTTATGACTCCGGAAGTTATACCTGTGACTACTGTAAGTCAATTTTAAGACTTAGAATGTCTCAGATGATTATTCCTATGCTGTAACTTTTGTGCCTAATAAACGATAAACTCTACGTCGTAAAGAATTCAATCACCAAGTAATCACTAATAGCCTGAGATGGTGATGCGACTTTAAACTTACGAAAAAAAACAGAATTTTTATTCACCTTAAACAAATTGGTATTACAAATATACTGTACTTTCTCTAATAATGTAAAATAGGATAGGTGACCAAGAAAAGAAGAAAAACCGACAACATTAAAGCAGAATGACGCATTGTTGATGTACTACAAAAAGAAGGTGCGAGAATACTTGCAATATTTAGTAACACTAAACCTACGTAGCACTTAAAATGACCGGCATATTGTGTTTTATAAGAACGGCAAGATATAATTCATCTAGATTTTTCGCTATTTTCATTATAATATATACTCGAATTAACAAATTTATAGAATCATTTCCTAAGAAAAAATATTAATAATGTCAATAATTTTAAAAAAATATATCTGAGATCGATCATTTCACCAGTGTTGGTATGTTTAGTGTTAAATTACAAAATTCTTAGACTATTCCTATGCTTCGATACAATAGGCTTACCTTAATGAATTTCGAATGCTTAGATAACGTAAACAACAATGCGCCATCTTGCCGGATAGTCATCGGCCACCGTGCATCTGGCTGAAGGAATTAAAAGAATTTATTTCGGTTTATTCAAGAAAGATACAGAGTATACAGCTGCCGGGCATACAAATTATGCATAGAGTTCGTGCTTCCCGGTAAATAATCGCCCCTATTGCAACATCGAAACACGCTGGACTCTGCCGTCGTTATCTCTTTACAACATCTTCGATCCCCACGAATGTCGTTCAACTTTTTAACAGATACTTCGCGATACACTCCCGCGACGTGATCCTGCGCCCTATGGAAGCCTACAATAATATATTTACTTCCGGTAGCAGAAACTTAATTAACAGGGCGAGATTCATCGAGTTTTGTCAGCGCCATTGAGACACGTCCATCGTTCAACTTGTACTTTTCGTACGAGTTACACGACAATTAGAATCGCGAGACATTAGATACGAATTCAAGATAGTATGGAGTAAGTCCTTAGAAGTCGTTCCTCAACTTTCTGATCCATTGGTGAACACGGGCACTGCATAATTAACCCCTTGACGTACGAAAATGAAATGAAACTCGATGTAACCGAAGATATTATTATGAAATAGTAAACTTATCATTGGGGAAGCTTAATTACTGAATTTTTGTATGCATTCAGAATAGTTTCTGAGATAACATTGGTCATGCTGTTGGTAATATTTGCTATTAATGTTACGCAATATTTTAATACAATGTGTAGTTATAAGAATGACGTATCGAGACGTCTTTATATGTCTGGGGGTTAACACATCACATTATTATATTCTCGAGATCGAGGATTCTTGCTTTTTGGACCATGTCGATGTTGAACTACTGATGATACCAATTTTTAGAACTGTATGTCGGGAAATTATTGAAAGGATTAACCCTCTAGTGCACTGGTTGAGTCTGCAAACTCCATGAATTTGTTCTATTCCAATTTTCCTTATATTACCTTGGATATTTCCTGAACTAATTATTGCTTTACTTGTAACAGCTTTACAAAAAAAGCAACAACCGCACTAAGTATGAAAAGATCTGAATATTTAAAGGAAATATAAACGAAAAGATCGATACTTTTGACCCGTGTACTGAAGGGTTAACGGCACCTCGTACTATTTCTCAAGGAATCTCATTGTCTTTTCAATTTCTCTTCGACCAAACGTGTTAATTGCAATGGTTTCGAATCTCATCTAGAACATTAATCCATACCATTGCACCTAACGCACAAGACCGGTGTATCGCGACACTCGACGCTGTACAAGCACATAAACACATGGTAATGTATTCGATGCGTTTTTATTATCATTCAGACAAATGACTCACGTTCACAAGTTAACACGCAGCCTCGGGATGCATTCGCGTTTATTTACTTCCAATATAAAATCGTGCTTCGCAATTGTGTACCCCGATTTTCGTACATGAAATACACGGTGTGTGGTGTGTGCACGTTTACGTGTGTGATTTCGTCTGTGCATTATTGTGTGTGTGTGTGTGTGTGTGTGTGTGTGTGTGAACACGTGTACTTAGGTGTGTATATGTCACTGTGTGCCGGATCCGTGGATACGGAAGTGTGTCCGATTCGTAGACGTCGTTCGTATCAGAAATCATTGTAACAGACTGTAATACGGAACAACGTCCGACCGAGGATGATCCTGAACGATCGATCGGTCTTTTCGAACGCGAAAAATGTCGGAACTCTATACTTTCTCAAGAAACCACGCGTCTCTAGAGATTATTATTCAGCCTTGCTTTCAGCACCGTTTCTTCTCTTTTTATTTGTTGTATACGAGTTTTTCTGTTTTCGGTTTATTTGCTTGCTTTGTTGTTGCCTCTTTTTCGTTTATTTTCTCTCTTTTTTGCCTGTTTTATTGTACAAGAGGGTATGTCACGAGCGGTATTCACCGTTTTGTTAATAATTATTGTTTTTTTCGACGGCTCGGGAACCACGCACCGACGGCAGAAACGGTGCGAGGTTCCCGAGGATAGATCGAAGAAACGAAAGTGTGCTATAGACATGTCTGCCGGATGTTACGTGATCAACGTGTATAAAATTCAAGTGCATAATCTCGTTTTCTACTCTGTTTTATTCTTTTTTTTCAAGAATTTTTCATTTAGTTAATGAAAGAACGTGGTATTTTATACACGAGGGTAACCTTGATGTTCACTGTTTATTGTACTTCCTGTACATGTATATGTGTAAACATGCATGCCCGCGTGTATTACATGTATGGATACGCGTACGCCAGCGTATGTGTATATGTGTGTGTGTGTGTGTGTGTGCATGAACCACCACGTGTCTTCCGATTACTCTATCGTAATGTTTCATTGAATTTCAATCATTTCACATGCTATTGCAGTAGTAGAAAGTTAAATAATAGTAATAATGAATGTAGTATCAACGATAATAGTGGTTATTATAATTATAATAAAACGTAAATCATAGGAGAATATAATATCAAAAACTACAATATTAATAATATGAAAGTCTCGTGTAAACATAATTTATAGAGCCTTCGATGAGTATAAACTACAAGAAACTTAGTATATTTAAATTAAGAAATTTGTTGTGGGTCGTTTAGAATTTTTAATTAACAATATCTTGCAAGAGTAATATATTGTCTACCAGATAAATTAAGTAAAAAATGTTTGCTTGATTTCTCACCTCGTGTTTACACCTTGACCGACATCAAACGGAAAAGCTTCAATTCTAAAAACGATTGAATTGAAAGAATCTACAAAATCTATTGACATTCAAATATTGTTCAATCTGAAAATTTCGTGAAAAATTAATGTTCTCAAAATGAATGTTGTGTTATAATTTACAGGATTGCTATTGTACAAATAATAAATCGCTTTTCGTTATTATCCGAACAAATATTTTCGCCAATACAAATTTTCAACATTGAACCTATCACGCATGGCAAATGTTCAAGGAATCGTTTTCTACAGGAACAAAGGAAATACTTATAATTAAGATCTAGAAAAGTGAATTTTGATTTATAGGTTTTTACAAACGATGAGTACAACCGAAACAATTTAATTCGAGCAGAAAATATCTAATATTCTCAAAAGACATACTGAATCACGGACTTCCATTGCAGAAGAAACTTATTTACTCAGACCTTGAAGAAGCCCCATTTTCACGACAAGACTATTCATCTAAATTTGAAACAAAGTGATCTCAATGTGTGCGGTCGCGAGGTCGAGGTTCAACGTTTGGCTGATACTTTAACAAAATAGCAGAATGCTGCACGAAGAGAACAGTAAACCATAACGCGAAGGAGTCGTTTACCGACAGACCTTTCTCGATTATACAGTGCATTATGTATACGTTACTGCAAACGCCAAGTGAAACTTATTACACCGACGCTATCAACAAATCGAGCTCTGAAACAAAAGAAACTACTATCCCAAGATTACAAGTTATGTACAACAAAATGGTCCCTAACCTTTGAAAAGGGGCTGCTATAGTATTCGCAGAGTATTGGGACGAGCTTTAAGTCTTCCGGTACAAAGCTTCAAACGTGTGATACACGTCCCTGAGTAGGATTCTCCAATATTGATGAAACTCGTGCTCATATAGAAGACAAAAAAAATTCATTACGCACTTTTTGTAATTATCATTCGTATTTAGGATGAAAGTTGCTCTCAAAATTGAGGTGGAAAACTACATTTAGTCGTTTATCTCAGATATTATGAATTATAGAGAAATAGTTTTTGTAATCAGATTTTTAAAAAATTAATTTTGTCGAATACTTTCTTGGTCTCTACATCGTCCTATCAAATAATGCAAGCATGTTCTGAGAGTAAATTTAAGAAAAGAATGGGCACACAATTCCAGTAAATTTGTAATAAAAATATGAAACCATGTGGAAACTGATTAACAATTAAACTGTTGTCTAGTCTTACCAATTAAGATCTACGAAAAACTGAATCTGTTACATTATGAATTTTTGGTTGAGTCTTGTTTATTCCAGCGAGTGCGTTGCAACATTACATGACTAATGTTTGACGCTATTAATACAAGCTAGATCGCTAAATGCACAGATATAACTGGTACACATAGCCCGTGTAAACAATAGATTAGCTACATCTATCCTGTTTCCTTGCTGTAGTCAATTGATTATTTGATATTCTTGTTATAACTAAAGTATTTATGAGCCTATGTCTACATAAAATTTCTTTTAGTCTTACTCATAGATCATATTGATCCTGTTTGGTAGGAGAGTCATCAAAATCGGAGTTCAACACTATAAGTCGAAACCACAACGATTGAATGTATCGGAATGTTAAGGCTCGTGGCATATATATATATATGGTCAGCGTATACAACGCGTCAAATAATGATCATTATTTCTGTGCATATGATAGAAAGAGAACTATACAATTTATGGTGCATATGCTTCTCGCGTATGTACGGGAATTTCAATGCTTTGTACATGTACAAAAAAGAAAGCATATTCGTATACACTGTTCGATTTCGCGGCGCCTACCCTGCAAATACTTAAGTTTCACGTTACGATGCACAATGTTTGAATGATTCTTGGCCGTTTCGAGCACGCGCACCGTGAAAGAGTCATCGAAACATTGTGCACTACTTGCTTCAATATCTGTGTTAAAAAGTGAACATCAAATACCTCGAGACATTCGATGGACCGACATGCCTTTAACACAAAAGGTGATTCGATAGATGGAGAAAAAGGATCGATACGACGAGAAAGCTGGAATTAGGAATAGAAGAAAGAGAGTACTATGTAACTGAGATGGAGGGGTGGGTGGGGGTGGGGGGCTGAAGGCAGTCGAACACCTGAAATCACTCACCAACAGGTGATAACGGATGGTTTGAATAATCCAGATGCCAGTCCCTTGTTGCATCGTTAAAGCTACAACGTTCGTTTTCTGTGAATAAAAACTAAAAAGCGACTGCAATACGATAACTCATTTTACGTAATACGATCGTCAACAAACATAGTCAATGGCTTGATCAGGAAATATTTCATTTACAAAGTGGGAACACGTTTTGCTAGCAGTGATCACTGTTCAAGCGAGCGTACGCTATTCGACGCTACCTGTTTCCATCGTCTGTAAATGAAACATTGGATGTCTTATGCCAGTGCCGGTGATTATCATTCATTACCTGACTGGTTACGGATACGATACAAAAACTAAAAGAAAAAAAAGATAAGGAGCTTAAGTATAACAATATCATATGCATCTTGAATTGCGCTCCGCTTAAGAGACGTTATTCTAGTAATTCGTTTAGCGGAGACGTTATAAATAATATTTAAGTAATGTTATAAATATGTACTAAACACCTGAAGCAAGTAAAACGTACTATCATGTCACGGTTACACAATTACTCAAATAACTCAAAGGCAAACCGCTCTCGTGTATTTTACAGCGACGCGCGAGTAACGTTGCGCACGAATTATTTACAACTTAGCATACTTATCCCCAGTTTTTTTTATACTTTATCTACTTATGCATTAAAGAAATGCGTTTTTTTTATACAAGAATACGTTCCACCTTCGTATCATTTTTCTTTTTCTCCCATTTTTTTTTTGTGTTTCATTTAGTTGAAAATCCTAATACAAGACTCCAATGTAATCGTCGTTGCCCGTTTTCCCATAACGGCCCAATCACGCGAATTATTTTTCAGACTTGTCTCCGTATCTTCCTATCTCTTTTCGTTCCTTTTCTCATAACTTCGTGAGTAAAACTTATCGTATAAGCAATATGTACAAAATGAAATATAAAACTAAAATTATTAACCTTACAGATAGTGATGGGTGTTTAAATTTCGTGTTACTTTTAATCGCTCCGTTAAGAATACCCAGATATCGCGGCTGCGCGGCTCGTAATAAAAGGTAACATCACAGACACTGGCACAATCATTAATTCGTGTCGTAATTGTTCCCATTGACTGTCGATGTTGTTCAGTAGTATTAAAATCAGAACGTCTGTCGCACAGCCGTGCATCGATTGATTCCAACGGGTAGTCTCTCCAACGCATCACGTTGCTTTGTTTTTACGAAACGGGGGGACTTACAGTGGGCAGTGGATGGTTGCGTAAGATGTGATTACAGTCTAGATGGCCCAGTGGAGCATCTGTCGATCGACTTGAGGTAGTAATCCTGCAGTGGTCAAGTGCAAACGTATCCCTCCTGCGCTACTGTAGATGCACCAGTAGGTCCATCCTGAAACATCACGAACGTCTCTCAGTTTAGAAACTGCCTGACACACGGTGACATTTTGCCGATCTAGGTGGAAAAAAAATCCATGTCGAGAATAGTCCAAATGTAAAAAATAACATTATGAGACAGTTCTAAATTGCCCATATTTTACAAACATATGCGCGTTTTTTTAGTAATTAACCATTAACTATTTATTTACACGTCTCTAAAGTCTGACCAACCTCGTTTTTACGTCTACGCGCACATTATGAATTCCATATTCTTTTTGTAAATACATTGTATATGTGTATTGCAATATCTTGAGGGTGTTTGCTACTTTATTATGTCATGCGAAATACATAAACACCTTTTTTATGAAAAAATATATCACATTAGTCTACAAAGCGCGCATCGCAACAAACGCAAAATGCAGCTTCTCATTTAAAGTATACATAGAGTTTTAGTACATTATACCGCATTATACCAGGTTTCAATTACATGAAAATTGAAGTATTTTTCAAGAGCTTTACATGTGTAACAAATCTTTTTTCACAAGTTTACAAATCGTACTTTTTTACAACTTTCAAGATTACTGTTCCTGTGCACCGTTCGCGTATACCTCGCGGTAATCAGTAATGCTATTTTGGAAATCGTTTGATGCCTTTTTGGTGTAAATTAGAAGTTAGTAGAGACACTAAATTATTTTATAGAACTACAGCGAAAGACAAATTGATCTAGCAGGTTTGGATACGTTAGAATAAGCTGGCCGCAATAAGAGTGCATCAGATCAATACACTGCCACAGATTCAGACGATTCTGGTTATTCTTGTTACAAATATTCTATCTGTTATTGTATTTATTTATATTGTGAATATATTGTATTAAAGTAATATTATGTATTGTATAACTATTATTGTATTTATATTGTATGTATTCAAGTATAGTTTTATATTAGTATGTATTACACATTAGTATTTTATATATATATATATATATATATATATATATGTATAGTCTTACTTACATTAGTTTTTCAACGTTAACTCGCCACGTGAAACTTTAAAAATTGTAAACATAATCATATATGTTATGTTTTTGCTTTCTTTTATGAAATAAGTATTGAAACATAACGCAAACTTGACGATATGACATGAATTAATAACCTAATTGTATTGTGATATATTTTTTTATAATTTTATGACATATATACTGTTATTTATGTATTTCATTAGCAATAATTACGTATTTCTTAAATACGAGGCTATTTTCAAGCTAAAATAATTTTTTCACCTACATCGGCAAAATATCACATTGTTCGACGGCAAGAAAAACTTCAATCAAGTAGAAGAATTCAATCAGGTACACATCAAAGAGAAATAAACAGACCACACGTAGCGAAAACTATAGAAATGCCTCCGTTTTTTACCTCTTCGTGACTCCAAATTATGTTAACATCCTATGTTCTCTTACTACGCTCTATTGTTATGTGTAGTTACCTAATTTTGTTCTATGCCGATTATTGTTCATTATATGTACAATGTCTTACATCCTTAACAGTTGTTAATGTTTGTTTGTATTCATCCAAGCTAAATCCGGAATTGCTATCTTCTCCACAAGATTGAACCACTAACGATCCATCTTCTCCCTGTATAGACATCAATATGTATCGGTTACCTGAAGTATTTGATGTTAGAACATTGGAGAGTGGTCCAAATGGCCGATTTAGCTTGTGACAAGTCAATTTGAAAATTTTTGCACAAGCTAAAAGATTTTGTTATACAAGATAGTAAACTATGTGAAAAACAATACCCCGATATTTTTTTTCATTATTTATGCACTCATTAAATGTTATGTTATTCCTAAAATTTGAAAAATAGTTAAGGTACTTAAGGTAAAATGGTCTACACGTAATTAAGGTTAAAAATATCTGAAATAATTCATATGTTTCAAATGAAATCGTGTAATTTTTCAAAAAGTCTTTCAGAATGCTTTTCGTCTGTTAGATTCTCATCTGGCAACTATAAAAAATGGTCTAGAAACAAACAGCAGACGTTTGCGGACCTAATTCTTTTTTTATAGTAAATATAAATCCTGCTTAAGTATAATAACGCTTGATAAAATATCGGGACTCGTCCTGAAGTATGACAAAATCATTCATGAAATGTTAGAATCGTCAGAAATATTATTTATATATTCATCGCTTTCAAATGTCAATATTAACGAAATGATACATGATAAAAAGATAAAGATCTTTTAGAATATTCACCACATTTATCAGAAATACTACCATAATGAAGAAAATATACACGATTTCTTTAAAGCATAAGAATTATTTAAAACAATTTTTAGAATTCAGCGTGTACTTAGTATTAGTTCTCTAATTTGAGAGATAGCATAGTATTTAATAAGCGCATGCATAACTAAAAAATTATCAGGTTATTGTTTTTCACATAGTTTACTACCTTGGGTAACAAAAATTGTTTAGCTTATGCAAAATTTTTCAAATTGACTTTTGGCCAACTAAAGCGGCCATTTGGACCACTGTGCGTCAGGAATAATATGTTCATTATCTGCACCTGTGTAACTTGCTGATCGTTATCGTTAACCTTTCGTTTCTTGGGACATGCATCCGGGTTCGTATCCGACAATCTCTTCCTACTCACTGCGTCGCCTGGGTTTCGCGGTGAGATACTGCCAGTATTTCCATTACCAGCAATGTTACCATTTTTATGTACACTGCTAGAAACCTATTTGACGAAATTAGATGATAATCAATGATTATTTGAAAATTATATAATAACACGAAAATCATTTGATTGTCAAAAGCTAAATTTGACAGTCCCTATACCTTTCTTTCTCGTTTGATCAAACTAGGAGCAACGTAATTGTGTAGGTCCTTCTTCTTCACGTGCTTGGCTTCTATCCACATACCTTCCTTCAACATCTTTAACTGTTCTGCTTGTCTCTGAACTGCAATTTTATACACAGATGGTTATTCAATTTATTTGGAAGCAGCATAACGCAAACTGTCTGACGACGAGAACGCGCAGCAACAAAAACTGCATTTTGGACAAGACCAAATAGACTTTGTAGTGTATTCCAAGTACTGAAAACCCCTAATGGCTTCTTGCCTGGTAAGGCTTTGCTTTCGAGAAAAACGAGTTTAAAGTTTTGCTCTGCGTTAAGAACTATGAAGTAGAAACGTATTATAGTATACTGCTGGTGAGGCCCCTGGCCTCTTTAATATATATATTTTATAATGCTAACCAATTTTTGTTTTATTACCATAATATTATTCATATTAAGTGCTTTTTGGAAACCGGCACGTTTTTCACAAGTCGAAATAAAAACTTCTTGTTACCACACCATACTGACGAAGAAAAAGACAGGTAGGATTTTCGGCACGGTTAAACATGAGACAGGCTTGGCTTTGATTATTCATCAAAGAATGTTCAAATGGTACAAACATTAACGTCTACAAAAGAAAAAATCCCAAAAATAATTTCGATGCTCGTACAACTGTTTGTTAACTTGGCACTACAGCTACAAATAGAAATAATTTTTTAGAATAGTTTTTAATCTATAATTGTTGACAAAGAGATATACTATTATGAAATACTGACAGGTTCTTGCTTTTACATCTACCACTTATATTATAATTCTAGTGTGAAACTTAATAAATTGGTAATTATGTTTATATTAATATGAGTAATATTGCAGCAATAAAATAAAAATTGGTTAGCAATATAAAAATATATATTTAAGAAAGAAAAAGATAAAATACTATTTACTATAATACTGCTTACCAGTGCCACTACAACTTCTTGTATGTAATAAGTTTCTCCTTCAGGATTCTTAACGCAGAGCAAAATTTTAAATTCACTTTTTTCAAAAAACGAAGGTTCACCAGAAAAAAAAATTAGAGTTATTCAGTATAGGTAACCCCCGTTCATCGCGACCCCGGCGAGTGCGGATTCGTGATACCGCGATCTTATCTTGTCTCAGTACTTATCTGGCTTTGACACATGCCAGGAGTCGTCATAATGAGTGGTTGCACGTACGCGCTATCTTTCTTTCTCGCTCACTCACATCATACACATGTATTATTCAGAGCTCACAAGAACATTTATCGGCAAATTTTGCAAAATAAACATAGAGTGATCGAACAAGGGAATCTAGATTTCTTTTTGCAACGCGGAACAAAATGAATGAATTATATTATGCATGACATTTTTTTTGTTATTAATAATTTTTATTTTATTAATAGTGTTTCTTTGAATTTTGAAATGATTTCTTTTTAAATTCCCCGTTGATCGCAAAATTTTGCTTATTACGACCATGTTCAGAACGTTTCCTCAGCGATGAACGGGGGTTACCTGTGCTGGATGTTATACTACAACGTGCATAGTCTCGTCCAAAAAGCAATTTCTGAAACTGTGCGATCTCTATGTGAGAAACATATATTGAAATGTTCTTACTTGAATCGACAAAAGATTTTATATCGTAAGTCAGATCAATATTTAAGTTTTCGCTTTTAGCGAATAGCAAGCCGATAAACCACATGGAGCAGTGCCCCTCCGGTTCTGGTTCTAACGGTGGAAATGCCTCCGGGTTTACATGTGCCAATGTAATGTGTTGATTCCTTTCCAGTGTACCTGTTTTTAAGAGTTAGGATTTTGCCATTTTGGCATCCGCGGATTATTAGCATTGCAAGTATGAACAAATGAATATATCAAATTCAAATTTGATGATTCGAAAAGACACAGATTAAGACAGAAGTTCGTACAATTCATCGATTAACTCCACTTACTCCTGCGAAAGATGCATACGTTTATCGAAAAACCTGAGAATAATTTTCATTTCAAAGTGATATTTCAATAAAAAAATAACCTGTTTTAATCTACGTCATTTAACTGGAACAAGCGGAACGTAAATGTAATAAGCTAATACCAAGGCCGGGTGATGCTTCATTAGTGACAGTTTCTAAAAATTTTAATAGCATTGATACATTTTCAAAATGTTATATGATTCAGAGGCAAGCAAAAAGAATTCAGTATTATGGTACTGCAATGACTTTCAGTATCACAATGTATCTTTTATTCACGTTTTTAAGTAATGTCTTGCATATAACATAGAACAACCATCCCCGTGTGGTCGCAAACAAATTTGCACATACTGATCAAATTCGATAGAATATGTATTGTCGTATTCAATATTTTACCTATCAAGTGCCGTATTTTTGACTCGACAAGCCCACACCATTCAAGTTGATCTTCTGCGGTTAGACCTCTCGCCAGTAATACAATATAATGCTTGTATTTTCCAAAAAAGTTCGGAGGCTCGAATAACTTGTCCCACGTTGCTTTTCCCATGATAATTTCTTCTGTTATAGACAATCCTGTTTCGAATGCTTCTTGCATGATAGTTCTTGTTGAAACTGATACGTTAAAGGTTGAATTTTGTTGGGGATATGCCGGTGTAATAATCGGCATCAAATGATACCTATCCGATATATTTACCTTTGCAAGAAAACGTGTTTCAGTATTAGATATTTTGAATGCTCTGAAACATGATTGACAAGTTAACGAATATAATAAAAATTCTTACCCTTGGATCCCAAACTGGAAACCCCAAATTAACATTGTCAGGTGGTTTTAAAAGAACTGGTTGTGGCCATTTCCATTGAGAAAATACAAGGAAAAATTTTTCTATTAGTGTTGCTGCAACAGCATTGGGATAAAGTTGACATGTTCTTGCAACCAACATTGCCCAAGATACACCTCCTAGATATCCTAGCACATTACTGTATATGCCATGTCCTATGAACGGGGAAAATACAGTTCAACTTTAAAGAAAGCAAAATTTAAACTATAAAAATGAAATGAACAATAATCTTACGTTTTGCCCATAATTTAATAGCTCTAAGTGCCAACCTAAAATTTTCTATATTAGGTACTAAACGCAATATTTCGTCTGTTACTCTGCAACCATTGAGACTTCTGACACATTTCTGATCAAGATTTTTCAGAAGCATATCATCCCTGAGGTCCTGTTTACGAAAACAAATGTATTAGATTCACAAGTAGCACACACAAATTATATATTCGTGTAATTCATCTCAAAGTATTTTACCAACCATTGAATCAGGAATTTCTTTAAGAGCTAATTTTGCAAATAACATATCAATTTCTATACCATCGAAGTTCATTTTTATAACTGGTACAAACGCCTCTTCTACTGCCTGAAATATGTTAAATAATATAATGTATCAACTTCACAATTTTTATTGAAATTAATAGGTGTTTCGCATTAGACTCATGAATTATATATTCACATTGAACCTTACATATGTCAACTAATGGATAATGTAAGTATAGATTGCTATACTTACTGTGCAAATGCTAATTGGAAGAAAAGTTAATATTAAATGGACAATTAATTATTACTACAGTACAAGCTTGGTTAAAATACACACCCTTAAATCTGTAACTTCTTCTTGCATTTTCAGTAACTCAAAGAAGGATGAAAAATAATCGGACCTATAGATGTGACGTGGTACAACACATAGTGCATCTATGTCAGCACCTTTGTGATGTACCCCTAACCTATATGAACCAAAAGTATATATTTTACCACCAACTTTTTCGGCAACATTGGATGGCATGTTTCTGGCGATACTTGTGTCCCGTATCCATTGCTTCACCAGTGCATTTAATTTGCTGAATAACATGGAAAAATAATTAATATTACATTTCAGTAATATTTATTGTATAAAAACAAGGATAAAGTTCTATAAACACAAAATACCTTAAAATTTCCATTCTATGATTCAATTCTTCTTCAGATTCAAATACATTATAAGGTTTTAATGCTTCCTTTAATTCATTTGTCCTAGAAAGATCACTGGGCTTTGGTTCTGCTATACTGATAGCAGATGTCATACCCAATGTGCGTAGATTTCCTTCATTAGAAGAAGACTTTGAGTTTGAATTATTACCTTGTGATGACCACATTTTGGAATTCATGAATTTTATTTTAGATCTGAAATATAAGAAACTGTTATACTTGCTTATGATCATATCAAAATGATGTTATTGTTACTTGATTATGCAAACAATGAACTATATTTCAATATATATATTGCTACCAACCAAATAACAAAACAAAAGCTATATAATTAAGTAGTTGATTTATAAAATTGATAAAAACTTATTTGCATAATGTAAAGCAATTTTAAATAAATAATTAACAATGTTAATGATACAATTTCTATTAGTTAAACTTTCATTACTAAGTTTGGACAACCTTCTCTAAAAACATTTGCAATATAAATAAACATAATAATAATAGAAAACTCTATAGAAAAAGAATTTACTCTCTGTATCATTTAAACAATGCCTGTAAAAATAATAGGGTACAATAAAAGAATATTATTGCAGCATGTATCACAAAAATAAAAATTCAAGAACAAGAGAGTGTTATTATATCAAGGAAACAAGTAGAGCGTGGAAACGGATGATAAAACGGATAAAAATGATATGTTAATTTCACAAAAGTATTTTATAGTTTACAAACTGTGCAACATTGTTGGGAATAACTTAAAACGCGGGATTTTCTTGTAGAACATGTGCAAGGGAACAAACATATGTAAAATCGTGGCAATCATGGTGTTATTAAGCCCTTACCACTTAATACTTTGTCAAAGATGCAATGACATGATAAAGACAGAGAAACTTCGAACGTGTTGTCAGGTTATAAAACACGCAAATTGTTGTAACAAAGATGCATTACGTCCATCCAAAGGTCGCAGAAGCTTCCTGAAAAGGAAATTGTATTCCTAACGCAAATAGCACGTTCTAAGAACTTTGCTTAGCTGTAAAGCAGCGTGAACAACTTGTAAACAATTTACGAGGTAGCAAAAGGACTCCGAGAAACGAAGGTTCGTAAGTCATAGATTGTTCGCGTCTACACGGTTATTTTGTGTACTACCAACGAGTACAAATCGTCCATAACATTAATCATATGACACTTCACGCACAAAACACTTCATATCGCGTTCTACCATATAAATAAATAGTTAAACGTCCTTACTTGAAAATAATGGACACACGTATACCCGCACCATACCACCGACAGTATAAACATGGCGTCCCCTGACGGCTTAGTGTGCATGAAGAATCGCATAGGCAGAACTGCATGTGATTAAAGAATAATACGTATAAAGAACGATGCATTCGCCTCCTCGCGTTGAAATACGAAACTAATGAAGTTTCTCTGTAAGCTTTGCGTTTTAGAATAAATTGTTAGTCATACTAAGTAGCCATACTTAGACCTGCTTAGACTACAATTTATAACATATAGTTTCACATTCATTAGTTCTTTATTTTGAATAAAATATTTAAGAAAGTATTGTATTTGAATAATGATTAGTTTTTTCTAGTTACGCCAAGCAAACTGTAGAGTGCCAGAAAATTCGATGTTAATTTTCTCGACATTACATAGTTTGCGATTACGTGCTTTCATCTTCTCCGATTATACATAACCAACATAACCTTGTATCATTAAGAAGACAAGCCTGTCATTTATAACAATGATGTATCTGACAATGTATCTATTGACTCTCAAAGGTCCAAGATCTTATTTGAATAAAAAAAAACCCCGGGCGTGAGCACTCTCATTCCTCTCTGCTATCTGGTAAGATCTGGTAAGATCTACAATTTAAATAAAAAAATGAGTCAGCCCCACTTCTCGTAGTGGCGAAACGCCCAAGCTTATCGTCGATTTGTTTTGGATTTGTTCCATCAGATGACGCTAGCGGTACTGATGGCTATTGCTCGGTCGGTATCGTTTGGATAGCAGTTTCAGCGTTTTACTGCTACGTGTGATGGCGCTATTTTCAGATTTTTCGGAGTAGATGATTCGTGCCGCTTGTTGCATAATTCCCTATGGAAGAATCGGCAAGAATAATTTGTTCTCGTTGTTATGGATGAATATTAATCTAAAAAACAAGGAAAAATATAATCATTTCACGGACATATTTGTTATTGTATATTCTGCATAGAAACAGCTTCCTAAAAAATAAAACGGGAAAATTAATATGGAATATTCCACATTAACCTATTTAAAATGATACTGTACTTTTAGACACGAATTAAAGCCAAAAGAAGTTCGGGTGCTTCTTTTAAAACGGATAACTGGAATTAGGACCATTATCGATGAATCTTTGACACAGTTTGGGATACCTACTGGGAGGGTGGTGAGGCAAGGTCGAAAGAATAACACGGAAGCGAATCGGGGGTGGCCGAGAACATGGGGCAAGATGCGACCAGAGGGTCAGATAAGGAATGCCTCTCCTCCTGACATTTCCTTTGTTTGGGGATTAAGATAAGGCAGCGTGGAAGAGGTGTAAGGGCCCCGTGAAGGGCCCTGTATTTGAGATTGAGCAGGAACAAACCAGACGCGCCTCCTTTTCTTTCGTTCAAGTCAAATATTATCGGATACGTGCGCGTATCTGTACGCTTTGCTTTCGGCACCTGCGTCGAACGAGCTACATACCACGTCGTCGAACGAACGTTGCAAGTGTATCGTTTCATTGTTTGACATTCCGACTGATTTCGATACACGCGCAACGTAGTCTAAGCACCGTCTACCCGATTGCAGGATTCGCGAGTTGAAACAGGTACTGCAAACGGAAAAATCGAAAAACTAACATTTTTTTTGGAATATTGGATGTTTGCGTTGCACTCGGAAGTGCAGCAGAGGCAGAACATTCGCGCGGTTTTTCCAGCTACGTGCTGGGAAATATTTACCGAAAGGTGGAGGAGGTCCTCTTCAAATCCTAGCAGCAATCGACGCTACGGTATACCGAAAATAACTTTACGATCTCCCGGTGTACTCCGAAAATCCATAAACTTGGTAATGACAGAAAACACAGAACGACTTGAACGGGATGTAAGGCGAGACGAACGAGTGATGCAACCGTGCTGGATGGAACGGGAAAATCATGATTCGTTGAAACGCCTGAATGCTGGAAAAGCAATGGAGAAGCTGCGGTTAAATTTTAGTGGCTGGTCCGGGGAACAGAAAAAGATGAAAGAGAACGGCCAAGCGAGCGGAGAATAGAGAGGAGAGGAAAGGAACAACCGGGAAGCCCAGTGTTTCGTTCCCAGGACGAGCGCTCGGCCGTGCTACGCAGGATTAAGCAATCACACAGGCCGATGGTTCCTCGATAGCGATGCTAATGTCGGGTCGTACGGACCAAGCACGCGTTTATGGCCCTTCCGTTTGCTTAGGCAAATCGAAGACATTCATGACGGAAGGGGTCGCTTCTCTATCTTCTTTCACGAAGGGCCGAGGATGCAATAAAACCTATTACGGTCGCATCTAATCTTTTTAACGGTGAAACCTACCCCTCCGGCGACGCGTAACCTACCAATTTGCCGCAGACGTTTGCCTTCCGATCACCATTACCAAATAATGGCTCGTGTACAATGTAAACATTGCGCAAGATATTTCGAATATCCTCTCGCGGTTACGTCGAACGGATCGACGATCGAATAATAAAGTGAATGGACCGGATTCGCGCACGTTCAAATATTTTCCTTGTGCTTATTCGCACGAATAGACACGCCACACGCGGCGCAACGTTTGCCGAAGAAGGACTATCCCGGGATCGTAACGTCGGATGATCGATGACGACTAGAGAATCTACTGTGTTTTCACGCGATGTCCAACTGTTTGTACCTTTATGTCGCAGGTGAATAGGGCTCGGTTATGAAACCTTGTTGCAACGTTTCGAATCGATGGGGTGGCTTGCGGTCGTGCTAGAATCGATTGATCACATCGGATGGTTTTCGAAACGGGGGCCGACTAAATGCGTTGTCGCAACAACGGTTCGGACGCATTCGAAACGCATCGTAACAGGTGAGACTACCAGCGCGCGTCGCATGCGTTCGAAAATCCCAACGCTCGTGTGTATGTAGCTGTGGACGCGCGTGTAGCCGCGTCGCATCTCGGCCGTTTTCGCGGTTCGAAATTTCCGGCAGGCAAAGAAAGACGGTCGGCGCGGTGGGAGGACGGTTCGCCGAAAGGAGCGCGTGGAATTCGTGAGAAAGCAGAGAGGAGTCTTCATACCGATCCCACGAGCAGGCGAACAGAACGCGTCAGGACAGAAACGCGGACGATGGACAAGGAGGGAGAAGTTGAGCAGAAGGCCTTAACGAAGAATAGGGGTCGAAAAGGGTGGGCATGGTACCGATTAACTCTTACTTAAGGGGCGCCTTGGCCTCTGCCTCCGCCTACGCCTCAGCCCCGGTTTCAGCCTCCGCCTCTGTTTCCGTCTTGGTCACTGCCTCCGCCTCCGCCTCCGCCTCTGCTTTTCACAGATGTCGTGCAACAATGGAGCACTTAGACGGTCCGCGAATACCTTAAGTCATCTGAACGGACAATCGGCAGGCACCGGCTCCCCCTAATTACCTCGACTGAGCAAAACAATTAAACGCGACTCGTCGTTAGCTACCCGGATCGGCTAATGCCCACTAAAGACGAGGCAAAATCAGCTGTAAGCGGCTAATAGTCCGAACTCGTGGCTCCCTTGCCAGGGACAAAAGGATGTGCATCTTCATCCAATTAGGCGATAATGGAAGACGGACGCGCGTTTTGCCACGGGTCCGGCTCGAGATCATTTTCGATACTCGCCGATACATACCTGTCTTCGCTCTCGATCCCTCCTCTCTCGATCCCGGTCGATCATCGACCGCGCGTCTCTTCGCTTGGAGTTTCGCCGGCGCAGCGAGTTCTTCGGGCGGTTCCGTGCGACGCGACGGGAACGAAAGCACGTTTTGAAAAATATTTCCACCGGTCGACGCGATGGTACGCGGAGGATTGAGCAAACAGAGGATTTATAGTAGCCGGTGGAGCAAAATAGCAGCGGAGAACACGGCCGTGTGTACGGGCGAGACAGCGAGACAGCGAGCAGCGGTCCGGAGGTAAAGAGACGAAGGCCCGGATCGCGACAGTCCCGATAACTGTTTGCCTGCGTGAAGAGCGTTCGAGCGCGTTACAACTCAAACCTTTTAGCCGTTGTTTGCACGGCGCTTTGTATTCTATTTGTACAACCGCTTAAACAACTCCGGCTGGACGTATAAGCCGGGCTCGAGCCTCCTCGAGGGAGTTGTGCGAACCCTCAATCGACTCTCGAGGGTGCCACTTTCCGGACCAACCTGTTGACGCTTCGATCCTCCTCGATTTCTCTGTTACCCGGTCGCGCGTTCCTTTTTCGCTTTCGGTTGTTCTTCTCGTCCGCGATCTCGGCCGTGTCTTTTCCTCTGTTGCTCGTCGACCCAGCCGTCACGTTCGATCCTCCGAGTCGTCGACGAGATTCGTATTAATCGTACTCCGGAAGATATAGTCGATGGAAGCCGAGCGAGTCAGCGCGCACAGCGGCGGAAAAACATCGGCCGGTGGCGGATGGCGGCGACGTTTCATCGATGGGAACGGGCTCCGACTCCGGCTTCGGCTTCGGCGACCAGGACACGATCAAGGCAACCATGACGATCGGGGCGACCAGGGCGACCGGAGCGATCACGGCGAGAAGAACGAGATCGCCTTCTTTGTTTTCACGGGATTCCATTGGCTTCCAGGCTACGGATTTTAAGACGTCTCGATTTCACAATCTCGGGGACGTCGCGTCGCGTTAACAGAGGACGATCGTCGCTACCATCTTGGAAGGATCGGTGATCGTCACGAAAGCAGATGCTAGTCTCGATTCGTAGATCTCGTCGGGATAGACGGCTCGGAGGGCTGACAGTGAGGGGAAAGAGTAAAAAGAGAGTGGACCGAGAAAAAGGGAGAGAAGAGAGAGAGAGAGAGAGAGAGAGAGAGAAAACGAGGGAACGAGTCAGGAAAGGGAGAATGAAACGCCCGAGAACTTACCTGCACGGAAGAAATGGGCTACTCCCGAGCTCGCAGACAGGTAGGTGGATAGCAGGGCGACGGTACGATCACTAAATTAAGCCGGATTAGGCTAATCTGGCCCCGCGGATCGTTAATTAACGAGGCTATTAGTCAGCGGCGTTGACTATTAATTCGAACGATAGTCGTGTCTCGGCGATACGTTATGGCAATATCGTGTATTTGTCACTATCGTCCGGCTCACAAATTGGTTACAGCGCACCTGGAATGTCGTGCTCCTCCACGGAGGGATTTGTGTTCGTGTACTCTTTTCTCCTCCGCCTCCTCCACCGCCTCCACCGCCTCCGCCTCCTCCTTCAGCTCTTCGGAGACTCCTCCGCCTCGTTCGCCTCGTTCGTCTCCCGCGTTTCTCTCGACCTTCGTTCAATTTCTGCCGGTTCCTCTCGCACCCGTCGCGGCGCCTACGGTGGTTCCTCTCCTCGGCTGGTCTCCACGGACCCGTTCGGAACGATCCGGTGGGAGTACGGAAGTTTTGCGCGAAATCCCTGCCACCGAGATCGTTTGCTTGCCGCTCAAACGAAGCGTCGATCCTTATCGTCCCCCGTCAACGTCGTTTCGCTATTAATTTATCGTCGTATCGCCGGAGAACCGAACGATACCCTCGGCCGGACCGCTCGCTCTCGGGATACCTCAGCCTGAGGATCTCGATAAATTATGTCCACGGACGATCGATTAATTTACCGAAATTGGATACTTTATAGTCGAGTGCATTGTGAAAGGAAACGATGGGAAACCGATTGGTCGTCTCTTGGAAGATTGCCGGTAGCTGTGCTCGAGAGAACTCTCCGAGGAATCGAACCCGGTGCGCGCTGGTTCCGGCTTACCTACGCTCCCTTTCTCTCTCTCTCTCTCTCTCTCTCTCTCTCTCTCTCTCTCTCTCTCTCTTTCTCTCTCTCTCTCTCTCCCTCTCTCTCTTTCTATCCGGGTTCTTTCCCTTTCCAACCCCTGTCGACTTGCCTGCTCGATTCGAGTGCGGCAATGAATGGACCCGTTAAAACTGTCACCGAGACGACACGAACGAGGCAACTAGTTCATCCGTCCATTCATGGTCAGGTAGGTGCTGGCGGGGTTCCACGATAGCCGTGGGTGTCACCGACTCGAGTTTAAGCAGACCGAATTCCCCTTTGACCGAATCCTAACTACCGTGCATCCGGGGTGGCCGGGTTGACTAGATCGACCGGATTGACTAAAAGAGTCGTGTCTCCGGACTCCTCTCACCTGGCTATGACAAATTCAAAAAATATTTGTGGACACGCCACGAAGGTGGAGCACCCGGTAGTACGCGCGTCCCTGTTTCCAAAGAAACGGTCCCAATGGAAAATCACCGAGGATAGCTAATTGGGAATTCGTACCTGAGATTCTAGGCCCACGACGATGACGACGACGACGACGGTGACGCTTCGAGTTCGACGATGCACGACAACTAGCAACGACGGCTTACAGATCGTCGGAACTAAATCCTTCGTCTCTTCCTTTCAGCGTCGAGCAGGCTCTTTCGGTGGCTGCCGTGACTAGTCGAATATCGCTCTGGCAGGATTAGATCCAAATAACGGAGGAGATTCATTACCGTTTTTTCTCTACCGACCGTATTCCGTCGCACCGGCGAGACTAGCGATTATCAGCAATTTCGCGCGTGTGTTTCAGGCCCGGTACAGAAATTGGTCAACGTGAGTACAGTTTCACGCGCTTCTTCGCGCCGAAATTACACCCGGACGCTTAATTATCCTCCGATGAGAGAGCAGCCCTTCCCTAACCTGGGAACCGCTGCTATCCACGCGGTTTGCTCGTACCTACCGCAACGATTGCCACCGATTCGTCCCGGGTAGAAACTCCGACCGACTCTTACTCGCCTAATAACTCGATTCCCCGAACCGCTTTGGCGTACTCTGCCAGGCAGAGACCGCGGAAAGCTGTGCTTTGCGCGCTTAGACGCGCTACGAGCATCGACCGCAGTAATAATTTATTCAGTCCCGGGTCGCTACAAGTGCTCTTAACATTACTGCTCTCTATGAGCAATCCCATTTAGAGAATCCGCATGTTCCATCATTCGCAATATGTTTACGGCAGATAGTTTCGAAGAGTGGACACTCCTAGCTTAAAATCTGCAAACGCTTTTCCCATTTCCTGAAATTAGTATTCGTAACTTTAAGCCTTCAAATTCGAAGCTGTTTTAACTCCAAAACTCAGATATTTCTTTTGACCTAGAATATTTCCATTGTATATGATTTATTTCCTTTTATACATAATATAACGTTTACTACTATTACTCATACTTCCAACTCGTAAATTTTTATCTATTTCTTAGATACAAACATAGCGGTGTAAAAATTGTTCTGAATAATCCTGTGAAAATGTTCAGTGGTGCCTTAATGTCCCCATTCGAGTTCTAAAGGTTATACGGGCATACGAGCTTGTGGTTTATGTTTATGGCTAATTCTTTTACTGTTGTAGGCTTTCAAAAAAATCTAAAAAGTTCTGGGATACGTATTGAGGTCCCTATTTCAAAATATAATCGTTGAAACGTGAAATATTTATAGCATTAATGGTAAAGAAAGAAATTGGAGAGTGAAATTTCGTTGCAGACGTAAACGACCCAGGCTGCTCACGGAGAGTTAATTAAATCTCTACCGACTAAAACCAGACAATTTATTTTCCGTAGGTAGGTTTGAAGAACGAAGCGTTTCGCAGGTTCGCTCGTGTTCGGTGCAATTATGTAGCGCGCGGGAACGTTCGAAAAAGAATAAGCGGGAAGAAGAAGAAGAAGAAGCGGAGGCTGGGTCGACGTACCGGTGGTCACGGGAAGAACCCGTAGTTACACCTATTTGTTCTCCGGATTCCACGCAGCTGAGGCATCTCCGATTTTTCACGCGCCTTAATGTCGGCGGTCTCGCGGGTGGCCGATCGGCAGATGGTCATCCCGGTCATCCATGACCGTTTCGCCGATTTCGTTCGTTTCGTTTTCGCAGGGAACGCTGGCCTGCAGGTTTCCCCTGATTTCTCCAGCTCGGTTTGCCTCGGTCACGTTGCGTACCTGTTCGCTGTCGGCTGTTGCACGATCGGCCTTCCGGTCGTTACGTTCCGGAGGTCCGCAGCTTTCAGCATGGCCTTCCGCGCGATTCCAACGCCGCCACCACCGCCGCCGTTGCTCGAGTCGCTTTTACGATCGCGTGCCGATCAAACGCGACGCTCATTTATTTCCATTAACGAAGATGACTCGTCAAGGTGACTCCCGGCCTCGTAAATTGGTCGACCGTGCGAACGGTTTGCGGAAGTGACGCGCGACCGTCTCCAACGGTGATTCACTGCGCGCGTCACCCGTTTCTTCGAAACTTTTGCCGACCGTCGCGTCGCGTCACGTCGAGGCAGCCCAATCTCGAATAGATCCCTCGTGGGTATTGGCGACCGATCTGGCCGACTCGCCCCAGAAAATCGATTTTGATTCCAGCGAACGGGCGCGGGTGCTTCGAGGGGGTCTTCGACCCTTTCGGCTGCCTCGGTCCCACTGTGGGAATCGTAGATATCGATGACAGCGGAGGAACGCATCCCGCGGAGCGCTAATGGATGGATCCTGGGTGGTTCGATCGGCTGCGCGATCACGATCTTCGTGATTCGAGATTCGTGGCGGTGAAGCGGTGAGCCAGGGCCCCGTCGGATCGATGTAGAGCGCGGCAATCAGCGCTCTTTGCTCCGGGAGCTCTCTGCGATGGCCCTGGAGCAAAAAGCGTACGACTAGGATTTCCTATTTGCGATTGATTGCACGCATCCTATTAACACGCTCCACGCCATGTGAATTTTATGCGCTCCGCAGCGAGTAGGTGTAAATTAAAACAGTGAAAATATTAGAAGAATTTAAAAATACTGTTATATTATTTTCAACGTATTAAATCTATCAAGAAGGAACATAAATTTCTTTTTCAGTTCAGTTTGCGTCGCAATCTGCGTACACCTCACACCTTTGTATTACTTTCAGTTATGGTTATATTATATTTCATTTCCATTACCGGGTTAATTCTTTGCAACCAGTCCTTCGCCCACAAGACCCAACAAGGAAATTCTTTTAAGAGTTTTCACGAGTAGAAAAACAAAGTGAATGAAAGACAAGTGTAAAGGTTTCCGGCCATTTAATAGCACCGCACACCAGCGACACCAGACCGACATCATGTTCATGTCTATCAAATGGAGGAAAAAGGAAAAAAGAGGAGCATTTGAACTACATATAATAACGTAAGCGCATTGGCGTCGTTCTGGTGTCATTCATGTGCTATGCTGTTAAGTGAGCGACAGCTTTCATCGGCAACGCGTTCAACCAGTGGCAGAGGGAATCGTACATTGAAAATCCGACCATAGAAAACGGTGTCTCGAGAGAAATAGGAAATACATTTTCGCTAAACACCGTATCTGGCGGGCATAGTCGATCGTGTTCGGGCGCACAGGCCAGAGCCCGGAGCCTGCAGTCGTCCCGGACTCGCGATTCACCGATTCGCCTCGCGTGTCGCGTGATTAACGCAACGTTATTAAAACGTATATATCCGCGTGTCCGCGGGGCCACGAGGAAACGTACGATCGGCCATTAGCTCTAGCGAAACCGTGGTGGCTAATTAATCGGAGCAATTAAAAGGAGAAGAGAAGAGAGTGGCCCGTTCCCCCCGTCCATTCCCTCTTCGATCTTCATCCTCTCCGATCCCCTTGGCCCTGTCTCAGGCCCGCACGAACGAACCCGAGCTCGGACCCGAACCTCGCATGGATCCCCGCGTGGATCGTGGGCCCGCGACACAATGATCTACGCTTCGTGCGTCCACGCCGATTTATTAATGCGCGCGCTCGCAGCATTCGTTAGTTTTTTTCCCGGGGCTCCGCCGGAGGGAAACGCGCGGCCCCGAGAGTCCCGAACGGAGCTGAAACAGAGAAAGGTCGCGTCCACGGAGGAATCGAAGGGAGGAGAACGGTAATCCGATCGAGGCGAGCGCCACGGGGTGGTCTCGTAGCGCGGATCATCGATCACGGTATCGTTCGAGAGGGGGGAAGCGCGTTCCAATTCCATCGAACGTCGATTTTCTCGACGCGTCCAGCGGATTCATTGACTTTCACGGCAGAAACGAGAGAAGGCTCAGTGACGACTGCGAGAACACAAAACCATTGATCGATTCTCTGGCCGGGGACATTTCTCGATCGGTCGCGATCACGGTTTCCGTCAAATCACGGCTGTTGTCGCGTCTCTGTAGCCGTGTGCGACCGCTGTCGCCGCGAAACGAAGACGTTCCTTCTTCCCGGTGACACGAGACCGACTCTCCTCGACTCGTTCGGTTTCAGATTCTGTTCAAGTCGGCCTTCGCCTCGCCTCGGCTCGACAGGCGATCGACGCGTCGTCGTGGCACGCGCGACCGAACGACCGAGCGATCGAGCGAGCGAACAGCCGCAAGCACAAGAAGCGCAATCTTTTCGGCGAGATCGGTTCGCGCCGGCAGCGGCAGCGGCTGCAGCTCCGACTCCGGAGCTCCGTTCCCGGCCCCAGTCCCAGTCTCGGACCCCGTTGGGCAGGGCCCCGCCTCGTAAAGTCTTTTTCTGCCGATCCACGAATCGGTAGGCCCGCTGCGTTCGACGATACGTCATTTCTTGGCAGATCGACCTGATCTTCCGATCGATATTAACGCGTCCTGTCACGCGAAGAATGCGTCGACGCGTCTCTATTTCTTTTTCTCCGGCCAGTCGCAGCCACCACCCTTTCTCCTCTTGGTTTTTTCCTTCTCGATCGGTTCTCCTCTCCTCTTCTTTCCTCTCGTCTCCTCTCCCGGTATCGAGACGCGCCGCGAGGCGATTCACGAGCGTGGTCGCACACGATTGACAGCTCGCGGGAGATTTATCGACCAGCTCCTCGTCATTCGCCGGTGACGAGGTCCTGTTATTGTTTCATATCGCATCTACCACGGACTAAACGCGCGAGTACACGAGTCGAGTCCCGATCGAGGACAAAATCGTCTCGATTCGTCGGGGAAACCAGATCCTTTCAGTCTCGGCGCGGTCTCGGCGCTCTCAGCGTCTTTCCTCGCCGACTGTCCGGGGATTAATTAATATTAGTAACACCGGGGGAGGCCGTAATTAATTACCGTACCGGGGCAGCCATTCATCTTAATACTTGCGCGCTATGCGTCCCCCGGCATTCGCTCGTTTGTTCGCCCGGGCCAGATAATGATCGCGACCTAATGAAAACATTATGTTCGCCGATGGTCCTACTGTGCTCGTCGGGACCACTCGACTTGAATATTATTCGCAGCTGTAAACTTTCGCAAAGGACTATCACGACTAATCGCTGTCGTCCAGTCGCCGGCGACCGCTAGCTTCGAGAGAATATATCAGACGTTATACGCTTGGCAAGCGTTCGCGCTACAGGAATTCTACGACAGACTCGGAAACTTATATTAAATTTGTAGCAAGTAATAATTTCAAATTATTTACCCAATATTTCTTTTCTTCTGTTTGGAAAATAATACGTCCATTCTGTTCGGCGTTCGTTGCTATGCCGTAGGTACTTGCTCGTTGCTCGATAACGGGACCGGAATTTTAGGCAAAATCCGAGGTTTTTGCAACGAACGATGAGTCCAATCCATCGCAAAGATTTTCATCGAAATCATATCTACAACTCCTCCACTATTGAATCCAAGCCCCGAACAATGTGTACATATAATACTATAAAGTAACAATCGCGATGCGCCTTGCAACACCTCTGTAAAAATTTTAATTCCAGCTGGTCTAACGTAAACCCAGCTCAACATGTTCCTTACCACCATTGATTTCGCATTCTGTCTTCATCATTAAACTGTTTTATTACATGCAACCTACCTCCTGTGTGAAATGATAAAACAATGTACTAAAGTGACATCATGGACTCCCTGAATATTAGGCTACGATCTATAATTTTACGAAGGATCGTGCATAAAATTAAGTTGGCTGGTTTCATGTGAATATATATGTTCTCCAACGACTAAATATTGACAACAAATTCAATAAAATTTTAATTCGGTTTCAAAGAAATTAATAACATACATATTTATTAGATTCTGTTCGAAATCTTCATCACGATTCTAACTCCATGGTATAGTGCAAGGGGTTAAAGAACAGGCTTTTGATCGGGAGTGCAACGAGCGAGAACCCACGGCATTAAGAAATTGCCAAGTTTGGCGTCCAGATTTTGGTCTCCCGTCGACCAAGTAGCTAGCTCTTAGAGACCAATTACGTCTGCCGATAGCTACCGCGCAGTCATTCTGCGTTTGCTCCTTCGATGGACGAAAGCGGACTGCGGCAACTCGGGTGTGAAGCGTTATCCACGATTACAAGAAATTCACAGGCGCTTCTTGTTTCTTCGATTCGTTCTGTTCTCAGGATCCTCTCTTTTTTTCCAGGGTCCCGGAGAGCTCCAGTACCTCGGAGCACCGGGGTCTCGGCGGGGGCCCCAGGGCGTCGGGAACCCGAAGCGGTAGTAACTCGTATCGATCACGTCCGTGAGGTTATTATGCCAGCCGTTTGTCCGGCAATAAATACATAAATGTTTGCCCATAACAGAAGGGATAATTCGGCGTGTAAGCCCCATGGGTGGCGTGCTCCAGGTACTCCTCGGTTTTGGTCGGAGGGCCGAGAGGGGTTGCCTCGCAGGTAGAGACCAAGCACGGCACGCGTTTTCTTCCTCGTGGAAGCCATCCGTTACCCTGGACCCAGGGCCTTGCCTCACAGAGTCACACGTTCGGCGTAACGTATTTATTAACTTGAACGCAACGTTGCTCGAGAATGAGAAAGAGACAGAGAGTGAAAGAAAAAGAGAGAATGAGAGAGAGAGAAAGAGAGAGAGAAACAGAGAGAGAGGGATGAAAAGAGAAAAGCGACAGAGTTAGAGATGCACGGGAAGATGGTAAGAAACGGGCGTCGAACGAACGTGAACGTTCTCTTTCTTCTCCGTTCGTCGAAGCTCCGTGGCGAATCTCTTCATCCGCGAACGCCTGGATGTTTTCACAGAACCGAGTGATTTTCGCGACGCGACGTTCCCCGGTTTCCGGCGGATCGTTCGCGCGAACCTGCTCGGTTTTTTGCGGGTTCGCCGGCGCCGCGGGAAAATCACGGAACGGAAATCGTTCGTTCTGGTAGATCAGGCCGATCCGGCAGTTTTGCGGCGTTTACGTGCCGGCATTTGCACGCGTTCGAGACGCAACGACACAGAGAGCAATCGCGGAAAGAGAGAGAGAGAGAGTGAGAGAGAGAGAGAGGGGGGGATGTGGCAAAAACGCGTTTCGAGGAAGATCACCGGAATCGTTCGTGGCGGCCACGAAATTGTGGCGAGACGAGGATTCGCACGATGAGAACTGGAGGACTCGGCCCTCGACTTTTGGAGGAAGAGGCGACCTTGCGACGGGATCACGCAGGAATGTGAGACCGTGAAGAATCGCTCGTGAGTCGAATGGCGTTCTCTTAATTAAGGGTGGTCGGAGGTGTGCCTCAGGGAAGCAGGTTCGTTCTTCTTCCCTCGGTCCTTGGCCGATATCTCTCGAAGAAAGCTGGCTGTCAGCCGGTCGCCGAAAAGGAGCGAAGAGGAGAGGAGAGGAAAGGAGAGGAGGAGAGGAGAGGGCGGCGGCCAACGGGCCACGGGCAAGGGGAGAGGCAGAGGGAGTGGACAAGGGTGAGAATGGCAGCGCCTATCGTGCACCAGGCGCCACCGTTCACGGTTCCGCTTGGCCTACCATCGAGAAACAATAATTACCTCTCGCGGGTCCTTTGATGTCCTCCGACGCGTTCGCACTCCGCCCAGAAATCCTCCGGTACCAGTGTCCCGGGTGGTCGTCGACCATACCACGGTCACGCACACCGAAATCCTTTGACCGATCAACGGTGTGCACGACGTTACACGCGTCCGGACCCACCGCACCGAGCCGCGTCGCTCGCATGCATCCGTCTTCGTCGACGCTCGCGTTTTTGCATAGGGTCCACCGACGGAACTTCTGAAATTTGTAGACCTCAACAAAGTCTTCGAGATCGGCCGCCAGCGAGCAACGCTTCCAGGCAAATACCATTGGAGAAAGATACTCGACCAACGGACTACTCTCTTGCGCTTTCTGCCTGATGTGTCTCTGGACGCCACTGCGCCGCATGGATCTTTCGCGAGAGTAATCTCGAAAATAGGATAAGCAGCCTTCGCCGGGCGAGGAACAGAGCCGGGATGATCCGAAACAAACGAGCCTCTTCGACGGGCGGCCGTACCTTGCGTCTCTTTGTTATCGGTTTATACGGTTAGTTGATGAGGATGAGCGTTAACCTACATTAAGCTAATCCATCCTCGGCATGTCGTGCCTCGATAGCGAGTTACGGCCTCTGTGGGAGAGAAGCTTCAGTCTCAGCCACCTGCAGCGAACAGGTCGTCGCCTGTGACGATGGAATTCGCAGAGAACGTGTCGCGATCTCACGGGCTCACCAGATCCTGCTCCGTTCTCCCGTAGGTCCAATAAAAATCGATTTCACGGAAGTACCCGACCACTGTCGACCGTGAAATCGGATTATCCGCTTAAAGATTCGGAATTGTCTTGCCGCGAACTGGCAAAGAGTTCGCGAATCAGACCGCATACGTCGAAGCCGACTGCGAAACGAAAGGACAGGGAAAGGGAAATGTAGGTGGGAATTGAAAAGGAAAAAGAAAATAAAAAGGGAAAGGAAAGGAAAAGGGGACGGTCCGTCCGACGACATTGTTATCGCGGAGTCAAAGGTACGGCCACCGCGTGTGCAAGCCACCGGAGAGGCAATCGGCGCGGCATGGTGGTGCAGTGCGGGGCCCGATCCTCGGGACTGAGCACGCATGGGAGACAAAATATGCGGGGTGGTCCGGTCGAGTTTGCGGCGGGCCACAGGCCGCAACTTCATTTACACCTATTCAGCCTCCTTCCTTCTGAACACGGCTTTTAGATTTACGAGCTATCTCGCTCTCGCCTGGCCTCGCCTCCCTCCAGTCGTCTCGCCTCGCCTCATCTTGCCACGGCTGTTCCACCATCTTCTTCTGTTCGCCGGCCCACCTTCTCGCCCCAACACCGCACCGGGGGCCAACGAGTTCGATCGCGTCGTCCTGCGATCTCTTTTTGTTCGCTAAAAGCTCCCGTTACTCGAGAAAACTACCTGGTGAAACGAGCAACTTTACCTCGGTGGAGCTAGGACCGCGATTTTCCGCGGCCTCGTTGCGTCTAAATCGGTTCTGGTAACCGCCGACCGGCAACCGGCAACCGATAACCGTTTGATTTATCGTCCGCTCGTTCGAAGGGTATCTGCACCACGAGCCACGCGCCAGATTCACTCCCGGTGATAACGGAACGGCTGCGCTTATTTTTATCTGGCGCAGTCCGCGCACCGATCGCCGCCGCTTATTTTCGTCGTATCGCGTCGCAAGCGCGAAGCGGCTTCGGAGCCGAGAGCACGAAGCAACCGTTTGTTTTTGCCACGTTCCGTGGAATACGTAGTCCGAGCAACGCCTTACCGGCGAGAGCACCGGTATTAAGTCATTACCGTAAAGCGTCGACTCGAGCGAGCAATCGACGAACTTGTCCGTCACGCGAAATCACCGTCTCGCTCACGGCGATCGTGCCGGCTAACGACTTATTCGGCCGTGACTCGTACGCGACCGCCATTCTTTCGACGCGCCGATAGAAAACCGTGAAGGAACCTATCAGCGAATTGGATCCGGCTAGGACCACGCGTGCGATTATCATCGGGACATCAGACTCCGAAACGAAATTCAGCTTCCAGCCCCAAGGTTCTGCTCAGGCTATCGGGTGTGAGCCGTGTAGTTCTGGAATTCTTCTTCCAACGTTTTCCGAGCTTTGCGAAGCAATCCTGCTCAGATGAAGAATTAAAAAGTTCCCCTTCTAATTAGCGAGCAGCACTGACACGCATCAGTACCAGTGCGTCTCTCATCGCCCGATGAAAAGGCTTACTCCCGAAAGTCTCGAAGATGACAACTAAACCTCCGAACCTCGAATCTTCGATAAACTTTCCTCCCTGTTTCGCGTTCATGCGCGTTCAGGGAGTTTCAAACGTTCTTCGGCTCGGTTTCGAGCTAAGACATCCTCGACTACGCGTTGATGTAAACTGTGGAGTGCGGGAGGGAAACCGAGGATTCGCGGAACGCGTTTTTCACCGATCCACAGCAGTCGTTTCGTCGCTTCGTTGCGTCGCGTCGTTAAGCGATCAATTTTCAACGAACGACGAATGATCTTGCCGGCGAGCGAAAGAACACCGGCGAAAGAAGGCTCCGCGTTGCTCGGCTCGGGCATTCCGGACACATAATTGCCTGGGATTTTGCCGACGAGCGACGAACTCGGGCCCTGTCTCCTTTCCCTGCTCGAGTTTCCAACGTGGTCCGCGATCCGGTGGACTCCAAGAGCGAACGGGCACGCGCCGACAAAAACATAATCGCGCCACGCAGCGGCGATTTACGCCGATCAATCTCCGTAAGTCTTCGCCGGGAACTCGCAGCCGCCCTGACCTCGTTCCCGAATATCCGTCTCTTTCGCCGGTCTTTTTGCGCGGCACTCGTAAATTGCGCTTTCTCGAGCGTCGCGTCGCACCGCCTAACCCTTTGCTCGACCTTTCCGAGCCTCTCGCTGCTGCGAGTACAGACGGCACTCCTGTAACACCATTAATTCGTACCTCGTTATAAGAAACTCAGAATTAGTGCAAATCAAGCTAATTTGCCCCGTGTTATATTCTGCTTCAGATTAGGTAGCTTGAACTAAACAATTTACATATAGGAGGGTTGTCGCAATTTTTGCTCCGCGTTATGAAAGTAACGTGTTATAGGGGGATTGACTGTACCGGGGACGAGCCACGCTACGAGCAGATCGACGTTTTTCTTTGGTTGTCGTGGTGCGCCATTTTGAGGCAACGAGCGAACCTCCGTTCCGGGAGGAAGATTTCGCATCGAAGGGGTTCTTATCGGGATCTGCAGGGCTCGAGTGTCACATCCTGTCGAAAGGGATGGAGATTCGCAGCGGAAAACAAGATGAAGGAGTGAGCGAGGGAGGGAGAGAGAAAGAGAGCAAAAAGCTTCCGAAGCGCACAATATCGGAAGCTGTGCGGTGCGGTTCCATGGCTACGCTGATTCTCTGCTGCATTCCTTGCCTCGGTTCCCACACATTGACGCGTGCACGCACGCATGTGCACCTCCGCCTTTCGATTCATGCATTCTCCGGGACGCGACGTCCCTCGACGACCCTCGTCGTCGAAGAAAGGGTGGCGGCAGGGACGCGACGCGACGCGACGCGAGGCGACGCGTTTTGTCGGGAGAACGGATCGAACGAGACGGACTACGCGGAGCATCCGAGCCAGCAAAGAGGAACGAGGAAGGAGTCTCTTGACGGATGAATGGAAAAAAGAGGAGCGACGAGAAAGATGCACCGTGGAGCGGTCCAGAGCGACGAACAGGGACGGAGAAAGAACGAGCGAGAACAAGGGAGAGGGGAAGAGAGAGGGAGTGTGAGAGGTAGAGAGGGAGAGAGAGAGAGAGACACGAGAGACGAGAGAGACCGCTAGGGGCGGGAAGAGAAGCGAGAAAAGGAAAGAGCGAGAGGGAAACATCCGGGATGTTTTTCAGAGAGTGGGAGAGCTTCGACGAAAGTTCCTTGCGCGATGACCACGGGGTGCGTGGTGGGGAAGCCGACAGGCGTGGCCTTGATAAGGACCGCCCGCCATTTCCCCTTGAAAGCCACGTGCTCGTCCGCGAGAAGCAGAGAAGTTCCCGAGGAGACGTCTGTCAGAACCTGCCAGATACTGTTCCCCTAGGGTAAAGAGCGTGGCGAGAAGCTCCGAGAAGCAGCAGGCACTTCGTTCTCCGATTCGTATGAACAATACATGATACCAGGTATACCGTCGTGGAAACATTTTCCAAAGATTCGCGGTCGAACGGAAAAGAAATCGCACGCATCTCGTTGCTCAACGAATTGCGTAGAACAGGAGCGAGCAACGAACGGCCGCGGATGCAGGAAAAAGAAGGAGAGTCCGCGAGAGATAGAGAGAAAGAGGGAGAGAGAGATAGAGAGAGAGAGAGAGAGAGAGAGAGAGAGAGAGAGAGAGAGAGAGAGAGAGAGAGAGAGAGAGAGAGAGAGAGAGAGCGAGAGAGAGAGCGAGAGAGAGAGCGAGAGAGAGAAGTCGGAGTAGGAAACTGGAGAGTCGTGCGGAGAACGGGCGAGAGAAGGAGGGCAGAGGCTGGACGACGAGAGGCGGAGCGAGATCCGATCGATCTTGGGGGAGTCGCGCGATCTCCGTAGACGCGGACGAGAAGAAGTGGAGGACCTTCGAACGGAGGCGAAAGAAAAGAGGAACGGACGGTGGGCCAGGGAAGAAGGAAGAATGAGAGAGAAAAGGGAAAAGGCGTGGAAAAGGAAACGGGAAGGAGAAGGTGCGTCCGTGGAGAGACAGGATCGGGAAGAGTAAGAGAGAACGGTGAGACCGGTCGGGGGGAGGGCGAGAGGGACGGATAGAGGTAGCGAGGTAAAGAGGCGAAGAGGAAGTAGGGGGAGGCAGTGGCGGTGACGGTGGCGAGGTGGTGCTTGGCGAGCAAGAAAGGAGAGACGCAAGGAGCGGAGGACTTCGTGGGGTGGAGAGGGGAGGCGGTTTCGGTCTCTCTCTCTGAAGTGAGATCGGTTCTTCCGCGGACGAGCGCGTGCAGTCGCTAACCGAGGCCTATACTTGTCCGTCGAAGGGTATTGGTTCTCGAATCGCGGTGCCGTACCCCCCGAGTCGCGAACGAAAGAAAAGGAAACGACCAAGACTCTTTGACTCCCCTTGGCGCGCGTTCTTCTCGCGGGTCGACGTTCGTTCGCTCGCTCCGCCGGTTGTTCGTCCGTTCGTTCGATCGGTCGATCGATCGCGCGCGCGCGCCCGTGCGCAGCACGCAGCTCTTCTCTCGTCGGCTTTCTCGATACGAGGAGCGATAACGTAACGGTTGCTGTTGCTGATTTTGAAACGTAACCTCGTCGCGAATAAACCAGAGAGCACGACACGGAAATTGGGACGGAACGGAACGGGCCGACCCGTGTGCTCGGGACGGCAGCGACTGCCGATTTCAGGGCTCGAAGTAACTCCATTATTATCCGGGCCGGCGGTGCCGACAAGGCCGGCAGAAAGCATCGAGGAGGGTTGCCAGGTATCCTGGCGGCGGCTGCACCGTGCCTCTCCCACCACTTCTGATTCGGCGAGAACTCGGCAAGGGTGACACCCACCCCTCGAAAAAAGCCCTATGGGGGGTGAGTTTCCGTGAGGCTCTCGACGTCGCCCGCTACCAACTACAGTCACTCAACTGTCGGACTGTCGGCATTACGGTTCTTGCGGCCGAACTCTCCTGCTTTGACAGCTGACTGCTCTCCGCTCGGCTGCTCGGCTGCTCGGCTGCTAGGCTGCTAGGCTGCTCGACTGCTCGGACTCTGGACGAGGGGGCACCGCACCGCACGCTCGTTTCTTACTCCCCGGGATTCCCCGAGCAAACGGCCACGCGACTGTCCTCGGCGATGATTTAAAAGCACCCGCGCGGCCCGTCCGTCTATCCACGGTGATCCACTCCGGGCTGTGCTTCCTTGAACGTAAACCGAAGCCACAAACACGAAACTGGTCCTCGGAACAGTCGCGTCGGCAAGCCGTCTTGAAGCCTCCGTCTCGAACCGACGACGCGACGTTCGTTCTGTGCGCGATCTCCGACCGCCGACAGAGTAACCTGTGATGTTCCTAATTCGGTGAGTGAGACGTCTGGTGCATGGTGTTTCGCCGAGTTCAAACGAGACCGAACGCGATCATTCCGGACACGTCTCGTGCCACCAGAAAGATGAGGCTCTGGGTGATCATCGGCGCCCTCGCGGTGGCGATCCACGCCTGCATCGCCGAGATCACCAGGAATAAAAACCGCGGACGAGGATCCATGTGGTGGTGAGTCGATTACATCGTACGATCTTTTCCGTTTACTTACGCGACGCCCACGTCGATCCCCCGATTCTCCCCGGATTGATTCATAATCGACCTTTCAGAGTTTAATTGCATCGTGCGCGCACGTTAACACCTGTCCTGCGAATCTTTTGCCGAGGGAACGGTGGCACCGACAATCGCGCGCGCGCGCGCCCGCGCGAGCGGGCGCCTTCTTATTACTCCATTAATCATAAATCGCGGCGCGTGCATGTGTCTCGGTCGGTCGAATGATTTCTCGTAGGAACAAGAAAACGTTGGATGGATGTTAGATAATGGCTAACTTCATTAGCCGGGTAATAAATAATGCTCGCTGTACACGATCGAGCGCAAGTCCCACCGGGGCTATAGGATAGGCTAGACGGACCGGACCAACGGGCACGTTTACAACCGAAAGAGATAGTCACGGAAATATCCACATAACGATAAACCGCCGGCGATAAATCAGCTGTTGCTCGGTCGCTTTTCCAGTCGTGACAGTAACCGCGAGAGTTGATTTAAGACACGACCACGTGCAGGTAATTATTGCCTACGAATTAATTAATCTAATACGTCGGTAAATTCGCGTGGACGCGTGCACGCGTGCATGGTGGACGAAACCAGCCACCTGGATTTTGCAGTCGAGGGTACTTTATCGCGGCTCTCCATCGGCGAAAGGCGGATTGACTTTTCGGTGGATTTACGTCGACGAGAGGCCTGGCTGGTCGCGTTCCCGAAATATACGTATCCGCGCGCGGATCGACGATATATTTCGCGGTAACAGGGGAATCGCTAATCGATTCCTGCCTACGAGAAGCGGCGCCGATTCTGGGTGGTCCCGTCGTGCTTAGATCGCGACCCGATACAAACGTCGATCGCGCCAAAGGAAAACGGAACCGGCACACGGCGATTCGTTAAACTGCTACTATGTGCTCCTTCTGTAGTCGAAACCGATCGTTCATCGACTATGTCGACGTCGCTTGTTCGTTCGTTACCTAACGAGTTTCCACACAATATTTTGTCAACCGTCACACGACGCCGAACAATCCTTTGGATGGGACGTCGCTTCTGCATCTGGTATTGCGGAATATCGTCGTTGCGTCATCCTTTTGACAAGACGCGCCAATTTCTTGCGTCGACCTTCGAGGGCTAATTAGAATCTCTCTTTCCGCAGAAACGTACCCGCTTCCTACCATTTTCCTATAGGCGAATTGAAAATCATAAAAACCACGGTAAAAACCGGTAGCTTCGATCGGATAGGATTTATCGCGCTCGTTCGCGATCGGAAACGAGGTGTAGGTATAGGTCGTGCCGGAGGAGCACCGGGACGGACAAATCAAGTCTGTCGACCGATTGAAAAAGACATCGACGATTCCGCTCGGACTCGTGACATCCCGGAGCAGGTTGAAAGCGTTGTCGTCTCGAACGCGACAGATCGCGTTGTCCAGCAGACTCGGTGCATCGGCTTGCTTCAACGATTGGTCCGGGGGAGGAAGGTTCGAATCGTTTCGGAGCATTTCATGCAATTTCATGCAGATTTTTGTCGACTGTAGTCACAGAACACGTGGACGTGCTATAAAAGGATGATATGGAAGTAGGGGATGGGGGACGTTCGTTTTGGAGCTTCAAGCAGCGATTAATAGTACAATGAGAAGGAAGCGTAAAATACACTCTCTTGTTTTATAATACGCTTACTAGACGAGCAGCGATACTGAGAGCGTCGAAAATCATATAATACTTCCCTTTCGCTATTAGCGCTATTTTTATCGCAGACTCGTAACTTGATTACCAACAGATATAGAGAAATTAATAAGTGGGTAAACCCGTGCTATTATGATTAGTACGCTGTAAATATACACCAACGAAAGATCTTTTCGAGTGTTTTATCGTCGTTTTGATCGACGGTTTTATAGATTCTATCGCAGCTTCAACATAAACGTATCCAACCGGTACGGAGATGCGTTTGTTTATGGGCATCGGTTATCGAGCGCGGATCGTCTTGCGAACAATTCGTGATTCGTCGCGGGATCCGTCAAGGACGCAAATGAATCGATGAAACGTGATGGAACAACGCGCGATGACGCCATGAAATCGACGCGCGGTCCCGAGCAGTTATGGCAGCGATCCGAAGAGCGGCGATAGCCGCGGATTTCGGCGAAGATATACAATCGCTTCTTCGATTGTTTATCGCTGGTTGCGTCTTCGTTGACAGTTTAACGGTTTAACAGGGCCGTGTACGGTGATTCGGTTTATTTAGACGAGACGCGCCGATAGTGTCAACGAGAAAGGCAGGCTTTTCGCGGTGGCGTATCCCGTCCGGGTTCTCGTCTGTCCGTTCGTTTGTCTGTCTATCTGTCTGCCAGCCAGCTACAGCTTGCCAGTCTCTGTTGGCCATCAAGAAAGTCGTTGACAACGGAGTGTCGACAGAGTCGCAACGACGCCGATTAGCTGTTTATTATGGACGGCGACGAGTGATCCAATCCTAGCTCGCGCGTTACACGCGTCTGCTACACTGCCCTCCAAAAATCTCAGATATTTTATAGGCTATAAACCGCTTTTTCTCTCAACTATGCCCTCGCCCCGGCGGAACGCAACCGCGGTTCTCGAACGATTCGAATCTATAATAGAATGCTGCTGCGCGTCGCCGCGAGTAAACTAGGCCAGGAAAAATAATTAAACGTTTTCTGTTTTTTCTGCTGACTCGGCAGGAGCACGGATCGGAGACGAGAGAGAGAGAGAGACAGAGAGATACAGGGGTCGGAGCGGTTGTTGTCGCGCGCGCACGCGCGAGCGATCTCCTCTTAAAACGATCGTAAATAGCGGATACTGGTATCGCGGGTCGCGGAGATTTCGAAGCGACGGGTTGTTCGTTTGGGACGAGACGCGCGAGACCTTTCTCTAAAGTTTGCACGTTCTTCCCACGAGGGGACGCGAGCAGAACGCTCTTAAGCGTTTTTCTGCGCGATGCTCGATCGATCGAGACGCGAATTCTTTCGCAGGCCCGACTCGACTCGCGCGGCAGCTTGATTTATATATACCCAGGCTACCGTTGACCGAAACTGTTGAACCAGTTTCGTCTTTCGAACTAATCCTTCACCGCGCTCCTCCTCTGGATCCTCCCTTCCCGGTGTCCTCCTCGTCGTCGTCTTCGTTGATTCTCTTTTCTTTCCCTTGTGCTTTCTGTCTCCTCGGTTTCGTTTCTCCTTGTCCCTCATCGACTCCTCGAGTGTCCGAGGAGAGTGTCGTTTTTACGCGCGAACGAAATTAGTGTCGAACGAACGCTCGATAAATACCGATCACGCGATTGCTCCGAAAGGGATCTCTTCCTGGACCCTCTCTCCCACCCTATCGAATCGGATGACTCGCGAAAAATGTTGAGACGATTTGTTTGCTCTTATTTTTTTGTTTTGAATGTGTTTGATGAGAATTTGTTCGTTTCATAGGAAAGATAACGTTTCTTTTCTGCTCAGGGGAATCGCCAAGGCAGGAGAGCCGAACAATTTTTTGCCAATGTCACCGGCATCACTGCACATGGATCCCACGGTGTACGCGACCTTGAGGAGAAAGCAGAGGCGGCTCGCCCGGGAAAACCCAGGGGTGCTAATGGCGGTGGCCAGGGGCGCGAACCAGGCAATCGCAGAGTGCCAGCACCAGTTTCGCAACCGCCGATGGAACTGCTCCACCAAGAATTTCCTCCGTGGGAAAAATTTGTTCGGCAAGATCGTCGACAGAGGTGAGCACGCACAAGAGTTAGAATTTTCCTTTCTACTCCGCAGCGGCCTCTCTTTTCACCGGTGCTCTTCGACGGCGCGTAGAGCGACGCGGTGCTGCGGCGGCGCGGATCGAATTCAATCATCGTTCCTAGAATTACGCGATCACCACCGCTAATTGGAACTCGGCACGGGGAAAGCGTTCAATTTCTTGCGAGCGGAGCGTTGCTCTCGGGATCGTTGCATATTTCTTTTTCTCTCGCCGCGACCATCCGAATGATTCCCGACTGTACGCTATACGACACACGTAGAAATAAAGGACCGCAAAGTGGACTCGTTTCGTGTCCAAAAAACGAGCCATTGTCCGACAACCGGTATTCTCGATAGAGATTTACAGGAGACGAGTTTCGGTGGAAACGGAGACGAGAGGAGAACCTCGCTCGCTGTAGAAGCACGAGGAGTAAAAGGAGAAGTAGTAGGAGTGGGAGGAGGAGGAGGAAGAAGATGAAGAAGAAGAAGGTGTGACGGGAAGAGAAGGATGGTTCCGCGATCCTCTAAATTGCATCCGACAAATCCGTCGACGGTGATATCGCGCGAGAATGCCTGGACAGCGTGCCGTCGCGTACACGACGCGACGAGACGCATCAAAGAGGGTCGTTGTCTCTTTCGATCGCTGGTACGTACGTGATCGATAATCGTGACGATATATCGGCGAGCTGGTTGTACCTGCGGCGCACCGTGCTCGAGTTTCAACGCGGTAATATCGTTAGTCAATCGATTGGTGAAGCACTGTAGAAAACTAACGCCGTGGCCGCATAATTAAAGTACTAGTAACCGGATTATGGTTAGTTAGCCGAACGCAATAATTTCGCGAAGCTAAACTCGGTCGCGCGCGCGTGATCTCGAACGAAACTGCGGTTTTTTCGAATGTCGCAAATAGCCACGGATTCATGGTCAGTATCGAAGACAGCGACACAGGCGACAGGGTGTCGGTGCTCGAAGGGTTACGAACGGAGACAGGGGACAGGGGTACGAGGATCGCCGCGCCACTGTGCCGAGGAGGATGAGGGGGTCCAAAGGGGCGTGCCCTTGCTCAGAAGACCCCGGGCACGTGCCCTCACCGACCAGATGTATGTTTTGCAACCTGATAATGGACCTTCTTGTACCAGTTCTGGCTCCCCTGCGGCTCTTTTAGATCTCATCGAGGCGATTGTAAGCCGAGCTTTTTCGCTCGGCCCACTGCTCCCACCCCACGATTGCATCCAGTGTCCCCATATGGCCACTTATCGCGCTAGTAAAACCGAAAAAGAGGCACGGGTTACAAAATAGCAGAGATCGCGTGCGCGCGCGAGCTAAAGAGCACAACCCTTTCGCGACGCAACGCCGCGCCGTAAACCGAGGGGTTGATCTTCGCGCCCCCCTATCGCAACCTAATAGATTCCCCGTAGAACTCGATCAAATTAGGGGATCAGAGAATAGACCGTGAAACGTCTAATAGTCGCAGATGCCACCGTAATGGCAGCCTTATTAGCGACCTCGAATCCCCCTCCGCTAAGGTTGCGTCGCATTTGCAAACAACGAGCGAACACCCTCGAGTTATTGTCGCGTCCCGGTGAAAATTGAGCCATAAACGGATTCGTCGTTTCTCTAGACCGAACGAGGCCTCGACCTTTCACCCTTTGCGATTCTCTCGCCGAGAGGAGGGGACCGGTTTCTTCGTTTGTCCCCGGTTTGTTCTCTCGTTCTCTGCGACCGTATCGTTTGTCATCGAACCGATCTCTTCGAGATTAGATCTGAATGAGGTTCGGCTCGGCTCGGCTTGGCTCGGCTCGCGCGCGCGCGCAGATCACTATCGACGATCCGTAACGCTAGCGTGTACTCATCTGTATTTGGTGATCGAGAAGGGGATCGCCGGTGACTGGTTATATCGTACGCCGGCCTAAACGGTCCTTTCCGGATTATGCCAGGGGTTGCGCGCGATTTGTTGCGTCGACCGTTTTAAGCCACGAATAATTTTTGGTCCTCGGCATCGTGCTCCACGCGCAATTACGTCCCTCGGGTAAAGAATAGTCGTAAGGATCCGAATGTTTCGCGGGGGCTCGTGTCCGAGCTCCGAGACCGGCGCGATACTTTTGGATGCGTTTGTACTCGATATTATAGCTGGTAGTGAGTAGGTTTGCGGCCTGTAATCATTTCGCCGCCAAGAGCCACCTACCGCATCGGTGTTCTACCCTCGGTTTCGCTCGCTCTTCTCTCCTCTTCTCTCGTTCGCCGGTTCTCGGCGCCTGCGAAACGAACCTCGCGCCTCACGCCTCGCGCCACGCGAGCCTTCAAGCCCGAAAGCCTCGAACCCTGGAAGCTTGGAACCCGAGCTGTAGCCTAATTGCTCGGTAAACTGCGGATCCCGCGAGGAGCCTCCGTGCAGCTCGCGTTTTCCTCCAATTTCACGGATCTGCGGAACCGAGGGAATCTGTTACCGCGACGTTCGTTCGATCGTGATATCGATTCCACCTGTCTTTAGAAATTCGAGATTCTTGATTTTCGAATCGCTGTTACTCTTCCGCGTTAGATAGGAATAATAAAAAGTATTGCAGCTGGCGCCGCGAAAATACAGTGGAACCCTCGTCGTTCGAACACATTTCGTATTCGGCCAGACGGCTCGGTTGCATCGAGACAAATAAATTGATCGCATCGCCGCACGAAAATACCGAAATCAATTGAACAACCTGCGTGTGCGATCGAACGTGGACGATCTCTCGTTCGTCTGAATGCGATCGAGCCGTCTGACCGAGTTCGTTGTTGGTCGAACGGATCGGACGCATTCATCGGTTGGACGACCATTATGTGTCACGTGCGATCGAAAATTGCATCCTGTATAAACGTACCCTAAGCACTCGAATCTGCGACGATTCGTGTATAACACTGTTGTATTCCGTTAACCAGTTTTATGTTGCTCGAGGAAATATACAAGTACAACGGAAGTTGAATGAAACGAAACGTTGTATTATGTGCTTGTACAGTCAACGATCGCATAACGCGATTAATTCGTACTGCATTGTAAGAAACTTGGAAATAGTACAAATCAGATAAATTCGTGCCGCGTTATAAAAAAAACCCTCAGAATTAGATTTAAAATTGTAGGAAGCCTGTCGCAATTTTCGCTCTGCGTTACGAGAGTTTACAGCGTTATAGGAGGGTTTATTGTAACTGTCCCGTGCTGGAATTTCGAAGATGAGATCAGTGGTACCGAAAGTTTTCAAGCCCTTGGTTGTTAACAACGGAGGTTGGTCGATGCGTAAATAAATAAATGAATAAATAAATTGGATCGATAGTGGAGCAGCGTGGCGCGGGTCGCGTCTTATACGGAGACCCGGCCCAGGGTTTTTGCGACGGCGTTACGCCGCCATAAATCGCGGCCTATGATGGGCTACATGTGTCGACGGCACGCCACGATTTCTTGCGAAAACGTGAGCCGTGAGCCAATGGGCCGGCCTCCGACCATCGGTACTCCGTGATTTTTACATCTTGTTTGCTTCCACGGTCTGGACGCACGAGTTCCCGCGGCACAGAGGCTGGCCTATATGGCGGTCGCGTTTTCGCGCCCCTCCAGCCCCCTCGCGCGAACCACGGAACCGCTCTCGCATTCGAACGACACGAGCTGGTTGATGCAGTTTTTCGTGGATCGATGTCGTTGCTGGTCGCACGACGACTCTCTCCTCTTCTCTCTCTCTCTCGCTCTCTCTCTCTCTCTCTCTTTCCCCCTTCTCTTTTTTCTCTCTCCCTCTCTGCCTGTCTCCCTCTCGTTCGCGAGATTCTCTTTCGTTTGTTGGCGCTTTCGGTACGATCCTGCTCGCGGTAGCAATAATTTCCGGCGATGCTATCGTCCTGGAATTTCAGCGCGGACACAAACGTCCGCCTTTGTCACGATGTCGCTCGGCTGGATCTCGAAGCTGACGAGTCGCGCTCTCCTCTCGAGCTAGGTATCGCCGGATCGCGTCCTCCGTGCTCAAAGTCTTATCTCGCAGCAAGCGCGAACCGTTTCCTCTTCGTTTTCGGTCTCGAAAGAACCGCCGTGCGTTTCGTCTGGGCCGAACAAGTACGAGAGCGTTTTGTCCATTCTCCCGGCCAGCCTAGGAATTTCCATCGATGCTGTTTGTCCTGCGGTAACCAGACTACGGTCTACACCTTGCTCGCGCTGTTTGTACGGGACGATAAACCGAACGTCAAATCGTTTATCGCGCGCCGAAAGTCAAAGACGGGGTAGAACGCGCGCCACCTCGCCCACGCGAACAAACAATCGATCTCCATGGGATTATCCAGCTACGCTTTCCTTCTCCAGCGTTTCACGTCCTATGTCGATAACGATTTTTCGCCTCGGGAACCGTCCCAGTGCTTATCTCGGCCGTTCGACGATCGTAAAGCCTTCGGTTTCGGAGAACAGATCTTGGCACGAAAAAGTTGCGCCAGGTGTGTACCGAGAACAGGAAAAAGAGTCGACCCGTCTCTGTCTCTCTCTTTCTCTTTTTCTCTCGGACGGTCTGTTTTCGCGAGAAAAACTCCCACCGACCGTGTAATCCTCTTGGTCATGCCAGTCCGGGGGGATGATGAGGAATAATATGTATTCGGGACCGACGAAGCTTCGTTTCGACGAGACAGGTCAACGTAATAAGGTGGAACGGCGTAAATCTTGGTTCCTCGGATCGACGCGAGCGCCCCTCCGTTCCGGAAGCCAGGCAGGGACTCGTCGCTACCGTTGTGGACCCCCGGACTTCGCCTCGGGGATTAGGGAAAATCGTCTCTTTCTTTCCACTCGTCTTTTCTTCGGGTGCTCTGCGCCTTTCTTCCGTCGACTAGCCGTGAAGGCTCCCTGCGACCGCGCTCACGCAAACTGGGCCCACCGAGGCTGCCGAGGCGCGCGGAAAACATTCGTGACGAATCCAGAATCTCGCTTCGAAATTGGACAAGGTCGATTATTTCTCTCGGCTACCGAGAGCCGTTTGACGTCTCATTTCTCGGACACCGAAGGTTTTTCTCACCTGGATCGCCTTTTTACCGTTCACGAAAATGTCGTTGCTGGTCATGTCCCAAGGTACTTACAATCTCTCTTTCCCCCTCTCTTCTTCGAGTCTACGACCCAACGACCTCTCCTTGGGCGTTCCTCGAACACGGACGCCTCGATACGGTTCGATAAACCGACGCGACGTGACGAAGATAAGGCGGCGTTATCTTTGGCGCGATAAACGCGGCAATTTGCGAAACGGTCCCTACTTCTTGCGACTCGATAGCTCTCTCGGCAGGTCGCAAAGGTGCCGGCAGGCACCTGCGCCTTATGCAGATAAGGTCGAGGTGCCTCTCGGGTCAGCCCACTCGGGGTTAAGGTTGCGCTTCCCCCCTCTCTCTCTCTCTCTCTTTCTCTCCTCGCCCTCCTCTCCGACATTCTCTCTTCGTTCCTGTTTCGTTGCTCCTCGTTGGTTGCATGGGCCGTTGCGGGCTCCTTCGACACCTGCGCCCTCGCAGGTAGTCCACGCCGAAGGATTGAGACGTTCTCTGCGATCACCGCTCGCTCGCCTCTCACGATACTGAGCGCCGAGAAAGTTTTGTCCGGTAGCGACCGGATCCGCGATCTCTATAGCCTCGAATAGTTGCTCGATTGATCGTGGTATCGCTCACGCAGAAAGGATTCAAGACAACGGTTTGATTGCAGGTTGCAGAGAGACCGCGTTCATCTACGCGATCACGAGCGCCGCGGTGACTCACAGCATCGCCAGAGCGTGCAGCGAGGGCAGCATTCAGTCGTGCTCCTGCGACTATACTCATCAGTCGCGAGCGCCTTCTGGCTCTCGGGACTGGGAATGGGGTGGCTGCTCGGACAACATCGGTTACGGCTTCAAGTTCTCCCGGGAGTTCGTCGATACGGGCGAACGCGGACGGAACCTGCGCGAGAAGATGAATCTGCACAACAACGAAGCCGGCAGAGCGGTAAGTGTTGCCTCCTCGGAAATTCAAGGCTATCACAGCCCGGCATTATACAGTTCTCACTGTCAAGGCTTCCGGGTGTAAGCCGTGTCCTAGAGGCATTATTATTTCAACGTGTGTTTTCGTCCCCTTGATGAAAATAATTAATTCAAAACACGGCTTACACCTGGAAGCCTAAACGTTTTGTACTTACCGCTAATGTTCAATAGTCTCTTCAAAATTGAAGATCTACGGTTGAAAATGTCCTAATATATTGTTCAAAAGCGACAGTAATTTCATTAATAATTCAACAAATTTCTGGAATTAATGTAGTCTAACAACTTCTTCTGAACTGACTATTTAGCAGGAAATGCTTGAGATTTTTTACACGCTGCTCAGTCATTAAAATGTCAAGTAACAAGCTTCTGGTACGTAAGCTGTTAACCCTTTGCACTCGGAGCTATTTTAGATTATTTCTATCCTATATAATTTTCTTCATTTTATGAATTCAATACATCACAGAATACTTAAATGTTTAGCAATTTATTAAATACAAACGAATTTAATAACGTAGATAATACATTTTGAATAATTGCACAGCAATTTTTAGTGGTGCGTTAGAGTCGTCACTTGAGTGTTAAGGATTAACAGTGAGAACTGTCGCTTGTTCGGTTGTTTTCAACGGGAGAAGTAGAGTAGAGGAAGGGAAAGGGACGAGAGTCGCAATGGACGTTTCGTTTTCCGCAGCACGTGTCCTCGGAGATGCGACAGGAGTGCAAGTGCCACGGCATGTCCGGCTCCTGTACCGTCAAGACCTGCTGGATGAGGTTGCCGAACTTCCGCGTGGTCGGCGACAACCTGAAAGATCGTTTCGATGGCGCGTCCAGGGTGATGGTTAGCAACGCGGACCGGGTGCGCGGCAACGGGAACGCGATAGCCAGCAACTCGGCCAGCAACTCGGTGCACGGCCACCGGGATGGTTTGGGTCGCCGACACCGGTACAACTTTCAGCTGAAACCGTACAATCCGGAGCACAAGCCGCCCGGGCCCAAGGACCTCGTCTATCTGGAGCCGTCGCCGCCGTTCTGCGAAAAGAACCCGAAACTGGGGATTCTCGGGACGCACGGCAGACAGTGCAACGACACCAGTATAGGCGTCGACGGCTGCGACCTGATGTGCTGCGGCAGAGGCTACAAGACCCAGGAGGTGACGGTGGTAGAGAGGTGCGCCTGTACCTTCCACTGGTGTTGCGAGGTCAAATGCCAGCTTTGCAGAATCAAGAAGACGATACACACGTGCCACTAGATCCACCACGTCGGCCGCTCTCTTCTACCTACTCCACGAAGAGACTACCTTCTTCCCGGCGAAGGACGTTCTCGTAGTCTCGCGCACAACCCTCGCCATTGTCTCAGACAAGCTGGTCCAGGTGATCCTACCGCGAAACCCTGCAAGTCAGGCGACCAGCCGTCGAGCCGCGTCGTATGGCGGAGCCTTCGGCCGACCGGGGAGCTCTCCTCTCCCAGTATTACGCGAAACTATCGACGAACCGCGTCGCGACGGTTCTTTTTTCTCTCATGTATTTATTACGTCGTTCCACGGACGCGTACCGACCGATCGAAGCGATGGGGAACGTCGAGAGCTCGCGGTTCTACCCGACGGAAACTATTGCATCGATTTCTGTCGATCGACTTGCCGATCCCCCCATTCGCGCCGGTCCACGCTCGCATTCGAAATTCCGAGCTTCGAAACTCGTGACACGCGCTCCTTTTCTCGTGAATGCACGCGCGGGGCGTACTAGACTCGTTATTTATTCCGGTCCTCAGGACCGCGTGCTTGTATATACGTATAGAGTACGGCTATATAAATATATATATATATATAAATGAAGATATAAATATAAATACAAACGCAAATATATATAACGAATGTAAAAATCTATATGTATATTTTTTAGGAAACGCGTTCGTGAAACAATCGCGCTAGAAAGCCTCGTTGTACATACGTAATTGACGTTCCCGGGGGCGAATAGCCGACATGCTCTGCGCGCGAGCGGATAAATTATTTTTGTACGTTCTCCCAGCCCCGTTCCCCTCGGAGCGAACACCCCGCGTCCGTTAATGATCGCGCGGCGTTGTATCCTAGGCTTAGAAAAACCCCGTTTAGCCCAGTGTTAGCCCGCGACAGTTTTTACCTTCGAGAAAACGGTGATTAAGATACGCATTTGTACGCACAATAAAACGACGAGTGGCGATCCAGCTCTTTTTTGTAATTTACACGAGACGGAGCGTGTATGAAGAAAAATAAATGGAAAACGAATAAAGGTGCATTCGAGTTGAAAATTGACGAGTTTCGGTAGCGTGGTGGTGTGTGTACCCTCTTTGGATTTTCCGAGCGGAGACGAGAAGCGTGCTCGCGCTCATACTCGCGCGGAATCCCTCTCCTCGCGCGAAATATAGTCGACTGGTTCTCCGGAGTCGAACGACTTCATAACTCCTCGCCGGGCGAATATCGTGGGAGGCCCGTGCCCCGAAGAAGACTGGTTCGACTTTCCTCTTGCTTCCTCCTTGGCGGCAGCCTCTAGTTCCCCGTGCGTTCCCCATCCGTACCCCATCTCTCCATGCCCCCTCTTCTCTCCGCCCGGCCTTCCTCCCCCGCGGCCGTTTCCCATCGTGTTCCATCCTCCTACGTTTCTACCTTGTTTCGTTTCTCGTTGGCCGCGCGCTGCTGCACGCGATGATAACGAACGTAGGAATCCCGCAGGAATCTCTGTACGGGATAAAAGGATTCTGACCGCATACGAACAGGCATCCGCGCTAATGGTTCCGACACTCCCGCCGCTCCTGCCCCCCGCTTCTCTTACTCCTTTATCCCCTTGCATTGCTCCGTCCCTTTCTTTCTGCTCCCTGCTCATCCCACCCCGTTCTAACGATCGGTATTTCCACTCGTACGCGAGACTCTGGGACCGCCGAAGCCTAGAAGCGGAGAACCAGAGAAGCAGACGAGCACCGAGCCAGGCGAGAGAAGCCGAAGCAGCGGAGGCTCGATCGTCGACGTTCGATCGATTCCAAGTCCGCACTCGGATCGCGCGAGACCCGGAGAGAGCGCTCTCGAAGGAATCGGGTGGCAGCGAGAGAAGGGTAGTAGGTCCGTCGCGATACTAAAACAAATTCTTGGTGCGCGAGGGGCTTCCAGCATGTCCGGGCAGACAAGAATCTTGGGCAGCCGGGCCACTTCTCACAGCGGCCCCTTTGATCTCGGCCGACCACCCCCTCGTCTCCATCACGGTCGCTCGTGCACCGGCTGCGGACGTGGAGCTCTCTGGCCCCCGGTTGCTCCGGCTTCGGGCTCCGGCTCCGGCAGCTCGGCTTCGTGGCCCCTCTCTCGCATATCAACTTGTTCGTGGCCCTACGCGGACTCGCACGACCCGAGGACACCGGCGAGATACAGCACTGGAGCATCGGGCCCGAATTCATTCGGTTTTACTATTATTACGCATGCCGTCACGCGTGCAGCTCGTTCCACGCTCCGGAATGTCCGCACGGATCCCAAGGGACGCCTCGAATTTGCCGCCAGAGCCACCTCCGTTCTCCGTGTCCCCCGACCTTTGGAACCAGCGCGTGCCAATTTCTGTTGGCCGGAACAGTTGGATGAAAATCTCGGCCCCGCGATGATCGTTCCCGTCGCTCGGGGACCAACAAATCTCTTACTCTCCGGAGGCTTTTCGCAAAGAGAAAGAGAACCAGCCGAAATTGCGACCAGCCGAAGTCTCCTCCCGACTCCTCGGAGCGACGATGGAGAACAGGCCTTGGAGAAATGGATGGAGAACTAATCCCTACACCTTGCATTCAATTTTCCTCACAGTTACAATTACTAGAACGTCTTCATTTGTCCACGCTTATTGTTCAACTAGCAGGTTAGAGTTTCGGTGACTCGACGAATACACGAATTATAAACAATACTTCAACAAGCTACTACATTTTAACACTTTATGTACCGGTAGCCTATTAACTTCTTGCACCATTATTTATTTTATGACTACAGTGATTAGAAATTTTTCATCGTTCATAATTTCTTGGAAAGAGAAGAATGTATATATTTTATTGTATGCTTATGTATTCTCCAAAGGCTATATATCGACTGCAACAAAATAGAGTTTTATTCATAGACTGCGGATCTTTATGCATTTATGGCTTCTGAAAATTTTTAAAAAATGCTAGATATAAAATTCGACAGAATTTATTACAATTTTTATTTAGTTTAGATATGCAAAGACTACTGCCACCGAAAATAAGTTTTTATTTGATTTCACTTCCTTAACATTCGTCTACAAATATTACAAATTCCATAGCCATCCGTAGTCTATTTGTTTAGGATTAAAAGAAATTGATAACGTATATATTCAGTAGGTTTTGTTCGAAATTTTTATCACGAGTTTGACTATGTTATAGTTGAGAGGTTAACTATTATGTTAACCGGGTACCTGGGTACCCACTATCAATTTCCTCTTAAAACTTGTTTAATACAACACAATAATTGTAGATTTTTATGTTCTCGGATGATCGTAGATTAATTTACAGTTGAGGCATAAAAATATGCATTGAAACTATAAAATGCAACGGCATTGAATCTCATAGAAAATTTCGATTTCTTTACGTTAAGGGTTTTCAACAATTGTGCTGTACCAACTTGAAACTTAAAAATCTCCTTTTGCACAATAACCCCAAACCGAATTATTAGATTACGTTATTGAGGGTGAGTTGTTGGTTTATAATTGAAGCCATTAATCTCAGCAGTGGTCCACAGACTACTAAAATTTGTGGAATAACCGCCCGTAAATAATGTATTAATATTTAAGCCGAATTAACTCGAGTGTAAAGTTCCGAAGGAGATACGAACATTAAACGGTGCGAAAAAAAGAAAGAAAAAAAATTCTAGTGCGTAAGAATTCATCTCGGCGGTTAAGGGTTAGATAGCGAAAGAACGGAAGAGAAGAGTAACTGTTTGTAGGTAGAGGATCCTGCTTGAAATCTTCATCTCGAGTCCGACTCGATATTATGCGACGAGGGGTTAACCGAGAATCGAGGACGACTCGGAAGCGGCGCGACGATCACGAAAAAACAGGCCGAGCGTGCAAAAGCGGCGGCGCGGACCGGTCGTTCTCTCACGGTCTCGCGAGAGGATCCGTCTTCTTCGACGGGCTCGGTCATTATGCCGAACGAATACGAAATTCTGTCCACGAGGTTAACAATCGAGGGCCCCCGAGAGACAGGGTCGCCTGCGGTAGTCCCATCAGGGATGCCGCGCGCGTGTGATCGGCCGCGAGTCGTGTGCCGTCCAAGATTGTATTCCCGCTGCTCGGATTTTATCGTTCTTTGTGGATGCCACCAGCAACCCTTAAACTCGGCTGTGCGATTCGCGAGAAAAGAAGCTGCCGCGCGGTCTGCCTCTTCGGAGGAAAGCGAAGCAGTAAAAAAGCGGGGAGAAAGGTTAAAAGTAAACGATTAGAGGGAAGGATAAGGGGACGGAGAGCAACGGGCCGAAAGAAGGGTCGAGGAAGTAAAAAGGAGAAGAAAGAGGAGGCGACGGATGGGAGAAGAAGCCCGGCGTGCTTCCTGTTGCGCTAATATTCCACGGTCGAGAGGCCTCGTCCTCGCCAGGAATTATTTCCCGATAAAAAACGGGCGAGTAAATCAACTAATTTATCGTTTTTGCGATTGGGAGGAAGGTGGGTCGTGGACGTCTTCGCCGGGGCATACCCTCCCGGAATGGCAGGAATCCCTTTTGGCGGGTCCTGGATCTTGTCGTCCTTTCCGAGGGCCATCCGTGGGAAAGAATATCGGCTGACGATCGAGACCACACGGTCGAATTATCGGTGTTTTGGCATGTTACAGGGCTCTTCGCCGATTCTCCGTCTCTCTCACCTTTTGGTAGGCGAATTTGCGCGTGGTCGCGTTCGCCTTCCCTTTCCATCTCTCCCGCTCTCTCTCACTTTTTCTTTCTCTCTCTGTTTTACTCGCGCGACGCACTCTCTCTCTCTCTCTCACCTGCAAGCCGTCCGTTTGCCCCCCTGTTCCTCTGGGATCCCCTCGCCGAGCCTCGACCGTCTTCCGCGGAACGAGCAAAGGGAATCTCCTCCGGAATCCACGTCCCCGTCGACTGTGGGAACGAAAGCACGAGATCGCGATTCTCCGTACACCGTGTTCCTCGGCGTTCATCGACAACCAGATTCCTATCCTATCTAGGTTTATCTCTCGCCCCCTTTTCCTCCCCCTCTCGCCGAGGCTTCGACGTCTGCGCGAGGAATTCGCGCGATGCGCTCGTTTCGACGATCCTTCCGCCCCCAGCGCAGCGACTAGACCTAGACCTATACATACAGTCAACCCTCCTATATCGCGGTTAATTCATACCGCGTTATAAGAAACTCAGAATTAGCACAAATCAGATGCTTCAAATATAATCGGTACATCATTTCAAAGTTCCTATCATTGGTGACGTCTATATATAATTTCTCCGCCCCCGAAGAGTAAAGGTAATGAATATGTATTCATTTGTGTATTACGTAAGCAGTCAATTCATTTTTTTCATGCATCTGTATGTAGATGTTTCGGCTTCTAAAGGTTAACGCGTACCGCATTACGAGAAACTCTGAATTACTTACAAGAGTACCAGGTTATGGGAGGGCTGTCGCAATTTTTGCTCTGCCTTATGAGAGTACCGCGTCACGTTAACCTTCTCAGGTAATTAATAAAGTATGCGCGCTGGTGCTTCGCTGCTTCGTCGCGTTGGACAGACTAATACAGGTCTACCTGTGCGCGCTATGTTTTGAGGAGAGGAAAATCGACGAGTCGGTACCCTTTTCGTGAGCGAGACCAAAGAGAGGAAAGACGCTTTCACCCGAGGAGCGGACCCGGGGCCCTGGACAGAGGCCGGGGCCGAGCGACGTTATTATTAATGTCGAGCAAAAACGCCGAAATACATCATCCGGTCAGCGACGGCCACCTAAGTAGTCGGTGGAGCGCGAGAGAGGAAGGTCCGTTTGGAGACAGAGAGCTCGATACACACGGTCCGCTCGGTAATTAATGGTTTCACGATATTGGAAATATCTTACGAGCTACGCTCGAGCAAAGAGTTCGTCCTCGCTCCGTCAAATCGATAGGTCGAGATCTGTCCCTGCCGTTCGAGATCGCGCGCGCGTCGTTTTTTGCGGATCGAGAACGGTCACGCTTGGGATCGAGCAAATCGGTGTCGCGACGATTGAAATCGGACGTGGAGGGAGAACGTCTTGCAGGCGATGGCGAAGGAAAACCATTCTCTGGATGTAGGATATATGATCGGAGCGAAAGGTTGCGTGTAGCAGGACACGGCGGTGTGGATTCGATAGGACGCGACGCGACGCCACACGGAGATCATCGGCAGCGAAGGCGGAGCGAGGGAAAAAGTCGAGAGCACTCGGGTGTGCACGCGCAAGGAGAAGACCACCTGGTCATCCGAGGACTCGACTCATTCTTCTGTCCACTGTTGGACGAACAAGAAGGAGAGACAACCGCAGCAGCAGCAGCAACAGCAACAACAGCAGCAGCAGCAGCAGAGGAAGAAGAAGAAGAAGAAGCAGAAGAACAGGGATTCCTGGTAAATTAGCATACACTGCTCGGATCGTCGACTGTAGAGGTATCCGTGCCTCTCTCTTTGTTCTCACTCGGAAGAACGTACGAACGAGATCCGATTCGATTCCTCGCGGACGCAGAAATCGCGCGACCACTATTTTCCTCCCGCGAGGAGCTGACGCGTCACGACCACGAAATTGGATCGATCCGAGAGCGCCGGAGAAAGGTGGAGCGACTCGGAGAAAGATGGAGGATAGAAGTCCGAGAAAGAGAGGCTGGAGATCAGAGCGACGGAAAGGCAGAGGCCAGAAGGAGCGGTGAGAGAGGCAGAAAGGGGGAAAGTGGCCGAAGGGCCCAGCTGGACCCACCGCCGTGTTCCGCGAGCCTCGTAATTACGTCGCAAGGCCGCCGCGAAAGAGAGGCGTCAAAATCGTCCTCTCCTCTTTCGTTCTCTCGCACTCCGCTCCCCCTCGGATCTCGCACGATCCTGCTCCGTCCCACTGACCATTATCGAAATTGATATTTTATCGATGGCCCGCGCCACATAGGTAATCCTTCGATCCTTTATTGAGTTATTTCTTGATAATTACGAATCGTTCGGGGATAATTCGAGGTTTCTAATCGATGGGTCGTCGGCCCTCGGATCTCTGGCACCGGTCCGGTTCCTGTGACGCACGTCCGAGAGACCGGCTCCGATTTTTGGCTCGCGCGTCCTCCGCTCTGCTGGTTTACGAGTTCGGGAGAGGTATCGCCAGATCGACATTATTTTCTCCCTGTCAGACGACGATAAAAATTAGGCTACTCGCGATCGGCGGCCGAGTTAATTTGAAGGTAATGGCCGAAATTAAAACGGGTAAATAATTTGCCACGGCGCGGCGCGGCGATTTGAGGAGGACCCGGCCAGAGCAGTGTTCCTTCAGTGAAAGGCGGGGGAAGCGATGATTTCGGCCATTCGGAGCGACGCGCGAGGTCGGAACGGAGGCGAGGAAAAAATCCCCTGCGGTCGCAATCAAAATGTCACGTAATTATCGCGGTAGGTGTTCCATCGAGCGAGCTCGAGACGGACAGAGAACAAGAGCGATGACATGAGAGACAGAGAGAGACGGAGACAGAGACAGAGAGAGAGAGAGAGAGAGAGAGAAAAGGTAGAAGATCTGCCCTTCCGAGCCTTCTCGACGGTAGTTAAGCTCTGGGACCAAAAGTGCAGCGGGAACAGTGTCGGGATCGTAAAACGGAGCCGTTTATGAGATGGGACCGACACGAGTAGAGGAGGGGTTGTTTCCACTTGTCTCCGTGCAATAAACGTTCTCTAGCTATCCACGCTCTATCGATGTACGCGACGGATGAACCCGCTGTTCTCCGTCGGCTCTCCGCGTTTTTCTTAAAATCGCACAGTCCAACGATTCCAATTTGAGATGGAACATAGCGAGATCGAAGCAACCGGAAAAAATCAAACCATGCCGAGGGCTGTCGGGATCGTTCTACTTAAGCGATAATGTTTACATCGACAATAATTCATTAATATATGCGTCATTATTTCCCCAATATATGCCTTCGTCGATATTCAGTTTTCACCGACATCAATGTTTATCGGCATTTAGTTCTCACCGACATATACGAATTGATTAATACTAGGATGAGTCAAAAGTCGCGTGTTTTTGGCTCGATACAGACTATCGGCTCGCTCATGATTCGATCAAATATAAATTACATAGTTTTAAGTGCGCATATTCACACTATGGGTACTGCTCCGTTTTAGTCGGAACGTTTGTTCGAATGCTTCAGTCTGTATAGAGCCTTTCTACTCAAATCCAGCACGTTTGATTACCTTCAGCACCGAAATTCTAAAACCAGTTTCGTGCAGTACAGATTGAAACTACACCTTCACCCTCAACCTTGCATATTTTCCTTGCCGCTTCGGCCGCTTTAAACTTTTTCTTCCAGAAATGCCGCATTGAATATACATGATCATGTGTAGACTGCAGGTTCTTATGTAAAATAAAAATCGCTTATATTAATTGCAAGACATAGGAACCAACCAGGAATTTATTTCTGTCTTTAGTAGTTTTACTAAGCTCTAAGAAATGTATTGTTAACCTTAAATTCTCGTAATCTTTTTATTGTTTGAAATTATACCCACCCATTTTTGCCATGAAATCAGAAAATCCGAGTTTTAATTATGTGTATGTCGATGCAAACAGTACGCCGATGAAAATAGATATTCGGTGAAAATTGTCGACGGAAACATTGTCGTGGAAGTCGCAATTGGTCAAGTAGAACAACCCGGGCCACGGGTTCATGGGTCGCGTTATCGCGAGGGCCGCAATGATTCAAGCTTGTCGCGGACCCTTCTGCCGACTAACTGCTCGCATCCATATCCTCCCGATCGTGGGTGGACGCGCGACATGAGCCAAAACTCGGGGGGACAAGCTCGAGACACAGCGCTCTTCGTTCCCCGTGAATCGTCATAACCGAGCACACGGTGTCGCGCAGTGTCCGACCTAGAAAAATGTCTCGTGATTAACGCGGGGACCTACGCCAAAAAATATATCCTCCTCGTGGGTCCGATCGTGCATCGAAGATATCGGCAGAAGGAGAGTCGAAATCGAAATCAGAGGAGGAATCAATGCGCGCGGCTGGATATCGACGACCATCGAGTGACGGTCTGCGCGCGTACAAGGAGGTCCTCGGACGACGGGAGACCGTGAATTACGTTCGAATTCTATCGGGAATCGAAACCCGATCGAACGGATATACGGAGCTGAACGTTGATCTCAGATCGAGCGTTCGTGATAAAGAAACGATCCACTCTCCCACCCGCGGGACAACGGTCGGTCCGTCCACGAAAACGGCTTCATTAGGACTGCACGTCTGCGGCGCGGTGTCCCTCGTCTTTCACGGGCTGATCGACGCGATCCAGAATCCTCGCGATAGAATTCTGTCTCCGCGTCGGGATCCTTATCTCACGATTTCTCGATTTCACGGACAACGGGAATTACGGACGTGAGACCGAGCGGCTTCGGTTTATCGAGTAGATAAATAAATGGAGAAAGAGAGGGAAGGAGGGGTTGGTGAAAGAAAGAAGATAGGACGAAGGCGGAGAGAGACGCCGACGAGAGGCAGGATCCGGGGGCAAAGGAAGTAGCGAGGCGCAAGCTCGCGCAATGGCTCTTTTTATCCGATGCTCTCATCGCCCAGTCGTCGCCCCTCCTTAATTCACAGCCAGTCCCGACCATAATTCGCGTTTTACCTCGCGGTGTTTATGTACTTTTAATAATGCCTGATATCTCGTCGAGGCGCTGCTCGAATCCTCGGGACCCCTCCGCCGTCCCCCGATCCCTCGCCCCCCGTGCCGTCGGGTTCCGTGCACCCTGCTGAGCGACCATGCGTGTGCTCCGACGAGCCGGAGAAACTTTCGACCGCGTTCGCCGATTCCTCGATCGCGATTCCGTCTCTGCGTCTCCTTCGCCGCGCGATCCTTCGGTATCTCTATCGAAAAAATTCTGGTTTCCTGAAATTCTGAGGACCATCGAACAAAATCCGATTCGGCGAGACTCCTAAACGTTTCATTGTAACCGCATGGACACGCCGACGCGACGCCGGCACGAGTTGCGCCCAATTAGGACGGAAGTCTGAAACGCGACGATAAGAGGACGCCGATTCGAAAGCGATTCGGAATCGATCGGAGACCCGGCGAAATTTTGGTCGCCCACGAAGACCAAGGAGGAAGAGCGCAATACATTCCCAGCCGTGGCTCGTTTCATTCTGCTCGTTGTCCAGCCCGAGTCGTCCCACCCTCCTCGTGCTCGGCCTTTCTCCGGGGTCTGCGCGGCGCGTTCTCCGTTCCACCACCCTCCGGCACATGTTAACAGCACTTTAAAGTTTTATTAATAAGGATAAATCAGAGGCGCCCCGCGGATGAAGTTGTCGGTGCCACGGTCCAGCGCGTATAATCTGGCATCGAAAACACACACCGATGTGTGGGATCTGCGAGGGAGGAGGGACCGGAGGAGCCGCGGGCCGCGAGGGGTTCGCAACACGTCGGTTTACGACCATTGCCTACAATGTCGTGTGCTCGCAACGCGACCGCACGGAGATATTTATCGTCCTGCTGCCTCTGCCTCCGAGTCTGACTATGACTCTGTCTCTGCCTCTGTCTCTACCATGCCTTCCCAGTCTCGTTACGCTCCTCTTTTTCTGCTCTACGATCTCTTGCTCATTCTCCGCTCTGGGAGCGCTTGAAACTGCTCTCGGGACCAAAGATTCGTCGAAGAGACTCGTAATGCCGGATCAGTGTTCCACGGAGAACTGTGGATTTCTTAAAATGTCTAGTCACAGATAAATCGAGAAGCGAAACGGTTGAGTTTCTTCGTCCGAGGCCACGCAACCGTGCCGATAACACCGAATTCCTCGCCGCAGCGGAGAAAAGTTCTTTTTAAAACGACTCACCGATACCGCGTGGTAGATAATTACGCTGAGCTTGCCTTGCCTCGGCTCGGGTCGAATCCACTCGCGCTCTCGACCGTAAAGAAATTACGATTTCCTCGCGAGACGGGGCCGTTGCCCGTTCGCCGTAACCGATTTTCCACAATTCCCGTAAATCGTCGCCGCGAATCGAATCGTTTCCGAGGCTCGATCGTCCGCGATAAGGATCCGAGAGCTCGGCGAGCACGGAGGCAACCGCACCGGAGGCACCGGCGGCCACGGAGATCGACGATTTCCCGATCTGGTCTCTCTCGGGACAGCGAACGCGCAGCGCGCGTCGTAGGAGGATCGCGCCATGCCGCGAGGAAACGCTAACCGCTTCTAAATGTTTCTCGAACCGACGCGAATTACCGTTCGCGCGGTCCGTGGTCTGGCCAATGTTACCCGAGGCGAAGAGTAAAATTAGATCGGCGCGAATCTTTTCACGGGCCAGGTATAATCGGCCATCTCGGTTGCGAGAGAGAGAGCGAGCGAGAAAAAGAAAAATAGAGAGAGAGAGAGAGGGAGGGGGAGGGAGAGAGAGAGAAAGAGAGAGTGGACGCGGTCGCGGTCGCTTATCCCAAGCGCATTCCGAGCGAAAATTAGTCGTCCCGCCCCTGTTGCTCTGCGCTTTTCGAGAAAAAGAGCGAAAAAGCGAAAGAAAAGAACGCGCTCGCAGCTAATTACGCAAGACCAGTATGCCGTCGAGACCGGGGGGGGGGGGGGGGGGGGGAGAATGAGAGACAGGGAGAGAGGGGTGGTCGAAGAAATTCCAAGAAGCTGGAAGAACATTAAAGATTTCAACAACCTTCTCCACCTACCTCACGACAATGTCTTTTGTGGTTCGGGTTGGACGGAGAAAAGGGCGCGAAAGGGAACCAGAACGACGTGATGCGACACGACGCGACGGCGACGACGAGGGCAACGAGTACGTCCGGGAATGACCAGGAGAGAAGAGGGAAGTCGGGGAACGACCAGGAGAGAAGAGGTAACGTCGGTCTCCGAATCGGAGTAAATATCTTTTCGAGGAATATTCGAAGCAGGCTAAGGTGGGTAAGAGGAGGAGAATAAGAGGAGAGGAGACAGAGAGAAAGAGAGAGTGAGAGGAGATACGAACGGAGACGCGTTCGTGGTCGGTGGCCCGCGTCCAGTACAAACGGTGAATAGTGCACCGGCTTAAGGCCCGTGGAATTATCCTCCTGTAAACACCTACCTAATTAAGATTGGAACATTTTAACGTCCTGCTCGGGGACTCCAATAAACAGCCTAACGTACAGCCAGTTTGTTAGGCGCTTATGGGATCGTTTAATTAATATTGGCGTCGGAGCAGCGCGGCCGGTTCGAACGACCGACCACCTCCGGCGCCGTCTCGATGTCTTGCCTCCGTACACTCGCGACTTGCACCGTCTAAACGGGAACCGGCGCGGTAGTTTGTTTCCACCTTACTTTTCTCGGTCTCGCGGTTTTCTTCTCTTCTCCCTCTTTCTCGTCGTTCTCCGGATATTCGTGGTAGTTTCGCTCTCGGTCTCCACCGAGTTTCGGATAAACAGGGAGAAAGCAACGAGACGCGTAAGAGAACGGAGAAATACGCAGACAGGAAAAACGGCCACAGAGCGGTCGCGACCGCGAGGGCGAGTACGGTGATTAATCACGGTCGCGTTTTGCGGATTTGTACCGCGTCACGACCCACATGCGTTCCGCGGGCACCATTGTTCCGCGTCTAATCGTTCCGAGAACGGTGCCGAACGATCCTTCTCCGTGGGAGAGTTTCACTCGTGTGCCCTCCGTTCGCTCCGTCCGCTACGACAGGTCCACAGACAACCCCTGGCTCGTTTCTCGATCTGCTTAACGAGTACTCTCAATGCTTTTCACCGTGACTAGTCTCGATCCTCGGATTGAGCGACTATCCCGTGTGTCGAGATTTACTCCGTGACGCTGTTTCGCGGCCGATTCGAGCAGGGGAGGGAAAAGGGGACGGCTAATAAGCGCGCAAACACGGTAATCGGTAAATCGAGCATCGTTCCGTAGCGGCGATGTTTTCATTAGACCGTAATAACCGGTGCGCAACGTCTCTGCCCGGGTGAAATTGAATTACCACCGGAAGATGTTGGATGTTGGCTCGATCCCCCTTACCTAGGAGCGAAGAGGGCGGAGCAGGATGAACGAAGATGGCGGCCGGGGTTATACGCAGGCCCAGGAGAAGAGCGTTGTGGATTGAGGTACGCGCGGTGCGCCGCACCGGTACGCGGTGACGTCCGGGACCAATTTCGGAGGGGGGCCATTTTTCCCTCAAAGGGGAACGTCGACGGCAGCCGAAAATTACCCCGGTTGGACCACCCAGCCCGCTACGAGCAGACCAATCTCCTGGCCATGGGCTAATCGAGTTCGGACCGTCCGGACGGACCAGCCCGAATCGCTGGTGGGGCTAATTGCAGCTCACCACCTTCGTACCCTCCAGAGGTCGACCTCTCTATTAAGAGACCTTTTACGCTGCCTCTTCTCGCGCGCTCTTCTCTTCTCTCCTCTGCCGCGTCACGTATTAAATTGAAGGGTGTAGGCGAGATCCTAAACTTTTTACTTAACCCCTCTGAACGACTTTCCTCGAGTACGAGGACCCTCGATCCGAGGATGGCCCACCGCATCGACCTGCCCATCTATCCTTCGGAACGAGAGAGAGAGAGAGATGGCACGCTCTGCGATTGGTCCCACATTTAATCCTTTCCAGTCCTACGTCAAGCCAGAATCGACGATAACTTTTGCACCAATAAATTTTGTATCTGTTTGACTAATTTTCGATGCATTCATCAATAATGCCACAGTTTCATGGTATGTAACGACAATTGTAATACTTCTCAGCTATTGTATGCTAACAAAGATACATATTGAAGCAAGTTCTAAAATAAAGAGAGAAAACACTTCGGACCGTAAAGGGTTAATCCTGTCGACACGCTACGGCTGAGTATATGTGTCGAATAAATTGGTCACTGCTCTGTGAACGTGTTTACGCAAACGTACGGAAAAGTACTGAACACCGAGGCATGCTACGAAAGGCGCGTATACTACACGCTCCTCGGAAATATGCAGCCCTGTAGTTTCCTTGCTGGCTGAACGTTGTTGGTCACGCTCGTTAACCATCGAGCGACAACGACAGTTTTTAAGGACGATTTTTCATACTTTTCAATTACCTTTGCGCCAACTTCCAGCTTCCAAGGATACCTTTCCGAGTCAACAATTGGTTCTCGCTCGTCCTCCAATTTCCCCTCTACCATCGGTTTCTCGAAAACGATCGAGAAGGTTCGGTTAAGAGAAACGATCCCGCTGGGGCCCGACCCGAATACAAGGCCCATCATCCGACCACGCTAATTTTCACGTCCAATAAACGATGCACGCGAGTCCGGAGGAAAAAGATTTCTCTCTCCGACGAGTTTATGGCTTCCGCTATCGCCGAAACGCGGCGATACGAAGTCGAGGTGAGGCGACGCAGAGCAACGCGCGCCTCCACTTTCCGGCTTTACGACGATGCGAAATTCCTCTCCTCGGTCTCGCCGTAAAACTATTTTATAGGAGATGTAGACACCGGTTGTTTATTGCTCGCGCGACCTCTCACGTGTACAAGGTCGAATTACAGCTAAAAGCCTGTGTTCTACAAGACGCGTTAATATACGAGGCCTCCTAACTTCTCGACGTTCCCCTCCATCCTTTATCCGTCCGTGTTATGGTCGTGGCGCACCACGTGTCCCGTGACTCTCTCCGCGCACGTTTCCTCCTCGCGAATCGCTCGCGGAATCGCTTACCTTGGTTTCACCGGATCCCATGTATGTATGTGTTCCGGGACTGTTCGATGTCTCGGGGATATCGTGGTTTTGCGTCTGAGGATTGGGAGTAACGAACGAGAATTCTCGTGGCCGAGGATACATGCTTTTATTTGACGGAGCACAATGTACGTATAATAAACGATTCGTTCGATTCAGTCTTATGTACAGAAACCGCGAGGGCAAGGGTGGGGTGGGGGGGGGGGGGGGAAGAGTAAAGTTGGATATAATTCGAGAGCGGAGAACGCAAGCGGAAAAGCGGGAATCTTTTCGCGCGCGCGAGAAAATGCTTAAAACGAACAGCTGGAGATACCTGGAAAGCTTCGAACGGCGAGAGACGAGCTTTGCCGCTCGTCCCGCTACCAACGCGCGACTCGATCCGCGCGCGACGCGTATATTACAACGTTTTCTTTATCCTAAACAGCGCGGGCCGGGTCCAACGAACGGATCAACGGCAGGTGTTGATCGTCTTCTTGTCCAGGCAAGTATTGCAGGTGACCTCGCAGCACCATCGGAACCTGCACTCGCAGTTCACCTTCTCCTTCACGATCCGGGTGTCGTAGCCTCTACCGCAGCAGAGCAGCTCGCAGCCGTCCACGCCTTGGCTGGTGGAGTTGCAGCGACGTCCCTGGGTGCCCAGCGAGCCCGTCTTTCTGTTCAGCTTGCAGAAGTCGGGCGAATCCTCGCTGTAGATCAAATCGAATCGATCCGGCGGCTTGATGGTCGGCCCCTCGGTGATGAAGCTGTGCCCGTCGTTGCTCGGAATCACCTTGGCCGCGCCGTCGAACGACTCCTTCAGCCGGTTGCCCACGTCGCGGAACGGCGGCATCTTCCGCCAACAGGTGCGCACCGTGCACGAGCCCGAGAGCCCGTGGCACTTGCATTCCGTCCTCATGAAGTCCCGCACCGCCTGCGCACACCAACCGAAACCAAAGTCGTTCACCGTCCCCTTTTGTCTTGGCGCCCCGGAGACCGAGGGGCACCGAACACGAGATAATTCTGAACTAACAAGGGCGAGGGACCCCGACTGTCCCCGATTACATTTTCAACGAGCTTTCGTACGATGACGATACTTATTCAATATGTTAAAGAGTAGAGATGTGCTAGAACGGGCTCTTGAAAATTTCGGTATTCTGGAATATATTCCCAGGAATTTTCGAGAACCCGACTCGTCCTGATCCGATGCCGTTGCGACTATCGGGTTCTCGGACACCTCCCACACAAAAACGACACTAGACCAATGCCAACGCGTTTACGTTATTATACAGTACAACTTCGATTACCTGGGCCTCTGATGTCAGAATACTTACTACAAGGAAATGTGTAGTTTGATATAAACCAATCCATTTGCAACCCGATTCATTGCACAATTCAATAAAGATTTAGTTTAGAACTGAAACCAAGTAATTGTTGTATTATTCAAACAATCATGTTCCACTGATTAGCGCGGATAATCGAGGTTCTACTATATATATGTAGTTGAAATGTGGATGTGTCCACCTATTTGTAATAGCACAGCATCGAAACTCGTCTGTTCTCCATTTTCCTCCTTTCGATAGGAGCGAATATGTTGACGATGGTTCGACGTCGTTCATGCGCAGTGCTGTTAATGGAGATTTGACTATCGATTGATTGTGTCAGATATTGTCAAGTGTAACAATATCCGATCGAATCAAACGACACAAACGTTGCGTTTGATATAGTCTTTTCGTCTCGAAGGAAGTTAGAAGAAGTCTGAGTTCTGAGGGAATACGATCGCTTTGTAAGTTGCCTACCAGACGACCGGCGTCGTTGTTGTGAAGCTTGACCAGCGTCTTGATGTCGCTGCGCTTCCGGTAGGGCGCGTCCATGAACTCGCGCGACTTTTTGAAGCCGAACTTGACGTTGTCCCCGCATCCTCCCCATTCCCAGTCGCCCTCGGTCGGCAGACTCTTCTGGATCTCGGGGGTCGGGATAAACTTGCCGAGACGGTTACCTGCACACAATGGTTCAGAGACTCGCGAGATCGGAGCGAACCTCGCGTTCAGGGTAAGCAATTTCAAGACTCTTACCTTTCGACGTCATCTTGTCGCAGGAGCATTCGACGAGGTGACCCATGGTGCAGGCTCTCGTGACGGCATAGGTGACGCCTGCCGCGGTGATGGCGTTCACGAAACCCGTCTCCCTGGTATCTGAAAATAGACAGTCGAATCCTGAACATCGCGCAACGAGTCGAAGCGAAGGGGACACAATCGTGCGGGAGAAAGGTCTCTGCGGCAGAGGCGGGAGAGCGAAGAGAGCAAGATAGGGCCGCGACGACGGGTTTCGGTGGCGTGTGTATTCGGTTTCACCTGTCACGTCTCCACTCCATCATTAGGCGGACAAAACACGGCGGAGTTCCACCCCTTTTCAAAACGGCAGATCACCACCGCATCCGTGCAGCAGCGATACTCCATGTGCCTCCCCCTCTCTATCTCCGTCACCCATTGTCTCTCACCTGCTCCGGGCATCCGGGTTTTGCAAATCCTCTCGAATCCTTTTTTCCCCACTTCCGCGTATCCAAGAGCTCTCTTTTTCTCTCGGTCTCGAGAGGTTTGCCCGTCTCGCCTCTCGCCAGGAACAGGCAGCCGCCCCGTGCGAGTCCCTTTGGACTCTCTCGCGCGAGCAGAGTTCGCGTCGCTCGGTTCGTTCTACTCGCACTCGACTCGCTCCCGACTCGCTCGCGGCAGATAGAATCTTGCGGGTCCCTGGATTAACTTATAATCGTAACGCGGAATGCAGGACCAATTACGGGTTCGGTCGAACGGGCCGCGGGAAACGAAGAAAGGACGCCAGAGACCCGCCGTACCCGGTCGAGTATCGCGAGCAGATCTGCCGGTCGGGGGAGCGATCGAATCGAAGCGTTTCCGCGCCGAGACGAGGCAAGGCAAGGCGAGACGCGGCGAGCCGCGAAGCAATTATCCGTTTCGAAAAAGCTCCGACGGAAACCAGTCTGGCATACTAATGTCGTGGATCAAAGCACGCGACGCGGAATCTCGAGCGACATCGCGCGCGGTGAAAACGCGACGGAAAAAATCTTCGAAGCAGAATCCCCTGGAAGAGGAGTGCCAAAACCAAGCGGGGAACGAGGAACGGGGAACGGGATGGGCTCTCCGGATGGGCGCGAGAACGCGGGAAGGGGTTACACGTACGCGTTAAGTCTGGTTCTTCGGTGGTTCCCATGGATTCCAGCCGGGTATCTTCGGCGCGGATCGACGCACGGCCCGACGGACGGACGGATGAACGAACGTACAGACGGAACGAGAAGACGCGGCCCTGAGAGAGAGAGAGAGAGAAAACCAGCCTGCCACCGCCCGCGTATCTCCCGATGCATCGCCTCACCTTTCAGTGCGTATTTAAACGATACGATAGTTTTATACGAGCGATCTGATATCGAGGTTCGAGAGCGAAAGCCTCCGTTGCCTGTTGCTTCGATTGCTGTTGCCGTTCGCCGTTGCCTCCGAGCTCTCCGAGCCCCGAGTTTGTGTTCGTTGCCAGTTGGCCGCGTCCTTTGCCTTTACTTTGGCTCGCCGTTCTTCCGATCGCGATCGCGTTCCCCTCGTTCCCGCGGGTTCTCATCGATCTTTCAACGCGACGAAATCGTCTGATCTCCTGTGCATTCGTTCCGGATCCCGCAAATATGAGGCAAGGCGATCGCGGACCCGATCGGTCATTATCAGGGAGCCCGTTCGTCTCCTCCGCGCGAGGCAACGCAACAGGGAAAGAAAGGTGGACTCGCGCGGCTGTGCCTCGCGCGAGGCCTTCTCGACGAGTTGAAATTCGTCTCGCTATCGGTCGCGGCCGCGATCCTCGTGTACTATGTATATACAGAGATCACGGTGATCGGTGGTACCGAGGCGGCGCAATGCTGTGCGAAGCTGCGCTGAGCGCTGCAGAGCGGCGCGGCGGTTGCATTCGCAGCGAAGAAAAGGTAAAAGAGCATGGCCGAGGGGTCGGGGAATGTTCGAGGCGGAGAGAAGCAGCAGGTAATATAAATCACTTCGAATCAATTAGACACGAGGGATCGCGAACCGATGATCTTGCAGTGCCGGGCTGCCAGGTGCATGGACCGCGGCCATCGTCTCGGGTCGCCTCGACGGCTCAGCCAATTATCAGCATTCCGGGGCATTATCCTCGGAGCGAGAGTTACGCCGTGTTTAATTGCGAGTGTTTTTCTTCTCCTTCTTCTTTCCCCGTTCGTTCTCGTTCCTGCCTCTCCCGTCTCTCTGCGTTGTCCCTGATTTTCGCGTTTACTCGCGAACCGACGCGCTCGGGAATGAACGCCGATCGCGCTTCCGTTCGGTGATGAATCGTCGACCATCTATTTCGCCGACTCGATTTTCCCCGAACCCTTGCGCCGAGGGAATCACGGTGCCTTAAAGCACTCGCACACCTAACAGCACCGCACATAAACAGACATCAGACAAGACTCAACGTATTCATTCCTTTTGGAGTTTTAAATCTCTCTCCCCATTATAAAATAACCGATTGGTGCGCCGTTCGCGGTCATATATGAAGCTAAGTGTGCCTTTAGTGAAATTTCATCCACCTTGACGAGTTCCAACAATTCGTACCAAAAGGGGGGAAAAGGAGAAGTATCGAGGCTGTGCTCTTACGGATAGGTGGATACATCCACATTAAAACTACACGTGTCCATCATGTGCAGTGCTGTTAAGTTGGCAACAGCCTCTAATTGTTTCGGTGATGTGAGCCATTGCAAACATCCACTAGAAAATTGGAAACAGTAGAAAATTGGAACGCATTTGTTTCGTTTCGCGTTGGGAAATGTGTGTGAGAAGTGCGACACGGGGCTTCTCTGGTTAATTAATCGCTTCTCATAATAAGCTACAGAAGTTGCAGTTCGAGAACGGAGACACGCGCATTTACGGTCCGATTAGTACTTTTAGGAACCGAATGGGAGAAGCTCGGCACTGGAAAAGGTTAAACGGTGCGCGATTCAAAGATGCACACGGTGGATCCGAGATCGTCGTGTAGACGGGAGCGGTATTCGGTTGTCTGCGTGAAATTACGGAATCACGTGGATTCGCAGGACATTGGAAGCGCATTGATTTATGGAATTTTCGCGCGACTCGTCGCCGTGTCAAGGAGTACGCGCGTGCGCGCCCGCGAGTTCGATCTTCGGTTCCGGAGCGCGCAGCCTCGAGATTACTCGGTCGTAAATCGCGCGGTGATTAATCGGTCCGCGGGATTATGTAAGCGTGTAATTTGCGACGACGCGATGCATCGTGCCGCCATTGTAGGAATTATGTCGCCGGCTCGACCGATCGACGCGGCCAGATACCATCGATCGGTCTCGTCGAGTGATTTGTTTGGCCGGCTTGCGATTTATCGCGGTGGATGCGCCGATTCGTGCGCAATAGATCGCGCTCGGCCGACCGGTGCATCGATCGACTCGCGTCCGTAAATCGTTCCTCGGCCGTTTCGCGTCGACCCTTTTCGAAACGAGACGAAACGGGACGAAACGAGAGGAAACGAGTCGAATCGCGTCGGATCGAATCGAGTCGTATCGCGCTCGAGAGACCGGATGCCGTGTTACTCGAACGTCTTCTCGTCTCCGCTCTAATTGCAAATAGATCCGGTGGTCCGAAAGGATAGCCGAGGATCGGGAAACGAGGACTGTAGGCGACCGAGGGCATAAATTGCAGACCGCGTTCGTAAATAAAGAGAAGAATATCGAACACGGGTGGAGAGAAGAGAGAGGAGATAGGGAACGCGCGGGATATGCGTTTAGTTAACCCCCGTGTATAGCAGATAGTACGAGAGAAACCTCTCCAATAAATACAGCGAGAACGGACGCATGAATGCCAGCAAAAATCGCCCAATGACCAATTGCGGCAACAGCCACTCGCCTTTTCTCGAGATTCCGCGAGATTTTTGAGCGGCGCGGTATCACCGCTGGATTCTCTTCTCTCGCTGGAATTTCTCCTCGGTCTCGACTCTCTTTCTCCCTCTTCCTCTCCCTTTCTCTGTCTCCGTCCGGTCGACACCCGTCGTCCCGTGTGCTCTTTGCGGGCCGAAGGAGCCCGGACTCGAAGATACCACGGTAATTACGGCGAATACTCTCTCTATCCGTCCGTTCCGTTTCTCTTCGTTCCTCTTTTCTTTGGCCATCACGACATAGGCGCATCTAGACCGTGTCGTCGCGGGGAATTCGCCGGGAAAACGCGATTCGAGGCAAAGAGAGACCAGACCTCGAGGAGATACGAGGCGGAGGTTTGAACCGAGCGGAGCTACAACGCAAGGCGAAGGGGACACCACGGCCCACGTTGAAACGGACAACGCAGAACGCAGCAACGCTGCGAGAGCAGAACGCAAAAGATATGGAAGTTCTCGTTTTCTCTCCCTCCCGGTGTTCCTCTTGCTCTCCGGCAAGTTCCCTTCGGCGACTCGTGAAATCGACCGAGCATTCAAATGTCACCGGCGAACGGCCAGAGTCTAACAGAATAACAGATCTGTCCCGGCATTCCGCTCTGCTCTTTCCTCGCGAGGCCTTCCGTCTCCCCTGTTCCTCTTCCTCTCTCGTCTCTCGTCTCCTCCTCTTCGCCTTTCACCCTTTCTCCGATTCTCCTGATGGAAGTTAAAGCCACGGTAGCCGAGATACAATAAACGTACGGGACATTAAACTGTTTGCTATTGTCAATCCTTTGTGGGGGAATACCGGCTGTGCATCTCCACGGTACATCGAGGAATCGCCGAGTACAGTCCCCGGGAAAAGTATCGAGTCTCGCGGCGCCCGGTGGATATTTAATCCATTTGCATCAGGAATTCGAAGCAGAGTAATATACGCACGACGATTGTCCCTTGTCGCCAAGCTAGGAATAATCCAAGCAGTTTACTGTCAATCGGGTATCTCGAATTTTTCGGATTTGATCGCCTACTTAAGGTGTAATTAGAGCTGTGACGCAAGTGGGTTTATACCTCAGCGAAAGTGTGATCATCATGCAAAATAAAAATCGTACACATAATTAATTGTAAGACACACCAATAACATAACAATTTATTTCTCTCTTAAACCTTTGCGGACGCGTATCTGCTGACAGTCGCCCAAGCTTCTTAACCGTTCTACGACTGCGAATAATTTTTAAAGAAATTATTACTCTCAAAAAGTATCAAACAAAGTACTGAACACAACAAGTTTTCTTCCATTTAATTCATATACTTAACTCTTCAGTACACAATTTTTTTCACAAGGAAAATATCAATCAAAAGTATGCTAAAAATAATTCCCGTCCGCTAAGGGTTAAATATATTGATACTCTTAAATTCATGCAATCATTTTATTGTTTGAAATTACACCCATGCATCTTTGTCAAAAGTGTATAAATTCCGCAGTCTACTGATTGAAAGTTGCCGAACGCCGATTCTTTTCGCTTCGCGTCGAAAAATGCAAGGCAGTCGACTATTCGATCACTCTAAATAAATTCCGAAGCTTGCAATGGTGTAGACTTCAGTTTAGTGACCATGCGGTAACGTAATTGCAGCCTGAAGTACTATAAATTAAATTCGGACAATGTGAATTTGTTTTAAACGTAATTGTGTCATCGCACGTTCACGGTGCGTAAAGTTCAAAAGTACTAAAATCGGATGTGTACGGTGGGCCTAAACGGTTAAGATGCAGACATACTACTATCACGTGTTATCACGTTACATACACTGGAAATAATAATGCATCTATGTATAAGTGTATAATGCCGCGATCCATGCAGCAAAGTCGGTGAATAAGTACTTTTTGGAGAGAAAGATCGAAGTTTTACAATGGCCGTCAAAGTCACCCGGCCTAAATATGGAAAAGTGGGTTTACGTGATAACACGTGGTAGTAATGTGACTGCAGTCACATTAAAGTGTACACCATTAATTAAATTAAAGGTACACCTCTAAAGTCGATCGAGATGTACATACCTATCGGTACGGCTGGTCCGGCGAAACTGAGAGGATCTAGCGCCGTCTTAAATCGAGAACGCGGATCGGTATGCGACCCGTGAACTGCCATACAATGGGGAAGCGTCAAGACGGTGAAAAGGTGAAAAGAGTCGAGGATGAACGGCCGAAAAGGCTACGGTTCTCGCTGACAGTGGACGCCGGGGGCCAGTTTAGTCACGGGCAATTTCCTTCCTGCCGCGGCGATGACGCGAGACGACTCCAACGACTCGCTGGAAGCGAGAAAAATTCGGGTTTCCCTTTTCAACCGGAAGACACGCTTCCCCCATAATCGGCGCTCATGGCTCGCGTATTGTTGTTTCCTGCGGCGAGGGTGTCGACGAGTCGACCACCGTCTCGCTGTTGGAGTGCCACGGATAAATCGTTGGAAATTACCTCGCTGAAACTCACCTGGGGGAGTCCTGGCTGGCTCCCCTCCACCTACGTCGCACCGTGTCAATTGAGTTTCGCGCGATTCCTCGAATCGACGACCGTTTCTCGGTACGGCACCGTTAGGAACACATTCTCGACGGACTCAATGCGTCGACTCGCCGGCGCGGTTCTGCGAGCCGAGAAAGAAATCGCGACGAACCGATCGAGCGCGACGTGTGTGGCAATCTCGGAGGCGCAGGTGTCGGTTTCCAGCTCGTGGAAAACGCTTCGGCCAACATACGAATATTCGAGCCGAGAGAAAGAGGAGAGTAGGAGAGGTGTCCGAGACGGATCCGCGTCCTTTACGGAGCGCATTAGTTAGCACCGCGTTCGCGAGGCAACAAAACACTTAGCGCCGTGGCGCTAAATCGGTTTTAGCTCGCTGATTATCATACCGCCGCGCTCTCCTCTCTCCGCTCTTCTCGTTTCCTCTTCGCTTGTCCTCTCGTAGAGCTCCGAAACAGCGGCGCAAACCTCGAGCGTTTCGACGGGCTCGCGATGGAAAACGATCGTGGATCGCGAGTCACGGAGACGGTCGAACGCCGGAGTCGTAAGTTATCGAGTTTACTGGAAGATTCCAGCGACGAGGGATCGGGGGATCCGATGAGATATTCAGGAGCGAATTTTTACGAGCCGGCGACGCCGCTCGCTGCGCTCTTGCCGCCAAATAATTAGCCTCCGATTTAGTGGCGATTCCATTTAGCTCGCCACTCCCACCCTATTACCGATAAACGCGAAACCCGGTGTGTCTCGAAGCGGCTCGGAGCCGAGACGGCACATCCGAGGGACCACCTTGGTCGAAAGCGTGGTTTATTAAGCGTAAACCGTCCTCTTTATTCCCACGAGAGCTACTACGCTTGATCGCTTAATCGCTATCGTATCCGGAGACGCGAATTCTCGAGTATATTTTTGTATCGAACGAACGGACGAGCCATCATCGTCATCGTCTTCGTCGTCATCGTCGAATCGAACAGACCGCGACAATTAGCGCGAATGAAATCATTGCGAGAACTTATTCGGCGGACCGATCGAATCGCGAGAGACGGGGCTCGAGTTTGTTAACGCGCCAAGGTGAGTATCGTCGTTAGAGCCGAGAAACGCCGGTCGGACACGAGTTTTCGAAACGATACACGGCTGGAGGTAGCAGAGACCTCTACAACCGAGCGAAAACCACCGATAAAACCGTCTCTGGGAAAAATTGGGTACGGATGTTCCGTGCCGGTCGTTCACCCGCGTTTGTTCTCGGAGGCCACCGAAATCTCGGTGGTCGAGCCGAATTTTTTCCCTCGAACGATCCAGAGGAGAAAGAGCAATTTGTTGATTCTATGGCACAAAATATTCCCGGGTGAGCCAAAAGGGAACTCAGAACCGAACCGGAACAGAACCACTCTGTTAATTTGACTGGGAGACAAGCAGCGTATCGAGGTTGGCACTCGGAAGATTCGAGAGAGGTTCGCCGTCGTCGCCGTTGTTGTTCGGATCGCTGTTGGTCCCGCGGTGCCGTGTGGCAGCACAATAAATTCCTTCCTCCTTTCGTTTCCCCCTAGGTAGCTCTTTCCACGGGTTTTGACGCCCGTGTTCCTCTTATCGCGACGCGCGGCACCCCTCAATTAAGAGGTGGTGCTCGTCCACGAATGTTCTACCAGTCCAACCTCGGATCTTCCTCCGAACTCGGACCACACAGCGGGAGCTACCTGCGCGGCTAACCTATCGGCCGGATCGCGCCCATAAAAATTAAACGTCGCCAGATAAATAAACGTCAATCGAGAATTAAGATAGGCGCCGCCGGTAGCGTGCCTGTTTTCGGTCCTCTTCCTTGCCTTTTCCCTCGGTGCTCACCCGTTAGGAATTTTTCCTCGGTTCGATCCTTCCAGCCTCGAGGATGGACCGATTCGGCTCCCACGAATTTTTCTGTCTACTCCATTACCGATCCGAAACTCGACCAATGGTGTGTCCCAAAAAGACAGAGACCTCTCCTCGAGGCCACTAGAATTTACTCGAGGAAGCCAGAGTGCTTTCAACTAGGTCAGCTAAGGGGGCAAAGAGCATATTTGCAAATACACGGACGACACGTTTGCAACCCCCGCAAACGCAACAAAAGCATGTTTGCGGTGGTACGCGGGCGACCTCGCCCAGGGTGGGCCAAAAACTCGTATATTCTTCTTGTCGAGGACTTCCCAGGGCGAGCTGTCTTCGCCCGGAGCCGCAGATAAATGACGACGTCCAGGATTGTCACCCGAAACGACCGGTTAACACATCGCCGGTCCTGTCATCGATCCACGCCGGACAATAACGCACCCGGCGCGGCAGTCGGGATTTATGTACCTGCCGTTCAACCTTTTTTCCGTACCGAACTGAACCGAACCAACCCGAGAGTCGACTACCGTTTCGAGGTCCGAGGGAACCTTCGTTTTCCCGAACATGAGAGAGGGAGAAAGAGAGAGAGAGAGATATGTTCGTCGACCGACGGGAAGCGACGCGACGAAAACCAACCAGCGACCGAGCAGCTAATTACGATCACGGAGAAAATCGGTAGCAACGGAAGCTTGTCGGTCGTTTACGACGCAGCCGCCGCGAGGAACTTTACGATTCCCATGCAAAGCATAATATAATCGGACTTTGTCGTCTTTACGGCGTGGTATCGTTTTTGTGGGATGAGAGGAGCTCGTAAGCGCCAGGTGGAACGCAAATTAGAACCCCGTCGGGTCCGGTCGAGCCGAGAGAGAGAGAGAGAGAGAGAGAGAGAGAGAGAGAGAGAGAGAGAGACTCGGGAGACTGGTCTGAGCGTCCCGCCGCGTGTGCGGTATCGGAATTCGATTCCGTGAATTCCATCGTGCGGCGGAAAGATCGCGCGCGCGCAGCAAATATTAAACCGAGAGGGCGAGAGGCCGAGGGGGAGAGGGTTAATTAATCCCGTGGAGGTTAGAGAGACGGCGGAGAGTCCGGTCGTGAAATAATACGACGAATCGTATCGCCTGGAATCTCTCCAAGCGGGAGAGCGCCGATCGTCAGGCATCGCCGACAGTGTCGGATATAATTCGATCATCGATCGTCCAGCCTGGAATCCACGCGTCGGCACGCTGCGCGCTGGTGGTTGCTCTCTCTCCCTCTTTCTCCCTCTTTCTCCCTCTCTCTCTCTCTCTCTCTCTCTCTCTCTCTCTCTCTCTTTCTCTCGGCTCTCTCGGCCCTTGGCCCGCCGACGAATCGTATCGGGCCCGCGCAGGAACCACGATCGACAAGATCGATGGTAATCTCGCGATCCTGGCCAACGGGGGATGTCGAAAAAGGGAGCTGAAGAGAAACGAGAGTACGAGCGGAGACGAGAGGAGACGAGACGACCAACGGGAGAAGAGAAGAAGACGAAACAGAACGGTCCTCGAGGACAGGTCCTGTCCAGCAATGAAGCCTTTAATTAAGGGAACATATTGCCACTAATATCCGACGGACAGTGTCAATCTGTCAAGCTACCAAAAGGCACCGATCTGATAGCGGAACCTAGAGAGCAGTCCGGCCTATTGGACACGCTGTCTTCGATTTAGTTGTCGTGCTCGATCACCCGGAATTAATACATCGGACGGGTAACTAAGCGAGCCACACGGACAGGTTCGTTCTCCTTCTCGTCTGGCTCGGAACGCGCGCTAATCAAGTCGCGTGAGAATCTTGCCGAGTTCGAGACCTCGTTCGATCCGGCCGATCGATATGTTCCATTTACCCGAACCAAAAATTCTGACCGTTTCGATTCTAGGAAAATTGTCCGCTCGAGAGATCGTGTGTTTTTCATGAGATCCGGGTCCGAGTGCCTACAAAAGGGACACACTGGGTCTCGCTGTACAAATCTACCGTGATAGTTAATCGTCTGTTGCGAAACGAAACGCCCCTTGCACCGAGATAGAGGGAAAAAAGGGCCGAGAGTCGAGAGGTTTGCGCCACCTACGGATCCCGAACGGCGACACGCGACGTCAATGCGTGTACGCGAACGATTTTCGAGATCGGTGGGACCGATCGTTGCCGGCGCGGTGGACAGAGTCGCTCTGATTCGCCAGGACACGGACGCGTCATCGATCGGCTGCGAATCGTCTCGAATAGAGCGATCAATGTCAAGGTGAAGCTTGAGAGCGAAACGGGCACCGAGGAGACAACGTCTTCCGGGGGCTTCCCGTCCGGGAGCAGTCTGTAATCGACATCCAGCTTGCTTAATCTCCGAACGATCCGTCCGCGAGCCGCTGTAGATCTCCACGCGTCGTTGCGCGGTTTTCTTTCGTCGATCGCACATTCTCGTTACTCACCCCTCAGCAAAATCTTCCTCAGGGACCTTCGGATGGTAGTGCAGTTCCACCTGCGGTTCCGAAACTGATACTGACACTCCCTGGTCCCGACCTGCACTCCTCTCGCGATCTCCTTGAGCAACGAGGGCTCCTTGCGACAGATCTCCGCCAACTTGCCCTTCAGTCTCCTGGTTTTCTTGCAGATCAGCATCGGGTCCATCACCAGCTGATTTCCAACGGTCCTGGAATCGGATCGTGAATCGATATCTCGTCGGTCGCCTTCCAGGGGGAGGGCTCTATTGAAAAAAGGTTTTTCCGATGGGGGTCTGCTGTCGAATCGGATCGGATCGAAGCCCCCATGAAAGTCGAGGAGCCAGAATAGGTAAAGAGTAACAAAAGGAACTGTGGACACGGCGCAGCCATTACGGTAATTAAATCTCCGAAGCCATTGTACTCGTGACAGGGTACCAGCAAAGAACTATCCAGAAACGGACACACGGCGAACCAAACCGATGCAAGAAAGAAGCATTCGGACGGTCTGGCAAAAAGAGAAATCGGAGTCGAAGGGAATCGCGGATACGGTGGGAACCGCGAGTTCTCTCCTTCGGGACCAGAAAGAAGAAGAAGAGCAAGAAGAACAGGGACAAACGAAGGATCGAACCGGGATCCGGACGTAAAAACGTCCGAGAAGCTGCAGAAGAAGAGGACCCGTGTAGCCATCGGAAGAAGAGAAACGATACGAGACGGGACGAGACGAGCTGAGTTGGGACGGTCCGGGATGAGACGAGACGAGACGAGACGAAACGAAAGGAAAGGGGAAACGTCGAAGAGGAGGCAGATGGAAAGGATAGGGGGCGGGAAGACAGTCCGAGCGACCTTCGTTACGAAACGTTAATTAAGATCATTAGTTCTGCGTCGGTTGGATGCCGGGGCGCGTACACAACGGCCTCTCGGGAATGCAACGACCTTAATGGCAATAATTCCGTTAAGGACGGTTGCTCGCGCCCGTGTACGACTCTGGTTGCGGCCAGCGACGGCTCTGCCGCTTTTCGTTCCGCACGAACCGCGACCAGAACAGGAACAACAGGAGGAACAAGAACACCGAGAAGAAACAGGAGAAGTCCGAGCGGTAATACGACCGGCGCGGCGCGGCGGAGAGTCCTGCGCCGGTGACATCGTCATTTGGGCGAGGATTCTTTGCCTCGGACGGCGACTGTAACAGCGAGTAGAAGAACGTCCGATATGCGGACAAGAATTCGCGAGAAACTCGCGAACCGAGCCGGTTGCTCGCGAACCGCAACTCGCCTCGAACCAAAAAACCCTAAACGCTTCTCCCGCTCCGATTCTCTCCGCTGTGCTCCGCTGTGCTCTGCTCACCACTCTTGTTCGACGACAAAATATGATGCGTGCAACGTCTCGCGGGACCGTCGCATCTCGGCTAACAACGAGCAAAAACTCTGACATTCCTGGCTCGATGCCCGACTCTCGATCGTCCGTTAACGGTCTGCGCCACCCTCGAGAACACACCGGAACCGGACATGTCGTCAATTCTCGAAAAAGTACGGTAACTGCGTGGAGTTTCATAATTTCCGTGAGAATCCTGTAAACCTCTCTCTTCCTCTCTCTTCTCTTCTCCGACGAAGAAACGAAAGTTGAGACTCGAGTTTCTTATCTCGGTGCTAACAAACGAGGAACTAGCGCGCGCGCGCGCGCTTGCTAAAAATAGTCAATTTCTCCGGCGGGCCGCGTCGAAGCGGATCGCGCGCGCTCGCGAGTTAGAAAGGGGCACGTTGTCTCTGTTTTTCGACGGTCTCGGATAACAATACGACAAACGACGTGACGCGAGACGAGAAACCAAAAAGTGATAAAGAGTGAAGGAGACCTGGTGCGTGACACTATCCCGATCTTACGGTTCAAAGGATGACAGCCGAGGAATATTTGCGTTGGCTCTTTAACGAGCGCACAGCTAGCCTCTCCTAACGCAAATAAACGGGCCGATTCGCGCGGTCTGCCGATACATCTCCCGCTACGAGTAACCTTACGACGTTATTAGTGTGAACGCGCCTCTCGTCTTCCGACGATTCGCTCGCTCGTTTGCTCGTTTATTCGTTTCGCGAGCTATTAATACCGGACGAGATCAGTTCGATGTAGTTGGAGTTGGAGTGGTCCAGAACTCTCTTCTTTGGGCGACGGTTACTCGTGAGAGACGGTTGATCGAGAAGTCAATGAAATTCGGGGAGTGAATCCGGGATCGATACCGGATGAGGAATGGGATAGTGTTCTCCGACAGGAGGAGGATCGAGGAACAAGGAAGGAGGAACGGGGCGGGGGTGATGGTAGTGACCGCGTACGCGCATGCAAGAAAAGAACTCGAAGATGGACACGTCGTCGCGAACGAAAAGCGTGGAGAGGCCGGTTAGGGCGGTCGACTTATTTATTGCCTCATTAGACGCACTCACTTTGCTCGAAGGCAGCTCCACGCTGTCTGCTCGGATAGACAGTGACGAGAGAGCAAACGTAGCTGGCCTCGCTCGGCTCGTACATGCTAGGATGCCTCGGTACCTCGAAGCCACGAAGCCTGTCGAGAGAAAGAGAGAGCGAGAGAGAGAGAAAGAGAGAGAGAGAGAGAGAGAGAGAAAGAGAGAGAGAGAGAAAGAGAGAGAGAGAGAACGACGCTCTCGATAGAGAACGCGAGAAAAAGGAGAACGGACCGTCCCCCGGCTGCCGAAAGAACCCCGAAGAAGAAGGCATGGAACGAGGAACGCGAGCAGCAGGACGAGCAGAAGAAGAACGCGAGCTGCCTCGGTCCATCGTCGAATTCCACGAATATCTCGCACCGACCGGACGAGACCCTCGAGGATAGGAAGAAAACACGACGGAAATCGGGAACCTTCGAGGACCCTCGAGGGATCGACCAGTCCTATCGATCCCATCCACCATGCTAATTTCTCTTACACGTTGATCGCTACCCCCGTCGACGGAGGAATCCGTCAACCGACAACGCCGAGAGGCACGAGACCAGCAGCAGAAAACTCGAGAGAGAAAAAAAGTACACCGAGCGGAAGTTGAAAGTCACAACAGGGCTCGTGCCGGCTAAATATGCGCACTTAATCTAAATCATCCTCTTGTTGCTCTGCCGCGCGTTGAGAAGCCACGCGACAGGAGACGCGAAGCAAGCAAAAGAGAGCAACGTCACGCGGTACGTTGCACAGTGTCCGAGACAATAAAATATCCAATTTTTGAGCTATGAAATCTAAACAATTTTTTGTCGTAGAACATTAGTAATGTAGTTTGTAATACTATCCGCAATATTGGCTAAATATATGAATTTATTGATATCTGAAGCGTAAAGTGGAATATAAAATTCGATACATTTTCTGAAACATGCGCTGTTTGCTAAATGTTTTCTCGATTAATTTGATTTTTACAAATTATGTATAGTATTATAAGACCTTTCAAACCTCACAAATTTTTTTAATATTAACAATTCGTCCCAATTTTTCATGTTAAAAGCTTATCAACTTTGATTCGAGTTTTACAAAAAGTACCAAAAAGTACCTCCTCTCTGGTTTTTGCATACTACTGGATACATTAAACTGTAAATAGCAATTTATTTAATATGCCCACGATTGTCCGTATCGAAGAAAATGGCCTAAACGTAATGCGTTTACTCTCGAGGCGTCAGCACGCGTTTCCAATAACCTGATAAAAACAATTTTCAAACAAGAGCTGGTCAGCAATTATGCGATGATGAATTGCAATAAAAAATCAGCAGAAAGCTTCTTACTTAGTAAAGAAAAGATCATTTCACTATTTTTTAGAAAAATTGTAATTTTTTTTGTTAATCGATGCACCTTCAAGTCCTCTTCAAAAAATAGTATTAAGGGTCTTAGGTCGATGAAGGATTGATTCGGAAGTTATTAATTTGCTACTGCCTCCCACAAGACTCCGAGCATTGTGCGTTGCCGACGCTTTCGCCAGTGCTTCTCGAGCTTTTCTTTACATTTTAAAACAAACGTTATCATGTTGGCAATCGTTTTCTTAATCTTTTCGATGCGATGCCGATAACCTGAACAGAGATGATTGGCGGGCGTGAAAAGACTCGCTCGACCCGGCCGCTGCCCGAGAATGTCCGAACAAATTGGTGGCAAGGGTTAGCTCGCGTTTCGACCTTCATTTCCGAAGAACCTCCAAGAATTCGTGGCTCGAGACTTCTCTACCGAGCCTCTCGATCGCTCGAGCGGAAGAAAGGAGACTCTCGCAACGCCATCGACACCACCGTTTCCGTTTCCTTCCCGTATCCGGGGCGCGTACGCGATGCGCCGATTATTCCAGGCATGCGGCTTAATGAAATCCGATCGAACCGAATCGCGTACTAATAACATTAGAGTGGTAAGCCCAGATAACGAGCAGGGGTCTTAAAATTCCAGGCACGGCGGCTGCGGAACAATTTCAAATTCTTCCGCGACGTACGTCGTGCAGGAAAACGCAGCTGCGACCTTGTCGAAACATTCCACGAAAATCGATACTCCTTCGTCTCTACGTTCACCGATGGCTCTTAATCAGGAATCTACTTGGACGAGTATTGATTTGTACTGCTGGTAGTACGTTTTTAACCGAATTAACCCATTATCTGCGAGTCGAATACATTTGTACAAAATCGCTAAACGGAGAGATCAGAGTTTCAAGAATCGAGCCATCGCCGTTTCCGATTTCAATCAACGAGTCAAGTATTGTAAGCTAGTCGTGCGAATTTCAACGTGAAACCTTCATAAAATTGTAATCAAAGTTTTACGAACGGCGATAAATAAAGCTATCGTTTGAATGCCACGAGCAGACTGCGGATTTTATGCATTTCTGACAAATACGAGTTGGTCTAGACACGACATTGACATTTGCTTCAATAGCTCCTTATTTTATTGACTGCCATCGTATTAATCGCTAATGTCCCAATTACATGGTACGTACGTAAAATTTTAATGTTTCTTATCTGTTCCAAATCGGTTAATAGAGTTACCATTTTGTAGCAAATTCTGAAGGAAAAGAGGGAGAACACGTTAGCCCGCAAAGGGTTCAAACAGTAGGAACGTTGAATTGAAGGAAGGTTGAATTAAATGAATTGAAGAATGTCAATACATTGTCCTCAACTAATTACGATTGTTAAAGAAGAAACGAATGTTTTGTATGGTGACCGTTTCTCTCGATAGACGCCAACAGTTTTTGTTTTTGCATAAAGATCCGTAGTCTAGCTACGAGCATTCGCTTTCGTCCGGCCTCGAGTATTTCTCGAATATCAGCAAAGCCGTCCGTGGAGGAAGATTGAAAAGCGTGGGGGAGTTTGGGTCAGCAACTCGCGGTTCGTGCGTGCCGTTGCGCTTCGTTTCTGATACGCATGTCGGTGCCAATTGGCGACGTATTTCCAGTCAGCTGTGACCGTGACAAATCGGGCATTTAGCGCGACGATCCAACGGTTCGACGGAACAGTTCGTTTCGGAATGCTCGCGTACGGGTTACATCGATCGATCTCGCAGGCGGCGACGGCGGTGGATGGAACGACAAGTGTTGTGGGTTCGATGAAAATGAATGGTACAACGAGAAGAGGTATAGTAGAACCGTTGGAAGAGAACCTTTGCCTACGGCACGATCCCTCGATTCGAGTAGACCGTATTACCTCCTCGTGTAAAGTCTTCTCCGCGAGGGAACCGCGCTCAAAATCTCGGCAATGTTGTCGGTTGGGCGGTAAATCAGAGCCGGATAAAATTATTTCTGTCTTGCAAGTTGGGGATCGAGATGTCGCGGTCGGGGATGATTGAGAGCGCGCGTGACTCGAGATACGGCCTCTAAATTTATCGCTACACCCGCGTAGATCGAATCGAAGCTGACCGTGGATAAGCGGAGCGTTTCGAAGAGAGAGAACGATCGCGGAAGAAGTTCCGGAGGAAGATCGCCGAGGGCTTGACGTTGCGTCGATGAAACGTTGCAGCGAGAAGGGAACAAATTTTCCGTGTTTACGTTGGCAGCAAGCGCGCGCGTCCCTGGTTTGAGCGAAAATCTTGGGCTTTTACGACTGCGAGTGGGTAAACCTGCGAGCGAGAGGGTACTAATCCTCAGCGAAATGTTCGAAGAACGTTCGCACCGAAAATAAGCGCTACGAGAGACTGCGGCTGACCGAAATACGCTCCGTATCGGGAGCAAACGGGCTCGGGACGAGAGGTACGCGGGTACCGCGGATACGACGGATAAGGGTTCAGTTAGGATAAGTTCATACTCAGCGGCAGTGTCCACTCCGGGGCCCGGACGGAATCTGGTTACCCTGCTTTTGTATCTAGCGTTCATACATGGCTGTCTAAAATCAACCTTGTACACGTCCGCCCGGAACACGTACGGTCCCTACATCGGAGCGTACTCGGTCGTCGGACCACACGGACGGACATGTATAGACGCTGTATACCAAAACAGGGTAACCAAATTCTGTGCGGGTCTCCAGAGCGGACACTACACGGCCGAGTATAACTCGACCCTAAAATATTTGGTACGAAACGCGATTTCGACAATTCGCTTGGGCAAGAACGCGCTGCGGCGGTGAGCTGCTCGTCGGTCGATGCGAAACGCGTGACCTCGCGTCACACGGTCTGCCCGCTCTTACGATTATGACTGTACTCACCGCGGGAAAGAAACGGTAGAGGCCAGGTGAGATGGAGAGAGAACGAGACCGACGGAGAGAGAGAGAGCGCGCATTTGGTGGGAGTACCGAGTTGTCCAACCAGCGAGAAGGTAGCCGTGGACTGCCCACCGCGGCTCATTGGCCGACTTCGCGACCCGACCGAACCTTATCGTATTATCGGCAACTGGTCGTTACGATACCGTGGTCGAGCGACGACGATCGCCGGTCACCTTTTTCCACCTGCGTGCTGCGATCCGTCGAACAGGTTGCACCTAGCCAACGAGCAAAGAGAAATCGAAGAAAGGTCTCTCTCTCTCGAGCGATTTGCAAAAGTTAACGAACAAGAACGGCTCCTCGGCGTATTTCGAGGACGGAACACGCGCGTATGTAAGAATGCGCTTGGAGTTGCTTCGATCCGCTTCGCTATACCGGGATCTCGCTTTCGACTTTCGTGTTTCAAGACGGATCGCGGTTTGACCAGCGAGAAACAGAGACGCTGCGAAGAAAGAGAGAAAGAAAGAGAAATGGAGAGGCGGGATAGCGCGGAAGCTGGAGAAAAAGAGACGAAACGGGGCTGCTGCCGACTTACAAATTATACGCGCCCGACGAGATTTACGGTGACGCTCCGAGCGATACCATTGTCCATCCTCGCTGCTCGCTTCTTTGCCTCTTTACTCGTTCGCTCGTTCGTCTTTGTTCTTTTCCGTGGATCGTACGGATCCAGCCAGGCCGCGCGCATCTCTCCACTGCAACGCATGGAACGGAACAGGCAGGATTTGCGGATCGTCCGACGAAACGAGGGGAACGAGGATAGAATAGTATTCGTCGCGAAAAAACTGAGGAATCTCGATTGAGAAAGAGTGAGAGAGACAGGGATGGAGAAAGAGAGAGAGAGAATCCGGTTCTGATCGAGTAATCGGCCCTCGAATTCGTGCCAAAGGATCCGGAGGCCTGCGAACGATCGATAAACCGTTTCCCGGACGTCGCAACGCAACGTCGCCACCGAAAAAGTCGAAAACGCTCTCGCGGGAAAGGTTCCTCGAACCCGCTTAAATACCTGTTAAATACCTGTCGTCGAAACAAACCACGAACCTTCTAATATATTTATCAAACACTCGGTCGTGTGGACGACGCGAACAGGTAGGTAGGTAGGTGGGCGAGGTGCGACGGTACAGCGTCGACTGCGCGCAGAAATCCCCTTTAAATCGTTGACAAATATTTGCTCGACCTTTGGGAGAGACCTCCGTTACCTTTCGCCCTGCGGCTTCGGTGTTCTCTACGTATAACGTTTCGCCGGTTTTACCTGCGCGTTCCAGCCGGCGACAATCCGCGCGCGAAACGAGTTTCTACGAGAAAATTGCTGTGAAAAACGAATCGGACGCGACGACGACGAAGAACGACGACGAACGACGACTACGGCGAAGACGAGAGCGATCGGTGAAGCGTTTACGAGACTGGCTCGTCGCTGGATACTGGAACCTTGGATGGCAGGGCAGCGATAACGGTCTATCATCGTACAAATATTTACGCAATAAACGCGGGTACGCATCTCGTGTAGCTCGAGCTACCGAATAATTTACTGTTCCCCGAGATACCTGGCGCGCGGCAGCAACGGCAGACGACGACGCAGTCCCGAGAAGAGCGTCGCTCGACGGTCACGGATTCGCGGTCTCGTCGACTCAGACTCGAAATTTTTGGCTCCGGGACGGACAGGACGAGGAGATTTCCCGGCGACGCGACGTAACGAGCAATTTAACCGTGAAGAAATGAAACCGTAAATCTCGGGACAGGTCTTACTCACGGGGGAGAGCAGCAGCAACTACCAAAGGTGGATTTATGGCGTCATTAATCATTCCGCATGCGCGTAACGCGCGGCGTAATTGATAACCCAGATGACGCACTTTGGAACTGGAGCACTCGTTAGTTCGTCATGTTTGGAAAGTACTGACGTTAACCGCTTCGAGGATCGGCCGTTTCCCGCGTAATTACCGACCTAAAAGTGTAACAGTCTCGATACAGTGGCGTGGCTCGACGTTCAAGAGCGCGTAATTGCGCGAGACGACCGATCGCTGGAACCGAAACGGAGGACCGTGTCTTCGATACCGTGAAATACGTACGAGGAAATTCGAGAGACGATGTGCCATTTGGATGTCACTGCCGGAAAGGAGGAAATACGTACCAGAATGAGCCGGCGATAGGGGTGACGAGAAGGAGGCAGACCGCCACGAGAACGAGGCGCATCTCCATCCCCTCCGCCCCGCGGAGCAGCGCTTCGACGATCGCCGATTGCTTCCTTTCTCCGGGGTACACGGTGCGTCGCGTCGTCAGGTACCGACTGCCGAATGCGAAATCGACGGAAAGGAAATTGAGCTCTATCGGAGTGCCTCGAGATTCCTGACCTACGATGCACCGTCGTACGACGTGCGGCGAGCGACGAGGTTCGATCACAGTCGGGTTCTTTTCGGAAATGTCCGAGAAGTCTCGTAGGAGAAATTCTTTATCGAGCACCCGATCTCCTCGACCGTTCACTCTCGACTACTTTCTCGTATCTGGTCTTTGCTTCTGTCGACACTTCACCGAAACACGATCGTGTTCTTCCTCCTCTTCTTCTTCTTCTTCTTTCTCTTCTTCTTCTTCTTCTTCTGCTTCGTCCTTCTCCTCCACCACCACCTCCTTCTCTTCCTGCTGCCGCTGCTGCTGGTGATCTTCTTCGACGTGGTCGTAGCAGCCCTCTCCTTCCTTCTCCTCCGCCGCCTGTTCTTCTTCCTCGGCTTTTTCTTCGACAGCTAGCGCTCGGGATTCGCCGATCAAAGGGAAACAGCCTCTTTGAAACACGCGAACGGGTATAAATATTGAGTGCGTCGAATGTTCATGATTTCCTCTTTCCGGAGTACCGCGAAACCATGGAAAAACAATCAAGTTGTACCGTCTGTTTTGCTTGGTGGATCGTAATCCGCCGACGCAATGGATTGCAAATGGCCGCTGTCACGGAGAACCGATCGAGGAACGGCCGGAAGGAAGGGAAGCGAGAACTCTTCCGGTTTCGCGGAGCGCGCGCGCGTCTCCCTACCCCGTTCGCGTTCCTCCTTAGTCCACCTTTCCGTTGCGGTTTCCCCGCTTTCAACCCCTTACGTCGACGCGTCGGTCCACGTTCGGCGCAACTCGCGATTCCGTCGGTTCCCGATGATCTCGATCGAAAGAACGCCCGTCGAGACGCGGTCAGAATCTAGGAAGCTGCCGTTTTCTTCCGGCGGTGACAAAAACCCGTCGCGTTCCTGCCAGAACTACGTCACCACGAACTTTGAGTGTTGCCTTACCCCCACCAGAAATGTACCGAGCAGTAGAGAACATCTGCCCCACCATTCGCCTTGGTTCTGTGCTGCTGCTGCTGCTTCTTCTTCTTCTTGTTCTTCTTCCTCGTTGTCGTCGTCGTCGTCGTCGTCGTCGTCCTCCTTCTCTTGTTCCTCTTCTACTTTTATTTTTTTCTGCCGATTCTCCTACCCCTGGGCCGGCAGCAGTTTCTCTACGACATCACCGTTAGCACGTTCACTGCACCATCGACATCAACGTCGACGTCGACGTCGTCAGCCTCACCACCGTCGCGACGTCGTGCTCGAATCAACAGCGACCACATCCCCTGCCGTCGATCGTCGACTAGATATAATATTTCGAGCTGATCGAACGGGAACAAGGCAGAGATGCGAATTTTTTTTTCCCGGACCACGATCGAAGGGTGCGCGTGTACACGAGATCGCGCCTGGAAACCGAGCGGGAACCGGGAGGAAATCGGCGAACGCTCGGGAGAAGGGAGAACGGAGAGAACCGAAGAGAACCAAAGGACGGAGGAAGAAGGGAGGCGAGAAGAAGGACGAAAGGGTAAGAGAAGGGTGAAGGAAGAAGGTCGAAAAGCTCGCGCGGCGTGGCGCGATCGTGCGGAGGTGGAAAGCAGTCGATGGTAGGGGAGAGGAGAGCAGAATCGTTGGTCCGTGATCGGCGACGAGGCTCCCGGTCGGAGCGAACCGTACGAGACTGTTGCGGACTAGGCAGGTGAGCGCCGCTCGGCGGCAACGAGTCGCAACCGAGCCCCTCTTTTCCTCTTTTAGCTCTCCGTAGAACCTCTCGGCTCGGCTCCTCTCCGCTTCGCAACCTGCCGCCTGCCGCCTGCTGCCTGCCGCCCTGCCATGCCGTCGAGAGAGTAAGAGAGAGAGAGTGAGAAAGAGAGAAAGAGAGAGAGAGAGAGAGAAAGAGAGAGACCCGCGGAGGGAGGTCTGAGCGCACCGCTATCGTTTTCTTTTCTCGACCTTTCTTCGGCTCCGCGATCCAAACACCGCGTTTCGAGCAGCAAACGCGATTTAAGACGATTAGCCTGGACCCTCTACTCTGACGCTTCTTCGCGCTGTCCAGGCACCCGAGAGATCCGAGAGGGTCCCAACACGCATGGCCGAGCAAATACTTGCAAAGAACCTTCCTTTCTTTCGCCGAGGAGCCTCTTTTCCGCGCGAACTCCTTTCGCTCCTGGGTAGCGCCACCTCGAAAGACGGATATCGGTTACAATGTCATTCTTCCCGTGGCACTCTCATTACCGTCCCCGACCATCGACGGAAGCGTGTCACCCTGCAACTCGATCCCAAACGTCCCGGTGAACGAACCAACTCGGTAGCATCGTTTTCTCCGTTATTCCTGCTCGTCCTATTCCCCTTTGGATCTGCTTGTTCCGCTCTCTGGGCGAGCAGGAGAGCACAAGCCGAGAAGCCGCGTCCACCTTTCGCCTGTTTCGCCTTCGAACGCTTCTCCAACCTGATACCTGTGCTCTCTCCCTCCGATCGTGCTCGCCGGTACACGGTACACGGTACACGGCGGAGGCGCATCGTACAGGGCTATCGAGGGCTTAAGCTGTCGGCGTGTGGCTCGCAGCATCCTTTTCATCTCCGCCGCCACGACAAAGCCGCGGTTGCTTCGACCAGATACCCCGACCGATCCTGATCCTTCGAATATGTCTCCTTTTCGGAAAGCGTATCGATACCACCGGTGTGGAGGGCCGATAAACCGCTGATCCACCAGTAGCATCGAGACACCAGGAAGTCGGCCCCTACCGATTCACCGACGAGACTAGTCTTCCTTCTGTTTCACCGTTCCGCCCGTGTCCAACGTCGCGCCGGCCCAGATAGGAGCGAGACGGATCGAGAGTGACCCAATTGTCGGATCTCGTTCATAGCGGAGCGGTATCTCGAGCTATGGGTCAATTGCTTCGTTGACCGACCGAAGGTGAGAGAGAGAGAGAGAGAGAGAGAGAGAGAGAGAGAGACCGCGGTAGGCCAACTCGGTGTCACGATCATTCTCCGTTAGTTCGTGGAATCGGCGAGAACCGTTTCACAATTCCCCCCGGTGACACTCGGTAGTCAGTGTGTACGAACGATGCGAGTCGCGCGGGAGTTTCCTTGCGGATCAATCGATGGATTTTGAATTCGCCGACAAAGCGCGGCCGTTCTGCGCGGCCAGCCGACGAACGAAGAGACGAGCGATAACAACGACGATGAAAAGAAGCAGGAAAAGCAAAGGCGAGGAAGAGCGACGCGGTAAAAGGAGTTGTCTGGCGTGGCCGTATCATTACCGTCGAATCCTACCTCCTCGAGGGACGAGGAGAGTTTAGCGCGGCAGCGGCGGCGGAGGGAGCCCGGTGGAAAGAATGGAAAGAGACCGACAAACGGCTCAGCGAAGAAGGAACGAGACGGGACGAACGAAGGAGTAGTAAGAGGAAGGGCCGAGGTGCCCGGAGTGCAAGGGGGTCAGCGGGGGTCCGTATTACAGCTCATTTAGCAGCGGGGTCCTGTGCCCCTTCGGCGGCTCGAGAGAGATCCTCTCGGATCCGACCGGACCCGTGGACCTACGGCAAAGACGAGTTCGTGCCGTTCCCATAGATTCGAATTCGAATCCGCTGCCGCCACCGGGATTCTTCTCATCGGCGATGATCGCTTTTCCATCGCCTCGTTTACACGCATGGACGACGCGAGCACGATGCATTCGCTAAAACATCAAGCAGCAATTCGAGCGAGCTCGAAATAGCACAAACGTAACACGTTCGGAAGAGAGGCAAGCACAAATGCTACAGAAAAAAGTGACAGGAAATCGCACGCGAAAAAAAGAGTGGAAATGGGAATGGATAGACTGCACGGGGGAGCGAGTAGGAGAAGAAGGAGGAGAGAGGAGGAAGCGAGGACGTTGCCGAGTTGTGACCAACACAGACACGAAATAGCCAGTAATTTATGGGTGAGACTAATTACCGGGGAATGCCGCTGCTCCAACTCTCCTGTGGTCCTAAGGTCGCGCATCTCTGTCTCCCCAGACCAGTTTTCAAAGACTAGCCCTAGCTTCGTTTAGCCCAGCTTTGACTTGGTTCGTTCCTGCCTCCTCGTTCCTCCCCTTTTCGATCTCCCATTTTCATCGGTGTTCGATCCCGATTCCAGGCCAGCACCCATCATCGATTTCCCATCACGAGATCGGCTCGCGGGATCGGCTCGGACCAGGGAGATCCTCTTCTCCCGGACGATCGGGTGGTCGTCGAGCGACCGTAACAAAAAGAAATCGTTATTTCGAGAAAGGATGAAAATATCTGGCGAGCTTGCTCGAGCAGATAATGGGCAAAGAAAAAAAGAGGCGTGTTCCCACGAGCCATCGCCGCGAAGGAGAAGGGTGTCGGAACAATACCGAGGCCTCGGTTCCCAATTCCCGTCCTTCGTTTCGACATTAGCCTGACCTAGCAATTTGGAGCAAGCTCTCTCGATGTGCCTCGGCGGCTACCACACGATTCCTCTTCGTTAAATGCCATTATACGTTTCAGAGTTGGACACCCGGTCGTCGCATGAGTCGTGAATTCCTGAGAACCTGCTCGAAACTCGACAGCCAGCAGCGCGCCGGTGGCTGTCGGCCTGCTCGGGACGATAGAGGCGGACCAAAGCGCGCAGCCACCAACAGATTCCTCTATTATGACGAGAACGAATCGAGGGAGAGGCAAGGAGACACAGGGAGACGCGGGGAGACGAAGAAAGAAAGAGAAAGGGAACCAGCCCGGAGAGGAAGAAAAAAAAAAGAGAACGGTACACTGACGTGGGCGCGTGACGAACTCTCCTCGATAGGGCTTTGGAGGAGGCGCGTTCTTTTTCTTTGGTCCGCACAGCCCGTGGACACCGCGTCGATAAAACCTACATTCAAATTTCGCGATCGGTCGCAAAAACCTTCAACGAATGCGAGAAGAAAGGCCAACGCCGAGGGAGAAGAAGGAAGAGGAGACGAATAGGCTGCTGCGAAGCGGGCGGACCAGGAGAATGAAGGAAGAGATTCGGAGAGAACCGCAAACAGTTTTTGCCGCGAATCTCGCAAGGCCGCGTCGCAGACGGTCGAGCGGGACCTCGTGACCGAGTGATGGACTCAAAAGCAGTGCGTGGACTTGGGACCGATGACACGGGATCGGTCCCACGACAAAGAAACAGCGCGACGAGCAGGATCCGACTGTTTTTCTGCGTGGTGACGTTTCGCCAATTTATTGCGTCTCTCCCTGTCATCCACGGACCGATATATCCTCGAGGAATTTCGCGTTGGCCGAATCCTCGAATCGGCCCCTTCTCTCGATAGCGTTCGAGCTCTTGCGAGCGCCCAAGTAAATCAGGCTCCGGATTGCACGAGAATTTTGCGTGATTCCGCCACGGTTTATCTTATAGAGGGGAACGGTCGAATAGATTAGAGCGAAACTGGCAATTACGCTCGAGAGACGGACGGTACCTTTCGACGGTGCTCGCTCGCTCGTAACTTTCGATAGCGGAGCGATATCCCGAGCTGCACCGTCCAGGGAAGAACTGTCTCCGGTGCATACGAGCATAGCGTCTATAGCCTTTCGATATCTGGTGCGCGACCACCAGATATCGAAACTAATAATTATTCGATTCGCGTTTCATTCCTAATTACCAAAGGCCACCGTGTCGAACGGTTTCGAAAGAACCGGGACACCGTGCGTCGTTAAATACGAAGCAGATACCGATCGGCAGCCAGTTTCTCCGAGCAATAAGCGTGCTCTCCTGTCGAGATGGAAACCGATCCGAACGATCTCGAATGGGCGTTTACAGCTCGGCGTTTCGCGATCGAACCGGGTAAACAAATGCCCGAGTAAACGCGCTGTAGCAATTACACGGCACTTACGTACCGGCTCGCGTATGTAGCCAGCCTCGGGATACTCGAGTAGGTTTCTCCGTTCTCGTCTCGCCGATCCTCTCCCCCCCCCCCCCCCACTCCTCTCTCTTCTTCTCATTCTGTCGCCTTCTCCTTCTGTGTTTTCGCCCCCCATCCCCAAACTTTTTATCGTTCTTCTTCTCGCAATGCGCGATCGTACCCCTCCCTTATTTACGCTCCGTCTTCTTCGTTGTTACGTTCGTGTTCCCTCTCTCTCTCTCCCTCTCTCTCTCTCTCTCTCTCTCCCTCTCTTCCCCTCTCCGTGACTCCCTCGAGTTTCCACAATAGTAATTACGAGGCAGACCTATCGTAAATTTTACGTAGGCTAAACGCACGCACGACCAACCGCGAACACCGCGCGACCACTTTCTATTTCCCATGGGACCTCCTCCTCTCTTAAGCCGCGCGGCTCGCGGCTCGCAGCTCGCAGCAACCAGTCGATACGTTCCGATCGCGGAGCCCGACGGAGACCAACGGGCACCAAGGAGGACCAGCGTAGAAAGGGACACGATCCTGCACGACCCGGCTGACCCGCCCGGGTTAAACGAGTCCGCGTGCCCCGTGTTCGCCACTTGTCTCCAGCTCGTTCGCCTCGTTCGCCTCGTTTCTCTTTCCGCGTTATCGCTGTTCCCCCTCGAGGTGCTCTCTAGGTTTCCTCTTATTCGTCGAACGTTACGTTCGATCGGGTACACGATCGAGAGCGATCACGACGTCTGTCCGCGCCGTCTCCTTATACCCCACACGAACGCGTTCTCACAGGTTTTGGCACGATGAATCGTCGATAGGCTCGAGAACGATGTAGACGAGGATCGCGACCAAAAAGAAATCCGTGACCACGCTACGGGACGGGAGATGGAACAACGAGACGGATAGGAAAGGAAAGGCAAGGGGGCGGTTGTATTTCGTCGAAGAAACTACGCGAAGGCCGTCGTCGTCGTCGTCGTCGTCGTAGTCGTGGTCGTCCGTTCCACGAGATATCGACCGAAAGAGGGAAGCGATCGTGTCTTGTAAGCCGCGAGTTTATAGGCCACGGCCTAACAACGACCCGTTCCTTATGATATGTTCGTGTTTCCCGTACGATCCGATTCTATCCGTTTCGTTGTACCTCTCGAATGGCTGCTCGATTTATTGCGCTTAGAGCTGCCCCCACGTGTGGCAACCAACCACCGCCATCGCCATCGCCATCACATACCAACGCCAATACCATCGTCCCGCGGAAGCGCGAGTATAAGAGGACTCGCGTATATCCGAGAATAACGGAGATACTCCACGAAAGGATGGATTTCACCGAGAGGAAGGCCTCCGAGATCCACTAAATGTTCGGGACGTGTCTCGAGCGCATCAAAAGCAGACCTGGCCGCAGGCCGGCGTTATAATTTCAGGCGGTTTCAGGGAGGTCCGATGCCGGAGGGCCAAGCGAGACCAGTTCAATGAAGTCATCAGCTAGTCGAGGCCGGGGTGCTCTGTTATTATACCGTGGTACCGCGGCACCATCCTCGCTCCTTTCTTCCACGCAGCCGGTCCTCCCCGAACATCGCCCGTTCTCGCGTCCGCGGATTTTTCTCTTTCGCCTCGCTGTTCTTTAGGGATTCGAGTGAATTATTGAAACATTGTCGTTCGAACGCCTTTGAATTTCTAAATTTCGTGCGCGGAACCGAGAAGACCGGCGATAACGGAAACGATAACGATCCGTTCGCTGGAACGAATACGTCGGCCGAGAAATATGCGGAAGTGACGATTAGAGGACCGTAAAACGATTGAAACCCGAGGGATACTCGAGTAAATAGAGGCAGGTTTCAGGACAGGTTGGATAGCAACGTTGAAAGGAAGATAAGCTTCGAAGGGTACGCATACTTCTACAGGAACGGTGTACGTACGTATACGTAGAGCTAATCTCGAGACTGGCAATAAGGCCGCCGAGGGTTTCTTTTACAATCGGCCCGGGGGCCAATTAGATCCAAAGTTCTTAATCCGTTTATCAGTCGAGCCACGGTGCACGAGCCTCTTTCATCGGAACGGATAAAAGAGCTTTCGAGTTCGGCCGGAGGAACGCCGAATCCGATCGTAACGAATGCCCCGTCGTCCGTGTGCGTGCGTGTGCGTGCGTGCGCTCGAGAATGGATTATGTATTAATCGAGTTTGCCGTCTTCCAGAGGGAACCCGTAGCCTGACCAGACGATTCGTGAAAATTCGAACGCTTCAAAGACCAAGAGACGACGACTGCTTGTGTTGTAAATTGCGCGGGACTGTTCTTTATCGCGTGCGTGTGGAAAAGGAGAAAAAAGAAAGAGAAAGAGAGAACGAGGGGTGGAGAGCGAGAAAGATTTCTTACTCGTGGGTAAAGACGGGTCCGGCTGTTGATAGAGGGTCCAGAGGAGGGCCACGGCCCACGGGGCCCTCCGGCATGGCATTCGTGTGGATATTAGAGCGATTGTCGTGCCTGATTCGGTACGGTCTTGAAATAAGGCCCCTGCGGGCCGACAGCGGCGAACGCTTCTCGTACAAAACCGGCTAACGGTGCCCACCCTCCGACTCTTCTGCACGAGATGCCCCACCGTCCACCGTCGACTTCTCTCCGACGCCTTTGAGTACCCTAATCTTCCTCTCGAGTTACTCGAGCCACTCCCCCTTCTTTTCCTCGTTCGCGTTCGTTTGCTCCTTCCTTCCTTCCTTCCTTCCAGCTATTTCGCGGCGGGCCGCGCGCCCTCGCGAGAATTTCCATCCCGAGAAACCTGCCGGTTCGTTCGCTCAATTCGCGACGACTCCCGTCCGCGGGACTCATCGATCGCTCGGCACGAGAGAAAGGGGGCCGGAGGGAGGACGAGAAAAGTCGAAAGAGGCAGCCCCTTCCGCGATTCAAAGTCCTGCCCCGGAGGTCCGACCGTTGCTTCCTCTCTGTCTCTCCCTGTTCGTGGTCCATATCATCCTCCGAAGCCGACGGTACCGGTCGGCATCGTGTGAAGTCCGACCGAACCATTATATCCCACTTGGCCGCCTTCGTGGTGTGTATACCCATCGAGGCATCTTCAGTCACTGCGAGAAGCAAGAGGAAGGACGAGGTGGGTCGGGAGACACACCGGTGCGCGGTGCGGTGCGGTGCGGACCGGCCGATGGGGTCGATCTTCTCTGCCTCTCTTTCTCTCTCTCTCTCTCTCTCTCTCTCTCTCTCTCTTTCCCTTTCACCCTCGTTCCCCTGCTATACCCCCTTTTCCCTCAAACGCGCGCGGTACGAACGGAAAAGAGATAAGACCAATGACGGGGCTGGAGGAGCGAAGAAGGAGCGTAGAAGGAGCAAAGAAGGAGCACCGGGGTAAGAACAAGAGCGAGGAAGCGCGAGGTGAAAGATGCGAGAGGAAAGTGCGTGCTGGATTGCGGAGCCGAAGGTGTCGGAGCCCGCATTAAGGGGGCGGAACGCCTCGAAGGGGCCCCGAATTATGACGTCACGGACCGCACACGTCGCGATAAGGCGAGACGAACACGAAAATGAATTGTTCGCCGTAGTGCCGCGGCACAGGGACCGAGCGGGCACGCTGCCCCGTAGCCTGTAGCCCGTCCAGGGAAACGCTTCTCGTCCCAGGCTGCCTCTATCCTTGAAATCGCGAGCGATGAGACGAGCGTCGGTTTTCGCGAAAGTCCGCTTTCGGGGCAGGTCTATTCGACGAGGAAGAAAATTCGGACGAAGTGGACGAGAGATCGAGCGATTGCACCCGGATTCTCGATCCCACGGCGGACATTAACGAAGCGAAACGTGTGCTCAGCGGGTCGTGCCATTCTAGTGGACAGAAGAATCATTCGGTCGATTATAAGATAATGCTGGTTCGGCCGATGGAAAAAAAGAGTGATCGAGTCAGGAGAGAAACGCACGTCGTGGAGGGGAACGGTGTGAGAGAGAGAGAGAGAGAGAGAGAGAGAGCAAAGTCCCGCAGAAGGAGAAGGAAGGGAAGTGACAGGGAGAAAGCTCCTCCTTTCGAAACGATCGCTAGATTCACGGAGGAAGCCGCAACGCGTGTGAAACAGGAGATCGACGACGCAGGAGGAGCAGGAGGAGGTGAAGGAGGAGGAGACGATAAAGGGGAGGAGGGGAGCCAGAACGCTGAAATAGAAACCGAGTAAAATAGAAAGGATCCAGTGGGGATCGCCTTCATTCATGAAATCTTTTATCTCGATGGGTTTCTACGGAAATTGGTTCCCACAGGACCGGAGACAATGAGAAACATCTTTTACGACTGCGTCGTAACCGTAGGTGGCCAACTCATTGTGGGCTTTAAAGGTTGCATTACACGCCGCGTTCGAGCTCGCGCGAAAACAGCCTCGTCATAGGTGCCCGTTCCCTTTCGTCTCCTTTGTTTTTCTTTCGTATCTATGATTCGGCTGTTTTGCGACCCCTAGGCACCCGAGCAGGAAATTGAGTTGTACCGCATTCCACCGTGATCCTTCGAGAGAAGGAGAGAGCCACGAACAACCTGTGCTCTCCCTGGAAGCACGTCCGTTTCCCGCCGATTAACAAACTTCCCGAGACCGCGAGCAACCTTCTTCGACGGACCCCGGAACGCCGCTGGTACCTCGCCAATACGCGTACGCGATTAATAGAAGCCTGAAGGAGCGCGGTTTCACGCCACCCGTAAAGGCGGTAGCGTGGGAACGGGTCAAGCATCGTGGCCGGGACGAATCGCAGATTGGACCGACCCTGGTCTGCGGATCCGGCCAATGCTCGTCGGAATAGAAACACACCAGGAATTATAGTCTTAGAAATCGCGGAAGCAACGAGCTTCGATCGTTCGGTTATTGGCGTTGCACGACCTTCGTCCCAGTGTCATCTTTATCGGTCGACACTGTCAAACCATAATGCTGGCGAGTTTATAGCGATATGTAATCCGTACACGATCCGCGTATAAGAGCTGTCTTCTCGCTCCTTAATAATATCGATCGTCTTTCATCGACTTACAAGGTATCGCGCATTAAATTCTCCCGTGGCGGCGCGGCGTGGTGCTCCACGGTCACGTGGAACAGCGATAAATATAGTTACGAGCTAATAACGCTCATTAATTATGTACACAAATTCGTAATATACGAAACCGCCACCCGTATAAGCGTAACGAACGTCGACTTGGGCGGTGGTGGAAATGTCGGCGGGACGGAACGAGGCCGTACCGGCGAACGAGGGACAGAGATCACTGACTACCCGCACAAATGAGTATTTATGAGCGCGCCACGGCTCTATATTATGCCTCATTTTGCCGGAGGATCGATTAGCTCTAATCGAGATGTACAAACAAAACGTTAATAAACGGTGCTCGTTCCTCGTCCCCGCCGACTTCTTTCGCGAAAGCCTGCGCGCCACCGAGACACACACCGCCCAACGCAACGCAACAGAGAAAGAAAGAAAGCTAGAAAGAAACGAACCGGCCCTCGGAATCGAGCGAGTCCAGGCTCGTTTGCTCGTTCGCTCGCTTCCTCGCTTCCTCGACGGCTCGCCTGCTCGCTTGCCTCCACCCATAGGTATTCCGCGTGTGTATGCGAGCTCGCGCAAGCACGTGACACGTGTTCCTCGCACGTGCTGCACGCACGTGTACGTGTACGTGAGTAAGAACGCGTCTCGCGATTAAGTATCGATTAGTCTTCTCGAACGCGGACGATCGAACGACCAGACGAAGAACCATTTATACCAGGACGAACCGGTGTCGTCGAGCCACCGAAAGGACACCTCGCGACCGGTTCCCGATGTAATAATTCTGCAATATTGCCAGAGGATCGATGCAACATTCGCGACGGAACGAGATGTATAATTTCTAGCGTTGCCATCTCGGTTGTCGGGAAGCCTTACAAAGTTACGGTAGTCCTAGATCTCGATTTGCCTGTTTTTGTAAACGGTGGCTGCTTTAGTCCCTGGGTATTTGGAGTCGGTCGCTAACTGTATCACTCGCGGAGCTCCGAACGATGAATTGTAAAGATCTTTGTGTCACTGATTAGATGAGTGGGTGCATGATTAGTCATATGCTTGAACATTATGCATCTTCTTATTGATTGACACGTTGCGTTGTCTTATAGTATGTAGCAACCACAAAGCAACGCACGAGCATCCAAATGACCATTGACGGTATGTACCATTGCACCTCATCGAGCCTCCTTACAAATTGGACTTGCAACTCTTGAACGCTGGAGAATAGGAAACAGCACAATTTGAAATAAAAGGAAGAACAGGTGGCAAATATTAGGTCAGTGCAAAAAGTCGTGCCCGATTTCATATTAAGATAAAAGATATCAGTTTTGCTCTGACCTAATATAATTCCCAAATGTTTTGGTCGAAGAGGCTTCGAGACGCTACGATCCGGCGATCATGGAAGGTCGTAATAGCACGGTCCGACACGTTCCGATAGTTTGAATAACGGATTAAGTGGCAATAGAGATCTGTCCGCGATCTCGTATAGCGAGCGGGACGACGATGGACCTACCGCGCGCCACTCGGAGCGTCCTCTCGATCTTTTCGTGGCACTGGCTACGATCTGATCGAAGGGGTCCACGGTCCGATCGCATCGAGCGATGCTCTCGGATAATAGAGCCGCATCATCGTATTTAATAATCGTACAATGGCCGACGAGGCCCGATAAGATCACGATCGTTTCGGTAGACGAGTGAAGCCTCGATAAGGCGCACGGCCATAATAACGCAATTAACACTTCTTTGTTCGATCAATTTCCATCCGCTTGTCCGTTCGAGCGAACGCCACGCGGAACGATCGCGAAACGAAGAAGGTTCTCTCTCTTTCCCTCTGTCTCTTTCTCGTTCTTTCTTTCTTTCTGTCTCTTTCTTTCGTGTCTTGCACAGAAATCGCCGGTGTCTCGTTCGCTCTCCAAGTGAATCGTCGCGGATCCGTTAAAAGACGCTATTTCGTCCGTTGAACGAAATACCAAACCACTCCTATTGTGTTTTAATTAATATATATCTCTTCGTAATTTCCGGACACCCTGAAACGCTCGATACACCGTCTTAGGGGCTTAGCCCCTTTGGTTGATTACGATCGTTTACGACCGGTAAATCACTCGGCGTCCCTCCTCCCTCCACCTACCGTTTTTTTTTCTGTTTATTCGCGAAACGTCACGATAGCCCTAATCGTTGAAACCGGTAGTAAAACGATCGTTACTAGTCGCGACAAAGAAACCGCCACCTCCGAGAACAAACGAGCCAATAAACTCGTTTTATCGGCCCCTCTCCTTCCTTCCGTTTGCCTGAGACGTTCCCTCCCGAGAGACCTCGCGAACCCTTCCTCTCCTCTCGTATTTAACATACCGACTAAACGCGGACAACACTACCGATACCATGGAACAAGGATCGAGGAGACCCGTTCGAGGGTCCGTGGTAGGCGAGAACGGCAATAGGAACGCGTTTCCCCGATCCGACGGTCCTGGCGTGGGTGTCGAGATCCTAATCTGTCGCGGTCGCGAGTAGAACAACAACGATTAGGCTCTCATCCGGCTGGTCTTCGAACGCTGTTACTCTTTCGAGGCTCTGTCGTTCTCCGTCTCCCGGAATCTGTTCCACCAGTTTTCAACTTGCATATCTCCGATCAAAGTTCGCACAAACGCAATGAAAAAAATATGGAACATAGTTCTACGTCTCAAATTGTCCTAATCGTCATTAATTCTTTCCACTCGAAGCTGTTTTAACTCCAAAACCAAAACATTTTCTGACCAAGAATATTTCCATTATACATGATTTACTTCCTTTTATATACAATGAAATCGATTACTATCGCTCGCATTTACAATGTATAAATTTTTAGCAACTTCTTAAATTCGAACATAGTAATGTATAAATTGTTTTAAATAATAGTATGGCAATTTATAGTGGCACCTTAGAGTAGCCATTCGAGTGCTAAGGGTTAAATGCTCGGACCGGAGGAATTTCTTCGTTGTCTTTGTCGTTTGGCCAATAATTCTTTTCATACGCCTGCGCACAAAGTTTTCGACGTTTGGTACAAATCACAGACATTGACGTCTCTCGAGATTCTAACGAAAATCGATTGGGAAATTGCAGGTCCGATAGTACACGCGCTGAGGCAAAGGTAAAAGAAGAAACGAAGTTGACTGGGTAGAGGGAAGAGAAAAGAGAAACGGTCTGATCCATAAGATCGAGTCCAAGACCTATACATATGCATAGCCAGATAGCCGGATCTACAGGGAGTGTGAGATCCGACAGCTTCGGAGGTGGCAATGAGCTTGGGTCCCGCCTGCCGCCACACCCACGCGCATATATCTTATTTTCCCTCTTTATTTATTCGAATTGCCGTTGGTCGAGGGCACTCTTCGAATCCCCATGGCTCCTTTGGCATAATAGGCGAGCATGGTGGCCCATCGTCTCCTCGGCCTTCCCTATATCTCTCGGGCTGGTCCTTCCTTTAAGCTACGCCATTCCCCTGCCACCTCCGGGACTGCGAATTTTTTTCATTAGTCGTTTCAGTCTCGCTCTCTCTCTCTCTCTCTCTCTCTCTCTCTCTCTCTTTCTCTCCTATCCTACTATAGCTACTCTCACTCCCTCTAATGATCCGCTTCTCTTCCTCTCGGCAATCCTAGGAACGGTACACGCACGAATCGATAATGACGCGCGTCATGCCGAATACGAACCCGCTTGTATCGGGTTGTTTGATCAGAATCGAAGCGGATCCATTCGTGCACAGGTTGTTGCGCGAATAACATGGCTAAGGCAGCGGCGGCGCGGCGAACAATGGAACAACTCGGAAGCGAAATCTCGATTAGATCCTCTTATCCTCTTAAGTTGTTACAGCGGATCGACGGCGGATCAGTCTCAGTGGTCTCGTCGGTATCGAAGCAGCGAGCGCAGCCATTGTGCGCGAACAAGAAGCGACGTAGGAGAGCATCTTTCCGCCGTGAAGACCGAAAATACGTGCAGCCCGTCTCCGATGTTTTTCCTGTATTTTCCTCGTTGTCGGATCGAGAGTAAGACCTTTGAAGTGTCAGGACATTTCACAGATGCGTGCGCCCGGCTACGCACGAAGGCGCACCAAACAAACGAGTTTTCTTACCGTTTTTCCAGCGAGATACGGAGAAGCAGCCCGGCATCGGCATCGGCAAATCGCAAACAGCCGGAACCTAGTCTATGATCCTCGAAAGCAGATTATCCGGGAGCTACTTTTAGCCGGCAAATCGATCATGCCCGAGCGCACTCTAACAAGTGGCTTTTAACAGAAACGATGCCCGATCATCTGCGCTCGGTGTATCTCGCTCGTCGATCGTGCGATCGAGCGTTACAATTTTGTAACGGATATCTTTTGGGCCGCCGCACCGCTGCTCGTCCCGCAAATGGCTCGCGGGACTGAGGCGGAGGAGACAGGATCCTTTCTTTCGAGCTGTTCTCGACGATCCTGTCCGCGCGTTCGGCACGCATCGTTTCCAAAGAAAGGACGCGTCCCGATCGACAACCGTTTAACGGCGCGTCTACTTCGCTCTGCTCCGTTCCCTCTTACCTCGATGAATCGACGCTTCCCTTTTGCGCGTTGTCCGAGACGATAATAACGTCTTGGTTCAATGCGACAATAGCGTACCAACGGGGCGGCGCGGGAGGGCGAGCCCGAAATTATGGTTACCGAGGCTCCGAGGCTTCGAGAACGAGCAGACATGAGAAGAGAGATGCCCCGATAGCGTCTATCGCGTTCCGGTTCTGTCTATGTGCAATCTCGACGAGGAATTCAGAACGGACGTTTTAGGTGAGCGAGCCGATTCCAGTGGACGCGAGCATCCGGCGCGGAATAACACGGGAAATGCGGGTCAAACGAGCAGTCGCGAGCGAGCGAGCAAACAGAATCGTTTGTGATCGTCGGGAGAATGCTCTCCGAGTGAACACTTCTTCGATTCCTTTCCGGTAGGTTCCCCCGGTGTATCAGGGCTATCCCTTTCATCGGTCGCGTCTCGTCTGTACAAGCTCGTACCGAAATAATCCCGAAGAACAAGGCACCGAGGGCCGCCGAAAGGATGGGGGCGTGACAGCGTTGTTGCGCGCACATTTCTCTCCTCTTTCCTCCTCCTTCCTCCCCTTTCTTCGGCTCAGAAGAAGGAGCAGCGTGGGTGTTGCGTTCACTTGACGCAGCACCGTTCCACGAGACATAATGCCGAACGACGGCTCTGGCGAATTCGTCGAGCGACGACGCGCGATCGTCAAAGCTGCACAATGTGTTGGCCCCCGGAGCCTGTTCAGACAGCTTCAGAGATCCTGGTAGGAAGTGGGCCGTACCCTCGCGTTCCTTTTCTTCCCCGGCTTCACCCTGTACTTTACCAAATATTGCTTCCATAAGTGTATCGCGTTACCCTCGCGGTACCTCGAACCGTTCCCTCTCGAGAGCGTTCCCTCGCCGTTCCGTCGAATCATTGTGTCACGATCGGCCCAGGGGAGGCATTCTTTTGCACCCAAGAAAAATTGCTGGTTAATTATATCAGAGTTATTGTGGTGCGACCCAGGAGCAGGGTGGAGCGCAACCCTCGAGGAGCTTTAAACGCGCCCAGGCCAGCAGGAATGCATATTATTAAAACATTCCGGACAAGTTCTCTGTCGGCCGGAGTATCCCGCGGAGCTCACCGTAGCTCCCAGCCGTGGCTCCCGACGTTTCCATGGCGAATCGTTCGCATTACTAGGATGATCCTCTCTCCCCCTCCCCCTCCCGCCCCTCTCTCTTTCTCTCTTCGGCACATACTCCCCTCTCTACCGTGCCGATATTTTTATCAGAGCTGCTCCGTTCGATAATCGCTGCCGGCCACGCTCTCCTTTCGAGTGGCGGCAGCACAAAGGCGAGGGGGGCGACGCGATCGACGTTTAGCGGCCGATCGGTGCTCGACAGCAGTGTTTTTTTCCGCGTTTAGGAATCTCTCGTTAACTGGCGACGTCTCAATTAAAGTCGAGAGTCCCGCGAAAACGAGACGTGACACCGGGACGACAGAGGATCGATCGATTGTCACGCTCGGAACGTGCTCCCCTCGATCTCGTGGATCGCGGCTTGGCCAAGGGAGAGAAGAGCACGGCCGATCGCGTTCCGAGGTGACGAGAACAAGACGCGTGAGCGAGACGAGGCGAGGAAACCGGCGCGAAAACACGGGAACAAGGGTGGAAGGGAAGAAGAGAAACAGGGAAGAAGGCGCGATAACTGACGCTCACCGACGAGGTAAGATAATTCGTTTATCGGGATTTCCATGCCTTCGAAGGGGCAACGCGCTTTTGAGCGGGTGTTTTCGCTCGCGTCGCCGGGAAAACGGCAGTTTTTGCGCGGACTCGCGCGACCGATTACGTGCGCGTCGAACTGAAATCGAGAATCGACTGTTCGTGACCGAGGGAAAGTCGTATTTTCTTGAGGACGAACGCCGGTGGCCGGAGAAGAGCGGACTCGCTCCAACCCCTGTTCGAATACCGGCCAATTAGGCTTCCGAGCAGGAGTGCATCGGAACGCATTGCACGGCGATAGGATGATCGAGTGGTTCGATGGTATCGGTGTTCGCGTGCCAAGATCATGGTCGGGACACTCGATAGTCCGATAAGTAATGCACCCAGATAGGATGACGGAGGATACACGGTGACCTCGTCGAAAGGATGTAGAGGGAGAGCGATTCTAGGAGACAAAAAAGAGCAGCGGATCAGAGGGTATCGGAGGGACGAAGAACGAGGAGGGATTCCTCTGGAAGCACGGACGATCTTATCGCGGCGAGGTACCTGACCCAGGCAATGAGCGACCGCTACCAAACAAATGGCAGGAACGTAGTCGGTGGTTTCCTTTCGCGCGCACCAACAAAAAGAGCCCGTGGTCCGCGTGCCTCGACAAATACTTTTCAACAGTATCGCCTCGTCTACGAAATTCGTTTGCGAACCAACCCTGCTTCCCCCTTCTCGCCTTCTCCGAGGGGCGAAAGAGAGAGAGAGAGAGAGAGAGAGAGAGAGAGAGAGAGAGAGAGAGAAAGAGAGAGGGAGGGCGAGGCGGCGAGCGAGATCGTTTGTTCGGTCAAGGATTCTAATTAGCCGCAGCTAATAATTCGCCCATTCGCCGATCTATCGACTCCGATGGACGGACGGCTGGACGAATGGACGAATGAAACTGCGATCTTCGATATCGCTTCCTCCCCTCGGCTTTCGGTCGATCGCCGAGTAACGCATTACCGTTGATCGGCGCATGAACTTTAATTAGACGTAGGTAACTTGCAAGCCGACCGGTATTAAACGAGTGCCCCGTTTCGATCCCATCCAACGCGGTGCGACGCTACGCGACGATCCCAGCGAAGCCGCATCTCTACGATGCGGAGCTCGCTTTGTATCAGGACGGCGTTTGATCTTCGACCACGTGCCACGTTGGGGTGACTAGAGGCCGAGTTATGCGAACGGGGTTGTTCCGACTAATTGCCAGCTCAGCTTCCACGTCACCGGGACCCGCGCTTCCACTGATCCGACGAAACTGAAGGAACGATAGCGGAAAAGGGACGAAATCCTGGACAGGAGACAGCAGGGAAGGGGGTTGGGAGGCGAAAGAGCCGCTATGGTCCAGATCCAAGGGGGGGGGCTGGGATATATCTCTCCCCGTCGACGATTTAGACTGTTTCGGGGATCTCGAGAAGCTTCTGCGACGAACGATGCTCGTTCGCGATGCGTCCAACCACTAAAGAACGCCGGAACTCGAGCTCGACCCGACGGAATCTGCGCGCCTGTGCAGAATTCGACGGAAACGAGCAAAGAACGGGAGACGCGGTGGGGCCGGGTGGGCGGAAAGCAGAGTTAGGGAACGAGATAAACCTCAATTATGCCGATTGAGCATCCTCCGGTGGATACCGGGTAGGGGAAGTTTGCTCCTCCTACTTTTCCTGCCACGTGATCACGGGCAGCCTTTCTTGCTTCCTTCCTTCTTGCCACCCGTTCCATGTTTCCTTCCTTCCTTCCTTCCGCTGTTTCTCGCCGATCCAACGGAGGACACGGTCGGACAAAGAGATCGACCAATTGCATCCGCTGATAATCTTTCCGGAACAGATACGTGCGGCGGAGTCGATCGATACAGATTTCGACGAAGAAAATTTCAAGGTGGAGAGGCGGAAGGCTAGCAAGGTGCAAAACAATCGGAGCATCGACGCGAAATACCTGATGGTCCGCGAAGAGGCGTTTTCAGGCAGTCCTTCGAGAAACCGAGGGAGAGAGAGATAGAAAGAGAGAGAGAGAGAGAGAGAGAGAGAGAGAGAGAGAGAGAGAGAGAGGGAGAGAGATGAACCGATAGAGATAGAGGAAAAGAGAGAGAGAAAGAGAGTCACGAGGATAGGAAAAAGGAGAGGAAGGGGTAGAGAAGAAGAGAGACGGTAGAATAGCGCGAATTGGAGGGAAAAGGACGGTCGGAAGTGGGAGGAAAGAGAGGGAGATGCAGAAGCAGCCTACAGGCTCTGTCTCCGAGCATCCTCGTCTCCTCGTCACTCGTTTGGTCTCTCTCCGTCGGTCTTTGGGTCTCTCCTTATTCTCCATCTCGGTCTGCGTCTCCGTCTCGCAGACTCTCGCGTCTTTCCGTCTCCGTCCGTAGTTTCACTTGCGATCGTCCATCCTCGTCCCTCGGTTTGAATCTCAGGGTGGTGGCCGACGGTAGTGGTGGTCGTGTCCGGATGGTGGTGGTTATGGTGGGGGGGTAGTTGGTTTCTTCGTGCCTACCGCTCCCTATCTCTCCTTTCTCTCCCTATGGGAGGGCGAGGAGGGCCCCCGTAGCCGCGCACTGCGCACCGAGTTCATCATAGACAGACCGATCTCCCTGACAGCTCCTCGTCGGGCTTGAACGGAGGTGGAATCATCAGATTCTGTCCATCTCTTCCTCGGCTCGCAGTCGCGTGTCGGAATAACGAACGCGGAAACACGGGGACAACGGAAGTGATAGCGCGCGCGGCCCTCTGTCCCTCTGTGGTCTCTTTCTCGCGATCGAGCCTCGCGATCCTCGATTTGTTCGTCCCGGAGCGTTTCGTCTCTTCTCTCCCTCCTTTCGATCTCGTTTCACACCCTCGACCAGTCTTTTCCCCCAACTTTCCTCGCCCGTTCCTCGACTTTCTCGGCCGCCTATCCGTCCGTTCTCCGTCGCGAACTCGCGCATCCGTCTCTAAGCCTCTTTCTCACGATCGGTCCGTCGACTTCCAACCCCTACGGTGTTTGATCTCCGATCTCGTTCGATCGCGTTCGTCTCGATACAGTGACGAGCCACACGAATCTTTGCCATGACAGCGAAACGCGACCACGGCCAGTTTGCTATTCGACTGTTTGCACGAACGAAACGTTAGATGAGTTGGTGCGCGCGCGAGGGGGAGACGAAGCGAGAAAGATAGACAGATACAGAGATAGAGAGAGTGAGGGAGGGAGGGAGGGAGGGAGAAAGAGAGCGAGAGAGAGAGAGAGATATCACTGGTGGTAGAGGAACACGAACCGTAGGAGGGGGATGAGTGCGTGGGAGGAGTAAGAGATCCCGGAGGGCAACTTTTCTTTTATTTGAGCTTGACACTTCGTCGTGAACGCGCGCACACACCGGAAGTACACAGAGCCGTGCGACGATCTTATTTTTCTTGGAACGTTTGGCGCGCGCCTCGTCCGCGCACTACGAACTTCGAGGTTCGAGCTTCGAGGTTCGAGTTTTCTCGATCGAGACTAGCGAGCCGAAGAGCGGAAGAGCCGACAAAGCAGAGAAGCGGAGTAGCGGAGGAAACGCGGGGCTCCACCGACCACCGACCACCGACCACCAAGCGCAGAGCACCGAGCACCGACCACCGACCGGTCTCCGCGGCGTCAAGGGGTGCAAGGAGGACGATCAGAATGTCGCGATACCTGGGAACGAGCACGGCGGACGAGGGTGCCGTGATCCGCGATTCCGTTGTTGGCCGAGGATAAGCAGAAAACCCCTCTCTAACCGGGTCGTTTCTTCCCACCAACAGATCCGGAAGTGTGACTTTCGACTCGTGGGATGTCGCGGAGTGACCACGTAACCCGTCGATCGCGGGCCATGCAATCGCGCGACGATGTTTGATTCCGCGACGACCGTAGTGTCCAGTGCCAGTACGCGCGAGAACAGGTTCGCAGGAATCTATCTCAGTATTTTTATCTCCAAAGACGACGACGACAACGGGCGAGACCAAATAATTCTAGGACACCGAAGACGGACAACCGCGGACGTCGAATCCGCGGAACGATCCAAGAAACGATCGCAGATCGGTTACGAACACGGAGGGAACGCGAAGGAAACGCAGAGGAAACGCAGGGGACGAAGAGGCACGAAACGTTGCGAAACGAAGGGATAGAAGGAGAATTGCAGGGCGGTCGGTCGACGAACCGTTCGATCGTCATCGAGGATATTGTGTCCCGGGGTAGTTTTCGGAGCGACCCCTCGAAACGGCGAAACTGGAAGCTCTCGAATCGTGTACGGAACGTCAAAGCAGAAGCGCCGGTGCCCGGGGCGAGGAGGAGTCCTCGACGCGTGCCAGGCTGCTGATCACAGGCACCGCGCCGGAGACGAGAGACGAGAGACGAAGCGTAGGATAGGGATTCGAAAAAACCGTACAGAAACACAGAGAGAAAGAAAGAGAGACGCGCGGCACCGTCTCTCGAGCGAGGGGTCCTTCCGTTCGGGTGCTAGGGGTGTGCAGCCCTGGACGAGGGGTCGCACTCGACTCTTTTAAAGTGGGCAAACCACGCAAAGAATAAGCGAGACGTCCTCGGGGCGATGACAGGATGCCTCCTTCTCCATCAAGACGTGTCTACGAAGGACCACCGTCTAGGATCGCCACTAGAATCGGAACCACCATCGCCCTGCTGCTCATCCTTCTCGAGAATCGTCGGTGAGTACCAATTTCTGGGCCCCCTCGGCCTGATCCATTTCAATTATCGATACCGGCACAACAATCAGAAATCATAGCAGAGTACTCCTATTATCTTATCCGTTCCGAAATGTTATCGTTAGCTCCAGAGTTGAACTGGTTCGCTCTCGCTTTCGATATCACTCGCGTCGCGTCGGTCAGCGGCTTGTTGAGTCTCGATCGCGATTGAAATGTTTATTTGTGCCTCGCGACGTCTCTCTATCTCGTTTCCCACCCGCCATGTCGGGCGCTTTTCTCGACCGAAGAGACTTGCAAGTCCAACGCGCGTTTCGTATCTGCTGCCGGGAAACCATTACCGGCGTCTCGCACGGCCGTCGTTGAAAAGGTCCGTGAAACGACGATCATCGTGCTGCAGGGATGGTAGCGAAACGGCACCAAAGCGGGAACGACGATAGAGACGACTTCCAGGTTGAATAGAGTTACGGTCTCAAACTGTCGGGTCCAATTACGCCGAGAAAAATTTACGGTCGCGGCGGCAACGCAAGCAACCACCTTCGCTTCTGCTACGCTCGGCTCGCCTCTTCTCCGTTTCACTCTTTCCGTTTGTTGCGGAAAGAATCTGTCAATAGAGAGAGCGCGTGAAGGCAGCGGCCGCATCGACGGCTCCGAGTAGAGCACAATGACGGAGTGCAAATAGGTCCTTTCAGCCGGCTCCGTGGCACGAACAACGAACGATCCCGCTGCGATCTTCATTATGCCTCCCCGATCTCGCTCCGTTCGTCTCTGTCGAGCGCCCTCCACGCTCTAATCGAATCTTTCTTTCGGCATAGAGTCGCCCGATGTCGGTCGCTGCCGGTTCGTCTCGTGCGAACGATCTTCTTTGGCGTGCTCGCGAAAATGATCAGTTTCCATCGCACTAGCCGCGAGCGCATTCCTTCCGGTTTTAAAATGCTTCGAATTCGTTCGAATCGTAAGACCAGCAACCACCAGCGAACCTTTGACATGCTTCGTGTAAGCGCCCGCGGGACTCCTCGTAAGTAATTGTGATCAGCATTCGGGAACAAGGCAATGCTCGCACGGACATGTTGCTAGTGACTCGCAAACGCTCGCGCGGACACGGGCACGCGCGCGAACAAGAGCAAGAGCAAGAGCAAGAGCAAGAGCAAGAGCAAGAGCAAGAGCAAGAGCAAGAGCAAGAGCAAGAGCAAGAGCAAGAGCAAGAGCAAGAGCAAGAGCAAGAGCAAGAGCAAGAGCAAGAGCAAGAGCAAGAGCAAGAGCAAGAGCAAGAGCAAGAGCAAGAGCAAGAGCAAGAGCAAGAGCAAGAGCAAGAGCAAGAGCAAGAGCAAGAGCAAGAGCAAGAGCAAGAGCAAGAGCAAGAGCAAGAGCAAGAGCAAGAGCAAGAGCAAGAGCAAGAGCAAGAGCAAGAGCAAGAGCAAGAGCAAGAGCAAGAGCAAGAGCAAGAGCAAGAGCAAGAGCAAGAGCAAGAGCAAGAGCAAGAGCAAGAGCAAGAGCAAGAGCAAGAGCAAGAGCAAGAGCAAGAGCAAGAGCAAGAGCAAGAGCAAGAGCAAGAGCAAGAGCAAGAGCAAGAGCAAGAGCAAGAGCAAGAGCAAGAGCAAGAGCAAGAGCAAGAGCAAGAGCAAGAGCAAGAGCAAGAGCAAGAGCAAGAGCAAGAGCAAGAGCAAGAGCAAGAGCAAGAGCAAGAGCAAGAGCAAGAGCAAGAGCAAGAGCAAGAGCAAGAGCAAGAGCAAGAGCAAGAGCAAGAGCAAGAGCAAGAGCAAGAGCAAGAGCAAGAGCAAGAGCAAGAGCAAGAGCAAGAGCAAGAGCAAGAGCAAGAGCAAGAGCAAGAGCAAGAGCAAGAGCAAGAGCAAGAGCAAGAGCAAGAGCAAGAGCAAGAGCAAGAGCAAGAGCAAGAGCAAGAGCAAGAGCAAGAGCAAGAGCAAGAGCAAGAGCAAGAGCAAGAGCAAGAGCAAGAGCAAGAGCAAGAGCAAGAGCAAGAGCAAGAGCAAGAGCAAGAGCAAGAGCAAGAGCAAGAGCAAGAGCAAGAGCAAGAGCAAGAGCAAGAGCAAGAGCAAGAGCAAGAGCAAGAGCAAGAGCAAGAGCAAGAGCAAGAGCAAGAGCAAGAGCAAGAGCAAGAGCAAGAGCAAGAGCAAGAGCAAGAGCAAGAGCAAGAGCAAGAGCAAGAGCAAGAGCAAGAGCAAGAGCAAGAGCAAGAGCAAGAGCAAGAGCAAGAGCAAGAGCAAGAGCAAGAGCAAGAGCAAGAGCAAGAGCAAGAGCAAGAGCAAGAGCAAGAGCAAGAGCAAGAGCAAGAGCAAGAGCAAGAGCAAGAGCAAGAGCAAGAGCAAGAGCAAGAGCAAGAGCAAGAGCAAGAGCAAGAGCAAGAGCAAGAGCAAGAGCAAGAGCAAGAGCAAGAGCAAGAGCAAGAGCAAGAGCAAGAGCAAGAGCAAGAGCAAGAGCAAGAGCAAGAGCAAGAGCAAGAGCAAGAGCAAGAGCAAGAGCAAGAGCAAGAGCAAGAGCAAGAGCAAGAGCAAGAGCAAGAGCAAGAGCAAGAGCAAGAGCAAGAGCAAGAGCAAGAGCAAGAGCAAGAGCAAGAGCAAGAGCAAGAGCAAGAGCAAGAGCAAGAGCAAGAGCAAGAGCAAGAGCAAGAGCAAGAGCAAGAGCAAGAGCAAGAGCAAGAGCAAGAGCAAGAGCAAGAGCAAGAGCAAGAGCAAGAGCAAGAGCAAGAGCAAGAGCAAGAGCAAGAGCAAGAGCAAGAGCAAGAGCAAGAGCAAGAGCAAGAGCAAGAGCAAGAGCAAGAGCAAGAGCAAGAGCAAGAGCAAGAGCAAGAGCAAGAGCAAGAGCAAGAGCAAGAGCAAGAGCAAGAGCAAGAGCAAGAGCAAGAGCAAGAGCAAGAGCAAGAGCAAGAGCAAGAGCAAGGCAAGAGCAAGTACGAGCGAAATCGTATCGAATCGCTGCATCGTATAATTCCCGCGATGGTAACGATGGGTAAACCAGTTTATCGATACGAGCGACACGAGCGCTTAGCACCCTGACGTGACTCCGATTCTGACTTCGCTTCAGATCCCGATTTTGATTCCGATTAATTGAGCAAACTCGTCTTCGTTTTCGATGCCGTCGATTCGACGCGCGGTCCCCAAATCCCGGGACACAGTCACAGCGGGTAAAGCCGCTGCTTCTTCCCGTGCAAATAAAAGCAGCGAGAAGCGGGTTCGATATCTGCCGCAGGAATTCTCGCGGGTCAGTCGTAACGAGTTCTCTCTCCGCGGGTATACCTCCATTAAACGCGAAATTCCGTTCTGTGGTTCTTTATCTTTCTCTTTCGGTACGCGAAAGAGATGCGTTTGTGCGTGCGAGTGTGCGGCCCCGCTCGCGCTCGCGCGCGTGTAATTCGCTTTCACGTTCCCGTGTCTGTTCGCGAGCGAGCAAGTTAAATAAAACACGTGCATCCGTTCCGCCATCTTGGATTCCTCGACGACCCCTTGGATCATTGCAAAAATGCAGGACGCTCGGCTCGCGTCTCCGACCCATTGATTTGCTCGACGATTTCCCACGATTTCGGCCTCTCGAGAGCCGAGAGGTTCCGAAGACGCGAACGATACGCGGTCAATCTCCTTCTTCTTCTTCTTCTTCTTGCCTTACGGTTTCCGGGATCCGCGGAGGGATCTATGATCGAAGAAATACCGTGGTCGCGTCGGACGCAACGAAACGAGAGAAAGAGCAAAGAGTAACGGTGCTGCAGCCGGGGTAAAAGAGAAAAGGTAGCGGCGCAGGAATCCATCGACGCCGTCAGACTTCCACAGGTACGCGACCTCGTCTTCGGTAATTTGTTTCGGTGAGTCGAGATCATTAATCTGCTTTCGGTAGATCATCAATAGCGCGAAAGATAGCAACGGTGCAGCGGTGTATCGGTTAATGGGAGCCCTCAATAACCTTTGCGACCCTAAAATGTTGGTCCTCCTCCGCCGTCCTTTCCCACAGTACGCAGAAACGAGCTCCTCTTCGTTTTGTCCCCCGAATCCCCACCCCCCCCCCCTCCCCCAGGCCACCGTTTCGCTCTTTCTCTCTCGCTATCTCCTCTCGTTTCTCTCTTTTGCTCGTTCTCGCGGGTGCTATACACAACTTTTACTTTAGGAGAAGCTCGTCGGCTAATTTGTACCCGCAGATAACCACTGTCCCGCCGGGAATCTCGCATTCGTCCGTGACATCCTTCGGGACCCCGAAGGACCCACGGGATCCACCAGAAAAAAAATTGACCGTTCTCGACCCGCGGCGGCAAATAAACGAATCTCTCGCGACGCGATACCGAGATCCATCTACTTCCGTGCCGCGCTCTGCCGCGCTGCGAGGGGCAACCATAATGGTATGGGTGGTAACGAACGGGGGGCACGCTCGAACAAACGCGAGCCTATATTTTTCGGCGCGTCCTCTCTCCCGCCACCGCCGCCGCCGCCGCCGCTGTAGCCACGCTCGCTGCTCCTTTCGTTTCTGCCTCTATCTGAAAATTAATTAACACCCGGCACTTTGTAATGTACGGCCATTAGACGGAAACTGTCGCTTAAGATAGCGCTTTAAGAGCTCTTCTTCCCAGAGGCGAACGGCGTTATCGCGAGGATGCGAAAGGGCAGACGGCGAGGGATTGAAAAAGAGTAAGGGACGACCGATATACCGAGTACGGATGAACGCGAACGAACGAGGAGTATGAAGAGACGGAAGAGAAAGGGGGGGAACCGAGCAGATATTCGAGCAGCTCTTTGAAAGTTATCGCGCGCCACCTTTCGACCCCGGTCTCGTAAAGTTGCCGAAAGAAAAGCAGACGCGTGCAAGATGCACGCGCGCTTTCAGCCACCGGGCTACCCTCTAACTGTTTATCAAGGATTTCCTCCTGCGAGCGCATACGTTCGCCTCTGTCGGTCTCTCGAGACGGAGGCAAAACTTTCGCGTTCGGGTTTACGAAAGCGTGCAAGGAAGCCGTGGCAGCAGCAGGGCTACTTAAAGGCACAGTGTTTCTTTAATCGGCGATGAATCCGAACGCATCCGTGTTCGCGATCGGGAATTCGATAACCGTTGTCCACGCGGCGTTTGAGGCACGGTGAGGAATGGCGAGACGCGGCGAGGCAAAAGGGGAGCACGATGGTGGTTTGGCAGAGGGGCGAGGAACGAGGAGCGGAGGAATCGGAAGGAGATAGCAGGCAGCGCGAGTACGAGGAATGTCACCGGCTGGTTCCCTGAAAGCAGAATCATTCAAAGCGATCGAACGCGCGTGCGCTTCGTGGGAAAAATCGGGGGACCGGGGCGACTCCGGTGTACCGGGACACCGGGGCCGAAATCGAGCGATGCGAACAGACGAAAGAACGAACGGTTCTGCGCGGCGAGAACGTTAATTGGTGAATTTCGTTTGATTTGCAGCGCGACCTGTTTAATGAGCAACTCCGTGGACGATTGGGTGAGCGGGAATGCCGTGGTCTGCAACGGTATTCCTGGCCTGACAAAAGAGCAACGCGAGCTATGCCACAGAAATCCGGACGTGACGGTGGCCGCGATCAAAGGGCTGCAGATGGCTATATCCGAGTGCCAGCACCAGTTCACGTGGCACAGGTGGAACTGCTCCTCCCTGACGCCCAGCAGCAGGACACAGCAGAGCAGCGTTCTTCTGCAGAGAGGTAAGATCTCGCGCGGCGCGACCGAAAAAATGTTAAATCGACGCAAACATAGGTAGAGCGGTGTCGTCGCCGGTTCCGTTCCCCCTCTCGGGAGGGGATACGAGCGCACGAGGAAAGGTGAAATCTTTTACGACGTCGTTGACGACCATGAAACGGCGTAGGCGAGAGACCGTGTGCTTCCTTAAATCAGAATACACGGTGTGTGTGCGCGCCTCCTTGGTCGCGGTCACCTCCGAGAACCTGTCCCCAAACTCTTAGGAGAGCGAGAGAAAGAATGAGAGGTCGAGAGAGAGAAAGAGAGGGAGAGAGAGAAAGAGAAAGAGAACAGGGCACCGGCGAGACGAGAAGAGATCCTGCCCCCCTCGACTGTTCTATTCCAGTGTGACATATAAATTCGTCGTGGCGCGTACGTGAGCCGAAAGAGGAAACATATATCGTGTTGGACGAGTGCGCGAGAGCGCGACATCGAGCGCACCTGACCTGAAAGCTTAAGTTTGTCCGTCCACAGCCACGATCTCGGTGCCCGCCACGTCTGTCTCTCCTCGTTATCTGTCTCCTTGGATCGGTACACCTTTTTTGCCGACTGGCCAACCCGAGGTGTCGATTCCACGAGTCTTTCTCCTGGTTCGCGTCGACCGACGAATTCTCCCATCGAGGTGCATCGAGGAGAGAAGAGGAGAGCAAAAGAGAAGACTTGATTGTTGCTACCAATGGTGCTCGATTTACCGATTACTCCTGAGAGAACGGTGCGGAGATCGGCGTGTCCCAGGGTTCGCTGCGAAGTTAGAGGGCAGCAGCTTCCAAGAAACGGACCGTACTTTGCCATTGCCAACGGTTCCAGACGCAGCTTCGGTGGCCAGGTCTCCGAGGGTCCGTGGTCATTCGAGAAATCCACCGTGTCAAATTCGTGCCGACTGCCCATCTCGAAAAGAACGCGCGCGCCCGCGCTCGTCGTTAAATCTCTCGGACACAATCCTCTCGGTTTCTCGTTGCTTCTTCTGCCGTTGTTCCTCGGCTGTTTCTTTGGCCGTTCCTTTCCAGCTTTAGTCGTCTCGTCCCTCTCGACGCGTCGCCCTTTCGCCACGTATGCCTTAAACCTCGGTAAAACGGCTTAATGTATTATGAAATGTACACGAAACAAGCCTCACCCCCTTTCTCCTCGCGTGCACGCTTCCAGGGGCCCACACAAGGCGACACTGGCTGCGAGACACGATACACTCGACATTCGCTTCCTCGCGTGGAACGACGACAAGCTACATGTCCGCGAATACCGGCCGAGATTTGCGCAGAACAAATTTGAGACGGCATAGCAGTCCAAACATCGGTTTTTCGAAATCGTTTCCGAGCGCATCGGGGAGAGCCCTGAGATCGTAAACTGGTACGCTTATCGGATATCAGTACGGTAAAACCGTCCGTGTAGCGCGAGGGCCCGGAGGACTAATTTGAAAACCAGTCGCCGCGAGAACGGTGGAAGAGAAGAAGAGCGTCGTCGAAGCTGCGAGACGAGAGGCAACCAAGAAAAGAAGAAGCACGCTCCCGAGAGCACGTGAATGTAACTGAGGGACCTTGTACCCGGTTACGTCCGCTATCTATTGAGTTATCTAAGCAGTGATTTGGGCTTGACACGGGGTAGCAGGGCAAGGGCTGGCTGCGCGCCATCCGTCACCTGTGTCCTTGCGTCAAGGGCCGAAGAGTAAAGAGGCATCGCGGCCTACTGCGCACCTCGTGCGCTCGTCCTCCGATGTCCCTCCCCTTCTTTCTACCTCGGCTCTCCTCTCCACTGTCCAGGAGAAGAGACGTACAACTCCCCGTGGAGGATTTATTACGCGTCCCTCATGCTCCTCTTACCATCAGACAGTAGCAGCATGGGCAGGAGCAGAAGCAGGAGCAGGAGTAGGAGCGAACAGACCGGTGGTTGCAGTGGCGACGGCAGTAGCAACGGCAGCTCGCCGGTAGCTATCTGCATTATAAAACAGTTGCTGCCAATAGCCGTATAAAGCGTAAGCTTTCAACCACCCTTCCCACCGCCCAAGCCCATATAGAGAGCTGTTTTCGTTTTCGCTCTCTCTCTCTCTCTCTCTCCCCCCCCCCCCTCTCTCTCTCTCTCTCTCTCTCTCAGTCTCTCACTCTCTCGGCATCTCGGAAGCCGGGCCAAAAGCAGTCACGCCGAGAGGGTTTTATCATTATCCGAAACGGAGCCACCGGTATCGACGGCTCCCCAACACGGTCCCTTTAACGATCGATCGTCTTTTCGTCGTTGACGTTTTTATCGGGACTGGCGATCGGCTCGAAGAATCGGCCCGATTTCGGTCTGCGGAGAACCTGATGAGAACGCGAACAAACTACGGTCTTTAACGTCGTCACCCCTCCCCCGTTTCCTGCCGCGATTTCGTACGATCGACGAAGGGCGACGTAATCGAGCCCCGGCTGTCCGAGATCTCGTTCGGCGAAAGGGCCAGTCCTGTCGAACGGCGAACGTCGAACGTCGAACGTCGCTCGGTTCGTCCGCGGATCCAACGAGGCAACGACGAATCTTTGCAGCTCCGACCAAGGGAATTATCCCTCGAAGCGAAAGGAGACGTTCGGAGGGACCCCGGAAACGAAGTTCGGTTGCTAGCGTTCGATAAAGACGAAATTAAAAGAGGTTTCTTCGAGAATCGACCCTTATCGCGAGTCGCGCTTGCAACACGGATCCAAATGCGAGGACAATAAAGCCGGGAGAGAGAGAGAGAGAGAATGCTCGGGGTCCTCGGGGTCCTCGGGGAGAGAGCGATGGAGGACAAGAGACGACGTAACGACAGGAGCGCAGTGCCTCATAGGGTGTCAGGAATGAATACCACAAATCCTTTCGAATGTGGCTTTAGCGCGTCTCCCCGGTATCTCGCTCTCATGAATACTGCAAATACCGCCCGGTATTCGTGGATTGGAGTAGCTCCTTCTCTCGGAGTAGGCCCCAAGGGGGGCAGAGTAATGTGTGGGCATTGTCGAACAGTCGCGGAGAAAGGAACAGTTGGGTCCACGGCACACCGAGCCCGCGGGCAGTCGTGTGTCGTATCGTTTGTAAGGTGACAGCCACCATTGCGGTTTGACGATCGGCCATTCGTCAACGCGACTCCAGCGACGCTTCGGAGACGAGAGACCTTGGAGCCACCGAAGAAAAAGTGCGGCCGACGTCGTATTACGCACCGAAACGCTCTCCGACCGAGCTGTCCTCCGCTCGCTCGTCGATTCGCGAACTTCCAAATTCTACGAACCGCGAATACCCTCTACTCTTCTCTTTCTCCTCTTCTTCCGCCATTCGGATCGCCCCTACTCGATTTCGATCGTGACGCGAAATCGCCGGAAAAAAGGACGAGGAAATCGATCATGGCTCGTTGGTCGATCGTCGACGAGGAAAAATCGCGACGCGACAGGTCACGGGCAGAGTTTGGTATTACGTGTTCGGGAACCCCACCGGGCGATCGTTTATACATGCAGTCAATGGATGCCGGCCGGCCGCCGCTGCTGATGGCCACGCTTTGTTTTGACGGACGGCTGAATAATCTACCGCTGAACTTCGTCTGATGGCTGTCTGTCGGCCGATCCGTCGAACGATCCGTCGTCGGACTCGCCCTTCGAAGGCGAAGCTCCATCTACGGAAGCTCGGTGACTCGGATGGCTCCGATGGCTCCGATGGCTAGGATGGGACTCAGGTGCTCCACGGTGTCCCGCTGTTTCCCGCTGGTTCGCGATTCTCCCGAGAGCTCGTCGTCCACAGAAACGACGAATGCGATCACCGCTGTCGCGTCGCGATCGTTCGCGCGTATTACTCTCCGGCGTCGTCTCTCCGCGCGGACCGCCACCGTCATCCTGGACGAGCGGCAATTTGTTAACCGGTCCGTTCCGGTCCGGCCGTGTGTCTCGATCGCGCGTCTCTCGTCCGCCGAAGCGAAACCCGACGAGACGGGACCAGAGGGGACCAGACGAGACCGGACAGGACACGAGGCGAGCAGAGTTGATTCATAGTTTGATGTAGTGAAACGATGATGACGTTTGGTTGCAGGTTACAGGGAGACCGCGTTCGCTTTCGCGATTTCGGCAGCCGGGGTGGCGCATAGCGTGGCTCGGGCGTGCAGCATGGGCGGGCTGCTCTCCTGCGGATGCGACCCGTCGAGCTACAAGGGTAAGCCGCCTGCCAAGGCCAGGGGCACCCAATGGAAGTGGGGCGGTTGCTCTCACAACCTCGACTACGGCATGGAGTTCTCGAGACAGTTCCTAGACACGCGCGAGAGGGCCGGGGACATACAGTCGACGGTCAATCTCCACAACAATCAAGCTGGCCGCTTGGTAAGCCAAGCTCCCGATCGATCTTCCCTTTCCCAGCAGCGCTCTCTCGCTCTCTTTGTCTCTCTCCCTCGCTCTTCTGTTGTCTTGTTCTCTCGTGCTCCAGGAAACATTTCTTTCCGGGGATTCTTCGCCGCGTTTCAAACACGATCTCGCGAAAGATCCGAAAGAAAAAGAGACGGAAAGGTTGAGAGAAACGAGATGGAACGTCCGGGGAGCAAAAAAAAGAGAGAGAGAGAGAGAGAGAAAGAGGAGAAGAGGTGGCGAATAGGGGTGGAGAGGAGTAGGAGAACAGTCGTGCCGAGTCCGTTTCTCTCTCTCGTGCGCTTCTCCACGCTTGGTCTCGCCTCGACGTTATTAAGACGAAGCCCGAGGCTGGACCACCCAACCGTAGACTCATTAACCGTTTGGTGCGCGACACCTCTTTGTCTAAAAGAAAATTGCTCCCTTTCTCTTCTCCCTCTGTTCGCGGTGCGGACCGGAGCTGCTCTAGTCCGCGCGAATGCTTCACGCGTCGCGCAGTTCGAACGATGCCCGCGTCAATTTTCGACGCGTTCTTCGCCGACTCGATCACACGAGAGACAGAGAACAATCGATCGATGGAATTTCAGGCGGTGGCGAGCAACATGCAGGTGCGCTGCAAGTGCCACGGTATGTCGGGTTCCTGCGAGCTCAAAACCTGCTGGAAGGTAGCGCCGGACTTCCGGGTGGTGGGCAAGACGCTGAAGGATCGTTTTCGGAACGCCGTGCTGGTCGCGCAGAGCAACCTGGGCAGCGTGACTCCGTTGACCAGAGTCAGGGGATCGAGGAGAAGAAGGCCCGACCGGCAGAGGCAGAGGAAGCACCGCGGCGGTGGAGGCGCCGGCGGAAACGGCCGCAAGAGGAGGCCCAGGGACCTCGCGAAACAGCTGTTCTACTACCAAAAATCGCCAAATTTTTGCGAGAAGGACCCGACCGCGGACATACCGGGCACCACGGGTCGCAGATGCAACAAGACCAGTTCCGGCGGGGACGGATGCGGCAGTCTGTGCTGTGGCCGGGGCTACAACGTCGTTAGGCAACGCCGCGTCGAACTCTGCAGATGCAAGTTTCACTGGTGCTGCGTCGTCAAATGCCAAAACTGCACCGTCGAGGAGTGGATCACCGTTTGCAAGTGAACAAGCATCCGCGACCGTGCGTACGCGCGGATTCTATTGCTTCCATCGACGATCCGACGGACACCTTTGTCCCGTCCCGTCGCGTCGCTGACAGACCCGAAACCAGAAGTACGAGAGAGCGGTGACAGGTGACGTGTGATCATGAAAGAAAGATTTGACGCGATGACACCGTGAAGTGGATCTTAGCCCAAGTACGAGTTGATACGCTGCCAAGATGATAGCGACCGTAATTCCTGTTAACCGTGCGAGTAATGTAATTTAATCCTTAGACTAAGCGAACCTATAATTTATTTATAACGTTGCTCTATTTAATTAGCGAATAATTTTAATATCCACACCAACTGTAACACTTCCGCCACAGTATTATTAGAAGAAACAGAGTGCGTGTGTCTCGAGATTGCGAATGGATGCGATCGATTGTATACAATTCAATAATGCGCGTACAATAAAGAGTTCCTTCGACCGACAAGTTTCTTCGTGCTGTTCTCTCTATCTCTCTCTTTCTCCTCTCGCGACGAACCAATTGGTCCAATTACGATCACCCACAAGTCCTTAAGAATCGAGACGCTAAATCTCGGATAGATTTACAGACGGCCGAAGCCATTCCGATACTTTTATTCGTTGCTCCGGCAGATTCGTTCGACCTTCTTTTCCATCGATCGAACGATAAATTGTTTCCCGTTACAACCTTGGGAAAATCTGTGTCAATCCTGCTTACGTGCCCAGCGGAAAGACCATTCCGATACCGGAACGAAACCGTGAGACGCGTGTTCTCCCCGTTGCGTGTCTTTCATTGCGATTCGATTGATCGTGCGAGCCGTGAGATTCCCTCGGAAGCTGTTTCGTCCGCGAACCCTGATACCCGATTTTTCGCGAGTTCCAGCTCGACTCGACGAATCGAATCGACCCGCATCAAATCTCTGGCACTCAACGACGGCAAATTAGGTTTTCCGGTCTATACACGGTGACTAGAATTCCGATTAGATTAGCTCCGAAATCGGACGAGGATGATCATAATCGTATTTTACGCGAATCGCTGAGCGCCGCGACGTCGACCCCAATAATCCGGAATATTACAGACACTGTTTTCAGTGGGTTTTCGATCGACGCAGGGAATCTTGGCAGGCGCGGATTTTTTCGTTTTTCGTTTCGTCGAACGAGCGTCATACTCGTCAAAGACTGTCGATCCGCTCCCAATTAGATAAAATATAAATTACACTGTTTTACATGCGCGTGTTCACAACATGGGTACTGCTCCGCTCTAGTCGGAACGTTTGATTAGACTAATTGCGCGCTCGCACTCGTCTCGGGCGAGGAAGTCGAAAATCAAGGAAACATGATGCAAGAAGACGCGTCCTCGCATTAAAACCGCGGCTCCCTTTGACAACTGTGCCAGCCAGGACGACCCTGAAGAAGCCGCGATAAAGCGCATTAATTTATTGCACGACCCTCGGGAGATCTTTTTCAAGGCGCATCGATCCGGTCAACAAGATTAGAACCGGGAGCACGACGCAACACTTTTTACCACTAAATTGGTGCCTGCACCGCGACGACAATTACCTATGCCCGCGTACTTCTGCGCTTCTACCGATTCATGACACGTTCGGTTCGTCGTCGTCTTCGTCGTCGTCGTCGTTGCTGTCTCCGTCGAATTGGAAACGGAATGGAACGAGGCTAGGCTTTATCGTACACCCTATAGCATCGACCGCAGTCGATGCCTTAATAGGCAAAGCCATCCTCTCTCCTATCGCGACGACGAAATTCGTTGGAGTGGAAATAGAAAAAATTGCGGGGGGGGGGGGGAAGGGAGAAAAAACGTGCGAAGAGAAGAGAGAAAAAGATCCGCGAAGACAAAGACAGACAGAGAAAGAGAGAGAGAGACGGTCGGAGCTGGACGACGATCTCGGGGACGAAATCAATGAGCTAACAGGCTTGCGAGTTAGCAGTTAGTTAATTAAGTCGGCGTTATTGGATCATGGAAGCCAAGCACCCCTCCCCAGTAGCACCCCCTCGACGCAATCGTGACTACACCGCCCTACACGAGCGTCGTAGAGCTCGGCTCTTACTCCGGCACACGAGCGTTGCGAGCATTGCGAGGGTGGACGCCGTAGGGCTTGCACAACCTGCCAGACGTTTTAATTAGAGGTGAGTTTCATCGTGCGCCACGCTAAGAGCACCCGTTACCACTCCCTTACGAGTAAGTGTTTTGCACCTTCCGCGGAACCCCTTCGTTCCGTTCGTAGCTAGATCTTGTACACAGGCCGAGTCCTCTTTGCCGCCTGAGCCGACTTCGCTGACTTTGCCGCCTTCGTTGTCTCTAGCCAATCGCGAGAAAACAAACTGTCAAGAACTGTGCACGTTGGTCTGTTCAGCAGCCGTCGCCGCGGCGGCCTATCGTCGGGTCCCTGCGTAATTACCCGCGTCTCGCCTTCCAGACTGCGAGAACGATTCTGATACGCTCGACTCACCTCGGTTGCTGCGCTGCACCATCTCCGAACAACCTGAAACGCACGCTCGTCCAAATTTGGAAGGCAATCGCGAGCAACCGCGGGACAGTTGGACAATATTCGGGCAGATCGGGGAGAGCCTCCGCGGTGCCTGTGGCCGGCCACGACCAGCCGCCGACCCCCTCGAGATGCCAGAACGTCGTGACAATCTGTACCAGAGGCCGGTCACCGAGACTTTATCGCTTTCGGATCGCGAATAATGCCGCAATTAACAAGTTTCGCTCGGCAGGTCCGAGTAGAAAGTGAGAGGGGAGAGAGGAGACGAACATGGAAAAGAGACACAACAGACAGAGAAAAGAGAACAGCTGGAGGGGCTGGAGAAGCTGGAGGAGGAGAGCATGAACTCGAGACAGCAGAAGAAAGGAAAAAGAGAAAAAGGGGGAAAAAGAGAAAAAGAGAAGAAAAGAAAAGGTGGTGTATACGCGAGGTGCTTTACGTACCACGGTGCGCGTCTCCGAGGTGCCGGAACATGTGTTTCTGGATGTTTTGCGAGGAGTCCGGGAAAAAGAGAGAAACCCAGGAGAGACAGAGGGGTGAGAAAGAGCGAGGAGGGGAGTCGGTATCTCTCGCTTTCCCTCTCTCTCTTTCTCTGTCTCGCGAAGCGGTACAGGTACCGGAGGTAAATCCAAGGCAGGTGTCGTCTCGAGCCAACTTCGGTCGAGCAAGAACAACGAAGACGGACACACGCGGTCGTTCGACCGACGTATCGGTATTTCCGACGGGAACGTGTAGGTAGACGGAGACGGAGACAGTGAAAAAAAAACGTCGAGATACATTGTGGTAAGACAAGAAGAACGAGAACGAGGAGGAGATCGACGACGGCGACGACGAAGAACTGGAGAAGGAGCAAAAGGAGGAGGAGAAGGAAGAGGAGAAGGAGGGAATCGCAAGCGCGAGCCGGGAGGCCAAGAAGAATATAGCGGAAAGTTAAATGTTGCATGAGCTTCGGGGAAGAAGAACAGCGCCGAGATTCTCGGTATCGATTAACCCCCTGACGGAAATAACGTACGACCGGCATGGAAGCAGCGATTTTTCGCGATCCGAGCTCGATCGCGAGAACACCGACACCTCCGCCACGGAATCTCAAAGAGGAGAGGACAAGCGCGTTATCTGCCGAAAGGATCGATCTTCGGGGATCTGTAAAAGGTCCGAGAGAGAAGGATCCGAGGCGCAAGAAGCGGAAGCCTCGTGCCTCGCGAACGGAGCGTCGATATCGTCGCGAGCAAACCTACGTCTCGATACCACTTTTTCCAACGGTGAACGCCACGGTGAGCGCACGATCGAGCTACGACAAGGACCGCGAGAGAGCGCGTCGCGTTTCATGTTTTACGTTACGCATTTCGCATTTCGCGTATCGAGCCGAAGGGGAGCCGAGTCTCTGAATCGAGTGGCCTATTCGATTAGCGTCTACAAGTTTTTCCGGGTAATCGGTCGCGTCTCGTTCGACCATCGACTACTACGTATCGACTTTGACTCGGAGCCCGAGTCGGTTGCGCGTCCGGCGAGGAAGCACCGCTCGCGGGACCGGCAAGAGAAACGCGAGAGAACGGGCCACTTGTCACCAAGTTTACCGTACTTTCCGGCGAAAGGAGTGTCGAACCCTTTTCAACCGGCCCGAACCGGTCGGCTGCCGATCGTTTTCGGCTTCTGCGCCTCCTTTTCTTTCTCTTTTTCGCCTTGTTCGTCCACCGCCACTACCGTTGCTGCTTCTTCCCAGGGATTCGCGGTGCTAACATTCCGCCGCTTTAGCGGGAGGGAGACCCACCTCTCGGCCAACGAATATCAACTTTCCCACAGCTCGTTTCGGAGAGCGCGCATTCGAAACTCGGAACTCCGCCCCTCTTTCGTTTCGCTTCGCTTAGTCTTATCGAGAGCGAAGGGAGGAAAACAAGCCTGACGAGAAATAGGTCGATCGGCCGAGATGCCCGAAGGAGTCAACGTGGGACCCCGTGTGCCACGGAACAATACCAACCGCGACGCCGAACACGCCGAAGACCGCGACGAGAAGGAATGTCGTTTGGAAGAAAATCATCGGCCCAACTCGATTTTCGATCGCGACGCGTCCTCGAGCATGGGTCCGGGCGAGTTCGTGCGCGAAACTTTCCCACAACGACAAGCGTTTCGTCGCCCCCACGCTCCTTCCCTTTTAAAGAGCTTGAGCCCTGCACAGGTTCGCGATCCTCCGCCGAAGGAGGACGGCGGACACGGAGAAACGGAGAGGGACAAAGAGGGGACGAACAAGAGAGAAAGAACCGATGGGCCGAGTGGCACGGAAAACTTTTTCTGAAATCACAGGACCCGTCCTAACCACCGGTACTCTCCTCTCTTTCTTCTGGCACGGCGTTCTCGCGGCGCACGGTCGAGCATCAATAATTTAACGCCCCGCCGTACCAATAAACCTACACGGCTCGGCTCGGCTCGACTCTGCGCGGCGTGGTACGCTACGAGCGGCCGCGCAACGAGGAAAAGAGAGAAGAGGCTGGAACACCGCCGAGAAAACCGAAGGAGTCGAGGTGCAACCTCGTATCGCATGCGACCGCGCCAGAACAGAACAGAGGAGAACAGAACCGAACAGAGGAGAACAGAACAGAGGAGAACGGAGGAGAACAGAAGAGAACAGTGAGGACATCGTGGATCAACCAGAGTTTCTTACGTCCGTCTGTTCACATATAGTCAATGACGCGTCGCCTTTCTCCCTCCGTGTCTCTCTCACCCTCCTGCCACCCTGTTCGCCTCTCTCGCACCCTTTCTCCCTTTCCCTTTCCCTGTTCGATTACAAGCTGCAAGAAGCGGCAGGAAGCAGCATTACACGAGACACGTCGCGCCGACAAATCGACGGATTATGCCGGACGAGCGCCAACCCACCAGGAATAAATGAATTGGCTAACGACGCGAATCCTCTCATTTCTCGCCCCTCTTTCTCGTTCCTCCCAGCCCTTTTCTCTCTGTCTTCCTTTCGTTTTCCTCGCGTCGCGGCGTGTTGCGGCGACGACGTCCCGATTCTATGGAAACGGTCGCGACGTTTAAACGTTTCACAGGGGTGGTTCGCAGATGCCCTGCCACGCTACGGTCGATCGTCGTCGCCGAAACGGTTGCGGGGATGGTTTCGAGTAGACAAAGCTTATTAACTGCGAACACGTCGATCGAGAGGAAAGGAAGTTCGCACTCCGTGTGTTTGCGAAGTGAGAACCACATCGATCGGTCGCGTCTTTGCCAAAGCGGCTAAGCGAGCCACCCGTTACCCACGGACTCTCGTAACCCATTAAATACTCTTACGCAATCCATGGGATCCGATAAATGGGATATGTATTAGCTTGCAGCGTTCCCGCAGCCGTACAAGTACACCGGCTGGGGCGCGGACAGCGAGAGAAAATAGCGGCGCAGCGAGACGGGCGCTCGCCTGTGCGATCGATAGCGATTTTGGATTTTCGGTTCCAGCGGACGATCTCTCGAAATCGAGTCCCGAATTCTTTGCGATCGAAATCCACGGAGAGCAGCTCGGGAACCGGTCGTCGTCGTAACTCTCCAGGCTTGGATGACGCGAAAGGCCCGCGAAATTCTATTGCTCTCGCTCGCGAGAGCGCATCGTCCCACTAGAGGGACGCTGAATCACGTTCTCGAGCCGGCTAGGATATCTTTCCGCGGCTTTAGGCATCCCTCGCCGAAGCTTTCAGGAAGCGAGCTACTAATTAGCGATTACCACTCGTTCACGCGGCACTCGAGAAAGAATATAATTAGCACTCACCTTTGTGCCGATGCGCCGTGAAGCCCTCGACCGGCCGAACCTGGCCTCTCGTAAAAAATCCTGTGGAGCGTTCGCTTCAACTCGAAGAGTCATCCTCGACCTTCCCGTTGTAGTCGTCGTCGTCGTGGTCGTGGTTCGAACGCGGATGGAAAGAGGCGAGCCCCGGTGCGGTATGAGAGCGGTCCTGTTTTCCCGTGAGCCCATGAGCCCATGAGCCCGTGAGCCCGTGAGCCCGTGAGCGCGACGACCTCCTCGCGTCCTCCCGTTCGTCGTATCCCGCTCCATCGACGACGAGTACTTCAGCCTGGAAACGAGAACGAGATTAACGAACTCTTTGTGGTGTGCAGCCTCCATCGCACGGCCGACGTGGCCCGCGCGAACTTTGCTTTTTCTTTTTTTCCATCAGCCGATGCGCGACTCGATTGAAACCGTTTAAATGTTATTCCTCGAGTCCTTTTCTTTCCGCTGATCGGCTCGATAACGCGATTGCTCGTTCGATCGTTTCGAATTATCGAATTATCGATTATCACGCTCGATTTCGGCTGCGAACACACGAGATCGATGTCTTCTGTTTCTCATCGCTTCCAGACGGAGAGGAGGTGGTAGGCCCCGGAAAATGAACGATTATGGGTACGGCAAGAGACCCGGAAGAGAGTACGACAGACGCGGTGGAGGGAGCAGAAGCGACGACGCCGAGTACGAGGAGCGGGACAAAAGAACCCACTTGCAACGGCTGGACAGCGTCCAGGATCCAGGGAAACGATATCTTCTGAGAGAGTGCATCGGTTCCGGAGTCTGCGGAGACGTCTTCGAGGCTATCGATCAGAATGCGGGTACGTTCATGCGTGGCCGTTTTCCGCCACGAATATAATGGGAGACTAGCCATAATTTCGGACCAGTGTCCAGGTTCAACCTAATTAATGTTAACACTGCTACCGATGTTATTACAAGAATTTTTCTTTCTCGCGATACAGCAGCTACTCGCTCTTTGCACGAAAATGGGAACTGAATTTTAGGCAAAATCGCTTAAGATTTCCCATCTGCTATTTCGTACAATAATCACATAACAGTACAGTCAGCCCTACTATAACGCGATCAATGCGTTCCACGTTATAAGAAACTCGGACTTAATACAGATCAAATCAAATTAAATTACATTTGGTACACATCAAATCACAATTTTTGCTCCGTGTTACGAGAGTACCGCGTTATAGGACGGTTTACTGTACAAAGGAACAGCAAACAAAATGGAACGAACGAGGTTCGCGTAAAGAACGATCATTCGATCGGGAATGTACTGCACGAGAACCTACTGTATAGGGGAATCGAACCATATGGCGTAGGTCCAAATTAAGCTGAGATGCGGCATACGTGGAAATAAGTGTAGAATTTCGATTGGATCCGTAGGTAACAAGAAGATCGCGGTCAAAGTGCAGAAGCTGACGGCCGAGTCGCAGCCGTTCATTGTCGAGGAGTACAAGGTCCTGCGAGATTTAGCGTCCCACCAAAACCTGCCGGACTTTTACGGGATTTATCGGAGGAGGTCCGGCAAGAAGACCGAGTACGATCAAATATGGTTCGTCATGGAGGTAAGTAAGACCCGAACGTGTCTGTTCATCCGTCCGTCCGTACGTACGAACGATTTGCGACGGTGTGTCCGACGCGAGGGTACATCATTATTGTCACGACCGGCATCCCGGTTATTTATATCGCGAGCGATATCGCGTCGAGACGGCAATCGACGTCCAAGTATATCCGTACCGGCGCTCCTTTAACATCATAATTCTCCGAGGGAAAAACGAAAAGCTCGGTGATCGAGAACAGACACGAAACACGCAAGTGAGGGTGATCGGGCGCGGAGGGGTCTAGAGAGAGAGAGAGAGAGAGAGGGAGGCGGGGGAGGAGGTGAAGAACGAGCAGGAGCATGAGGAGGTGAAAGAGGAGGAGGAAGAGAAAAAAGAAAAAAAGAGAGAAAACGAATGCAGCGGCGAGGGAAGAGTTGCTTTACGTACCCATGCCAGGACCCGGAGGCAATTTCAAGCATTTGAGACGGTCGAATACACGGATAATTTACGACACGCGCGGCCATTAAACAATCATTAAACTCGTTCGTGTGCGCAGGTGAGCCCTGGCACGTCGCGGCCCTAATTTACGGGTGGACCTCCGCGGTGCGCACGAAACATTATTACTTATCTCGAGCAAAGCGTCGATATTCGATTTAACGTTTACGCGTACACGCTCGCCTATCCCAGCGGTCGTCGCGACGGACCAGACACGAAAACGAACAGAGAACAGCGAACAGCAAACCGCAAACAGCAAACAACGAGCAGCGAAGAGCGAAGAGCGAATCGTGTTTTCGATGAAAAAGCGGCCGATCCGACAGAGCAAACTCTCTGCCCACCGAAATTTCCTCGACCAAGCAGCAAAACCGGGGCAAAGAAACAGATGTGCAATAAGAAGACGTCGCGAGGATCTTGCGAGTCGATCGACGGGAGTAAAAAGCTCGTAAAGGTTCACCGACGCGAGGCCAAACTGGAAGAAAGGGGCCCGGGGACGGGTCGAAAAAGAGGAACGACACGCAACGACAATGTGGCGAAGATTTATCGGCGACCGTCTTCCATATCGCATCACGGCCGAATTTTACGGGCACGTACACAAACGGTCGGGCAGTAGTAGACCAAGTTTTCGTGTTGCGATCGTTGCGCGCCCTCGAAAGAATGTATCGCGTAAAGGCGAAGCAGCCCGTATTGAAGCTCGAAGCTCGAACCTCGTCGTGTCCGGAATTCTTCGCCGTGAAATTGAACCGAGACGAATTTATAAGAATGCTCAGGCATAATTAGAAATTATAGAGACGCGGACGCGCGAGATCCCCGCGAAATTAGAGCCATTGTAGCTACCGTCGCGACGTGTCTGTCCCCACGCGGAGCGGCGTGTCTTAAAATCAGAACCTCGGGATCTCGTGCAATTACGTAAAATGAAACTCCGTGGCGAATCGCCGATTTAAATTGCTTCCGCAATCTTGCGGACAAAACGCGGACCGTTGTCGCGGCGAGTAATCGCGTTGCATTTGCGATTTCCAGCTCTGCGACGGTGGAACCGCGCTGGACCTTGTCAGGGGACTCATCTCTATGGACAAGAAGATGCGCGAGGAACACATAGGCCATATATTGAAGGAGGTGATCAAGGTAAATTTCGAAAAGGGATTTGTCCTTGCGAGACGACGCGATGGTAGTACCGGACCGTAGCTTGCCGAGGGAGAAGGCGTTATTATAAAGCAATTATACCGACCGGCATACCGCTCGAACTCGCTTTTGTCTCTCGCTGTCATTACGATCCGTTCATAGGCGTCGCGAGTCGAGGATGGTTTTTCGAAATCGTTGCCAATAACCGGAGGAGTAACGCGAGAAATCGGTAAAACCGTTTTTGTGGAACGTCGACGAAGCGAAACGAGTGTCCGATCGGCACCCGAGTAACGCGATCCGAAGCGTTGCGCAGTTTCTCGTCGCGACGAGATAACTCGCTCGATCCTCGGGCATTCTGGCGAGAGCATTCGCGTTTACGTGCACGCTAAATCGGAGAACGCGAAGGATCGCGGGAGACGCGCGTCAATGGGCCGCATTCTACCGCGTATAAATTACAAATAAGACAGGCGAGATGGCTCGCTAATTAACCTGCTCGCAAATGAAAGGCTGCCCGCTTGTTCGCCCTTCTCCGATGTTGGCGCAGCCATCTCTCGGCTTTCTGCTCTCGGTTCGCATTCGCGTTCGCGTTCACGTTCACGTTCACGTTCACGTTCGAGAAACACGGCATGAACGCGCCGCGAAACACTTTCGTTCCGTTCTCCGCTTTCGAGGGAACCTCGACTTTACGGTACGTTTATGCTGGAGCTGCGATAAACGATCAAAGTAACGATGAAAGCGAGGCGTATAAATACATCCGATTGTTGTATAATGAAAATGTTTACTGTATCGAAGCAGTGGCCGGAGCTACGCTTGCCAGATGACGACCGATACAAAACACAACAGACAAGCATTACCTACTACTTTTGTTTCACTGTCGTGGAGAAGTGCGGATTTTATGCATTTATGACAAAAATGGGCTGATGTAATTTAAACCAGTAAAACATTAAGACAATTTAAGACTGTAAATATGTTGTTGTCAATTTACTAAAATTTTTAAGAGAGAAACTAATTTTTACATGGTTTTTGTGTCACTGACGCAGAAAATGTTTACTTTGGATAAAGCTGCGCAGTCTATATATAAATAACCGTATCGAAGATGGATGTACGCAAATCAATAGCGAAGTATTTGTTAGAGCTCATTAGCGAGATCGGAAAAGCTCAAATCACCATAGCAGATTTATTTTGGGTAAGTTATGGGATGAAATAAACGATGAAACTCTAAAAAATTCTATCTATTAGCAATGATAGCTATTACGTAGACCCGTTCCATGTACCATTTTGCGGAGCTCGAATTTAATAATTGTTCTTCGAGATGACTCGTGTTCGCGTTGCTTCAAACGATCGAAACTGTACTATTACCACGACTTCACTGTAAACGCACGACAGGAAGGCATTTTTATAGCTTCTCTTATAGCTTCTATCGCGGCAGCAACATAAACGTACCCTTACTCGTTCCCAGACAAAGGCCAACGGGGGATGGAGCGGGAAACGCGAAAGAGACACGTACGAGTCGCAAGCGAATTACAAACGTTTCCCGTCCTGAGATCTGTAATTTTCCTAGGGAAACGATTCGCTCGGACACGATGAGGTAATGTTCCATAATTCCGTCCTCCGTCCCCGCGGAATATAATTTAGCGTAATGCTGTGTGAGACGTTCCGGCCGCCTCCATTTGTCGCGCAACCACCCGGCTACTCGTTTCCAATGGAAACCGAGGAGGAAACGATTCGAAAAAATCCTGAAGACCGAAGTAGACGGGTGTCATTTACCCGTCAAACGCTGCAACCTGTGCGGCGAGGCGCGGAATGGCGCGGTACCGAGGGTAGAACGCTCGTTTCCGTTTCGAATCGTGCGTTGCCTCGTGTTCTATCCTTTCCGGTTGGCACTGTGGATTCGAGCTCGATCCGCGGTTCGTATCGCGGCATAGAAGATCTCGGCAAAAACGCTGGACCGCGTAAAATCGATGGGTTCTGCTAATTATCTTCGCCGTGGGAAGATATTTACCCCTTCGCGAACCCGATCCCTTCGAATCCGCCGTTCTTTCCATCTTGAACTCGCAGCGCTCGTCAATCTATCGCTGCGAGTTCATCTTATTCACGATCGAAGGACGAATCGAGTAATCGCCTGCATTTCTATTCGCAAAGAAATTGCGCTCGGGGAACGATTGACGCGTTTTCTGTTAGCGGTATGCGTCGAGGAGCGCGCTGCGGGCAGTTTCTCGCTAAATCATTGCGCGAGTCTGCGTTTCGAGTATAGCACGCGCACGCACTTCTCTCGTTCCTCGTCTCGCCGATGCCGTTCACCGGTCGCGTTCGCTCTCTCCCTTCGCTCGTTCCAGCATCCTTTCTCGTAAAGCGCACGCAACCCCTTCTGCTTCTTCTTCTTCTTCTTCGTTCCGTTCCTTCGCTCCCCTCGTCTCCTTCGCCTCGACGAAGTTCTCCTTCTTGTTCGCGTTTGGTACGTGTTCCATGGAGCCAGTAGCGATTCGTCCACGGTCGCTCGTGCGGTAAATCAGGCCACGTTGACGTTTAATGCCAGCAAATTACACGCGAAATAAATGCTGGCGAGGAACGTGGCACCGGCGTGTCTACCGCCGGCGAAATCGCGGCTAAGGGAAACCTTAGAGGAGAAGAAAGCCGGGCCGAGCCAGCTCGATCGAGCTTTCTTTCTCGTTCGTCGCCCTTTGCGCCGCCTTTTTATTGTTTGCCGCTCACGCTCTTTCGCTGCCAACGACGACGAATTAGTTTACCGATATCTCCGGGCTTCGCTAACGAGTCGGGATGGGTCATCTCGTTCCTCAGGCGGTCATGTATCTGCACGAGAACAACGTGATGCATCGTGACATACGCGCCAGCAATATCCTCTTGACCAAGGAAGGAGAGGTGAAGCTGGTCGACTTCGGACTCTCGAGAGCAATTCACGGAGAAATGGGGAAAAGGTACACGTGCGTCGGCTCGCCGTGCTGGATGGCGCCGGAAGTGGCGATCAGCAAGGAGAACAGCTCCAGCAGCGGTTACGGAAACCGTGCCGATGTATGGGCGATCGGAATCACGGCGATCGAGCTGGCCGACGGTAAACCGCCCTTCCAAGACATGCACCCCACTAGGGCCCTCTTTCAAATCGTCCGCAACCCTCCACCGAATCTCTACAGGCCGTCCAACTGGACGCAAAACTTCAACGATTTCATAGCAGAGTACGTACGTCTATGACCAACTATCACTATTAGACACGATACTGAAACCCGCTTTGTTGTTCCAGGTGTCTCGAGAAGAATCCCGACAACAGACCCTTCATGGCCGAGATATTCGAGCACCCTTTTCTGTCGGAACTGTCCGACAACGACTACTTGGTAATACATTCTTCCATTATTGTCAATATAGTGCACAAATTTATCTAGCTTCCCTAAAAAGCCTTTAGATCGTGAGCGAGAAAGAGAGAAGACGAACACTGATACTGCGATTTTCAGATGGCGCAAGAGCTCAAGGTGTTGATGATGGACGCCTGCCCGAAGGGAAAGCTCGATAGGAGAGCGGAAGTGCTGGTTCGGAGAGGATTCCTCAAGGTAAGACGCGTTTTAAGGTTCGAATTCGATGAGCTGTTGTCGCGCGCGGCTAAAGGAACAGACACATTACTATCACGTCACGCGAAAGCAAGCGAAAACAAGTAATTTCACGTGACTATTTCTTTCGTATGTAACGTAATATTCATGTGATGCGATAGTAATGCGTCTGTACCCTAAACGCTTGTTGTCGCAGACGCATCAAACCGATCCTCTGGAGCCGATGTTCATGGAAGACGTAGCGGCGCTCGAATCGCTGACCGAGGACACGATCTTGGACGAGCTTCACGAAAGACTTAGGCAAGGCTACTTCCACAGCTTCATCGGGGACATTCTCCTGATCTTGAATCCGAACGAGCAACAGGATATTTACGGATCCGACGTAAGCGAACGCCGACAATCTTCGATCGAATCGACTAAAGCTGGGATTTCCTAAACGCGTCGCGTCGCGCTGCTGCGTTTTGCGAGCTCTACTTATCCCATTCGTCGTAACTTATAGACGCATGTGATCACTTTTGATCAAATTTGACGAGTGGAGTATAAGCGACAGGAAGGTCGCAGAACGCAGCTACGTGGCGCGTTTAGGAAATTCTAGTTTAAAGCTAAAAGTTAAAAAAGTAACTCTCAGGTTAAATCGCAGTTAAACCACTAGTTAGAGTCTTACAAATTTACCGTAACACTTTTTGTATTTGCTATCTTGGGTCCTTGTTGCTTCAAGGTTGATAATATAGCTGAGTATGTTTAAGATCATTTAAAGTATCGTTTATCAATTTCTTTCAATATTATATTCTTGATAAAGTATCACGTTGTTGCATATGAACTGTCCGATTTTAGAATGCAAATTTTATGAAGTGATTTGACCAAGATATAATATTACAATCTTCAAGTTTAATATGTATCATTTTAAGGTACAAAGCTGATCTTTGAAGGTTCTATCTTTAGATTTTATTGAGATATCTAATTTTACTTTTAAATCAGTTTTATTTCAACATCAATCAATGCGATTTTCGTCCATTCTTTTTATATGAGTGGAAGCTCAACACATTGACGACACCATTATGTGACGTTTGGTCAAAATGTGGTGATTAAACAAAACACTATTCGCCGATAGTATGAAAAAACTACAAAGTGGGCATGATAATCTTATAAGTATACGACTAAAGGATTAAATTTCTACAGTAATACAGTCAAGAAACTTGTAATTCATGAACAGAATATATTTCTTAGAATGTCGCTCACTTTGATCTACAAGTTTATTTAGAAAAATGTGTTTCCTAAATGTTACTGTTAAAAATGGAACAGCCTAATACCATTTCATATCCTTCATGATAACTCGTTATCGCGTTGCAGTACCACACGAAGTACCAGTTCAAATCGCGGTCGGACAACGCGCCGCACATTTACTCCGTGGCCGACAGCGCTTATCAGGACGTATTACACAACGAGGAACCTCAGCACATTTTACTGGCGGGCGAGAGTAACTCGGGCAAGACAACCAACATGTTGCACCTGATTCGACACCTGATGTATCTCGGCAAAGTGCGTAACAGCGTCGAGGATCCGCGAGGATCTGGATCTGGATCGAAAGAAAGACTTTCTCACCGGTGCACGTTCGTTTAATTTCAGAGCTTGCAAGACGTCGGGTCGAGAGTGTTCCGGGCAATCAAAGTGATCCACGCGTTCAGCAACGCGGCCACACCACTGAATCCTAACTCGACCAGATGCATCCTGCAGATGCAAACGACGTTCGGGTCCTCGGGAAAAGCGTCCGGCGGCATATTTTGGCTGTACCAGCTGGAGAAATGGCGCGTCTCCACGCGGGACAGGTTGTTCGATTCAACAGTTTTCCTTCGATCCGTTCGAGCACGGTTTAACCCCTTGCACTGCGATTTATTTTACAAGTTGCAACGATTAAAACTTCTTTGTAGTTGATAATTCTCTAGAAGAAGAAGGAAGTTTATATCGATTGTATGTCTATGTATACACCAATGGCTACATATCGGCAACAACAAAATAGAATTTTATTTCTGTTTAAAAGAAATAAATGACGCACACGTATTTAGTAGGTCCTGTTCCGAAATCTTCGTCACGAGTCTGACTCGATGTTATAGTGCAAAGGGGTTAATTAGAGGATCGCGATTACAGAAACCAATCGAACTTCCACGTGTTCTACTACTTCTACGACGGTCTGGACGCGATAAGCAAATTGAACCAGTACCACCTACCGCCGGGGAGAAGGACGCGATACCTGCGGATCAGCGATAAGGGAACGGAACGTAAGCGATCGTTTAAAGTACGGAACGATCCGCGGGGTAACGTGGTGAAGTTCGACGAACTCAAGGAGAATCTGCGAATCCTGGAGATGGAGGAGTATTGCGAAACGATCTGGAAGACGTTGGCGGCGATCCTAACTCTGGGCGAGATTCGATTCGTGGAAGGGAACAACGGGGAGGCTGAGATGGACAACAGCGACCCGGCTGACAGAGGTGTGTAAGACACGCGAGCACGCAAACGCGCGATCGAGTATCGAATATCGAGTATCGGTAATAGGACGACCGGGGAAAGATAACAGATTTTGTATCACAGTGGCCAAGCTGCTGAATCTGGACGAGAAGAAGTTCTCCTGGGCGCTGGTCAACTACTGCGCGATCGTGAATGGTTCCGTGGTGCGCAGGAAGCACACCTGCGACGAGGCGAAGGATGCGAGGGACGTGCTGGCCAACACGATCTACCAGCGACTGGTCGACTGGATAGTGAATACCATCAATCAGAAGTTTACAGTTACCCGCGCGTTATTGTGAGTTTCGACTCGGAATCGTGGATCCGCGAGACGCGAGAAGCGCGAGAAGCGAGAGAGACTCTTAATTACAGTATGTCTGGGTTCTTTCAGCGGCGACAAGTACGCCATCAACGTGATGGATCTTTTCGGATTCGAGTGCGTCGCGGTGAACCGGCTCGAGCAACTGATAGTGAACACCATGAACGAACAGATGCAGTGCTATTACAACCAAAGGGTGTTCGCGTGGGAAATGGTAAGTCGATGGTGTTTCGAATCGACGTGTATGGAAAATATTGTTGTTGTTATTCTCTGCAACGATCCTCGTTCGCAGCAAGAGCAAGAGGAGGAGGACATACCTGCGCAGCGTTTGCACTTTTACGACAACAAAGACGCGATAGATCAGCTGATGAGCAAGGACAGGGGATTGTTCAGTATAATCGACAACGCGTCGAAAAACATGCTTGATTATCAGTACATTCTGACCAAGATACAGCAACAGTCGAACAACCTGTTCGTCAAGCCGGTGAGCTCGCACGAGTTCACGGTCGCCCATTATACGGGCAAGGTTATGTACGACTCCAGCGAGATAGCCGAGAAGAATCGGGACTTTGTACCACCCGAGATGATCGAAACGCTCAGGCAATCCAGCCTGGTGCCCGTCAAGGAGATGTTCACCAACAAGTTGACCAAGTCCGGCAACCTGACCATCGTCATCGAACATTCGAAAGTCGCAGAGAAGAAGACGAGCAAAGGGAAATGGGGTGCTCTGATGCAGGAGACTTCTAAGCCGAGGGTGAGTTTTCGATTTTCTTCCTCGAGCAAAACACCGTTCGTTCGTTCCACAAATAATGACCAGGGCGCGCAGTAGCTCAGTGGATAGAGCGCGCGACTACAAACACTGTGGTCGTGAGTTCGAATCCCACCGTCGTCACATTTGGAAATTCTTCTATGTGATATTATACTGCGTTGCCTAAGGTGGTTCCGGAGACCATCTTTATAAGCTGTTGGTCCTTCACGCACACGCCCATACACACACATATACCCATCGTACACTCACCGATTACAGTACCAAATCTCATTGTTCCACCCCCGTCGCTAATAACCTTGGCAGTTGATGCGACGTTAAAAACAATAAAATAAAAATAATAAATAATGATCGTTTCGGCGTTGAAACATCTGATAGAGGACTGTGCCCACAGTCCGAAAGACTGGAATATAGCATAGAAAAAGTGTTGGAAGAACCGACAAACAGAAATTACGACAATAATGTAGGGTAGGACAACGGAATCATAAAGTTTTACGTTTTAGTTGTGTAATAAGAGTAGGATAGATCTGATAAGGCAAAATGTGATATACAGGGTGACCGACGCAATTTGCACACGCAATATGAAAAAATGATACAAAAGTTGCATGGTATATGTATATAGAAGGGGAAAATATTTTGATATAAATATTTGTTATATATTGACGGCGTTTCGGAGATTTGAAAGTCACCTTGACTTCTTGAAATGAAAAGACATATCTTTTGTCTCAGGAATCGATAGATTATTATATTCTGTATAAAAATGTATTAATCTCCATATGTCCTGGACCTAATAGTTAACGAGATATTATGGCAAAAATGTTCAATACACACACATTGAAGTGCGCAAGTAGCGTGAGCCCCTCTGTATATTACAAACTTAAACTATGTAATAGAGTGCAATGGAATTGAAAATCGAGTTCATTTGAGGGCCGTTGAGGCCGAAACTAAACTAAACTAACTAATTATCGTTTTACCAAGCAGAAGTTTAATACCGCGTCCCGTGGGCAATACTCGCAAACAAGAAAATTAAGGACATCCGGGGCCACGTTCAAATCGATCAGCCTTGAGATCCTGAAGAACCTCTCGGGAGGCAGTGGAAGCGGCGGGATTCACTTCGTTAGGTGCATCAGATCGGACCTCGAAGGTGCACCTCGCGGTTTCTACAGAGAGGTGGTAAGACAGCAGATCAGAGCGTTGGCGATTCTGGACACTGCGAAAGCCAGGCAACGCGGATATCCGTGCAGGATATCCTTTCAAGAATTCCTTCGGAGGTAACAGCGACGAACGCCACTGTTGAAAATCCTAGACCGTTTGATCGCGTGCTGTTTCTTCAGGTACCAGTTCCTCGCGTTCGATTTCGACGAGAATGTGGAAATAACCAAAGACAACTGCCGACTGCTGTTGATCCGATTGAAAATGGAGGGCTGGATGATCGGGAAGACCAAGGTCTTCCTCAAGTACTACAACGAGGAGTATCTGTCGCGCCTGTACGAGACACAGGTGAAGAAGATCGTGAAGGTTCAGTGTATGATGAGAGCATTCCTAGCAAAGAAGAACATGACGTCGAAGATCAAGGGAACGAAAAAAGAAGTTGGTAGGTAAACCGACCGTCGAGGAGAGCAACGTTAGGTGCGAGCCGATTCTCCTTTCCGACGGTTTATGTTGGAGCCGCGATAAACAATCGAAGATGCATTCTACCGTTTTATAATTAGACAGCGGATTTTATAGATTTATAACAACGGCGAGTAGACATAAATTAAAACCGTAAAAACAATAAAAGAATTTGAAAATATTGGTATATTATTTTCTACCTATTTTACTACAGTTTGTTGCAATACGGTTGAACATTTTTATTTTGCATAAAGATCCGCTCTCTATTTATAATGTAAACGTTTACGTCGCGACTTCAACACGAGCGTACTCGAAGCGTACACGTCTCCCTTCCCATCTCTCTTTTTTTCAAGAGGCTCGTACTTTTTTCGTCCGCTACGAGAAATTTAACGGGCATTGTTTCAGTGAAGCAAGCATCATTAAAGAGGAAGGACACGACGGAGATATCGGAGGAGGATGCGGCGTTAATATTGCAGAAAGGTAGGAAGAGCTAGCAACGATTCCCGCGATATTCGAAAGAGATTTGATTTTTGACGAGCCTAATAGACCGGGATGTTATCGTTCCTGACGATTCGTCGTTCGACCGACAAAATCTGATCGAACATGGTGCTTTCTATTCCCTGGGGGAACAGCATACAGGGGTCATGTAGTGAGGAAGGAGACCGCACCTCTTCTGGGCAAGACTCAAATGTCTCCGGAGACGATGGACATGATGAAGTTTTACTGCAGCAAATGGAGGTCGAAGAGCATGTTCCAAGTCCTCCTACGTTACCGTGCAGCCCGCTATCAAGACCTCGTGCAGTTCTCGCAACAAGTGAGTAGCAATCGTTCCTTTGTTGTTGAAACGTTAAAACCTTTTCACGAGCCTGACCAAAACTCGCATTGGAAAACAGGTGCATCTGTTCAATCAAGCGATAGTAGCTACTCTCGAGACGACGAATGAACGAACGGTATCGTTGGATAGGATTGACACCAACGTCTCACCGCAATCATACTTAGGCCAGCTGAAACCACCCCAAGTGCACAAGTTACCTTTCAACTTTTATAGCGAGTTACCCTTTTTCGACATGAAGACTACCATGGGAATGAAAGGTCTTGGGTAAGTTGATTTGTTGGTTCCTTGTATCGCGTCGTCCATGTCTGTCACGTTAACCGGATAGAACTAATTGTTAGCAAAGAGATAGATATACATGTATCATCCATCATTAATCTCTCATCGTGTCGTGCATACATGTGTATACTCGTATAGCCATCGCGTAGATCTGCGTCGAGTTCGGTAGCCCGACCCGGACCGACGACTTTCGATATCCCGACGTACGATATACCTATCTACTATATGTATATGTATATTATGTACTTGGGCAGTAATTTGCTGTTGTTTTTTCGCGCGCTTCGTGTTTGTGCCTTTTTTCGTTACGTTGCGCGCGGGCTATTTTATCGTTGTTTTTTTCGCTCTCCGTTGTGTGCCGTCTCTATCGAAGTAAGTGTCGCTTATGACCTCTTCCGGAGACTTCTGGCGTCAACTGAGAAATACGTTCTCGCAGATCCGCGACGTCTTTGGCGTCTGACGACGAGCACGAGGCCTGGGACGCGCCATTACGGAGACATACGGTGCCTTGGGCCATCAGGAACACTCGTACCAGAGGTGCCTATCACGTTTTGTTTCATCCGATCAGGACGCAGCGACAATGACACTCGTGAATCGTACGATTCTACGCCCGCGCGAAAGAAAACGCAACTACTTTTCAGCCATTTTCCCTCAAACACTATCTTCGACAATCGCTCTTCTTCTCTTTCCTCTCCTTTCTGCACGCGTCCGAGTCGGATCGACCAGTTTTACACGCGGATTTTCACGAGAGCGACGAATAGTTTCATCCCTTGTCGATTCGTCGACTTTCTCGAAAACTCGTTCGTCCGACTCGTCGCGTTTACCATCAGACTACTATCTATCTGTCCCGCTTTCCGGTCGTATGTTACTCGTAAGTGGACAACGATCGCGTAATCGCATTAATAGTAAGTGGATAACGATCGATTCTTTCGAGTGGCGACTGGTTTTTCCTCGGAGAGAACTCACCTCTCCAATCGGATTGCTCTGCATTTTTCAGACGTCGAGGTGCAAACGACGAACTCGCCACATCGAGTGGCGCACTCGGGCACCGAGGGAAAGAGTCTGATCGACACTCCGTTTTCCAGAGACCCGAATACCTCGGTCCGATGTCCGCCGGAAAAAACGTCCGGAAGCAGAATGGGTAGCTCCGGATATCAACATCCTTCATCGAGCAACCGTAGTCCCGCGCCATCTGCTAACGCTCATAATCCTCGCTCAGTAAGTTCCCCTGATCTTTCCCACTCGCGCGTCTTCATTTCGAGGCCCAATCGGCTTCTCCAGCAGACGCGGTCTTCTCTCCATCTCGATCTCTTTTGCAGAACGATTACGATAGCCTCGGGTCGACACGCTCTAGACAAAACGCACCACCTCCGCCTCTTCCGTTCAATCAGACACAACCACCCCCGCCCCACACCGACCGTTTCAGTACGAACCCTCGAAGTAAAAGCAACGTGACCACCGGTAGCAACGATTGGGAATTCGACGACAGAACGAACAGAAACGCCGCCAGCAATCCTACTCGGTTTGATCACGATTCCTAAATACCATCGGAGAAACCTCTTAAACGATCGAACTCCCTCTCGTTTTCTCCGCCTGTTGCAGCATCAATCCGATACAGGAACTGCAGATGATGGGTCGCAGGAACAACAACGACGACAACGAGGACACCGACGAGCCACCGTTCAACTTCCAGGTGAGGCTGCTAAAGGTTCGACTCAACCCTTTCGATACGCCCGTGTCACGTAATATAAAACTACGTCCACACTACAGCAAAATCGAACAACCTTTTGTCGTTTTATCAAATAAAAAAAAAGAAGCCAACAAGATGCGACAAGAAGTTGCTCCACGTTGCTTCAGTGTGCACACTGCTCGAAAGACAAAAGACAAAAGACAAAGCAATCTGAGAACAGAATGCTATAGCGGAATTGCGAGTCGATATACAAACTATTACGGGGTAACCGTAGCGACCATTAATATCGAAAAGGTTGAAGTTTCTTCTGAAGTGTTCGTTACGGGATTGTTTGGTTCGAGCAGGCTATGTTGAGGAAAACGGGTCATCAGCGGGCGTCGATGAAGCGTAATCCCGTCTACGATAGCTATTCTCCGTCACCACTGCCAGGTTCGGGACATCGCGGGATTCGCGAGACCGAATCGAACGTCGTCTACAGAAGCGGAGGAAGTCGTAGAGACTCGGCCGAGTGGAGTCCCAACGAGTTGGTACGGATGTCCGAGAAGTACGGGAAGGAGGGAGCCTGGGCTGAGGACCGAACCCAGGATAGGGCCAAGGCTGCTGCTACCTCGGATAGTGTCACCACTGCCGAGATTGCGCCGGGAATCGTTATCGAGGGTTACGTGGCCGAGTTGTAAAATTCGAGCCAACAACCGAAAAACTTCTTGCGCGTCGAACCAGAACAAAAACTGGACTAGTTGGAATTGCTAATACCGTAAGAAGGAGAGAGAGAGAGGGGGGGAGGAGAGAGAGTGCAAAAACGAAAGAGAAGCCCGAAAGATACCTGTAGCTGTCCCGATGGAAACAAATGCGCGGACTCGTATGATTCAAACGAACGATATCCCCAATCCACCAACGTTGCTGACTCGAAGAGAATTTCTTTTTATCCACAAAATATGTACATACGATATATTTTCTATTGCGTTTCTTCTCTGGTTTATAACTAAAATTGAAAACGGACTCTATCGCCGTGGTCTTTTTGTCGGTGAGAACTTCTTTTGTAATTTCCATACCTCGAGAAACCGTAAAGCCGGTGCATGTCTGTCCAATGTACAATAACTTTCATCGAACACGTTTCCATTCAAATACACGACAAGTTTCTCCAACAGTTAGCAATGCTCCTTACCGACGCGAATATTTGATCGCTTTTTTTATATTGGCTGAACCAAGGGAAATCTCGCGACCGACGTTTAAACGTATCGAACGAAAACGAAACTGAACCCGAAACGAATACTGTAACAACACTACCAGAGATATATCCTGTAGCAGACGATCTCAATAAAATTCTACGAACGGTGGACGTTCGCGTCGCGTCGCGCGACCGTTGCGAGGCAAAGGGTTATTCAAAATTCGAGTTGTAATTGTAAGCAGCGCATTCGCACCCTTTTATCGCACGCAGCGCTGTTCATTTATCGAAGCAATCTAACAATTATCGTACGTAACCGACCGCAACAAATTACCAAAAAGATTACAACCCCGCACGATCGGTTTCCATAAAAGTACGAAACCCCCGTCACTTTTACGAACGACAAAAATATTCACAAAAGTTTCAATCGACTGATGCACCATACTGTCAGGAATATTTAAAAGAAAAATAAACGATTCACAAAAACGCCCGACCATTTGCTTGATTGTTGGTCACGTGGAACGGTCCTACTCCTTGTCCTGCGTTCAAACATTTGTTCCTGGTTCTTTTTATTGCGTACGAAACTCTTGTTAATACAACAATAAAAGTACTGTGCGCAACGCAGCGCGATACTGGCCGTAGGCAATCACTATAAAAGCGACATGTACAAAGGATATAACGACAATATATACACATATAAAAACTCAATGAAATGGAAACAACTGTCGCACAGGTGCGCGACGAGGCACTTGTCGAAAACTGGTTCGATTTCATTCGATAACAAATTTTTCAGCGTTCGATCCATGGTTACAAATCTCGAATATAAAATCACGCGCCTACAACGCGGAATGATTCGTCGCAGAAAATAAATACGCGTGTGTTAACGTGTTTCTTTACGCTTGAAACAGTAAAAATCAGAACACGTTCGACCCGCGCATTAAGCGCGATATACATTCTTGTTTCCGGAACCATCTATAAAAGGAAATGAACTATTATACGGATTACGATACGCGTCCTACCGCGAACGATCCTCAACCCTTGTTGGGACGAGGATTCTCCTGACTACTGTTCTGCTGGGACGTTTGCTTAATTATGTTGACTAAGGTGTCTAGTCTGGTGGGACGCGCGATCTGCAGGACCATGTGCGCTTCCTCGAGGATCAAGAGACCGTTGTGCGCGTCGATCGCCGATAGATTGTGCGCCAGTATCACGTGTCGTCTCCAAGCTGCGTGCGTGGGCAAGACCTGAAACACGTCTGCGTTAGACTCTGGACTGTTCGGAAGTACCGAAAGTTGCAAACGTACCTGCAAACACCATTTGCAATTGAGGGACGGCGAGATCGTGTGGACGGCTTTTATATGTCTTCGCCGAAAGCCCCAGCTCGTGTACGCCCTGTCGCAGAACGGACAAGGGAATGGCGGATACGCCGTGCCGCCCTTCTCTTCCGGAAAATCGGAGTTGCCGACCGTGGGCCCGGTGCAGTTCTGGAAACCGGATCGCAGAACCCTGCCCTCTCGTTCGACGAGCAGATTCGCGGTTGCGGGATCCCGGTGCTCGGCTATCGACTCCGAGCACGATATATTCGACAAAGGATGGAGGTCCTCGATGGTTTTCGAGGACGAAGTCCGACCGAGGCCGATCGGACAGGTTGCTGGAGACGAAACCTCGCGTGCCTCGGCGATCACGGTTACGGTCGGCTTCGAACATCCTGCAAGTAATTTCAGTCAGGCACTTGAAAACATTTACTCTCTTTCAGCGCATCACCAGCGAGACTCGACTTTTTCTTTGGTGTCGCTTCGTAGAAGGAACAGGACGGGCGTGGAACGTGATGTGTATCGGTTGGTTGATTCGACGGACGATCCGCGACGGAGAAAGTGGAGGAACAATGGATTCGTGTAACGTTTTCCTTTCTTCTAGTTGTCTAGTCGTCTAGGCGTACCTGCTAAATGTTCTATGCGTCGTCGACGGACCCGTGTCGAGTCGGGAAATGACGAGACAATTAAAAATGTAAAATAGGTTTATTTGCAACCAGTCGCGTGTATTTCGTCTACAGTTGTATATATATATACATATATATATATATTTATATTATAGTTTGAAACAGTATAGTCGACTCGAAGCGTATCGTACCTTCGCGAGATCAAACGACGAAACGAAAGGTGGCAAATAAACGCGCGAGAAGTAAAATGGCTTCGCTCGATCCCTTTTTCAATCTCGAGCGAAACCGCGTAGGTACGAAAGTATCGTACGCCGCCGATAGATGCGAACCGCTCGCGGGAAAATGTCACCGCGACGACTCGTACTCTGCTTTAAATATTCTACAAGCATTCTTTACATTAATATTCTTTCACCGGGCGAGGGACACGATATTCCGTTCGTGTCACCCTCGAAACGCGTGCTCAAAGTCGGTCTTCCGCCGCGTCTATTATAGATTGCTATAAACTCGAACTTCGATCGTTTCTAGTCCGCGACAGTACACCGAGAAACGTTCACCTAGGTGTGTAACTATGCGCGTGTACAGTAATGCGTGGTGATCGTGGATGCCGTGCCTTCGAGCGTAGCAAGGACTCCGCTTCGATGTGTTCCTATGACATAGCGCGCGCGCGCGCGCTGGTAATATTATTGTAGTCGTGCTACGTACGTAGATCGTCCACGACGGGAGTGCGTATTGCGTGAACACTGTAAACGAACAATACGAAGGAATGTTACGTTTAATTGCCAGAAGTACGAGGTACATGGTACGAGGTACAAGAATACGACAGATGAGTCTGGAACATCGAAGGATCGGCTGTCCTTCTGAAACGGCTGACAAAAGAAACAAAAGAAGAACGATTTGACCCGTTGGGCCGTGGACCGTTTACAGAACCGAAAGATCGAAAGGGTGCTGCAGAATATCCGTTTCGAATAGATAACCGAAAATTAATTAAAAAACGCTAAGCGTGTGGATGGTTACCCAGTAAGACCGACCCTGCCTGGAATGCTTTCCGTTCCCTATTGTCTCTTCGAAAATGTCTATCGTTATATTTTCTCAGTGGTTCGCAATCAGCTTTCCTCGTCGCTGATCCTTTAATTCGCGAAGCTCATCCATCGGTATCGATATCGGTGTCGATATCGGTATCGAGCATAGGTATCGGTATCGGTATCGCCATCACACGAGTGGCTCTCGAGTCTCCCTTATCTTATCGTATACTGTGCTCGTCCGGAGGACGATTCGATCGGTAATCGAAAGTCGACGAGAGAAGAACGATCACGGAGGAAACAACCTCGAGGCGATTCGAGTTGATCGTAGACGATCCTAAACGTTTCCGGGCAGTTCCGATCGGAACATTTCGGACGAGACTGGACTTGTATTTTTCGTTCATTCTAGCCAGTGAAAACGTTTCCGTTTGATCCCTGACCTGAAACGCCCTAGTCATTGAGTGTAGACCGACCGCCTCTGGAACAAATATCTTTTCAAGCCCCTATTGCTAGTGTCGATCTTGGTCACGCAGTTCTTCCATGTCTCTTCCCATTCGACGCTATTTGGTGCGATACCGCTAAAGTGCAACAGAACTTCCCTTATCAAATGTATTTTGTTACTATCGAACTGCTGTTTGCCCATCTTGCCGTTTACGTTACAGAGAATCCTCTCCTCCGGGGTAAAGAGGATCTTCATAAGGTCACAGGCCAAATGATCCATCGGTCGAGAAGTCGCCCAGGTTGAGATAATCTCCGGACTCGGCAGAAGATCGGCGTAAGGTAGCTGCTGATACGCGTAAAGCAGCGGCTTCACGTCCGAGAATCCAGTTAGGCCGGATAACCCAGATAAACCGGAAATGTCTTCAGCAGGGCTGTTCCCAGACCCTGCCACACACATCAGAGCACAGCCTGCTTTAAACACGGATCCCCCTGACGCGCGTCAGTTTGGCTTGCAGCGAATTGCAGCGAATTGCAGCGAATCGCACCGAGCAGCGAAGATCGATCGATCGCATGCGTCTATCGTTCCATTTATCTTCCCCTTTCTTTTTCTTTCTGTTTTGATCAGAGACCCGACGACTCGATACTACCGACAAACGGAACGATTCCTCTCCAACTATCGTTGGGAGCTCGGCAGATGGCATATGATGATTAATTTCAAATATTAAGGACGATCTTCGTTCACAGACAAAGACGGCCAAAGGAATTCCTTAGGATTGAGGTTTCACGAACGATTCGAACAATTTAGGAGATACGGGATCACTTTCCATACTTTTCTATCGTCTTTGTGCCCACTCCCGAGCTCCCAACATTACGTTTCCTTCTGATCTAAGTGCTAGCTTTGCTCTAACTCGATGCAAGCTGACGCTGCGTTCACCTCTGCCCCCTACAGCCAAGTGCCCTTGGATCATCTGAACTGTTTGCTGCTACGCGCGCGCATTTTCCTCCTCTCTAGCGATTCGCTTCGCGCAACAACGAAAAACAAACGAAAGAAATACGTGCGACACCAATCTAATAAAGCAGAAGTAACGATCAAAGCTGGCTCAACGATTCGGCAAGCGACCAAAAAACAAAACGATACGCAACAATCGAGGGAATACTTGGTGCTCCGTCGCTTTAGATTTCACAGTGGATTTCAAAACGCGTATGCATCTACGCCGAGGACTTTCACGTACATGTTTCTTTCCTCTTCGTATAATCGTATACCTTTGATGCAATCAAATCCCACAACCAATTGATTCGAATCGATGGTAATCTTCGGATAGAACAACTGATTGCGCATAGATGTCTACAGTGCCTTTTTCTCTCTCACACACACATTCTCTCTTTCTCTATCTCTCTCTCTCTTTTTCTCTCTCTAAATTTAAGGAAGGCAGTAATATGCACATAAACGTGTGGAACATAAAACATATAGAAATTGCAGGAAACGAAATCGTGATGCATTTCGCAAATAAAATATCAATGCTCGAATCGTGTTTTATAATATCTCTACGGCTTCGCTGAAGTATCTTGCGTACTCACCTTGGTTTCCCTCGGCTTGACCAGTGTCCAGTCTCTCTACAGGATCCTTGTCCAACGCCGATTGCTTTTGAAGCTCTTCCACCGCCGCTTCCAACGGCTCGATCTGAAACACGATCAAATGAGTACCCATGTTCGAATGTTTTTCTCGTCTTTAAACATCCCGCGCGCAATAAGCTTTTACCTTCATCTCTAAACGATGGAAAACCGGATTCTGAACAGTTTTCTGTAACGGATAATCCCCGTCCTTTCCGCTCTGATCGCTGGTGGTCGATTCATCTGTACTTTCTAACTGTGATACGCTTGGTGCCAGCACAGTTTCTAGGATAGAATTAGCCTGATGCTTTAACTTCTGTTTCTTTTTCGGCGTGTCTTCTTTGACGGCAGCTGCTTCTTCTTCCACAGCTTGCTCCAACTCGGCCAACCGTTTATAGGACTCTTTGGCGAATATATCTCCTCCGGAGAGTCCACGAATCTGCAAGGTCTCTGCCGCTTTCAACAATGCTGGCAAATTCTTCTGTTCTATATTCACTTCCCCCTTGTATATAAATATAAGCAAGGCTTCCAACTCACTGAAGTGTACATCTTGCAGTATTATAACTGGGTGCTGACATGGATTAGTCTACAATAGAGAAAAAGAATCATGTTCCAAACTTACTAACCATCGGTAGTATACCAATTCTTAACCCTTTGACTGCACATAGCACATGTAGGCACATAACAAAAGGTACTCTCTCGGTGCGAACAGCATAAAAAATACTTGTTTATACAGAAGTAGGCGACTTTAAGACATTCACTGTCTGCCTTTTAACTGTAATTCTTGCACGCTTCTGGTTTAATATTTTTTATAATACTATTTTATATACAGGTGTTGTGATTACTACATCCGTTGCATCACTCAATTGGCATGTTTTGTTTCGAGGTGCTCTGCAGTCAAGGGGTTAAATATAGTAAAAAGGGATAAGAAATATATTTAAAAAATGCAATAGCTCGGGAAGGTAAACATAGTATAGGGTGCTCCAGAAAGGAATCTGACGTTTCTGAACCAAGAGAACTAGTCTAGATTTACACTCCCTTTCAATTGTGGCAAATAGACTGTCGATCTCGATGCATTTGTGGTATATGCTGGGTATATGGTAGGATATCAGGAAGCGTTTGGGCTAACCAAGATTACTAGTGTTTCTATTCTCTGTTGAGCCCAAGAAATTTTGTAACGATCCAAAGAGCTAAGGATATAGGAACCTATAGAAATAGAAATTTGTAGAAAATATTTGCAGTCTAATAGCAACAGAGCGAATTTCGAAGAAAGGAAGCCAGCTGTCAAACCGTCAACGAGATCGTGCGTAGAAGCGCCGAAAAAAGGAAAGGTAAAAACAGACAGACCTGGAAAACTTTCTTGAAGAACGGGCTGCTGGCAGAGAGGATCACTTTGTGAGCCGTGAGACACTGTCCGTCGCTTGCCAGGGTCACGTCGACGAGGCCTTCCTCTTCCCAGAGGCTCTCGAAGCTGGTCGCGATGTTGTTCAAAAAACTGTTCCACTTCAGGCATATTTGACTTGACATTTCGCGGACAGGAATCGTCGACTCCGTTCGAATCTCGATCGTAAATTCAGCGTCTCGGTGGTTATAGCGCGACGACAACGATTAGGACACAAGTTGGACAACAACGTCAACGACGACGTCTACGATGACGACGACGACGACGACGATGACAGCGACCGCGATGTAACAGCGATCGTGCCAGGCACGCACAAACATCCTTGGCGCTGGGTTGGCTATACATAGTCAATATGGCCGCCATACTCCGCTCGTTGAATTGCGCGCGAGCCTTAGAAACGCTTATCGACGTGCCCTGCACTATATTCCCTATTATTTAATCGCCTCTCAAGTATTCCACCCGAAAACAATTGGAAATTATATACTCCCTCGGTCCTCCCATACGGTATTCGTGTCTTATTTATTTTCGTACGCATTATGGTATACATTTGCTCTTTTTATACGTTCCTTTAAATAAGTTTATTCAAGATTCGTAACACCAAACTTAACTTATTAATCCCGTTTCGGTATAACAACGAGTCAGACTCGTGTTGAAGATTTTGAACAGGATTTGCTACATACGAATATTGTTTCTATCTTACCGTTCGAAATTTTCTTTTAAGAAATAATTATATGGTAGACAAACAAGTTCTATACTTATTATCAGCCATTAAGAAACATCTATAATTCATAGTTGAATATTTTTTTAATAAATTCATCGTGATCTAATCATTTCTCTCAGGACTAATATTTGATAATATATTTTTTTTTATATTGTTTATAACAATAATATATTTTTTTATTATATATCCTACGTTACGTTTTTGACGGCAAGTTTTTCTGTTATAAGAACTGCTGAATAAATTGGCGTGACAGAAAGAGTAAAAAATTCCTTCGTGCAAAGCGAACGCAGGAAAGACACGAACACTTGATTTCCTCTTAGACTTGAGTACAAAAAATCAATTTAGTAGACTATATATTTTCAAATATCCATTTATAGTCAACAGAATTGTTAATTGAAGATACTTTTTTAAATCTCCACAGAGGTGTAGAATGGAGTGACGTATATTGAAGCGTTTGTTAGAGGGTAAGATCTCTTTTAGTGATAAAGCGGAATACGAAGAAATCGGAACCGGTGTATCGATACGTTAAAAGTATAACAAAATAGCAAAAGTGTTTACGTACTGGCGTGCGTACTTATGTATATCATCGAATGTACAGGTTATACAGGTGTATAGGGGCATTGTGCGCGCACTCTCGCGTGTCTGGTTGCTTGCGTGAGTTCGTATCCCGCAACAATGTTCCGTAATCGTTAAGGTTCCACCTCTTTGCGTATCCAACGCGGCTACACTGAACTACATGAAAAAAGATCTTTCATATGTGCGTAGAAAATAGTATTTTTTAAACGCAATCTCGTCGGTCTTGCGATTACACGTTTTCAGAGGTGAAAACTCGTTAGTCGGAACGTTCAACGCAAACAAAGTACCTGCCCAGGTGCCTGTACGTCCCAACGGTGTGGTAGGTGACGATTGTCGAAATCGATTCCGAAAAGATCACCGTTTCGTACGAGCCTTCTGCAGTTCTATTGTCTCAAGAATAAGGTCTTCAGTAAAAGACTCGACCGGAATCGTTTCAAATAAGCTCATTATACTCGATCCTCGATTGAAACAAAGGCTACCAAAGGGCCTGGGTGGCTTAGGTATTAAGGGGTGAACAGGTCGGCTGTTGTATGCACAGCGGCGGTCGTTTCGTTTAAAGTTTACACGAATGAGTCGATTTTACCTCACAACAATATTACTGCGGAAACATGTTAGTTAGTTAGCGTTGCTGTATTCAGCCTTATAGCTAAAAATGAACATAGTTTACAAACTGCACGAAATTATATTTAAGAAACTATCTTATCCACATATTTGATTCATTCATTTTATCTCTCTCTCTCTCTCTCTCTCTCTCTCTCTCTCTCTCACTCACTCACTCACTCACTCACTCACTCACTCACTCATTCCTACTTTGTTCTGCTCTATTATTATCCTATTCAAATATTATTAATGTATATGAAAAAATGCGTAAGTAAATGTTTCTTAGGAACCTGTGTATTCGAATATTAACAAAAGATGAAAAAATGTTGTATTCACCTACTTATCATTCTTACATCAAGTTGCATATAATTGTGGTTACTTTTTTCGGCAGTGCAACTATTATCGTCGTGCAGTGTAGCAGTTGTATCAACTAAAAGATAAGATAGTTTTTTAAAGTTAGATAGTTGGTGCTGGGATTGTACCAAAAATCTGACAACAATAACGAAAATTAGACAAGTTTCACGATTTCGATACAAAAATTAACGTTTTTCAATTGAGAGATTGGGTTTATATGAATTGAACAAATATTATAAATGAAAAATGAAATCAAAATCTGTAGTATAATCCCTAGAGAAATGTATAAAGAACAAAATAAGCACTGGCTGAACATAACTAGTCAATAAGTTAGGAGAAAAACTCGTTCAGTTTTATACTGGCACTGCTACTCCGAAAAATCGATCTCCTACAAACATCATAACTTTGTTATTTCAATAAACTTTAGTACCAAATTTTGGGAAAGCGTTCTTAAGGTTCTATGCTTTTCAAAAAGAAAGTTTCAAAATTCGATTGTTTGGACCAGTTAGACAGGAATCCCATCTTAACTTTAATTACCGATTTGATTTGATAAGTTTGATAATCGGCGAGCAGAACCTGTTTCGCTACCATGACATTTACGAAGCGATCGTTAAGTGAAAAAATTCTGTAATTTAGCTAGGACGATCATAGTCGTTTTAAAAAAGCGGATGGACCTCGAGACAGTCAACGTGTCTAATTATAAACGGACAAGATATCGAGGGGAGTGAATTGACCTGAAAGCGAAGAAGTAGAAAATATTACGGCCAAGATGCGTCAGGAGGGATATATCACCCCTAAATCCTTTGGAGCATCGATACCAAGTTCCTCCTTCTCCCTTCGGCAGGTAACCGACCAATCAGGAGACAGAGGGCACCGATCGCCGTCGTCGGGTCCCATACAAATAAAGCCCGGCGAATTTTCCGTCTCATTTGCGATTTCTCAAGTTGACCGTGTACAAGTGTCAAGAACGCGAATTCGAATCGATCGGTTTTCATTTGCCCCGTAGTATCGCGCGCCGCTGCGATTGTGATTAAAAGAGATGCCGAAAGAAATCAAAGGCACGAGCCGAAGAAGCAGACGTCAGTGTATGAAGGTCGATAACGTGAGTATTCGAAAGATAGTCGATCCGAAGCTAGGCGGCGATCGTTTCACAATAACGCCAGCGATTGCACTTGTACGCACGCAACTCGCTGTCTCATCCAAATAGTAGGAAATTCTGTTAATTATCGTACGGAACAAACGGTTCGCGGTAGCAGTAGCTGCAGCAGTCTGTGGCATCGGGTGACGTCAACCGCTAGATAAATCTTTGTTAATTATGTACTAAATTATCTGAATTTTAACGTAACGAAAATTTCCATTGACACTCTCGGACAGGCTCCGCCGCTTTCGACACAAAGCGTTGTTAATTGTGTTTCATCAGGCGGCGAAATTGCAATATACGTTGTGCGCGCATCGATTGTCAATTGTTTCGAAGCTCGTATCCGAGCCCGTAGATGAATAAGTTTTTTCTCGTAGTCTCTGCCGTGTTCGCGTAGATCGCCTTTTCGCGTAATAATCTCTGTTGAAACATCGTTCACATGTTCTAACGATAAACAAACTTACTAAAACAATATTGTTTCTTTTGTACGGACTAAACAGAAGGTTGCAACGCCAAATAAAGAGGGATCGAAGGAATCCGCAACCGGAAACAAACGCTACAGCCCTTTTCAACGAAAATCGTCCAGGAAAGAGCACGGCGAACCAAGAATGGAGAAACAGAACGTAACAACGACATCGACTGAGCTTTTACACTCGATAAGCGGCGGTATTATCGGAAGCGGTATCAAGTACATCATGTTTCCACTGCATCTTCTGCGGTTCTGTTTATTCGGAACAAATGCGGTCTCCGAAAAGCTAGCTGTTCGCGAAGATCACTCCGTACGTGAAGATCACAAAGTTGGCGGAGATCACAAAGTTGGCGGAGATCACAAAGTTGGCGGAGATCACAAAGTTGGCGGAGATCACAAAGTTCGCGAAGATCACAAAGTTCGCGAAGATCACAAAGTTCGCGATGACGTCAAAGGGTCGAAGGATTCGAGATCACGCGACAAGGAAAGGAAGAAAGAAGAGAAAGAGGACAAGTACTTCAGAAGCAAAGAGGACAGGCGCGCGAAAGACGACGAGGCTTCGAACAGAAGATCTTCCGAAGAATCTCGGAAAAGTACAAGGTCTGATGCCCCAACGGAGAAGAGAAACGCCGTGTCGTCTCAGGGAAAGGATTCGAAGGAGGCGCAAAAGGGCGACGACAAAGGACTCTCGGAAAAGCCGCTCGTAGTTGCAGCCGAAGAAGATTGCGATTCATCTGGCGATCGATGGAGCACTGCCAGTAGCACGATGATCGAGAACATTTTCATGGACATCGACAAATCCATGTCCTTCGATCACTTATTGGAGCCTATGGATATATCGATGGAGGAACACACCTACGAGCGATCGCAGATCCGTGTGAAGTCCTGCGACCAAAAAGGTGACATGACTTCGTCGGTGGACGAAGAGATCGCGAGGATTTTTCAAAAGCAGTGCACATCGTCCGACGACGAATACGCGTCTTCTCACAGCTGTGTGGTGCCTGAGAAACGTGAGAAAACAAGGGGACGCAATTTCCTTTGCCACGAAAGGACCCGCCACTCTGCTGCTACCGTTCCGCCCAAATCGAAGAAGGAAGAAGTCGACAAGGAACAGCAAAAGCAAACGCCGTCCGAAGAAATCGGTCATCACAAAAGGAGGAAAGTGTCGCACGAAGAGAACAAACACGAGACGCAAAGGGATGGCAAAAGCGACGAGAAACGTCGTGAGGAGAAACATTCTTCCAAGAAGGACACTCCGAGCAAATCCAGAACGCGATCCCCGAGAACCCCGGTGAAGAGCAAGGAATCGAAACGAAAGGATGTCAAGTACAAAGAAATTGCCACCCAGACTGACAGCGCGTTTTCGGACGAGGATGTCGAGATGATTTCGGTCGATGCGAAGCTGTCCGAGAGACGATTCTGCTGCAAGTGTGTGATCTCCAAATCGCATCCAAATTTCTATAGGGTACGTTCTCCTTTTGTTCTCCTACTATTACTTAACAAATGAGTAGATCCAATTTAAAATGCTACAAACATTATAGAATTTCAAGATCTGTGTCGAATTATTTTTTATTTACGTCGACTGTTCAGGGTGGAAATAAATTTCTATTTATTCTCTGCGTCTCACAATCGATAGGGACAGTTTTTATTTTGCATAAAGAATCGCTGTATATCAATTACCTACTACTCCTTTAACGGCCGTTGTTTTTCTGTTTTTACAGTACAGGGGAATGGAACACGAATCGAATTACGCGGCCGACAACGAGGATTCGAACGACGGGTTCGCGAGAATCGCGCGTAAACGAATTTCATCGTGCAGCACGTCCTCCTCCTCGACGGATCTTGGCTTCGACGAACACGGAACCCCTCCGGATTCGGATGTTGGAACAGGGCGATTGCATGCAAATGCTCGCGAAACGATCACCGGTTATCGTATGTACAGTCGTGCCCCGCCAGGCTTCCCCAGGCTACCGCTGAATCCGCCGTTGATATCGTACACACACACCGATTGGTACAATGTCACGACAACGTCTTTGAACAATAACTATTGCGATGCCCCGTTCATGCCAACAGGGGTACCGCGTGCCCCTTCGCCGATGAGGCATCTGTACTACAACTATCCTGAATTTATGGATTTTCCTACAACCTTGAATTCTTCGAACATTTTAGATGTTTCAATGAACAACAACTATTACCGGTGACGATATTATGATGAACAAGGAAATACATAAATTTACGTTTGTATATAAGAAAATACAAAACAAAGAATTTTTCATTCAACGTGTTTTTCTTCCCCTGTCGATCGACATATTTATTATAAATACATACAGCGTACAAAGCGTCAGTAATTGAGATACACCTCTTTCACTGTGATTTACGGCGTAGGCATAAACGATAGGTTCATCGGTGACAATTGATTTCCTGGAGTCGTGTCCACTCGCTCTCCTTGTTCTATGACAGGATCCGTTTCATTCATATCTTCTATCTGAATAATAAATGTAAAATTATAATTTCATAGTATGTACTCTTTTCTCGATGACCACAAAGGATTCTATAATTACCACCATCAAAGTTTCCTCGACTTTGACTCTTTTCTGAGCGATCGTTCTGAGCAACGCTTTAGCTTCCTCTTTCGTCTCATCGAATTGTAAACATTTCTGAGCGTAGTGATTTGCTTGATCTAACTGTTCGCGTTTTAAATGGTACTGCGTTAGATACTTGTATGCGTGACTCAAATCGGTCCTATCCGCGTTTCTGATCTCGTCCATTACAAAGTCGGTATAAGCTGCTGCCGCGCTGTCGTGTTCACCCAATTTTTCGTACAATCTGCGAAACATAGAATTGAAACTGATACTTTCGATACTTATTCGTATTCGATCGCGGTACGTACGTGGCCAACTTTAACAACGCCATCCCTTCGATGTCACCGACGCTGCACGCTTTATAGTAACACTTCAGTGCGTCTTGTATTTTGTCTTGCTTCTCATACGCCTCTCCCAAAGCCAACACCATTCTACTGTCGTGCGGTCTCAGAAGTTGGGCTTGCTTGTAATAGGAAATCGCATAAAATGGCATCTTCAAAATTTCATACGTTTGCCCCAGACCATACCATGCCCTATAATCTCGCCTGTTGACCTCTATATAAAAATATTAATTATCAGATAGATCCTCATATTTAATCTTTAGACTGCAGATTTGATGTACTTCTGATAAAACGAATCTACAAGAATCTAGTGTTTCATTATCTCCTGTACGTTGTAATGAATGCAGGCAATCTATATTTTGCATATAAATCCGCAGGCTATTAACCTCGCTAGTACATGCGATATATACCAATAGCTTGTCGATAGCTGTGAATAGCGCCATTGGTATTCTTCATTTCCATGAATTCGTGACCGAGCAATGTCCAAGCAGAAAGGTACTGTGGATTCATCTTCAAAGCCCTGTGGAAATACAGGACTGCCTTTTGATGATCGCCTCTTAAACTGTAGTAATTTCCTAAAGAGCATTTGTTCTATCGTATAGTAACTTGAAGCACTTCTAATCTCTGTGCTCTGTCGATTGGCAAACTTACCCACTATGCAACATGTTTCCAATCTATATTTGTCTATCACCGTTGCTCTGTGAGCCAAGTTTGCCAGCTCGACTCTCATCTCTTTTACGTACAATAAATTCGAGTACGTATCCATGTTATCCAAACAACAGGGATCCTCTTTTATTATTCTTTTAAACGTTTCTATAGCGTTATCAACATCTAAAAATAACATTATCGATCAGTATACATATAAACTCGAAACAATATTTCCAGTCGTAAAAGGAGAAAAATCTTGCCTCTTTTGTAATGAACTGCAATCGCAGTCTGAGCACGAACGTAACCATTTTTTTCGAATCCCATTGACTGCAATTCGTAGTATAAAGCTAAACCTTCGTCTATCAGTTGTAGTTCTAAATACATATGAGCCACAAAGAAATGCTTCATCCAGTGGTCTGGCAGGGACAGGTTTTCCAGCTTTTCTCTGTCTGTTATCAACGAAGCCAATTCTAGCCAAGATCCCCAGTGCATAGGTTGCTTGTGTATTGCTTCAACTAATACATCCATAGCTTCCCTTGCCAAATGTAGCTTTTTTAATGTCACGCCGAAAAGGTACAAACCAAAACCATCCAGTTTGTCCGCTGCATGATCTACTCTCAAATCGGAGCATAATAATTTTAAGCTATCATTTTTGACAGGGTCTGGAGGCACGACCGGTGTTTCATGTATCTTCTTAGTTTCCCCCGATAAGTATCGGGAATATATGTGCAAAAACCTAACTTTCGGTGTTTTACAATTCTCCGTGAAATACGCGGCTCTATCATATTCTTTTGAATCGAAGTAACATTTTGCCAAAATGTATGTATCCTCTTCTTCGCACGCATCGGCCAAATACAAATCGGCGGTAACGTCGTGCATATTTAGTTTGACGTCTTTCAAAGAGTAACTCAATTCCGCTAACCTGTCAGGAAAACGTATATTTCAGCTTTTTGGTAATAAAATATAGTTCATTTTTCATTTTCTTTCCTTCAATCGTACGTACCATTTTGCGGTGTGTAATAATCCTCTTTGAGAGCATTCGTTTATCGCGCGCAAAAGGTCAGTCTTAACCTCTTTTATATTGAACTTTATAGATTCTTCCATGTCGTAAAAACAAATTTCATGGATTCTTCAATTAGCTAGAGAGGATTTTAAACCAGCTTTCGTGAATAAGTCACACAGTCAAGTGTCATATGTATGTACACAAACATATTTTGTCGCCATCTACAAAGAGCAATAAAAAATATTGCAGCTTTATAAATTCATCTTGGAGTCTTTATGTCCACGTGCGTGGATATCAGTGGATATGTGTTGTTCAAAATATTCTTGACCGTACAAAGGAACAAGCAACAATGAGTTACTGCTTAATTTCATGGGTAATGTATAATGTATCTACTCGATTCGTTATTCTTTACACACGAAACCTCCGGTTATTCTCGCTGCGAATGCGAAGGTAGGCGCGACAATTCTAATGAATCGATCACGAATCATGCAACGTTATAAGAGTGTACAAATGTATGCAACAAGTGAATAAATGCGCCACAGACGAAAGTAAATCTAACGTCTTATTCACTTTTGTGGTAAACAGTTGGCTGCCTTGCGCGGAATTTCATCTTTTGCAGTGTTAGTGTAAATAAATGTGTATCTTTTCTACAGTGCAGATTTCGCTTTCGTTTGTGGTCCTGAAGGGAGGGAGGATTCTGCAGCTCCAGGAGAATTCTCCTGGTCCCACTCCACCTCAACCCTTTGCCCTTATTCCTTCCCTCAGTCCTTGGTCCCTTATCTTCCATAAATTCTTTCCCTCCCCACTCCTCGATAGATCCACTCCTTCTCTACTCCCTGGCAATTTTGGGCAAAATTTTATTCGGATAAATAATGAATATGACTAATAAATAAAATTTCATTCCTCACTATCCAATAAATATTCAATTATGTAAGAATTTACTCGAATGAGAACTTATTCGGATAAAAATTTGTTCAGTTTGTAATACAAACTTTGTATTTTGTATCCCGAGCATACGCGACTGAATAAAACTGTATAAAAACACTTACATTAGAGAATTTGAGTAAAACTGAAAGCAACAAGTCATTTCTGGTGTCGAATCGGTCACCTCGAAATAGGGGACTTGGATCCGACAGGAATTACGAAGAAGGGGTGTAAAGTCCAACTCCGGAGAACAAACTCGTTTATTTCGGTTAGATCTAAGCTGGGCTCGGCTATACTTATTTTTAGTAGATATCGGTAGATCGGTGATCGAGAAACTTTTAATTTGGTGGAGTCGCGTAAGATTTTAGGAAATCCCGGATGTAGGTATGGTCTTGGGAATGGAGTAAGATTGAGGTGGAGTAGGAGTAGAGTGCGCAGGGTGACAAAAGGCTATATTTATTAATTGTCGTAGCTAAACGCGGTACTGGGCCTTCAAAACATCTGGCTATCAGCTGTACTTTGGTGGAGTCCTATGAGCTTTATGGTTTTTATGATCGGTACGTAGCCAGGTGGTATACCTGATCTCGGTCGCGCGGTTGTCCCTGAGCACGGAGCGTTTTGCGACGGAACACTATTATTGGTGTTATTATTCGCATATTTTGCAATCGATAATTCGAAAATTATTGCAATTCCAATAATGCCCAACTCATCTGATCACTGGTCCCTTCTTCTCCAGAAATCCTTCCGTTTCCTAGGCCTTGCTCCCTACTTTCTTTCCTTAGAATTCAAATCGTGCTACTTCGAATAATTGAACTTAAAATATCTTCTAAAAAATGAATCGCGTCAAATTAGGTTTCCCGTTTGTTCTACAGGGTGCTAATTCTCATGGACAACTCGGACAAGGGGTTCGGGTAGAAGAATGCGTGTTTCCCCGCGAAGTTGATTTATCCGGTTGCTCGTTGGAGTCGCGAAAGATTGTTAAAATGACCGGTGGAGCTGGTCACACCTTAATTTTGGACAACGATGGTTGCATTTACTCCTGTGGCTGGAACAATAAAGGACAAGCGGGATTTCCTGTAAATGAGGAATCGTTCTCTTTTCGGAAAATAGAAGGCAAATTGAAAGGAAAATATGTTATGGACGTAGCGTGCGGCTGGGATTGTTCGGCGGCGTTGACAATAGACGGTACCTTATTTCTATGGGGCTCGAATAGTTTCGGGCAATTAGGGAAACACCCAAGCACCTTACAATGGACGTACGAGCCTGTCGAGGTTGAGCTCGATCAAAAAATCAAACGAGTTTCCATGGGATTAAGACACACTGCTCTAGTCACTGACGATCATAAAGTTTTAGTGGCAGGTTCGGGTAACAAAGGACAATTAGGTTTAAGCACCTCCAAGAAGGATGAATGCTTCGGCAACTTTGCGGTGCACACCTTCACAGAAGGTAACGATGTGCAACACTCACACGGCAATCGATAGGTCTTTTTAGACCCAGACCAAGATTATTTAATTAATTTATTTTCATTTAAAATTATTATTATGAAAAATTATATCTAGATTTTCCTAAAATTATGCTTTCTTACATACAGTATTTCTATGAATTATGTTTCTATGAATGATTTTCTATAATTATTTGTTCTTGATATTATTTTTGTAACATTTGATGATAATCGATGTTTTCATTTAAAATTATTCATTAAAATCATTTGCAAAATGCAGGGTTTTTTTATAAATCCTCACCACATTTATACATTCTACATTTGTTATATTCCTTGAAAGTGTGATTTCTGGGTCTGAAAAGAACCGGGCGCGTACGAAGTATTAACGACATTGTTTTGCGGCGTTTTGTCCGCAGTTCCGACGCTACGAAACGTAAAGAACGTCGCTTGCGGCCAACACCATACGGTTGCAATAACAGAAGAGGATAATTTCTATGCTTTCGGCGACAATAAGCATGGCCAATTGGGTTTAAATAATGACGTTATTTCAAAAACAGCTTTTCCGATATTGCTACCAGATGTTCGGTTCGATTCCTCGGTTCAAATAGACAGTGGTTGGTCGCATATGGTCGCGCTGGCCGGTAATTAAATACAAAGAATTTTTCCCAACAATAGTTGTTTACCTGAACACTTTAAAAGGCGTTTGTCCGCTGTCCTCAGGTAGTCGAGTCTTTTCATGGGGGCGAAACACGTACGGGCAATTAGGATCCGCGTCGTTCGAAGATCCATTGTCTTGGAGAATTACGCGAGTCGAGGACCTCCCAAAAATTGATCAGATTTCGGTGGGCTCGGAACACAACGTCGTTTTGACTGGTATCGATATTTCGATATTTCAAATAAAAATATAAGCAGGGTACGCTCTGTATTACCATTTTATGTGTATTACAGAGGATGGGAAAATCTTTTGTTGGGGATGGAATGAACACGGAAACTGCGGTACCGGTCATACAAGGGACGTCAAAGCTCCGGAACAATTAGCATACTCATCCAATTTTACGGCAACACTCGTTGGGAGCGGTGCGGGTCACTCGTTCGCTGTTATTAACAAAGCCTGATTAATTTTCGTACCGTGTACGCGGTAATTGTATATTTGATGCTGCGTTCGTCCATGTGAATTCGCGACACATGAATGTACAAATAAACAGTACACTATCTAAAGTTTAAACACTGAGTTCATAGTCCTATGATAGTTTCCTAAATGAGATGTCGGAGGAGGAAACAATAGTTTTGTTTAGACAGGTAAGAAAACTTGTAAAAGATAGTTAGAGTGAATGGGGTATAGATTAAAATCGACTTCACCTGCGGCCACCGTGCACCACCTGCCAACAGTAAACTATCAGCAGGGAGTACAGGGTAACACAACGTGAAAAGCAAGTAACTATTTCGTAAAGAGATTTTCTCCAAATTCTAAAAAGAAAAATAGCAGTAACTTTGCAGAAGGAGAAATGTTGCGCTCAAGATCTCAGGGCAGTGTCTGGTAATTATTTGAATATTTCGCACCGTTTCAATGAGCAACGTAACGCAACGCAACTCGTTATTACTGTTTCTTAGGGAACATGAAGCGAAATTCGTACAAGACCGCATTTCCAGTGTGGAAAAGCATTTTGCTGAGCTGTGCACATCGTTTGCAGCGTATACGAGAAAAGCCGCGAGGTTTGTAATTAGCGATCTTTACCGCACGTGAATTTTCCTGTCGCATCAATTATTTCAGATATTCTAACAACTTTTTATTTTATTCGTAGATTACGCGATAAAGGAGACGAAATTGCGAAGGCGATTCAGGTGTACGCGCAGTCGGAAGCTGTTAATCGATCACTGACGACAGGATTAACGAATTTTTCCACAACGTTATCGGTAATAGGAGATTACAGGTATGCGTCGTTGAAAATTGAAAATATTAAATATATATGACGTTATAATTATTGTTATGATATTATGGAATTTCTTATAATCAGAAATGCCGAGGTACAGCGATTTGATGCGAAAATAGTTGCACCCCTTTCTCAATACGCAACGATTTGCAAACATGCACGCGACGACGTTAAAAACACTTTCACAGCTCGCGATAAAGAGTTGACGAGGAAGAGACATCTCGACAGACTTCGAGAACGAAATCCTAGGAATAGACAGATGATTGTATCCTTGATAATAAATATAGTAACGAAATACTGTTCTAATAACTGTGTCTGCTATCAGCGATCCTTAATAAATTTGAACGCAGTCTCATGCCGAATCAGAATTAATGAAAGCATCTGTCGAGGTTTCAAGGGTAGTCAAGGGTTTAGAGGAACAGATCGACTCGTTTGAAAAACGAAAGCTGCACGATTTGAAAACTGTACTTTTAGATTTCGTTGTTATCGAGTTAAGTTTCCACGCCAAGTCCCTCGAATTGCTGACAAAAGCTTATCAGGATATTGCTGAAATCGACGAAACTAAAGATTTAGAGGTGAGCCGTTTGCTGCTTGTAAAATACCGTTTCATTGAAATGTACAGTGTCATGCCGCTCCGTTATTCTACGACGTGACGATGCAAATGACTTAACTTTAGGATCATTTTAATATTCTCACAGGACTTTCAAACGATAAGAGGAAACATGAACGGGGTAAATTCTTGCGCAATCAACCCAATCATTTTATCGACTTGCAATAGAAATATTTTGAAAATAACTATATGTTCATGGTATTTGAAGTAATTATTCATTTAATTAGGAATTTCGCGAAGCAATGCGGGTGCCCGATTCCATCGCTAGATTATCAACCGTTGGACGAACTTCGTTCAGACAATCGTACTCTCTTACTAATTTGGCCAGTCGTTTCGCATCATCTCCCATGATTCCACAAAAATTAGTTGGCCATACCGCGGATTCTGTAGTAAGTTAATTATCATTACTAGACTGCGGATTTGATGCATTTATGACAAAAATGAATAGGTGTAATACAGAAGTGAAAAGACATTAGAAGAACTGAACTTTCTATTCTAAACGTACTATTACTTTCAACTATTTAAGATAAAAAAGAAAATACATTTTCATAACTTCAGTTCCTTACAGTCGACTTAGACAATTTTTAGTTTGCATAGAGATCTGCAGTCTAATCATTATAAATTAGTAGGCATATCCAGTGATTACACGAATATGGGTTGCTTTACAGGACTCCGTGAAATCTAGCTCAAAAACAAATTCGTCCGAGTCTGTACAAATCGAAGAATATGGGGACAGTTCAGAAGAAGAAACAGACTCCGAATCGATTAAAGAAAAACCTGTGAGAACCAGGCACAAGTCTATGTAATTATTAATAGTTTGCTTACACTTATACATTTTCTGCAATTTTAGATCAAGTCGCGTGCAGATTCTGGGCAGAAAATCTTAAAACGGCTTGTACTGAAAGCAGTGCCACCCATTCCTGCATATCAAAAATCCTTAACAATGTCTATGGCCATTAATCGTGACTGATACACGTATTTTACTACTTATTAGTAAAGTGCATCTTCTAATAATTATGTATAAAAAACAAGAAGAATTATATTAGTCGTATTATTGTAAAAAGTGTTATTTATTTTTTGGTAACCAAAAGATTCATTGTTTAATCCAAGTCATACAAACATTGTTTCCATGCAATGGTATTTGATAACGTTGATGCAGATTTTCCTCTTCAAATATCAGATACGTTTTAAATAAATGGAATTATTTGTCACCTCCTTCTACACCAGCCTGTGTCATCAAGTCTGCAATATTCTTTTCAAGATCGTCTATTCTATTTCCCATTTCATCTATTGTTTTTTGATTAAGGATACAATTACTCTAATGCGATTGATTTACCAAATTAAAAGTGAACAGACACTTCCTTAAATAAGCTCAATGATTAATAAATACATATATGTGTAATTGACATTCAGCTGCATTGATATGGAGTACAAATTTTCTTATCTTTGAGGTTATTCAGGGAAATGTAATTGTTCGATATGAAAAGGATATTTCTTCCAAGAATCTGGTCTGACATCGTTTGAAATTTATCCTGCATGTTTTGTAACAGCGTTTGTACCTAAAAACGAAGTAAAATAAAATATCAAGAGTAGATGACAAACATCGAATTGTCTACGCTAGGAACGTCACAACAACAAAATGATATCGTTCAACTCACGTATTGCGTTAGTTCTTGCATATTTTTTGGATCAGCACTGTTACCCATTCCATAATTGTCGGTATCCTCACCTTTGTGATCCTGTTTGATATCTGCCATTACTAAAAAATTCGCCTTCTTACTCCGTTCGAAATGTGAAATGAATTTGATTCCGTCGAATACTTCCGTGAAGCGCATGCGAAGATTTTCAATCGACCAATGCGTTTGCTACAAATAACGATTGATTTAACAAACAGGAATTATACGTCATTGTCATGTTTCGATCAAACATTTTTTATATTATTCAGGCACTCGACGTGTTTCTTTCGCGTGCGTTATCGACGAATAAATTATTCTATCGGAGGAAAATCTTATGGAAAGGGATAGTTTCTCCCACTCTCGCATCATATGTGTTTTCATACCAAAACATAAATTCTTTAATCAACTTATTATATATTACGGGATTTGTGATAAAAAAAATTATAATGCATTTGTAGTAAAAACAACCTTAAGAAGGAACAGAAAAACAACTCATGAATATAAAATTATTATTTTCATTGATCTGTACATGATGATTACAAATGTACCATTCATGGCAGTTTTTTGTCTTGTAACAAAGGATTTAATAGCGTTCTTTTACATACTTAAAAGATTATAGAAAATTAGATTGGTTGTGGTTTAAGCCTTATATCTATACATTCGGGTGCCGAAAATTCAGGCACTCTATGATCTAGTCCAATTGAATTTGGACATTTCTTATCAATTTTGTCATCCTTAAGAGACAGAAATTTGCAATATACAATGTACCAGAAGCTCTGTACAACATTCTTCATCAAGCCTAGAAAAATTGATTGTATTGAAAATACTATTAACATTATCTTTTGTAATGCAAAAAAGCAAATGATTACCACTTGTAACAAAAATGCCTCCAATAGTAGCACACAATTTCACTAAAAATTGACATACTGTATCACGTTGCTGAGTAACTTTTATTTTAAGTGCGCTCATGTCGTATTTAAAAAAGATTCCTGGAGTTCCATGAGATCCTTTTTGATGATTGATTGGTCTTTGATGATCTTTCACGCTATACTGATACGTTTTAGACATGCTTAATAAAGTTTGTATGTCGGTGGGAACTACTTCTACAAAATACTGATATAGGATCATATCTGAAACAAAATTTTACTCTGAACAAGCATGCATACTTGAAAATTTATCCTTAATAGGTTGCGATAGAAACTTACTATTATCGGCAATTTTTTCATCTCCCTCTAATGGGTGTACAATACCTGGACTAGGCCCTCCAAATGAAAATTTATTTATTCTATGAGTGAAATTATAATGTTTATCAGTCATGAAAGCTGAAATGTGAATATGTCCTCTGGGAATAGACAACGACTTTCCCGCTGTAATGTGAAAATTTCCTGCAACTTTATTCACATGTAAGCTGCCATGAAGACGACACGCGTTTGGTGCATAACTAGGCTCGTGTGTTCTCTTTGGCATTTCGCTATATAATGTAACTTGATTGGATTTCCATAGGAGTTCATGAATGGCATGGTATTCCTCTCTCAAATATGAATTCATGTGCTTCAAAGCTTCAAAATGAGATCTTTGTTCTTGTGTTAATTCCCACCAGGTATCTTCTTCTTCCAGTGTTTGATGACCTACCATATTTTGATTCAGGGAATCTAAAACATCCGCACCAATGCGACCACATGGCATTGCAACTGTTATATCAATATTTATTTTTAATTTTGCATCAATGTCTGTATCGGGTTCAAATGTAAATTGCAATCTGCTATCAAGGTAGTAATTTGTTTCTGCTATAATTAAATACGCAATTGTGCAGATTGTAAATATGGAAACTGTAAATCAAAAGTTTATGGTTACATACTTCAAAAACAAGCTGTGAAGTTATGGAATAGGAAACTTACAAGTTCCTCCAACTACAGTTTTATCGACGTATGGTTCCAGAACTTTCGGAAACGCATCCAGTTCTTTAACAGTTTTAATATTAACTTTCCGCCTTCGTAACATTTTTCTAATTTGTACAAATTCTAGTCCAACGAAGGTATGTTTACATTCGATCGTTGCGTGTTAACCTATATCGGATGTAAAAAGAATGAGAAACAAGGTGTTGAATAAAATCGCATGCATTTTACAATGTCCTCTATTCTCACCTTAATTCTACGTTAAACCATATCAGTATATACATATTTACAAATATATTTCTGTCGGAACGATACGAAATATATACTTTATGTATATATGTATATATTTAGCTTAAATGAACACGTCTGACGAGTCACGAATTCGCATGTTGATATGCGTATGTTTCGGCATAAATTATATACACTATCGTAACAATTGCGACTCTTTTCGATACAATTGCAAAAGTTGGATTGCAATAATATTGAGAGCGCCACTGTATCTATAGCAAAAATACAACACTTGGATTAATTGGAATTATCAAGGAAATGCAGATTATCAAACTTAAGAGTTCTATTATAATATCGAATAAGACAAGCTATTTGAAATATTAATAAATATAAGGGTGTGATAGATCTTTTATCATAATCGTAAATATATGGTCTTAATTTTAATCACTTTGAAAATGCTTTTTATTTGATCTTATTATAGTTCATAGAACAGCTACCTGAGTGTGTGTTGATCACACTTTCGATGTGATAGTTAATATCCTGCTAAAGTATGCTTCTTGTTATCGCGTAGATGATTTAAAGTACTTTTCTTATCTTGAATGATTTTCACATTTAATATTCACTGAGAAAAGTAAGGTGTTTGCAATTACAGACGATTGCAGATTCTTAGACCGTTCCTATTGAAAGCCTAAACATAAAGATATATATTATTAGTTAATTATAAATTACAGTGCACATATATAATTTATTAAGACTCGCAAACCATACAGTTACGCATATGTGATGTTTTCATAGTGTTTTATATATGTTAAAAATAATTATATTTTATCTATTTTTTGTGAATCAAATAGTGAATCAAAGGTTTGTGTCAAACAGTGCAACCATGCTACAAACAATGGTATTTGGATTACAGATCTTCCAATGTGCGGATTTATAAATATACATGAAGTGTTTTAACAACAAAATACCTACCAAAAGAATATCTGCAACAAAAAGTATTAACTTTAGAAGATACAGAATATTATTTAAATATATATACAAAAAATTTTATTGATGTAAAATATTGCATATACATATAACGCTACAAAATTAAAACGTCAAGATGCCAGGGACTTTGACCTACCCGATATATGCCGACGTAGAATCATCTCCTCAAAGGCAACGGTCTTACTCATTTAACTCCCCAGATCACCCTACATTTCGAGCATCAAGAGCTAATGCAAGACCTGGACGAGTGTCTTTACCAGAACCTGTGGTAAATAAACAAATGCATTATTTTCTATGTGTTGAAACTGTAAAATGTCTCATCGGTTATTTCTATAGTTTTGCTATAATGTTTTTTATTGTTAGCTGGATTAGGAGAATAATCGACGCTTACTGTAAAAGAATATTTTAATCTTTTTATCATTGTTACCATGAAAGCCATATCAATCCCGAGACAATCCCGAGACAATCAAGAAACTTCAGGAGGAAGGTGCACTTCAATGCATATGAATCACATTCTATATACACTTATAAGCGATTAAACGACGTTGCGAAAACGTCGAGGGATGTTTCTGTTCACATTAAAAATTCAATTCTTGTTGTTTAACTCACCGCGCACAACGTTGAAACACAACTATTTAGGCAAATTTGGAAAGGACGATCGCAGACACATTCGGAATGACGTGTTTCTTTCGACGATATTTTAGAATGTTTTATCTATACCCCTTTCTGAAACTCTTCGTTTTTTCCAATGTATGAAAAATAAAAAATATGCGCGAAGGTTGAATAGGACGAAAATGTTTTAACGATATTTAAATATTTTGGAGGAAGACGGCCATCTTTAAGCGCGAGTATGTCATATCCGTTTTGTTCGTGCAATAGCGACGGAGAGGGGTTAAGACAAAATAGATTTCTTGATGGCACATAAGAATCTGTGAACCTCGTTAAATTGTAGGAAGCAGAAGTCGACGATTCGAAACAAATTGATTACACATAACGTTAATGGCAGAGGAACATGTTTACGGATATAATCCGCCATCCGGTGTTGACGGGGAGTCTGTACGTAACTATTTTGACAGTTTGACAAGTACAGGTTGGATTTTTGATTGATAGACTTCAGGAAGGGTGTTTTACTTTCTGAAATTTGTTGATTTTACGATTAACGATACTATTCTGTACACGAAAACATGTTTTGCGTGTTTAAAAATCAACTATATTGTTGTCTACTTAACGATTATTTATTTCGCAACGCAAATCACGTTTGTCAATACCAACTCCTTTATGTATTGATATACATATATAATACCTACAAACTGGAAGATCGTTTTTTTAACATCGATGATTTCTCTTTAAAATAAACACGTGATAACGATAGAATCGAAATGAATTCGATCGTAAAAACTGTGAAAATGTTTATAGAAAATAAATCTGCGATTATACATCAAAATAAGGTGGTATCAAATGAAAATTTTTTTGCTTTGGATAGGGAGATGACACTACCAGAAAGCTGAGATTAAAGGTGGTCGCTGGGCACCAACTGGCAAAAAAGGACATCTTTGGTGCAAGCGATCCTTATGTGCGTGTTGATTTGAATACTGTAACTGGCAATCATACAGTAGATTCTGTGCTTACAAAAACCAAGAAAAAGACTTTGAATCCTGTTTGGGAAGAGGAATTTATATTTAGAGTAAGCTCATTGTTAACCTATGCTGGCAATAATGTATGGCAATGATCTTGTTAGAGGTCGTAAATACATTATGTGGACATAGGAGAGAGTTAAGAATTTCCTTGTATAATCTGGTTATATATAGAAGATTACAACAAATTTTTATTATCCTTTAGGTGAAACCTGTTGAACACAAATTGGTACTACAAGTATTCGATGAGAATAGGTTGACAAGGGATGATTTTCTTGGACGGGTAGAGTTGCCATTAAATAATTTACCAAAGGAGCAAGCAGGTCAAACAATTGCTAATAGACGTTATTTACTTCGACCACGTAGGTAAGTACTTGTTTAATGTGTGCCTAAAGCTGAATATTTTAAAATATTGCAAGTTTCATTTGTTTAGCTACTCTTTTTACCATAATTTCATTTATTAATGATTATTTCTTATTATTATTTGTTTACTATTATTTTTTCATTTTGTGCACATTATTCGTTCAATTTTATTGGTTGCATCTCACCAATTTGAATGTTTTGTTCATTAAAAATATTTGTTTCTTATCTTTCATTTGCGAATGCAAAATTAATAATTTACGAGGATATGGCTAGAATTCATTCCAGTCAGCGTTCGAGAGTAAAAGGTACGTTGGATCTATACCATGCGTATATTTCGGATTCGATGACATCTGAGAACGACAATGGGGATGAGGCATCCGACTCAGGGGGGTGGGAAATGGTACAGCCGGTAAATGCTAATCGTCCTCCACAGACAGTTACGTGTATACTATGATTTGTATTAATTATTTTCGAAGGTTATTGTCATTCTTTCGAGCAACAAAAATTTTATACAAAATTCCTTTCAGGTTGTTTTCGATACACCTCTACCACCTTTGCCACAAGGATGGGAAGAAAGACAAGATGCGAACGGACGAACATATTATGTTAATCATATAGCAAGATTTACACAGTGGGAACGACCGTCGGAATCGTATGTCGTAGATATTATGCGTTAGGAGATTATTTATTATGTAGGTGAATTTTTAAAGCCATAAAATCTAATTGCAGAAATACTTCACCCACTGGGAATATGGCGGTGGAACGTAATTTCAGTTCTGCGGTCACTGAATTTCAACGACGTTTTCATATTAGTGCAGATAATGAGAACAGACACAGAAGTTCCATTAATCAGGTAACGTTCAAGGCTTTCGTAGATACCTATGAATATCACTCTAAGGCCCCAAAGCAAGAAAGAACTGTAGAAACAAAAAAAAAAAAAAGAAAAGGAAACGGCAACACAATTCTTTATATAGCGATTTTTAGAAGTATGTATTATCGAACGAAGTTTTGGTAGTATATAAGAAAATGTAGTGTGTGTTATTTGTTTTTTATCTTATTTTCGTATAATATTGATTCTGTTTATACATACGTTATTTTATGTCGTATATTTTACTCAATTCTAGTTACCAATTGTTCAGTCGTTTGCGTAGATTACGATGTCGAAGAATTGGTGGTCTTTGCTTTCAAATCTCCATGTTATGAAGAAGTATTGTCCCAGAGTGAACATTTTATTGTGACGTCCTTAATATAATCATGTTAGGCGTATGTGTGAAAACAGATACACACACACGCACAAAAAAAAATATATATATATGTATATATATATATATATATATATATATATATATACATACATACATACATACATACATATATAGGGCCCACCTCAATCATTGCAAATTGAATTTTTCTCCATATTCAAATGTAAAATAATGTACAAAGTAGATTAAGGTTAAATTACAGGATGCTTTCTCTGTAACATCGTAAAGGGATACAAACAGAACATTGATCATATACATTAATTGCATCATCCATTTCTGTAGGTCAGCTTCTAATAACCACGAATCTATTATGCATTATTTAACGACTGACTGACGCCGTAGTATGCATCCATGATAACAACTTGATACCGTAACAAAAAATATATATACATATATATAGAATGATTTACTAATCGATATCATTGATCTAGCGATAAATACGGTGAACATAATTAACTCGACAATGTAACCGTTCTCTAACAAAAAAAGAATTAGCATGCAGTATGTAGCAATTTTGTGCATGTGTGTGTAAGGATGGTGAAGTTCTCCGCGAGGAAGATGAAGATTCGGAAGCAAGAGATTATGAGAATGAGAATCATAGGGGAGGGGGTATTGGGGATACGTCTTCAGACTCTGGACGTTCTGTTGATCAACGTGGCTACCATAGTGGATATGAAGACCAGGTACCCATACATGTAGACACGCTCTGTTTCAGTTTCAATGCTTCTGTTTATATTTTAATATACATATAGTGAGACCCCCGTATCTCCGGGGGTTGGTTCCAAGACCTGCGGATAGTAGCTAACGTCTTTATGCGTACGCATACATTATTTTATTAGTTTATAATCCTACATAATGTTATTAAACATGAAAATTATACATAAAATATTAAAACGAAAATAGTTTTGTTACATATACATAGTATGTATGTCTAACAAAAATTTACATTTTTTTAAATGTAATGCAATTATTGTATTATTAAAATTTAAACTTAATATTTTTTAAAATATGTATTAATATATAGAACATAATGCTTTTAATTTATCACAACAATTATTCCGAAGATGACGATGTTGTGGCCAACCGCGGATAATTGCAATCGCGGATGTTGGATCCGCGGATGCGGGAGTCTCACTGTACTTATTATTTTATCAAATTTTTCTATATATATCAAGAAATTGCATTTATCACAGAATGCACTATTATTTTTCATTGTAAATCGGTATATATTTTAGGGAATATTCAGTATGAAATTTTATCACGTATTTGCGTATGAAAACGGATGTGTACGTCTTTATACTCGATATGTATTTCATCTTGGTTCTCTGTTACAAAAATGTGATTATTATGCATGTTTATCCAAAACATTATTCTTCATTTTTCAAGCTAGTACACGGTATGTTTTTGTTCAGTTTAATTTTCGCTGTAAAGAATGACCTGAACGTATTAACAAATTCAGGATATGTAAAATGTATGATACGTTGTCATATTGCACATTAGTTTAGCAACATTGAATCAGCGTATTTGTGGTGTAAATGTTTCATTGAGGTCGTTGCTTGTCTAACAGCACCACACCTAAACGACATTGGACCAGCATAGACTTCTTGATACTATCAAAATGGGGGAACACGAAGCAAATAAGGGGAGTGTCGATGTGGTGCTGTTCTAATTATAATGAACATTGTTATATGTTGTGGCAAATGTAATTACATGTAAATAATGCGAATGTGTCCATGCTGGTTCAATGCTGATCAACCGTTGTTCTGTTGGGCGACGACCTTTATGTGGATACGAATGTATTTTTTTATGAAGAGGTATTTTGACGTTGCGTTTACAGAGTGATGATAACGTGGATAGTCCAGCTGGTTCTAGGCGTTCGTCCGAACAGGCGAGTACAATTATTAATTAGAATTAATTGGTATGTTTAATTATTTGTAAACGTGTTGTTACTTCTATTCACAGATTGAAAGTCCGAAACCTAACGTTCCTGAATTCAGTCACTTGGAGGGATTGCCACCAGGATGGGGTATGCAAACAGCTCCAAATGGTAGGATCTTCTTCATTGATCATTATTCGAGGACAACAACATGGATTGATCCCCGAACCGGCCGTCCAAGTTCGATTCCTAATCACATTGCTCCATCTACAACACCGAGAAGCGACATGGATCAACTTGGACCTCTGCCTGAAGGATGGGAAGAGAGAGTACACACAGATGGAAGAATATTTTTCATTGATCACAGTGCGTTTTCATTTTATTGAAAGGTCTTCAAAATCTTTTTCATTTCAATCACTCACAACAACATCCTTTATCCTTGCAAACAGCTAGAGTATTCCACAAAAGTTATTCGTGCTTTAGAAATGTTCATATTGAATATTGCGATTTCTCTGTAGAATTGACTGATCGAGTGATCTGTATCACTAAGTCCACACTGAAGCAACATAGAACAACTGTTTGTTGCCTCTTGTTGCCTTCCTCTTTTTTTACCAACAAGAAGTTGCTCGATGCTGCTTCAGTGTGGACATAGCTGAACGTATGATTGGTTTGTTGAATGGCCTGCGTTGTGCGATTGGTTTAATGGTAGATTCTGTAGTGTGCTCGGTAAGTGACGTCGTTGGTGCGCTTGGTATGCGACCCTTTGTTCTGTTTCTGCCTTTCGTAAATAAGCGTCTCAAGTTATAAGAAATTATTCTGCATTTTATAATTTTATTATTAACACTTTACGGGCTGGGCCCGAACATACTTGTGTTTTCGTTTCCGAACGTTACGGGTCACTCACGAGTTAACTCGTGTTTATATTTCAGTATAATTTTAGTTTGCTACAGTCGGCCCGCGAGGTGTTCAAATCTTTATCAAACCATAAAAGTTCGCTTTGATCACGGGATATTTTGCTTCGTTTCAGATACTAGAACCACTCAATGGGAAGATCCACGCATGTCAAATCCTCAAATTGCTGGCCCGGTATGTGGAATATTTGCAATTATAAATATGGCACTTCGAGCAGAAGTATTTTGTTTTATTTTGATTTTTCCAGGCTGTCCCATATTCGAGAGATTACAAACGAAAATACCAGTATCTCAAGTCCCAGCTGATAAAGCCTGTGAGTATGGCCTAATGCGAAGCGACGAATTCACTTTATCCAAATTACTTTTTCTACGTGTGATAATGATTATCCTTCCAGAACAATGTTCCTAGTAAATTCGAAATCAAGGTTTGCCGGAATAATATCCTGGAAGATTCTTATCGTAGGATTAGTTTCGTTAATAGAGTGGAAATATTAAAAACAAAGTTATGGATCGAATTCGAAGGAGAAGTGGGTCTAGATTACGGAGGTCTTGCGCGAGAATGGTTTTTCCTGTTATCCAAAGAAATGTTCAATCCTTATTACGGGTTATTCGAATACTCTGCTACGTAAGTGTGCGCGCTGTGGGATAGGTGAATATTTGCACAGTAGAATTGGTTTCTGTTAATTGGAATTAAACTATTCGCAGGGATAACTATACGTTACAAATTAATCCTTTCTCGGGCGTGTGCAACGAAGGACATTTAAATTATTTCAAATTTATTGGTCGTATAGCGGGTATGGCTGTTTACCACGGAAAATTGTTGGATGGTAAATATCATAGTATGTAGAGTACGTATTACACGCAATACGAGATACCAAGAAACTATTATTCGATTGCAGCCTTTTTCATTCGGCCATTTTATAAGATGATGTTGGGTAAACCTATCGACTTGAAAGACATGGAAAGCGTTGATTCCGAGTATTATAATTCGTTGTTGTGGATAAAAGAAAACGATCCCAGCGAATTGGAATTGACGTTCTGTGTCGATGAAGAAAGCTTTGGGCATACTTCGCAAAGGGAACTGAAGCCAGATGGTGCTAATATACCGCTAAACGATGAGAACAAAGATGAGTACATCAGTTTAGTTATACAGTGGCGGTTCGTGTCGAGAGTTCAGGAACAGATGAACGCATTTCTTGAAGGGTTTAATGCTCTTATTCCGCCGACATTGGTTAAAATATTTGACGAGCATGAATTGGAATTGCTAATGTGCGGTATACAGCACATTGACGTAAAAGACTGGAAACAGAATACTTTGTACAAAGGGGATTACCACGCTAATCATATAGTCGTTCAGTGGTTCTGGCGGGTAGTCCTTTCATTTAGCAACGAAATGCGATCTAGACTTCTACAGTTTGTTACCGGCACTTCGCGTGTACCGATGAACGGTTTCAAAGAGATTTACGGTAGCAACGGACCACAGCTATTCACAATCGAGAAATGGGGTACACCGGAAAACTATCCAAGGGCTCATACTTGGTGAGTACACTAATTTCAAGTATTCTATGTTTTGCGTTCAAGTTAGTAAAAATCTGACCAAACGGTGCAACAGCAGTTACCATATCGTTGGTTTAATCAAAGGAAATTTTGTTTAACAATCAAACCGAATCTAACGTCTAACATTTCCTTTCTAGTTTTAATCGTATCGACCTGCCTCCTTACGAAAGTTATCAACAACTCAGGGAAAAATTAATAAAAGCAATCGAAGGTTCTCAAGGGTTTGCTGGAGTGGATTAGCACGAGATACCCCTTTTTATGATAATATCTGTAATATAATACACACACATACACACACACACACACACACACACAAACAAAGACACGCGCATATGTTTACATATTTATATATATATATATACATGTGTATAATATATATCTATATATGTATATATGTATGTATCTATATATGTGTGTGTATATATATATATATATATATATATATATATATATATGTATGTATCTATATATATACAATGTATACTGTCTAATACGATTAACTGTTTAACAAGATTAACATTTTTCTGCACTCCGAAGGACTTAGGTGTCTCTTGACTGCTAGTTACATCATTAAGACAAATCAATGAAAAAGTGTGTTTAAACATTACATAATTGTTACCAGTAATACAAAAGAATCTTATGCATAATGCACTTTTAAAAAATTGTAATAATATATTTAACAGAGAAGTTTGCAAGTAATCGCGAATGCTGTCTGAGCAATTGACGAATTACGATTTATATTAACTTGATCACCTTTTAAATGTAATCGCATATTTTTGACTATTACACTTTCAAAGGATTTTTTGGGAAACATATTTCGGTTGTCCACACTAGAAGAATAATATTCGGATATTAATTGTAAATAACTTTAAGCCGACGATCGGTTTATCGCTTGTTCTGATTTGTTGATTGCGCGAAAAATATTACCGAAAGAACCTAACGAACGCTATATGTTCACGAAACTTAAATATTATTTAATCTTATAAAGCACTTGAAACACAAAAATGATAATAAGAACAGGAAATTCTAAAAACAAAACTTAGGAGTTTATCTTGTATACAATGTTATGTAATTTTAAACAAATTTTAACACGTTAACACTTTTAAACTTCAACTGTACATTTTCATTGTTCGAGTCGCAAGCCATTGATTTTGAAGAGCTCTCGCATACAATTTGAGTTCAACTCTCTCAATGTTTTGTAACAGAATGTACAGTAGAAGATTAGTATTTCTTTCTGTAAGTTATAACACACGCAAAATTTTACTTTATTTCGCATAAAACAACAATACATATATTTGAATACTTAATTAAGAAATTATTCTGTGGATCTTCTATTACGGTAATAGAGTCGAGGAAATACACTGTACCGATACAAAAGAAATATGCTGACGAAAATCAGAAGAGGAAAGATTTTAAAAGAAAAAATCAATTATGCTATTAGAAGGTATGACAAGAAGAATTATAGTCAGTGTGTTATACATATTTTGTTGTATTTTGAACTATCGATTTATTTAAAGAAAAAAAGACGTTGTTTAATTTTAGAGAATATACAGGAATTTGATAGGGAACATTGAAATTCTTTATCGATACAGACGTATCTGTTACACGATTTATTTGACTCGGACATAGGACAGTGTTCTTCTTGTACATTCTTCTAAGGACGTCTGGTAACAGCTACATTTTTTATTAGGTTGTTGTACATGTATAGTATTAAGTAAGATGAAAAGATAAAGTATAAAATTGCTTGAACAATGAAATTCAACTATTTGTACATTTTGACAATATACGAGAAGAAAAATAGGAGATATTGAGATATTCGGTTGTGTTATCAGAAGTTCTATTCGACGCATACAGTTAATTGATTACAAAACGCCGCGAATAACGTGACCTTGTAAATGCCGACTTTGTACGATAGAGTATTCCCTCGTTAGCGTCGCGTAATTCGAAAGGCGAGACGCCACTTCGTCAACTACTTCGTAAGATCTCCTAGCCAGGGGGACGAACAGGGGTGGTACACTGTCAGGTGCAGCCTATGGAAGCTGGACGAGGACGAAAACGGGACGCTAACAAGGGTGTACCGTAATAGCTATTCCAAGAATGTAATAAACATTCTAGAAGGTGTTTAGCACTCGAAGCTAACGAAACATTCCATCCTGTTTGTACAGCTTATTTTATTGTAAACAGATACGTCCTGTTAGATAATAAATATTATTATTATTATAACAGAAATTTGGTGGCCTTAAATCTGGTTGCTTCGAATTTCGTGTATTTCACGTTTTATTGTAGTGTATATATAATTCAATGGTGTATCTGTAAACGGAGAAGCGATTTCCGGGGCGTACATAGTAGTATTCGCCTTTACGAGCACGTTAAGGGTTTTTAATCTATCTTCTAATATTCAAACAAGACTATAGTCACACCTTCGTTAACTGCGGTTGACGGATCTACTATCAAGATTCGTCAACCCCAACAGTTCGTTTGAAATCTCGTTTACTAGCTTGGATAATGAGTTTCCTGCGATTGTATTTATCACGCTCGTGGAATCCAAGATTGCAAGATTTTCTAAGTAAAGGAGTTATAAGTTCAAAGGAGAGAACGACTTAACTTCCTTGTAAGATTATTTAATCTTGTTGTATACACACAATGGATTTGTCTACTTAGGAGCACGTGCGCGTGACTCGATTCTGCTCGAATTCACTTCCATTCGATCGCTATATGTATATAGAAAAAGGTACAGGGATACGCGCGAACCTTGTAACATTACGATTACAACAGGATCGACGGCATTTTTAAGGAACGCGTCCTTGCTATTTGCAATTAAAACTATTTACTAATTCCAAACCCGACGAAGTTTTGCATCTTAACGTTTAAGTACCAAGTACTAACATTACGATTAAGAAACTCGCGAAATCACTGAATGTTCTTGTACGAGCCTGTGGCAAACGAGACTATACATGCAAATAAATTCTACCACCAAGCGTATCGGTGTTTGTTTATTGGACCAGTCCCGCATTCGTCTAACACGCGGTTCTAATTCACCAAAGTAGTATTGTTCGTATGCCAGGGGAACACGAGTTTAGGATCGAAAGGACAAACGCTGAGATGATAAAAAAACTTTTCAACGTCATCGATTCAATGAATAAGGTCAAGACTTTCGGGCGACCTTGAGTACAAAAATAAATGAAAGTAGATACAATTATCAGAGGTAGCTCGAGTATCAGTCATTAGGATGTACGTGAAACATGTAAAAATCTTTGAATTTCGGGCTTAATCATCTATAGCTCGTAGCAACCTTAATCGATTTCGTTGAAATTTCGTGTATCTATATAATTTACTTAGACCTACGAAAAACATATTTTAAAATTTCATTGTACGCACAAATAGAAATGTTAAACATCACGACCTTCGGTATTTTCTTCACAACTCTGATCAATAGCTATTTTTTAAAAAGTTTTTCACATTATCTAGTAAACTAATCTTTCTTACATCTAAAAAAAACTCGTCGTTCGGACCAATTTAAAAAATGTTACTCGTTTTTAAAAGGTGTACGAATACTTTGTACACCCACTGTACGTAAGTAAGAAGAATTGGATGCAAGGATAATTGGTCTTACTTAAGGTATATATCAATAAGACCTTTCCTTTGTAAGACTTTTTACATTCCTCCATCCATAGACTTATTGAAATACGACTATGCTCCGAGGAAATTCAACATCGCAATGATCAGCAAAAGCGTGAAAAAGTTGTGCTGCAAAATTGTTAATGTATTTATCAAAGTATCGTAAAAATTGAATATTGCAGCAGTTTCCAATACCTCGCCTTATTTTTAATTTTATATACATATTTTACATGCAATTATAAGTTTTCGCCGCGCAATTTAATAAAACGTCGAAGAGGGCAATACAATTAAAAAGACCATTGAAAATATTTGTGACGTAATGGAGAACATGTTGCAAGTGCAAAAAATGTCAAAAGTGGGTTTTCAAATTTACAAGAGGAGCCTTTTAACTGTTCGATGAATTACCATTTACGATCGGGTCTAACTGGGGCAGAAGCGTTTTAATACAAAACTCCATCGATTTTTTCAAAACTTTGCTCGGACGTGTTCCTCATTCGTTGAGACTAACAGGAGCCAAATAGAAATTTCTTTTTCTCATCATTTTATCGAATTGAAAATTGTATATATTAGGTTGTTGCATGTGAAATGTCCATTTTTAACAGCAACGTTAAACAAACGTAACCTTTTCTAAATAAACCGCATTGAGTATTACTACATTGAGTTTACTACCACGTTTTGACCAAATGTTAACATGTTTATTTCCCCACTGGTATAAAAAGAATTACATTGTTTAATATTGAAATAATCTTATTCAAAAGAAAAATTAAATATGTAAATGAAAATTGATGGTAGGACCTTAAAGGTAAGCTTTGTATTTTCAAATGATATATAACAAATAGACTGCGGATCTTTATACAAAATAAAAATTATCTGTGACAATTTCAAGAGACTGGAACCAAATAGACATTTCATTCTTACTTTAATCATTTTATCAAGCTGAAAATAATAAATTTATATTCTTAAGTAATTGTATCCTTTCTGCTTATTTTTTGTATAAAAGTATAAAATCTGCAGGCTATGATATAATTTCTTGATCTAAACGCTTCATAATATTTGCATTCTAAAATCGGACACTTCATATGCGACAGCCTAATAGATATTTGAAAATTCTTTGAATATTCCTGCCGTTTTAAATTTCATTGGACTATTTTAACGACGAATACGTAAAATACGTGGACTAGTTGTTATTTTTGAGTGAAAGTAAACGTGAAAAATCGAGACGATTTATGGGAGGACCCGATGATAGAGTGGTCGACGTGTCGTCATCGACCGTTTAAATGTTCCCGGTAACTCGGTGGGGGAACGGCGCGGTTCAGGCGATCGCCGGCAGATGTCGTTGGCCGCGAGCACATCCGCAGAATCAAAAAAGACAGCTGGGAAGTGTAACATCACACATCGATTCGACGGCCCTGGCGAGCCCGAAAAATTCACCGTAATTCCGCGTTTCGTTGGCTGCGGCCCGCGTCCCCCGTGAAAGAAAAACACGGTCCGTTGCGCGTCAGAGACACCGAGCCGTGTGTGCCTTCCCGGAGAAAGTGACCGTTCCGATGTGCCGACACGAAACGTGACTGTTGGTTATGCGGTGGTTCCTGTCACGAACACCAGCCCTCGTTCAACCCCCGTTACACGACGATCGCGACCACCTACGAGCCAAACTGCCGCGGAGTTCACTGCATTGCGGTGAGTACCACTAATCTGTCGCTCCTCCTTAATTTTAATTCAAGTACACCGTCCATCGGGTCGACAAGCTCTCAATTTTCTATGTATATCACGACCCGATACACAAAGCAGCGGGGTTCATTACCCTCTGCGATCGACAATATCTCTAGCAGTACGCGCTCCCGAAATTCACCGCGTTCGACCTACGCTTATTTCTATCCTTATTTTTCGGCAGTGTATCCCTCACGGAAAAACATCATAAAATATATACCGCAGAAAGAGGTACAGCAATTTCGAAGCTATTCGGGGTTAGAGACGTCGTCTTATACGCGCTGACTCTCGACCATATTTGTGTCGCGTACCTGCGACACAGACGTATTATTAACCCCTTATGATTTTCTTCGATACAATAATTAACGTGTCCACGTTTACTTTAATGTTCAAAGATTTATCACAAAGAATAGAACCTCATTTTGACCTAAAAGAAGGAAATCGTATTCGTATTTAGTAGATACTGTCACGAGTGCGACTCGTTATTAAACGAGAAGGGGTTAATAGTAGTAGTAGTAGTAGTAGTAGTAGTAGTAGAAGCAGCTGTAATAATAGTGATAGTCTTGCAGCCGTTTTTCAGAGCACTTTTTCGAGAAAAAAAGGCAAACGTGGTCCTCGTAAGGCTCGTTTCCGGTTGAATCTTGAGTGATTTATGCACGAGGGTAACGCAGGTACGGGCCGTACCACCGAGTTTTCATTCATTCGACCCATTGCGGGGGTCGAACCACGAAAATTCTAATGGAAACGCCTCCGACTCGCTCGCTCTAGCTCTCTTTATCTCTCTCAGCAATTTCTACCCGCGAGCTCGCGTGTTGCGTTTACCCCGCAATTAAATTCATGTCCGTTCGCAGGCGGTTGGCATTGAATTTTCGGGCACGTACGGCCGCATAAAATATTTCTGGATTCGTCCGCGTTACAACACACGTATATTCTTGAAGCGATGTCCTCTCGACCGTTGATATTGGCTGCGAATCGTTACGACGATCAAATTGTACGCCACAGTTTCGTCGTTGCGCCCCTTTAAAATATTCCGTCGAACGGAGGAAACGAGCAGCGAGAGAGATGTTGCTTTTAACCTGTTAAGTCTTCTTGCACTTGTCGTTTGATCTTTGCTACTTGTCCATGCACCAGAGTCGTTGGTTCATCCTTGGATGGAGGAGTCTGAGTCCATTTTGATGCGTGGTTACGAACGCTGCATTAATTTTTTATTTCCCAGCAGCCTGTTGAAATTGTTATTTATTTGTAGGAGCTCCAAGAAGATTAACGTTGATGTCGGAGAGGTTAGTTCACCGATGTGCGATAAAAGTTGAAACGCAATGATTCGAGTGGATCTAGCGATGGAAATTGTCAAAAGCATTGTGTTAATCCCCCGCCTGTCGCCTGGATTGTTTATGTCTGGAGTAAAATTTCATTTTTGAAATTCATTCTTTCTAATATTTATTTTTTGATGTCATGAACATAAACGACCCAGTGTATGTTTAACCCCTTGCACTATGATTTATTTTACGGTTACAGTGATTAGAACTTGATTGTCGTCCATCATTTCTTAGAACAAAAAGAAAATCTAAATTTATTATATGCTTGTATATTCCCCAATGGCTATATATCGACAGCAACAAAATAAAATTTTATTTCGTTTCAAAGGAAATTAATAATTTACATGTTTAGTAGATGTTGTTCGAAATTCTTATCACGAGTCTGACTCGTTATTATAGTGCAAGGGGTTAAGAATTGGACAGAAAGAATCTAGTGAATATGTATATCATACGCCTTCCTCGACTCGAGATATAAGTGTACTTTTCCATTATAATTGTGTCTCCGAAGGAGAATGGTTAACGTCGGGGAAATTCGAACTGTCGTGGGTCTGAAAGAAATCGTACAAATTGACTCGTCTACCCCGTTAATGGGTCAACACGATGTATTATATGTATCGGCGCAGACTACGTCGTGGTAGAGTCCTTGTTGCTTTCGCTCCTCTATCGGAGCATATGCGGATAATCTCGACGAAAAAATTCTTTCTCTCTTTCCCTCTCTCCCTCGAGCTACGGATCGAGAAGGATTGAATCGATCGGCAAGGATAACGATTACCGATCACGAAATCAAACAAACGTGGTAACGTGGTTGTAAACAATAAACGCCGGCAGAAAATAGACGCGTCCGGCGTGCACGGGGTGCGTCGAACTCGCTTTTCCCCTCTCGTCTTCTCTCTCTCTCCTCCTCCTCCTCTCTCTCTCTCTCTCTCTACTGCTGCTCCTCCTCCTTCCCCCCTCCTTCTCTCTGTCTCTCCTTCTCTGGCCTCCTCCCCTGTCGTCCTGCCACCCCTAACCGTGCCGTATATCGCATTCCTGTACCAAGGATATTTGTAATCGATCCGTACGATCTGAAGGTAAATCCCGGTCATTGTCGTCCCGATACATAGGCCCGAGCGATACCAAACGAAATAAGCACAATTGTTCGAGTTATCGGATAACCGGGACCGTACGAACGATCCGTAGCGGATTCGAAGCGGTCAAGGGAGAGAGAGAGATAGAGCCATTTGCAACGTTGTCGGTTTCGGTTAGGTTTCGAGCAGGGGATTCTGATTTTTCCGCAAATCCCGAGCAAAATCGACCAAGAACGTCTTTGTCTTTTTTATTTGTCTATCGATTCGACTACGCCGGGACAGAGAGAAAACCTATATTCGTTGCGATCGCAAAGGGTGCAATCGAGCATACACGGTCATGTATTTCAAATCGTTGATCAGCGAACAACTCTCCGAAAGAGGAAATCCTTTTTCACACCGTTACCGAACGATTCCTTTCGAAACGATTCGCAAAGACGGACAAACCGTCGATCAGAGACTTTTTGTAATTTTGTCAGCTGTTATAACCGTTCTCTCGTTTAACACCGGGGTCGGGTACGTGCTTAGTATAGAAATAGTATAGAAAAGTGCCGCGCCGCAACGTCTTCTCGGTTGATCAGGCCGCGAGCTGAGTACCCAGCTGACGCGAGCGTGGTCGTTACCCGGCGATTGTTCTCCTCGCATCCTCCAGAATATTTACCAAGCCGATGCGCGTCGCGAAGCCACGGGAACAATCGTAATCCTGCGCCAGCCAGGATCTTTAATAATGAGAACACGATGCAGGGTCGTATCGATTTTGGGGCGCAAGCTGCAAGATTAATGGAAAGTCGCTTGCTCGCATCGGCTCGTCGGACATCCCTCGAACCGCCTTCCGAGCCTCGTTTACTTTCGCGTACTCGTACCGTTCGCCTTCGTTGCGAGTTACACAAGCGTTCCCGATAACAGACTGCTACTCCGCGTATTTCGATATCGCCGATCCCGGCGACGGCAACTCGGAGAAACGGCTCGGGTCACGATTTCGACGCGCGACGCGACTATGTTCGGCATGCTCGCATTTCGTCCCATTTATTCGCACCTCCGTCGACACGATTCTCTGTGATTCCCTCGAATGTCTCGTAAGCGCCGCGCAATCGTATTCCCGCGAAATTAACGCGATGCTGTTTCGAGTTTCCAAGTTACGCCCCCGTGCGGCCCCGCGAGACACGTGTCACCCGATTCCCTCGGTGAAGGTACACCGTTCGCGATAATTGTGCACATAACTGGAAGTCGTTTTGATCCGCGGATCGATTAACCCTTCTGGCGAAATTTTTCGTCAACTTGCATTTCTCAATGTAAAGTTATAACGCTTATAAGTGCATATCGTTTCCGTGGGTCGCTTAGATCGTTTACGTTTCTACTTAAAGAAGAAGATGATGATATATGGAAATCGTTTCGAATTCGGGTAATCTTTCTGCTATCTTTTCATCAAGTGATACAGAGGAAAAGATACACGAAATCGCAACTTTGTCAGCATAATCGATGGGTTTAAACAAGAAATAAAATTGCATAAACATAGGTTGGTTAACGCTGTATTCAAAAATTGTCAACAAAGATATGGAACCTTGCGCTAATTGACCATTACGTGTGGAGAACTTTAAAGGAAAAAGTTTATATACAAGAATAAATACGCGTAATGATCTGATACAAAGAATTAATGATTCGTTTACCGAGATGAAACAAAGTACAAGGGAGAGAACGCGTGAAGACGCGCCTTGAGGGAACGTGTCCGCGAAAAGGGAACTCGACGAGTTTACGTGGCGCAGCCTGCATAGGTTCTCGACCGGCGGTGGTATAGGGTATCTTCGATTACGTGGAAACGTCCAAATGGTCACTTGCGTCGCAATTCCGCGACCGGCGCTATCATTCCAGAAGTCTTACCCGGAGAGCTCGCCACGATTTCTTTGTTTCGTTCCGTTCCGTTTCACTTTGGACCCGCACGATACCCGATGCTCCCGGTCAATACGTTTACCGGTCAATCGTTATCGATTTTCCGTTTGCACGGCTCCCTTTGTACGCCGCGTTCTCGCATCAGTGATTCACCATCGCTACGGCACGATAACAATATTTTGTCGACCGATAACGCGATCTTCCCGGACAAAGGGGAGCGCGGCGGAGCAGAGGGCAGGGTGGCAGGATTGTAGGACGACAAGGGTGGAAGGGCAGAAGGACGGGGAAACGGCCGGGAGGTGGTAGCTGAGACCACCTCAAGCCGTTTGTTCTCGATTTCTTCTTTGCAGGGTTGTTCCGTGTTTCTCCGACGTTCCATCGAGTTTAAAGGGATAAAATTCGGAGCGTTCGATTCCCCTTCGTTCTTCCCCCGCCACTGCCTCTTCCGCCCCTATCCCGCTATCAGATTATCGTCTCGATTCTGTGGACGACTCGCGAACGCGCATCTTTTCACGTCGGCGCTGCATGTATTTCAGGCGAATCGCGGTAAAATAAGTTACCCCGAATCGTTACGGAAAATATAATAACAATACTCGCAAATAACCTCGAATCCGCGCGTCGAATTTTCCCCCCGGTAGCGCGCATTATACTCCTCCGTCGTCGTTCGAGGCGGTGAGACCCCGGAATGGAACACCAGCCAATATATCGTGGCAAAAAGACAGCGGCGGTGTATAAAAAAAAACTTATCGCGACAATAACGGTTTTCCCGTAGCTAGGGTTCTCCTACGTAAAACCGTTTGGACTGTTCGTAAAAACCGTGGTTCCATTGAGACGCGTGGGACGGGGGTTGCGAAGCGGAGGCGGGCCGATTCGTGAAACTGCCGGAGCCGTTAACCGACGCGGTTGGGATAAAATTCTTTTTGTGGCGAGAAAAAGTTTGTCCGGCGAAGGGTGAACACAACCGAGACGAACGGTATGGAATGAAACGGTATAGAATGGAACGGAACAACCTGAAAGCGTATCGCGAAGAAGATCCGCGCTTCGGCGACGCTTCGGTCGTTCCATCAAAGTCGTTCCTTCAAGGCCGGCCAGGATTACCCTTCGTTTTCGTCTCCGGTAGATCGTCCTTGGTCGCGCGATCAATCCGAGTCTTCTTCGTTCCCTCGGCTCTCGCCTTCTGTCAATCGAAAAACGCGTAAGGGCATAGAAAACTTGTCGCGACGGAATCTCTGCCCGTTTGAAATGCACCTAATTGCGTTCGACGACGACGCGAATTTTCACCGAACCTGCAGTTTCTTTTGTTTCTAAGCCGACCGAGTTCGAGAATAGTTTTCCGAAGATACCACGGCTGGACGAAAACCACGGGGTCTCTCGAAGGTCTCCAGGGTCTCGACCCGACGAGAGACGACGCGGCTGCGATTCTCACGAGATCTCGCATACATCCCGACATCTCGCCCCGCAATATATTACTCCGTGGCAATGTAGGCGCTTGTATACATATAGCTTATCAGAGGAGACTGAGGTCTCTCTCGAAAATGGCTGCAATTCCAGGGACGTACCGAGCGTTCCGCCAGCGTTTAGTTCCGCGATCTTCCGGCGTCAGTGGGTACGCTGGTCGTATACATGCATCCAGAAACCGGGTCTAAACCTAATATCGTGTTTTGACCTCGCCCTCCCCTGCTTGTATGCTCTCTCGCTCACTCAGTCTCTCTCTCTCTCTCTCTCTCTCTCTCTCTCTCTCTCTCTCTCTCACCATCTCTCACCATCTCTCTTTCTCCCTGTTCCTCTCTGCCTCTGTCCCTCTAGCCGTGTCACCGACGAACCTACACCCTCTCCAATTCCCTGTACGCTACCCTCGACGTAATCGCCGTCCTCGATCACTCGCCTGCCCGTCTCTGTCTCGCTTTTGTGCTTGCACAGGACGACACCCATCGGCAGTCATCGACACACAAGTTCGATGTTTACTGGCTGCGGTGGTGCGTATCGTACACACTCGCGTATGCAGAGGCACAAAGTGTTAAAAAGCTCGTGTAACCGCAATGCGGATATCTCGTGTGTCTATCGTCGCGCTTATACGAATTGCGATGGGGTTCTGGTTCTCGCTGACTCAATACTCCTCGGTTGTTTTCTTCCAATCGACGCGTTCGCATCGGCGTCGGGAGCGGTGAACCCAACGCGAGTCACCACCGTTTGCAAACCACACCGCCACTTCCGAAAGGAAGAGATAGATACAAGGAGAAAGAGAAAGAGAGAGAAAAAGATAGGTTCGAAACCTTTCCTACCACCGGATGAGAAAAACCCCGTGAAAGTTTCAACTTTTGTGTTTATAGACTTTGGAAGTAGTCCGAGATAGAGGCATCGCAGTTGCAGGATTCTAGAGGCAGGGGGTTAAATCTTTCGAAAGTATCGCGAACGAAACATACGACGGCGAATCAATCCGTGCGACTAACACTCGTTCCGTTCGGAATCGTGAGGCACGTTTCATGGTCTCGAACGTTACACCCGGGATCGGTGTCTTTCAATTCGTCGGAAATCGAGCTGTCAGTCTGATAATGCGTATATTTTTCCTGGGGCACAGTGAGCCGATTTTCCGCGCTCGTTTCACCCCCTATTCCTCTCTCTCTCTCTCTCTCTCTCTCTCTCTCTCTCTCTCTCTTTCTCTCTCTTTCTCGTTCTCTGTTCGATTTCGTTTCCGTGTACTTGCTTTCATAATCGTCGCGCGACAACGGTTCAGCGCGGAAAATGGGAGTTTGATTGGGACAGAGGGAATTTCAATCGGGAATTTAGCCCCGGTGAAAAAGACGATCATATATAGCGGGGGGACAGAGGTCGTGGTCGAGAACGAGACGGAACGACGATTCCGCTGTCGGCGTCTTTGCTCGTAAATAACATTTGCGTCGTCCCGTACGAACGAAGTTACGACCGCAGAACTTTGCATAAAGAGAAAGAAAGACGTCCGGCTGCCGACAGTCGGTTGCCAAGGAGTGGATGGGTTAGCGGAACGAATGCGAAAGCTGAGATAACAATGATGAGCAGTAGAGTGCCCACAGCGCGCGCACAAACGACAATTCACAAAGCGTCGAAGACCTGTACTCGGAAATCAAAGAGCGTGTACACTCGGATGGATGCCCTCGAACGAAAGAGTCCGCTATTCGTCGAACCGTTTATCTCTCCTCTTCGAATATGCAGAGGCTAGAGTAGAACGAGGAATCGCGATGCGTGCGTGTACCCCGATCACGACGCGATCCGCAGAGCGTCGTAGTTTCTCTCGGAACAACACGTCGAGGGATTTTTGGCGCGAGAGAATGCGCTGTTTACGGTGGTCGTGGCAACTCGATCGCCGATTCGGTGGGCTTCGAGGAACACCGGAATACATGGAAGTCAGCCAGAAAGAGAGAGAGAGAGAGAGAGGGAGAGAGAGAGCCGCCCTTAAAGAAGTCGTGGCAGCAGGATCGAAATGCACGCTACGTAGGCGCGACCCGAGCTGAAACGAAAAGTCACGGTGCCAGTAACAGGATTTATCGCGTTCGTAGATCGTGCATCACGATATCGGTGAATTTACAGCTTGGTCCCGTGCTCCGGCTAAAAATCGATGAGAAGCTCTGCTCGAGAAAATTGGAGTCTTCCCACTTGGTGGGTAGCGAACGAGCCTCGCGAGAAACAACAGACGGGATGGTTTTGTCTGGAACACGTTCGGCGACTGATTTACCAAACGCAGAAAAACTTGGTCTCACGTTTTGTGTATCGAGCGAGGAACGTTCACGATGTTGTAGTTTTTCGGTGGTCTAGCCGCGAGACTCTAGTGAATCATTATACTAAACAGGAAGGACTGGTTTTGTGGGAATTTCTGGCAAGCCGATGCTATCGTATAGAGGTCTTGGCGAGAAAAAGAATAAGACTGAAAGGAAGGCTGTAGCGAGACGCAGATTAGGGGAGGAACGGCGGAGGAACGAGGAAAAACGGCAGAAAAGGGGGACGGCGAATACTAGATAGCGGATAGTGGGTAGTGCGCAGCGAATAGTGGAAAAAGAGGAAGAGGGCGGAACGGCGAATAGGTTTCGAGCATTCACGCACACGGGGAGGGTGGGTAGTGCGCCGAATTCGTCGATATTTCGGTTTTCCCCATTCCGGATTCCGGATTCCGGATTCTGAACTCGGGGTTCCGGATTCCCCTTCGTCCTTTGGAATAGCTGAACGGGCCGCGTCGCTATACTTTCGGACGCGGCTTAATCACCGTGAAGGCTTCCCTACCGTGCTCCCAGCCAACGGCAAAGGATCCGGTCTTTATCTCGAACGGCACACGTTGCGTCGCCGCCAGGATTATTCTGCATCCATTCAGTCGGTTCGTTAATTTCACCCATAGAATTACGGTAGCTCGGCTTCCGAACGCGATATCGAGCCCGAAAGTGTTCAGTTTTCTCCTCTCTCTTCTCGTCTCTTCTTCTTTCTTCTCTTCTCTTTCCCTCCCTGTTCCGGAATCGATGTACGCCTTCGGCTAATACGGTATCGGCGATTGAGTTTGCTCAACACTACCGCGCGCGGTTCTCCGAGCGTTCCAAAAGATAGCATTACAAATATCCCGCGTTTTTGTTCGCGCGATTCACACCGTCTTTTCGTGGCGGTAATTCGATCGACGGTTAATGCGATATCGCGGTCTCTGATTTGATTTCTTCGGGAAGAACATCACACCCCTGTGTACTCCGTTGAAACTTCCATAAAACGCGTGTTACGGGTAACTCGAGAGTATTCGTGCATACGACTCGTCTATGTATCTTCCGTGCGATGAATTTCCGTACGGGGAATTACGTATGGTTGACCCACATGCGCGCCTGGTACTTTGAACTCGACTGTTGGTTCGGTGATGCACAAATTGTTACCTATAACCATAAAATTTTAACCGGCCGATTACCGTTATCGCTTTAGTCTCCGTCTACGCAAGGATAGTGTCACTCCGACTCCGCCTCGTGAACAAAATTTGATTTAGGCCGGCATTGGTCCAACCAAAATGCTTGGCTTTTCGTCCGATTAATCCTTAAGCGTTTGCCCTGTGCATTATGCAAAGAGAGATGCGAGGTACCCGCGCGCCCATGGGACAACCATAAACATGGAGAAGCGTTTGGCGTCCTGGACACTGTTGGGATCCGACCGAAAGCGAATAAAGTACTTACACCTTTCAAATAGAAGTTTTATTTATCGCTGTTCGTAAAACTCCAGTTACAACTTCACGCGCGTTTCACGGTGTGAAATTCGCACGGCCGTCTCTAGTCCCGCTATATTCGTTGTAGATAATCAGGACGAGGCATGGACGAATGCTGTGTCGTCTCATGGTTCGCGCAGGTGAGTAGACTGCGGTTTTTATGACAAAAACGAGTTGGTGCAACTTAAAACAGATTTAATACTGTCAATATATCATCTGGAACTTATTAAAATTCTTAAACCAGAAACGAATGTTCTATATGGTTACTGTTTCTTGCAGTTGATGCTAACAATTTTTATTTTACAAAAAGATTCGCAGTCTAGTGCTGAGTTAACCTTTACCACTCGAATGAGGGCTTCAAGGGCCACTAAATATTGTCATACTATTATTTAAAGCAATTATTGCATTACTATTACATTGCTAAAAATTGATGTGTTATACACAAGTACGAGTGGGTAATAGGTAAGAGCAGTTAAATTATGTACAATGGAAATTTCTGAATTAAAACTTCTTCGAGTGCAAAGGGTTAAGTCATCCAAGAACAAGTTATCAACGATACGAATAAGTATCCGTGCAACAGCGCTCGATCAATTTTTGCGGGTCGAAATGGAACCGTTTGCGTAGCAGGAGGTGTCGCTTCTCGCAAACACGGCGTGTCCTTTTGTCGACTAAAAGCTCTGTTCATCGGTCCGTTGCGCTGTGTTGAGTTCAGTGGCTCGCTGCATCTTTAACCCGAACTGTACGTCGAGGCCCATTCACCCCGACGTTTTTTCTCTCCTTGGGCACGTAGATGTAATATATTCAGCTCTTCCGACCGCGTGCTCCTTTGCGCGAACGCTCCCTGTAATTATCTCTTGCCTTTTGCGCGAGAAGCGGGAGAGAGACCGCGAGAGTCGGAGCGTCAACCCGCGCGTTACCCTATCCGTGTTCTCTATTTCTGTGTATCTGTGCGAGGGCGAGGATGCCGGTGCGTGCTCCTAACAGTGTATTTATCGTTTCCGGATACGTGCAACCCCCGCTACACGCTGCCCGAATCTTACGCGAGTTTCCATTTCCTCCCACGCTTCTTCCTTCCAGGTTGTTGATTTCCACCAAACGCTCGATACGCTTTCTTTGCACTCAACCGGTTGGTTCGAGTCTTTCCTCGACGATGATTCGTGGTATCGTCTCGTTCTCGCGTTCCCTTTTTGCCCATGCATTTCCTTGGAAACTTGTCGCGATGTCGGCCGACATTCTAAAAAGGTAATTAGTATTTACGCGTCTAAAATTTTCAATATAAAATTTAAAAAAAACTTCTTTATTACCAAAATTGAAAGTTATTTTATATGGTAAAATGTATTTTTTAAATCATAATGTTGTAGCTGGCGTTAAGACGTATTCAACGATATATAATATTATGATTTTGAGCCTACAAATAACGCTGTACTATTATAGATTTTGCCGGCTTTGTGGGCAAAACACCTCACTGTGCGTCGACCGAAAACCTCCTCGCTACACGATGCGAGGATTCTGTTCTCTTCTGATACATATTTATTGGGTCGGAATTGAACAGAAATATATTCAATGAAAATGAACAATACGGCCACAACCGATTGTGTGACACAAAATAACGCAGATATTTTAAATAATCTTAAACGACAAAACGACTGATACATTCACAATTCAAAATCATTTGATATCGATTTCTCTCTCTCTCTCTCTCTCTCTCTCTCTCTCTCTCTCACTTTCACTCTCTTACGCTACCACATACAGGGTGGAAATTATAAAGCGTTACATACGAATATCACAAAAAATATTGATTATACGCAGAAATGTTTCACATGAAAGTTCTTCAGTATCGAGGGGGACATCATGTTTCATTCACTTTCATTTTTCCCGGTGGACACCCCAAGGTGATGTGGAGGTCAACCTTCTTTTTTTAAATGGAATGATGGTTTTTTTATCCACCATCAAATAGTGCGTTTGAAGATCAGCTCAATTACCTATGACTCAAGGTCATTTAAGGTCAAATTTGCAGGGAAATGCAGAAAAGATGAGATCGTTTTATTCGTACTTTAGTTCGTGCCTTCGAACTTTCACACCAAAACAATAACATGTGTTCAATATCAGCATTACTCAGGACAACATCAAAGTCATTATCAATGAAATGAAAACAAACGTACTTATGTATTACTGTGCTCTTCTGCAAGTTAGTCAGTATACATTCATTATTATTCGTGCTAAGGTACCCTTCGCTGAACGATATTACTTAAATAAGTGGTGAAAATGGAAATATATCAAAATTGTTTCGATATGTTTATGGTACTAGGAGAATGCAGGAAAAATTACAGAATGGCTGCTAATTTGTATGCACAACGCTGTCCAGATCGACCATCAAAATCGCATATGGCTTTTAAAAGACTAGAATTTAAAAACTGCGTATTGTCCATTAAGCCTACGACGCATGGAAACAAGAAAGTCAGAATATGCGAAGCTTGTGCTAAGATAAATGTTCAAATATTGAACAAAATTAAAGAATCATTTAAACGAAGAATTGTTAAGTGCATTGAAGTAAGAGGTAATCATTTTGAACACATACTAAACTGAAGTACAAAATAATAAAACGATCACACCTTTTCTGCATTTCCCTGCAAGTTTGACCTTGAATGACCTTGAGTCAATTGTACTTGAACCGATCTTCAAACACACTATTTGATGGTGGATAAAAAACATATAGTTCCATTTAAAAAAAAAAGTTGACCTTCACCTCACCTTGGACTGTTCACCAGGAAAAATAAAAGTTCCACCACATGATGTCCCCGTCGGTACTGAAGAACTTTCATCTGAAACATTTTTGCGTATAATCAATATTTTTGGAGATACTCGCCTGTAACGCTTTATAATTTCCACCCTCTATTTTTCCTATCTTCATAGTTAACGTTGCGCGCAATACAATATCTCCGGCCGTTAGCCACTCCGCCATTCATTTCGCGTTAGCGCGAGAGAGGTCTTCGGAATCTTATCCGGTCGGATGGCGCGCTCTATGAAAAAAGGGAATCGTCCTATCGTTAGCTCCTCCGGCTCCGCTCCGGGCGAGGTTAATGCGGATACACTTTGAAATTTATTTGGCGGAGGGGACGCGACGGATTCGACGGAGTGCCGAGGGGATCGCGTCGAGGCGCTCCGCGAAAAACTTCTCGATCCACGGTAAGAAGATTTGTACGAATAAGTTTGTTCGCGAAGGGATCGCGATCTTGGGGGTAGACGCAGTTTATACGCGTCGCGATGTAAATCCGCGCGTTTCGACCTGACCACCCACGCCGTGAAACTCGACACCGCGTGGATTCTTCTTGAGTTAATTGCCTACGATGTAAGGAATACTCTTTTCAAACCCCAAAGTTACAGGGGCTCCGAGGTGTGCTGGCGTACCTTCGACACTGATCTTGCGCTTTCCCCTCCAATCCTCGGGTTCGGTTAATTTAGGTTAAATACCGAAGCAACGATCGACAGGAGGGGTCAGGAGTTGCAGCGTAGGGTGCAACAATTTTTCTGCACGCGTGAACGGACCGGAAAGTCGCCCTCGTGCTTTGCACCGTGAAACACGAGAACGACCTACCTTGTCGACGCGAACGGAGGATTTCATCGGCCACCTTGTGTGCACGAGCGCAACGCGCGCGCCTCTGTCTCTCCTTCTTTCTCCTGCTTTCTTTTTTTCCGCCTCCGCCTCGGCCTCGTCGCAGCATGTGCATATTTTTCTCGGGGATGCATGGCTTACGAAGGAGGAGCTCTCGGTCAAAACAGATTTCGTCTACTTGAACGTTTCACTGGAAAATAATTTGCCAGGGCACCTTTAGAGAATCAGCCTCGCGCCATCGATGATCGCGTGTAACCGGTCTGTTTTGTTTCGTCCGCAGTCTGCGCGCGATTTCTTTGTTCTAGCCACCCTTTCGCTGGAATACAGTTTACTTCGACGCGTTTGCATAGGACGTAATCGGATAACTTGGTTCGTTTTATGCGATAAAAGGAGGCATCGCTTGGTCGTTCGATCGATCCTCTGCCCACCGTTTTCTGCGATATTTTGCAGACTCGTCGATTCGAGGCCGCGGGGGTCGAACAGATTTCACCAAAACTATAAGAGTCGGCTCGTATAAATCTCCATTCGGTATCACTGTGCCGAAACATCTCCTAATAGATTTCTATGTTTAAGACGACGCCTTTCTTAGTCCTGGCTCTCGAAGCAACACCGATGCGTCTTTCCGGTTCGATTTTCCTCTCGTTATTCGAAGAGATCGGCTGCAACGGTGTCTGCCAGTTTGACGTATCTTTGCGCGATGGAAGATGCGCGAGCCCGAAGCAGGATCCATCGTATCGAAGCGTCATGGTGGATTCCTATCGGTGCTGAGTGGCACGGTATCGCCTGGCGTGAGAAACATTGAAAAGCACTTTTCTAAAATATGGAACAGCGGCCGCGATGCAGTTATCTCGGTATTAAGCGTTAAGCGGCCGGAGTGTTTTACCTCGTAATATCGTAAACGGCACGCGTAAAATCCACGGCATAACTAACGACAAATCTATGGAGGCTCGCCGGCTGCGAGACCAATATAGGCAATTAAGAGGGTAAAAATTACTCGAATTTTCAGCGACCCCGACACCATTTACCAGGCCGCTCTTGCAGCTCGCGGCTCGCGCCACACCGAGCCGAACTGAATCGAGCCGAGCCGCCGCGCCGGCCGCGCGTATCATTCATCTCGTTTTCGTATCGAACGAAAAATTAATGCCGTGTAATTAACCCTCCCATCGTGCCGGTTCGATATGCCGGGCACGTTTAATTTCACTAATTATACGTGACCGGTTGGGATTAGCTAGCTGTCAGAGCCAACAGCCGTGTCATTACGCGATATCGTTCGGAACTAAAAGGATTAAAATCGCACTACAGAGGAAAAAGACAGACATCGAGCGTGGAAAATACGAGGCGCGGCAGTGCACCGTTGCACCGATGCACCGGTGCTGCGCCGCTCGCAAAAGATATTGAAAAGGCTCGAAATAGTTAAGCAGCGAGCAAAAATCAGACAGAAGAGTTCATGCAACCGGTACGGCGAGCATTAAATGAGGGCGCGGTACACGGGTCCGTTACTCGAGTGCATCGTGCAGATGCAGGACTCCACATCATGCAGCAATAAGGTGGCCTCTTCTTCTCTCTTTCGTCACCGCCTTTTCCCCTCTTCTTTCGCTCGTTCTGCTTCTACATCTCTCTCTTCTCCGAGGTTGCATTTACAAGAGAGCCGCTCGTATTTCTATCGTAGATGCTTGCTGAAAACCGAAACGCCTCCTACGCCACTGCCGTCTCTCTTCTCTGCCCCTCTTTCTCTCTCTCTCTCTCTCTCTCTCTCACTTCTCTCCTCTCCTCTCACCCTTTTTCCCTTTTGCTCTGCTCCCTCCTCGTTCCGACGAGACACGGTCCACGGAACGATACCGAAAACATCGCCGATACGCCGAGGCTTTCCGGATTAGAATTTTTAAATATTCAACAATGCATCGTCCGCGTTGAAGATACGAGCAGCGCGCGCGCTCCTCTCCTCTCGGTCGTTCCCGTTCCGCTCGGGCTTCGGTTCTATGCTCGTGGCCCGCGTACGTGATCGATCTGGGCCGCGTCCTCCCCGTATTCTAATATCGAAATGATCATCGTCGTTAAATGACATTTTATACAACGTTCCGTAATAAATGAGATCTTGCGCGTGCCCGCGCAACAACGCACCGATCTGATTTTCTTCCGCGATGAATTTTTCGGATCGCGTCCCGTTTTTATGGTCGAACCTGGAAATTGAAGAACGATGGAAAAGACTCATGCGTATGCACCGCTCGGCTTCACAATCGCATCCGAGTGTCACGTGTCGCGTAATCGCGTCGAGTCCGATATCGATCGGTCGATCATTATTTTAACAGGATCCGGCACTCAGCGAACGAACGATCATCGAACGAGCTGCGCAAAACGAAATGCGTATCGATTTTCAGTTTGAAATCCGTTTTCCATCCGTCCATAGTCCATAGCGGCGACCAAGACGCGATCCGAAATTTTATTTCAGCGTCGAAATAATCTTCGTGGATTTCTCGAATCATGGCGCCGTTACGCGACGTTCTCGCCGTTCCTCGTTAGCGAGCTTTCATAAAACTTTCGTCCTCGAATCGTTCGATTTTTGATATCGAACACCGGCCGCCGAGGCAGCGCGCCAACTTTTCCACGAGCGCGGCAGATTACAATTTTTAAATATTCAACGTCCTTCCGTCTTTGCGAGGAAATACGGGAGCGGCCGATGTCAGCCGCATCCTCGATATCATGATATATCGGAGCGGTCCTCGATCTTAAACTGCGTTTCGCACGGAACCAGGCACATAAATTCCGTTTTATCGCGGTTTTTCCTTCTCGCGGCGGGAATCTGCGATTACAATTTCACGAAAAATCTCTCCTTTGCGTTCGATAACGCGCGACGATAATGACGCCGAGGCGCGTTGCACGCAAGAGGGATTTCGCAGCCGATAATGCGATCGGTGGAACATCTTAATTCGTTTATGCAGGGGAGACGTGATAATTAGACTGAAGATTTTATAAAATAGGCTGCGAAAACTTATAAAAGTGTTGGCATGCAATGATACTATTGCGTCGTAGGCTTAAGGGCGGTTTTTTCCAGGGACAGAACCAGAAGGGCCTAAACGGGACCGTAAAGTCGGGACTGTCGTCAGTTCGTAAAAAGTAATTAACCTGAGCGCATTGCACCATAGTATTCTAGTATTCTCACATAAAGCTACACGTAGGGTCTCACATAAAGTTATACATACAGTTATATACAGTTCCAATCGCTATTATATACATATCAAACACGGGATACGCGGGAACACTGTATCGTTACTAAGAATTGCGTCTTTATTATACGTATAAAGTTTATACGGAATAAAGTGTGTTGTTTATTTAGAGCAGGCCTGGCCAACGCGTGGCCAGCCGGTCGATTTTGCATTTCTATTGAAACTTTTGTTTCTGGTTGTATGTACACAAAAATTTTAAATAAATGAAAATTTGCATGTGTCGTTGTTATAATGCGCAAGTGCGACTACGAACTCCAATTTTATATTTGTTATCCACGAACGCCAAATGTTACTGAAAGAATCGGTTTCGTTAGGCAACCATCGGTTGAGAATCAACATCACGTTCCGCTGTTAAATAACTTCCCAAAAAACCAACCTAAGAATTTCTCGAAATTTGCTAATGAAATAAAGAAACTCATAACTGCATTCGATAGTCGTTTCGCAAGAATTAGCAAAATATGATAAAATGTTTGGAACTTTTTCATGCCCACTTCATGTTGACAAATTTTTGCGTCCACATAAAAAATTAATTTTTAGAATACTTATATTACATCCGAGAGATATTCCAACTTAAGATATTTTGAACAACGAGTTGTAAGTGCGCTTTTGGATCCACATATGTTTGTGAAACATTTTTTTCGAAAATGAAATTTACAAAGAGTTCATCGCGTGTTTCATTAACTGATGCCAATTTAGGAAACCAGCTAAGATTTAGCTGCACTTTATTTTCTATTGCATTTGACCTTGCGTGACCTTGAATGACCTTCATAATAGGTCAGGTATTCGTCTTGAAATACACTATCAGCATGTAAATAAAAAACCATACCGTTCCATTTAAAAAACAGAGTTGACCTTCATATCTCCTTGACGTCTACACCTATAAAAAAATTAATGACATCAGATTACGAGCGCCTCGATATCAAGTATGTTTGGTCTGATGCATTTTCTTCTATCTTCAAAAGCAAGCGAGTTATTCAGGTGACCCGTTTATAGTGCCCCACCCTGTATAAAGACATTTCCAACAAAAATTGAAACACCTTATAGAAGTGAGAAGATTGAATTTTTTATTTGAAATTAAACTTTGTACGGTTTTCCTTATAATCTGTGCTTAAATAAACACGTCGATTCAGTCATTTCCTATGAAAAATTTTTATGAATTCATAAGTATATGTATATTGAACTTGATCCAATCCCTAGTGGTAATGGTATAGAAAATATTTCATGTACCCTGAGTTGCACACCAGTTGGTGCTCGCTTTCGGATTGTTCGCGGGTTGACCGGACGCGGCGCGCGTCGGGAACGGATGAGCTTTTTAAATATCGAGCAATGTCTTGTCAAGCGGAGAAGCGAGGACGTTGCTGGCCCGGTTTTTGCGATAGCCGCGCGCGATTCTCTGGCACAGATATATCCGTGGAATACGAAATCACACATAACTGTAACGCCGGATACGACCGTGTCGTTCCCGAAAATCTATATTTCACGTCGAACTGAAATTGCAGAACCGATCGGTCGTTACACTTGGAGACGGTCCACCGTTTTCCTCGTTGATTCTTCGACGGAGAGAGAAGTTTTGACGGCGGTGCGGCGCGACGCGACGGGACGGTGGGTGCCAAGTAACTTTATTGAAAAGTATCTAGGTAAGTCTCGAGGAACAAAGGTAGTGCTTCTCGCGCGGTTCTTCCTTTCCCCGGTTCGCGGCGTTTCTTCCCTCTTCCCGGAGGTTTGATTCTCCTCTCGGTCGCCCGTTTGCCCGCTCGCCCGCTCGCCGGCCCTGCTCTGGAACGGAATATTGCCTTTTCGTCGTCGTGCAAGCAAAATCCTTTCCTCCCGCTCGAACACTCGCTGGAAATTGACTCTGCTTATATCGGCTTACCGGCGGCTTTGCAGCCTCTTGGCCCGCCCGCGTTTCCTTTCTCCTCTTCGTCATCGTCTTCGTCTTTCGCTTTCTCTCGTCTTCCCCCGTCTCCTCTCGTCTCATCTCGTCATCCTGGTAGCTATCAACTTGCGCGATTCTTTCGGCGATCGCGCCTATCGCCTATCGCCCATCGCCCATCGCCTACCATCTACCGTCTGTCGCGAGTTCCGCGCCCCTTTGTCGCGTCGTTCTGATGTCTTCACCCCGTGGAAACACCTAACCCAGACCACGAACATGGAACAGAGAACACACCGAACACGACGCCAGACCGCCAAATCCGCGCCGCGTTTGGAATCAATTTCTTCCGATTCCAAGCTTCTTCTGCTCAGAGGATTTTATTTGGCATTGGAATGAATAATTTATGGTTACGAAATTTCGCGAGGATATTCTCACTTTACCCTATATCCTTTATCCGTTTCTATTCCGGTCGGCTCGTTACATTAACCTACCGTTCGAAGTGTCATACTATATATAACTGGTTGCAATATCTGGGGGACGGGTTAACATTTCAAGATAAATTCCAAAAATATATGCGCGTTGTCCCGCTTCCAGTCACGAGTACGGTGGACAAGCTATCGCCGTACCGAGGTAGCAGGGGGTATGGCTGTTCCGTTGGCCCTTGTTCTCATAGAATGGACCAAAGGAATACGATAACCGATCCGACGGTTATCGAATCCTTTACGTTTCACGGCTAAACACTTTCCTTCTCGTACCGAGAATTCGAGCATAAAGGTACAGACACGCTACTATCACGTCATGCGCAAACAAACGAACTTGAGCTAAAGATTTCTGTATATACAGGACATTCCGATTATACCGTGGACAATCGATTCGAAAGTAATTCTACATGCAAAAGTAAGTCGTAAAGAAAGAATAAAATTTTTCCGTTTGACGCTCCGTTTTCGAGTAAATCGAGTTTGAAAATTCAGCGAACACGCGCGTACCATTAGATAGGAATCGACTGGCATGTCTAATCGTGACCAACCAATTCTACTTTCTGCATATGCTAACTGCTAAAGCACGCGAACCTGGTGGATCTTTAAACTCGATTTTCTCGAAAACGAAGCTTCAAATGAACAAATTTTGTTCTTTTTTTTTGACTCACTTTTGCATGTAAAAGAACTTCCCACACGGTTGTCCATGGTATGCGGGACACTGTATACAAGGAGAATCATTTAACTGTGTCACCTAAATTTACTCGTAAACTGTTTGTTGTATCAATAAAATTTTCAAACGAAAGTTGGTTAGTATCACGCCCAACATAAAATGCAATACACAATTAGTTTTTGTATAGTACGCTGTTTTATCGAGATACCAAGGTCACTTTGAGTTTCTTTATTGTAAAGAGTAAATTTTAAGCTTGTGATTCAAATGAGAATTGAATCGTGAACAAAAAAACTGTAGCGGTATATGGAACGAAAAGCTAATGTTTACTGAGATATTCTCTATAAATCATTTTGAATGCAACTAATGTACAAAATGTTCTACATTACAATTGATAATGTCTCCGTTTTTAGTATAGTTTTTGACTCATCATTCGATGCTTTTTCTAATTACAAGGTCAAATATTCCACATCATGATACAAAAATTCAAAGTGACCTTCATATCTCGATAAAAAGGCGTACTTTAAAAAATTGGTGTGTGCTTAGATCACATGGCTGAAGTGAAACTTCTTTCTTTAATTTTTTTTCGAATTTTTATTAACACTTTATAACATTTAATTTTCTATGATTCTATTACTGCAACAATTGGTTTGTGATAGCTAAAATATGATATAAATATTCTTAAATCAATTTTGTCTAAATGTCTTGCAAATACTGCATCGAGAGTTGTTCTTGATCTTGTTGTCGCTTCATTAGGATTATTTACCGTTTCCAATATTAATTTACTTCTAAAAAATTCTATTAATAATCTTGATTGCTAATAGAAGAGAATTTCGTTTCATCGTTTCTTCGTTTCATCGTTTCATCGTTTCATCGCCACATCGGTTTTACTCCTACCGCGGTGAGGTTTTACGCCTACCGTGTCTACAGAAGTTTCACTTCAATAGAATAGAATTTCGTTTCATCCTTTTATTGTTTCATCGCTAGATCGGTTTTACTCCTACCGCGCCGAGATTTTACGCCTACAGTGTCGAGGTTTTGCTAAATCGATTCATCGTTTCATCGTTTCATCGCCAGATCGGTTTTACTCCTACCGCGTTGAGGTTTTACGCCTACCGTGCCTAAAGAAGTTTCACTTCAATAGAATAGAATTTCGTTTCATCGTTTCATTGTTTCATCGCCAGATCGGTTTTACTCCTACCGCGTAGAGGTTTTACGCCTACCGCGGCGAGGTTTTACTAAATCGTTTCATCGTTTCTTCGTTTCTTCGTTTTTTCGTTTCATCGTTTCATCGCCAGATCGGTTTTACTCCTACCGCATCGAGGTTTTGCGCCTAACGCGCCTAAAGAAGTTTCACTTCAAAAGATAATTATGTATTAGATTTTATGTCTCGCTTGATACTAAACAACATTCGTTTGAAAATTGTATTGATACAATAAACAGTTTACCAGTAAATTTAGGTGTCACAGTTAAATGACTAATCTTGTGTACATATATTATTTCCTCCGTATATAACGTGATAGCGCTTGATTTCACGTAACGCTATAACAATGTGTCTGTATCTTTATCGTTTCACTACAGCTCTATGAGAAAATGGCAAAGTCCGAAATATCGGATAGTCGGCAGAGAACAGTTCTCCTTCAGTTCTGTATGTTCTAATTGCGAAGCTCGTCGTTCGAGCAATAAGGATGCCGTAACCAAGTAAAGAGCAAGTAAATAAGTTGGTGTTGGTTCTCTGTGACGCGAATCTAGCATTCAGCATCCAGCGGAGCGGCTTACGGGAGGAACAAAGCCGGAGAAACAGAGGGAGCGAGAGACGAAGAGAAACGTACATCAGCTTTATGCCTTTGAGCGTACGAGTGGCGACACGGACTCGCATGGAATGCACGCGTGTTCTTCTAATGACTCGCACCAACCACGGTATATATCTTCTTTACGAGTGTTCGTGTGTGACTTATCTCCCCGGCGAAAATTTACGTTGCGTTAATGCGAAATTAGGGGCGCAAAGATACTAATTGTAGGTCCTAATTACTATGCGCACGGACCGCGTTATTGCCGGCGTATTTCATCGTAATACCGGCTCTGCCGGCTGGAAAAGTACCGCGATCGATCCGATGAGAATCGAGCGGAATCGGTTACCACGAGATTTTATGGAAAACCGTGTACCCCGAACAGATGTCTGCGTTTGTATCGCATCTGCGTACTCGCATGCTGCGCTCAACGCTGCGCTCGCCACCGCGCATGTGGTGCTCGATGACTCACGGTCCCATGCACACATAAACAACTTTGGTGCACTTTCGTTACTTAACCCTCCTCTAATGTTCTCCGCGCCCTTTTTCCAGGCGGTGACTCGCAGCGGACCTGCGAACGTTAACGTTCCTTGCGCAGCCCTTCTTCTCTCCCGTTCAAAGTTCTGTTTTCGTTAGCTTCGCGGTTGCAAGTTTCCCTTTTACTCGTGTATGCGTGCACAAGCGTAGGACGTTTAAAGGCGTGTCGACGTGGACGCGGACACTTCAGCTTCAGCTTCCCCTTTTCAGCTCGGAATTTATGTTCAGGCTTTCGTAAGAAATTGTTCGACGCAACCACTCCGCACATTCGATACTCCACGAGCCGTTTCTCGCTGCATCGCGTTACGCTCGCATCGGGATTTTCCTTCGCCAGCTTTTTTCGCCCGGTGCGAGAGCCGTGTTCCCAGTTAATTCGAGCGAAGTGCTCCGAAGGTTCATAAGTAGCCATAGAAACACACTGGATGCGTGGGAGAGAGAGAGAGAGAGAGAGAGAGAGTGATGGAGAGAAGGAGAGCATGGGCGAGTCTCGGTTAACTTCTCATACGTTTAAGAAAGTTTCGTACTAATTTCGCCCGCTTCCACCGCAGCAACGTCAGGACGCGGGAGCGTTGTTCCTGACACAGAGCGAGTAGCGTGTAGCGTGCCACGAAATTGGGGTCGAATAAACTGCGAAAAACGCGGCTTTCCGCTCTTCTCCCCTTCAAGTTTTATACTCCGCCAGCGTATCAAAACGTACAGTTATTCGCAGGGCTATATACCGGTTTTCGCGATCCTTCATTCCGAACGTTTGCGCGTTCGACACTCTTCTTCTTCTTTAAAGAGAACACAGTCTGTTTTTTCATGGATCCTCACATAGGGATATCGGGTAATGAAACAGCGGACGCTGCGGCCAAAGAGACCTCCAAACAAATACCTACAGACTGCTCATTTTCTTACAGAGATATGATTAAGCTAATTAAAAGAGAAATTAAAGTGGGACGGAATGCCAGATGGACCAGTTCCCCTCCTTCTATTCTATCCTTGATAAGGCAAGACCTTAATAATAATGACTGCCCCCCACTTGATAACAGATGAGACCAGGTAGTTCTCACCAGACTTCGTATAGGGCATACTAACCTAACCCACTTATATAGAATTTTGAAAGACCCCCCTCCCAAACATACTCGATGTAATATATCTCTCTCAGTTGAACATCTTATCCTGCACTGCCCCCGTTTCTCCTTCCAAAGACCTCGGTTGGCTATCCCTAACAAACTAAGTGAATGCTTCAATAATAGTAAGAACATCAGCGAAGTCATACTATTTCTAAAATCCGTCAATATCTATCATACTCTGTAATCAGGTCTATAACAGATGCCAACTGATCTTTACACAATGCACTTCTATTAGGGGTGTGCGGAATCCCGGTCGGGACGGGAATTTTTCTCGGGATCGGGACGGAATCCCGAGAATTTCGGAATCCCGAAAATTCTCGGGAATCCCGAATATTTTATACACCTTCAAGTTAGACTCGCTACGGAGATTTCAAACTGAATCCACCGTGTACAAATAATTATAAATTTTCCTTTCCCTTTAGGAAATTATGAGAGGCAAATAAATTAGGTTGGTGGATATGAAATATCGGATTTAAGAATGTAAATGTAATGACGCTTTTCGATCTAGAAACACTATTATAGTCTACAGCTTTATTATATGCAACTTTAAGGTAGAAAGCTGATCTTTAAGGTCCTGCATCCAGATTTTATTTGAATATTTAATTTTAACTGTAAATAAAATTTGGTTCAATGCCAATCAATGCGATTGTAATGTATTCTCCTTATATGAGGAGAGAAGCAAATATATTGACGATACCATTTTGTGTGATGTTAACTAGACGCACTTTTGTTGATGCTACAGAACATTTAAAAACGGATGATGAGCATCTTATAAGTAATTAACGTGAACTACCAAAAAATTCAATTTCCTCCATAATGCAATCAAGAAACTTGTAATTCATTGACGGAATATATTGATTATAATGGTGCTCATCTTGATCAATAAGATTTATTTAGAAAAGAGTTATGTTTGTTTAACCCTAGATGAGTAAGCTTTCGTAAAAACGTCGATCGAAACAGCTGAGTCTTGTGCGATCAAATGATCCACCAAATGCTTCAATTATCAAATTCGATACCAAGTATAATTTTTAGATTTCATTTGCTCTGTTTCTTTATAATGTTACGAACTTGAGCCGAGCGGTAGCGCGCGTGCTCTGCGAGCGGTTTATGTTTTAAAGAGGAATATGGTTTTCAATTTTTAGTAAGGTGCACGGACGAACAAGATGCGAAGTCAGGAAGCCGCAGAGGTTGAAAAACAGTTTTGGGATCCTGATACGAGATCAGGTAGCTCCTTGGATATATTAGTAACGGCCTCGTAACTTTAATATTATAAACTGATACAACCCGAGCGATAAGATTGTATCATGTGGGAACGGTCAACTAAGAATTACTGGATTTGAATGGTGGCTTAAAATCAATTGTTACTCAAAATTACATTGAATTAAATCCTATATTACAGGAAACTGACTCTGTTACAACTGTTATTGTCACGGTAAGAATTGAATGTGTGTGAACGATATTGTGTAGTTATCTAAGTACTACTGCCTGTGGGATAACGCACAGGCGATGCAGAGAACACGGAGTGAATAATTGAATAATTATGCCAAGATAGATTAATACCGTACTCGCGGGATCTACAAGGTTGCTCGATTTGAAAGGGTGGTTAGGCCCGATCTCACTAAGTACTACCAGCTCTGAAATGTGATTCAGCGTAACGACGTTTGTACTTTATGCACTGCCCTAGAGGGTTAAAATTCAAGGGTTTATATACTGTGAAATCTAAGTGGGAGAATGAATCTTGAGGATGTTCTCGAAATTTCTATATTAGGATATCCTGTGGAAATGTCCCTGTACTGAATCATGCTTTGTGCCGACTGCATCCAGCTGGAGCATAGTCATCGTTTCTGTAAGCAAAGCGGTGGAATAGGGTGTTTTCTGTTCTCAGGAAAGAGATTAAGAAATTCCGATCAAAATACTCGCAGAGAGAATTTTCTCTACGTAACAAAAAAGGCGTTCAATTATATTCGTGTTTCTAATTGGCGTCGTTATCTTCACTTGTTATAGTTGCGTTATATAGGGTTAACGTTACTGTTAAAAATCGGACATTTCATATGCAACAACCTAATGGTTGTAGCCGTGAAAAAGAATCGTACGCCAAGGGGTAACGAATAGATTTGTTCTCTAGTTGATTCCATCAACTTTGAAATTTCGTTGACGGTCGGCATCGTGCCGCGGAGAGAGGGTGTCGATTAAAATATCGGGCGGTACGGACGGCATCCCGATTTTCAAGCTCGCCAATTTGTCACGGACTATCGTGCAGTTATCCAGCGCTCCGCACCGCGTGCCACGTACAACCACGTCCTCCCCTTCCTTTACCCCTACTTGATCGGTTCAATCGAAGTTTAATACCCCATCCAGGTTTTTATTTCCTGCAGATAGCTCGACATAAATCTTGCCGCGTCCGCGAATTCGCGATACACGATACGCTCGCATGTTGCTGTATCGCGAACGAGCAGCTCTCGGCGCGCATTTCGGCGCAGTTCGGCGCAGCTCGATGGCCAACGGTCGTACTCGTTAACGGGGAAATTTTCAGTTAGAAGCGAGATAACGCTCGGTTTACTCGATTTTGCGTAATTCATCTTGTCCAGCCGGAAAGTTTTTCTTAGCAGTCGGTGGGTACGTTCTGCGTTTGCTCTTTCCTGGGGACGTCGCTTATCGCGCGATCGTCGACCGGGATTCCCCGAACTAACGAACACTCCTCGTCAAACGTTTACGCGTTCGCGCGTTTAAATCCAGTCCGAGCTTCCGAGCTTCCGAGCTTCCAAGCTTCTGGCTACGAATGGGCTTACTCGTCTCGAGTCCGCTATTTTTATCCCGTCGTAAGCCCGCCGCGAAAAGCCTTCCACCTTCTTTTCTGGGGAGGAATCTCTGTCGTTGAGGGTCCATCTTCCGGTGCTCGGCTGCAAAGGAATACACCCCCCCCCCTCCCGCTCCCCCTCTTCTCTCGCCTCGGTTTTGGTTACACAGGTTAGCCTACCGGGGAAGACTAGAAGATTCCGACGATTATCTATCGCGCAAAGCGCGAGGGTCGGTGGCGGGCGCTATTTTGGTGTACGCGAGGTCGCGCGCGGTTTCCGATAAGCCTTTCAATTCGTTCAAATATAGCGGGATAGATTGGCGTTGCTCATGAAAAAATCAAGCCTCGACGTACCCTAGTATTTTCGAATAAGACTTTCTGGAAAGCTGCGACCGTACAGACGTGCCGTAGCCGAGCCTTATTCATAATTTGTAAAACAATCGACGATAGCAACGAGGGGAACACGGTTCAAGCTATTCATCGGTTACCGCGTTACAAAATATTCTTCCTGTTCCCTGTTCCAGGTATAAAGAATTCTCGTAAATTGCAATGGACTTATCGCTCTCGGAATAATGCTTTCCGCATCCGCGTGTTTTCGCAATGTCGGTGTGCTTGTGTCGCGCGCGTGCGACGCAAACACGTGCGCGAACACCGTACAATTTGCAACTCGTGATTCTCCTGCGTTGCCACGGAATTTTATTTTTATCGGCCTCGTCGAAGGGCAAACGAAAATGATTTTCGTCAGCAACGCTGCTACGCGGCTCGATGAACTCCAGCGAGCATTTTCAATGAATCGCCTAGCCACGCCGCACACTGGTCCACTCGGCCGATTTGAAAGTTTAAGCGTGTAGCAATTTAGGTCGTTGGATTTGTTTTGATATCAGATACAATGATATGAAGTCAAAAATACATGTTGACCTTTAAAAACTTATGGTGACTTTGATTTTTTATGCATTAAACATTTTTTTGTTCATTTCTTAGATTGAAATTTGTAGACTGCTAAAGCGTGATTAAGTTTTGCTTAAAACATTTTTCTGTCAGATTATCGGAAGTGTCTGATAAACCAGGTTTAAGTTTTATATCTGTATACACAATAACCATCATTTTTGAAGTAAGGGATTTTTTTACAGTACAATTGCAATTATATCACAATTAGTGCAATATTGTAAACGTAACTAAAAATATGTTATTTAAAGAAGTACGAAAAACATTATATTAATTATACAAAACAATACTCTCAAGAGAGACAAATACTATCCATTGGAAACAAAAATTGACACATAATATTACATCAATAGATACTCCAGAGTATCAATAAGAAAAGAGGTAATTTTTCAGTGTAAAATAGGGTTTATAAAATTATGTAGATTTTTAAATGCTTCTAATAACAATTTTTAATAAATCTGATTAATTTAATAGTTTTCGAATGTCATGGACATTTAGGAAGCAATATACATTCGACAAACATCAATATGAGGAAGTCGTTTTTTCACCAAATGAACAGCTACATTGGGCACGTGGACCAGTGCACGCTGCACCGCGTTGCATCAGGGAGAACGATTCTTCTTTTTTTTTCGAAGGGAACGGACACGCAACACTCAAGAAGCTCGTAGCGTTACAATGCACAGTACACTACGCAGCCCATTTTCAGCACAAAAATCACGAGCTTTTGTTGTCTTTATGATATAGATCTGCGGTAAACAGAATTTTCATGCAAACAAAATATGCTACGATTCTTTAACACCTTGAGGATTTCACAAAGACTGAATTTTTTAATGAAACAGAGAGTGAGATTTATGATGCTGATAGTACTCTTTCAACCTTCTTTCATTCGGCAGATCCTAACCACAGGGTATAGTCGGATGAGCTAATCAAAAAATATCCCTAAACTAAATAGATTTTTTATCACACTATTCAAGAGGACCCTCAAAGAAATCCCCGTGTGGTAAGTTTGAAGTCGGTACACCTACTATTTTCATTGTTCAAAACCATGTTACCAATTTTTTGCATTTTTTCATAAAGTGCATAATAGTTAATAAAATAAAAAATCGATATTTCTTTACTGCTCTGTAGGTATATTATGCAATATTGAACATTTTTTTATTCGGATAAACATTGTATGTAATTCAACGCACGATATATTAACACAAAAATTCATTTGTAAATCTAGATAAATAAGTCCGTCTCCAAGAAATGGGAGAGGAGGCCCAGAAATTGTTGATGTAACGAAAAAATTGAACAACAATCTTCATTATTGATACGTTTATTATCGGAGTGAAACATTGTCGATTTTTGTCGACGAGCGGCCGCATCGCTTAACAGTTCGAGGAGAATCAGACACGATGCTCAAAAGCGAGTTGCTCGTGGACTTTTCGCGCGGCGATCGCCTTTTGTTCTCGCGTATCTGTAACCCGGCGGCCGTTGTAATCGGCATAAACGGATTTGCACGCGCAAATCATCGTTACGGCGCATCGGGGTGAAATTCAATTTCCCCCGGTCTGTGCCAAAGCCGGGGCGGCGAGAATCGGTTTCGCGGAGAAAACATTCTTTCTCTTCTCGAATGGAAAGTCGATCGCGCGAATGAGGGTGGCGCGGCGCGATCGAGAAACAGAGGTGAAGAGAAATCGAGGTGGAAATCCAGCAGCGCCGCTGCAACTCGGAAACGACGTAACGAAGTTTCGACTTGCCGTTACGGAAGTCGACCGATACTTCTGCTCGTTGCGACGCATGTGCGCGCATCCAGTACCTTCGATGTCTCTCGAAGGTGGTCATGATTTTTCTGTTTCACCAACTCGAACTCGAACGCGAACGAGAACGCGCCCTCTCGAATTCCGCGCGGGCCGCTCTTCCCCTTGGCAAATTGAAATTTCCGTCGGTTCCTTCCTTCTTTCGATTCGCTGCCTTTCACTCGCGGTGTTATTTCGAAGACATTTCGAAGTCACTGGGACAAATCGATATTCGGGGCTTCAAGTTCATCGAGCACGGATTTTATCGTGCGCGCGGAGCGTGTTCGGCACCGATCGTCGGTTGCCAACTTCCAAAATCGCTGCGACTGCCGTTTGTCTCTCCGTTGTTTATTCCACTCGGTATCCCACCCTCTTCGTAATTATTCTACGCGAGCTGCCATACGGGCTTTCTACTAAAACTTTTGAGCCTAAACGCTTTTGAGCCGCGGCGATTTTCATGAAATTTTTATGAATCGCGGAAATCTGCTGGTGTTGTAGCCGTGGAGTACGGGGGCAGCTCTCGTTTCAACTAGTTCGAGTCGTCTGTAACAGTGGGACATGGAACGGAGCACGCGAATCGAATTACTGCCGTCGGAAATGATTTATATTCGTTGGACTCGAGGAGCTTCCTTAACCCATTTCTCCGAATTTTTAAGGCGCGATGCACTGTCTACGCTTGCTCTTCGACTGCGCTAGCTCTCGAACTCGCTTCGTTCCCCGTTTCCTTCTCCCAGTCTTTTGTCGATCTTTCCGCGACCACCTATCTCTCCATCTCTCGCGAAGAAACTCTTCAAGAAGTTGCCCGTGCGTTACACGTTTCCGCGAGCGGAAATTGTCCTGTCTCGCAAATCATGCTCTCGTTTCTCCTGCTCGCGCCCCCTCTCTCTCTCTTTCTCGGTTCCGTCCCATGCTTCTTCTTCTTTTCAACCGCGAATCATGTTCGCGCGTTAGGAAAACGCGCTTCATTCTCTCTCCTAGTGCCTCGATCGTTTTAAGGATTTCTCGACATCTTGCAGCCGAAAGTCGGCGCGAGTCGAGGAAATTCTGGCAGGATAGAAGATCCAATTTAGCGAAATCAGCTGCGTTGACGCGTTTAGGGGATGCCGTCGATGGAACGGATAGGATCGATTCGAGTTCCCCGAATCTGTAATATCCCGACTAATTAGCGAGCGTGCTAATCTCAGAAGCGCAACTAGACGAACAGATTATCCCGAGGGCGATCTTCGGTCTCGCACACATGACACACGACTCTCATCAGCCCAGGGGTCGCGTTGTATGCGTGTCGCAGACCATCCTAGCCATGATTTCGTGGCTTTGCGATTCCGTTTCCTGCGCGCTGTTCCTCCCGGCGATTACTTATCGAACGGATGCCATACGTGGCGGAGGTCCATAGTTTGCCTTGCTCTCCGGTCCGAGGAGAGAACCGTTGATTACGTCGTTGCGAACGTTAAACGATTCTCCGATAAAAATTCCAGAGCGGAAAGACAGAGTATCTAGCTCGATTCGAATCGGTTTCAAAGGAACAAATCAGTTTAGAGCGGTAGGTTGAATTCTGCTTCTGTTCAGTGGTATCCCACCGCGCCTGGAATAGCTTTTAATCGAGGGTCGAACACTTGATACGCGCGATGACGAAAGGCAGAAGTTGAAAAGGGCCGCGAGAGAAATACCAGATCCGAATTCCCTGAGGACAGTGTCGATAAAAATGCTTCCGCGCAACCGAGGATGCATGAAGTGTATTTTGCCGGAGAGCGACAGGTGACGGGGGAGATTACTTTTACGTTTGTACGGCCGGAGACGGACGTGCGGAGGTATTCTGTTAACGAGCGTGTCGCACACCCCGCGGCGAATATCTTTCTTGTAGGTCAGCGATATATTCTGCCTTCGCCAAAGGATTTCAATTTCGCGCAATCTCTCACTCTCCCTCGTTCCTCGCACCTCCTCTATATCCCTCTATCCCCTATCCCTCAGTCGACAAACGATTTTCGATCATCGTGCCACGTTCAAACGCGATCCATCTTTTTGGCAGGGTTTTGCGCGGAACAGAAACGCGGTCCGTTGAATTTTTAATACGTTGCTCAAACCGTACGGAAATGTCCTTAACGTACACTGGATCCTTTAGAAACGGAGTTTGACAGCCGAATCGTTCAATTATATCGGGAAGCACACTCGGTATCGTCCCCAACGAGTATCGCGTAAACGCGAACTTTCGATTCCGATTAAAGCAAGTAGATCGAGACAATAGATTCTCAATCGGACCGAGCTTTCGCGCCTGGCATGGCTTACTCCCGTTTCTTCCGTTCCATCGGAATTTCGTTTAATTGAACATGCAGAAAACGTTTTTCCGCGAAATTTTTTCTTCCTTACTCCTCCTCCTCCCCCTCTCTCTTTCTTCCTTCCTTCCTCCCTTTCTCTCGCACATGCAAACACACAAACTTTTCCTAAGTCGATAGTCGACTACGTCAGCCCAGCGGTATACGCGGAGTCAGCTTAAATGGCCTAACCAGTTTCACCCAGAAAATGTTTTTCGTGTAACGGCCTGGCGGAAGTTCGACTTGGACGAACTTAATTGGGTTTTGTTCCACGACCTTCGATCGGTCGTGTCTGGCCATTGCCGTTGCCGCTGCCGCTGTCGCGACTTTTGCCCTCTCTTGCCGTTCGTGACGAGTGACGGAGCAACATATCCGCGTTTTCCATCGGGATTTGACCCGTTGTTCGGCTATCGATCCCATTTCGTTCATCGCTCCAAGCGCCGACAGTTCTTTTTCTGGGGACGCGAACAGACGACTACTGTCCGGGCACGTTTTCTCCGCGCTAAAAATCGACTCGGAGGAAAGCACTCTCGCGGGACGATTCAACTGGTTTTTATTTTTTCCAACCCGCTGCATTTCCAATGCCACTGTACCGGCAAAACTCGCTTACCCACTGGCCGGTTCCAACACAGGATCCGCCCTCGCCTCGCAGGGCCAACGAAAATATGGCGAAAAGGACCGTTGTTGATTCGTATCATTATCTACCACGGAGCAACGTAACCAAAGAGATATCTCATTGCGAGAGCTTTAATAGCGGGCTCGCACACCCCACAATCCGTTAACGAATCTACGATGGAATTTGCGAACGAGCCCGCGTGTAGGAAGACCGTGCGCGCACGATTCGTCACGTGCCAGAAGTTTGCTTTCATAAACGAGTTTTCCGAATTCGAACGCGTAATTCGCGTCGGTATTGAATTTATACAGAGACGAGAAGTTGCTTTCGTCAATAACGTATCGCTTTCCCGAGAGCAACGCGCGGCACAGCTGTCAGCGACATAACTCGAAAGGAAAAATTAGATTTTATCTTTCGTCTGGCTTGTCCCTCAGGGTCTGGCACCGTACTCTTTTCCTTAGGAGGATTTTTCTTCGGTCGTTCGAATATCTACTCGTTCTCGTCCGACATTCCGTTGATGGAAAGACGCGGATTGTCGGCGTGGGGCGTTAGCCAGCCAGAAAACGCAAGGTGCGTAACGTTAAGCGGCAGAAAAGTCGGTGTTCGCACGGCGTCGACGTCTGCGTCTACGTCGACGTCTCGCGGGACGATTTGCCAAACGTGTCTCGCACACCCTTCGAACCGACCCGACCCCGACCCTACGTCCCTTCGACAAGATCCTTTCCCCTTATTCTTTCTTTCGGGCACCGTCGACGAACAGGTTCTCAGCCTCGATCGCCTGTGATCGTTCTAGTGCGCGCTGCATAGCTTTTAAGCAAGAACCGTAGACTACAAAAGCTCTTTCGACGCGGCGCGTAAAGTGGGCTTCACCTTTTCCGATTTAGCGAGCTATCCAATGACGCGTCGTCGAGCACATCCACGAAGCAATTCCGATAAATTTTATCGTTTTCCGCATTCCTTCTCTCCTACGTTTTCAGAAACATGCGTGCGCGTGTGGGCGCCGCGACCGAAATACGTTAAATCAAGTGTCCTCACCGGAGAGTAAAGTTCGCTGCGCTTTTCCGTTTCCCGCCGAATATGCGGCATACTTTGTGTCTGCTTCGCCGGCTGTCAGTGATCGCGATAGTGTAAATGAAGCGTTCGACGCAACCGGTTACTTTTAACGCCGTAAATTAATAAGCAGCGTCGATGCACCCGGCGCAACGACCACCAGTGCATACGGATAGCTACAGCGAACATTCGGCAAACGAGGGGTACCGGAGTTCTGGTAACGTCGTTATTGTGCCGCAGGCGAACCCTCTCGAGGAAACATGCTTTCTTTCAAAACATGTATGTTTCGGTTCATCGAACGTCATTCGCGCAGCGACTCCTTCTAATCGGTGGCTCGTTCGGAAAGTATCTGTGAGTTAGTCATTGTCTTTCACTACGTGCGTAATGGGGAACGCAGATATTTGTTTTAGCATTGGGAGCGAACGCGATATTCGGTTAATTTCTGGCGCACAGAAATAATTTGGACGCAGTTTGATTGCGCCAGGTAACCTTTTTTTTCTCTACTGGCGGAAATATCGATGGAAATCATCTCCCATCAGCGTCGATGGGAGAGCCTTTATTAAATAAACATGGCGTTCCGATGTTATTCAACGCGGAGGCCATCTTTCCGCGAATATCCGCAATACTTGGTATTCTCGGGGGCCACGTAACGAGGTGATCGTTAGCCACACGTTTATTACGCTCCCTCAGCATCCTCGAGCAAATAAAGCGTGTTGAAATTTGTGCTGGCGCAAATGTTCCGACGGACATTCGGGTCAAGAACTAACACCGAACAATCCTCCGAAAAAGAGTGAGAAACTACGAATTCAAACACCGGCCGTTTGTTAATCCGCTCTGACCGAACCGTTTCATTTTGCGTTTCGAAAATTTCGACATTGTCTTGGATCGTTATCGTTCGATGATAACACGGTCTCCGGGCACGCGGCGTCCAGGACCTGTTTCGCACCGATCGAGAGCAGGACGACGGTCGGTAAGGACCGACCAGAAGTCCGGGATATCGATCGAGTGGAAGTCAGTTTCCGAAAGATCTAAAGCGAATTGTAATACGGAAACAGGACAACTAGAGAAGGATAATGCTCGAAAGACGCGCGAGTACGAAACAATCGATAGAAAATACGGTCGGTGATATTTTTCGTTATCGAACGACAGTATTTCGAGAGCAAATAACCAAGTCTAGTGTCTATTTTTTCTCATTGCAGATTGGCGGCGCTGCGGTAGCATCGACGAGATTCCGAGGACAAGGACGAGGACGGCGAGGACGTGGAGGATGTCGAGGATGTCGAGGATGTCGAGGATGGCGGCGTGATCGTGTCGCGGGGGTGGTGGGGTTGAAAATCGGCGCTTGCCCGGTATCTTCTGTGTACTCCTTTTCTCTTTCTCCCTCTTTTCGATCCTGTCGTTTCTTTATTCCGCCTAGACTGTCCCTCCCCTATTCTTTCCGGCCGTGGCTCTGCCTCATCTTGCTCTTATCCACGTGCGTCAAGAGGTGGGTGTGCACGCGGTGCCGGCGGGTAGGCTCGCACACGCGATTCGCAGGACAACGACTAGAATAGAACGGTACGACAGATAGAAGAGCGAAGAGAGGACAGAGTAGAAGAACCAAGTGTGGTGAAGTGAAGAGGAGAGAAGAAAGAAGAGCGAAACGGCGCAAGCCAGCAGCGTAGTCTCTGAGTCTGCGCGTACCGCCAGCCAATCGGTCGGAGTGGGGGGTCGCGCGGAGCTCTGTTGGTGGGGGGACTGTCACCTGTCCTGAAGCTGCGCGGCGTTAGTGTAACGGCGACCGTCGCGGGATTTGCATCGTTCCGTGACACGTGTTTCGATCGGTGACTTTCAGCGAGTCCACAAAGAGAGAGAGAGAGAGAGAGAGACACGCCGTTGCACACCCGAAGAATCACACACACAAACAGAGTGGTTTGGCCGCCTCTCTGTCTCTCGTCTCGTCTGTTCTCCGTTTTTGATTGGTTCGGTCGCCACGCTCTGCGTGGTTTGTCGCGATCGGGGCTTCGAGTTTAACGGGTACCGAGGGTTCGTGATTCGTGATTCGACGTGAGGCGCGTGCAAGCACGACGCCGCGTCAGAGTTCTCGTGAATGTGCGCGGTCAGGAAGCCGGTCGTCCCGAAGGAAACATGCGTGATCAGAGCTGGAGGACAACGACTGCGACTGCGACTGCGACGAGGAACACGCTGCACGTGACTGCGGCGCCCTCGCACCTTCTGCTGCAGTGAGTGGAGAAACCGAGAGAAGAGAGTGATCGAGAGAAACAAGATTCTTTCTCCGATTGGTTCTGTTCTCTGTTGCCGCGAGTTGAATCGTGGGGGCAGCGGCTGCGGCGGAGGCTGTGCGTCGTTCACGGGGAGTAAAAAGTGCCGGTGGTTCTATTTGGTGCGGTATTTGTCGTGAGTTCCGAATTCCGAGTTGTTCCGATTCTTTGATTGGTTGTTGCGTGTTACCCTCGCAGAGGAGACTACGAACCCTGGCACGTTTTCGGACCTGCTCGAACCACCCGAGAGAAGATGAGGCGTACCATCTTGGAAACGAGGATGCAGCCTGTGTTGTCCTGCTGGTGCTTCGTCGCCACGGTCACCATCGCCCTCGCGGCCTGGCAGGAAAACATCAGGCCGAAGATGTACGTCCAGCTCGGTAAGTGTGCAATCTCTCTCTCGCCTATTCTATTTCTTTTCTCTTCTTATCACAGCGTTCCGTTTCCTATCGTTTCGCGATCGTATTTCTCGCGTTGTCTCGGGCCAAGGTTAATCGCCTCGAAGGATAACAAAGGAGAGCTGTCCGAAGAAAAGAAGAGGGAAAAAAACTACTTACCGGTTCGAATAACGCGGGGGCGCTTCCGTTCAATGGCCAACAACCCGCTTCCCACCTCTCCCCTTTCTGATATTAGCCTAGGGATTTTATTATGTTTTTTTAATAAATACAATACCTCTCCTCTTTCTCTCGTTCGTTCGTTCCCTTTCTACCTTTATCTTTCTCACACATCTCTTGGAAAGTGATGAAAAATTCTCGATATCGAGATTTATCGTTTTTCTTTTCATCTCTTTCATTCGAAATTCCCTGTCAGTTGCTTACGGATCGAACGAAAACGACTGGTGCGGCAACAAAAACGGAGCTCTGATCACGCTCCGAGAAAAATTAAAATTCCTTCGTTGAGAGCGCTCGCTCTCTTTCTCCGGCATGTTCATTACGAAATAGAGAAAGACGGAGATAAAGATAGGCAGAGAGGGAGGTTTATTTTCTCGTTTTCTCGTTTTGCACGCGTCCGGGTAGCCAAGCGACGATGCGGAACGGAAGTTGCACCGGGTGCACAGGGTCATGGACCTTCCCCCACTCGGTATTGTTTCAACCCTTAGCGGCGAGAGGAGCTATGTGTGCAACTCGGTAACTGCGAACCCTAATCAGTGACATAACCAGCCCCCTCCCTGGCGCGGATTCTAGGAAAAAGAATATAAAGCTGTATCGACCGGCGTGTCCCGTTTAAATGATTAAAACGCGCGATAGAGCACGGATATATTTGAGGAACATTCCGTCATCGATGATTCGCAGACGTATCGATCTCTCGCTCGCGCGTTCGTTGCTCGTTCGGCCGCGGTTCGACCGACCGATCCCGTCGCAAACAAAAAGGATCCGCTCCATGATGCGCGAGGGATTAAAGTGTCTGCGGTGCAATTAAAATGCGACGAGTTTGTTGATCGATCGATCGATATCTCGCGCTGTTTAGCTCGGCTCTGCTCGACTCGCTCGCGGGGGACAAGGAGGATTCTGCGAGCGGGAACGCTGCGCTGTCAAGGCCGGAGCTTTTCCGCAAGAGACCAAAACCGGAAGAGAGGGGAAGAAAGAGAGAAAACCGAGTGACGCCGGAGAGTACAAAGCGTCCCACATTCGAGGCACTCGACCTTAACGGCACTCGGGTGTTCGTAGCGATGGTACGCGACCGACGCCCAACATCCATCATTCTTTCCGCGGCCGAACGATGTTTCGGTGAGAAAGAGGAACGAAATAAATTGGCTCGAACCGAGTGCATCCTACCCGTCCAGAATACTACTCCATTTCCACGAAACTTTGCGACGTCTTCGCCCCGTACGCACTGTCAAAGCCATTTCTTGTTCCTCGTTCTCTGATTTCTTGCCAATGAACGAGCACGAAAAGCCATGCTAAACTTCGTTTGTCGAAGAATTCTACCCCGTGGAGCCCTACTCTGTACACGGGTCTTTTTGAATTGTTTGTCGTGTCCCGTTTACCTGCGCTCCGACCACACTAATCCTCCGAACCGTTTGCAGGTAATTTCCCGGGAGAACCACCGACGTAATATTTAACATAACGTTTTCCTTCTGGTGAAATCGCCGATCGGAGCCGATTCCGACAAACAAATGTATGGGTAATTATCGGTGCGATATCGGTGTCTTTCTTCTCGAGACGCTCATTCGATGGCACGTGCACAACACACGCGTCTAAACATTCCGCAGATATATTATCACATAAAGGAGTCCTTGAGAAACGGTTTGAACGAAAACTCGTTTCCACCCCGAGAAATTGAGAGAGAAAGAGAGAGAGAGAGAGAGAGAGAGAGAGAGAGTGAGAGTGTGTGTGTCGAGGTCATGCGAAATCTGCAAAATCATCAAAGAAGAACAGTTTTGGAAGTTTCGCTGTGGTTAGGGATTTAGTACGTCGGTTGGGTCTCGGGTAGCTTGCCACCTCGATACGGTAGTGTAGCTTGGCGAATCGGTGGCGGAAGTATGGCGGTAGTAAGCCGGGGACATAAGCTCATTAGGTCGTTATGAATTTCGTCCGTGTATTATTTTCCAATAGCAACGGGGGACAGAGGCGCCGGGCGACAGAGGGATGCGCGCGGCAGGAATTGAAATTACACGAAGCACGTGTTATTAATACGCCACTGGCATTGCGGCGGCGGCGCTGTTTTGCTCACTGAGCCAGAATTTCTGCTAATTCTACAACGGGGTGAACCACGCCGCAGAACCGAAATTGTAATCGCCGGGAAACGCATATTGCCGTTATGGGGAGAAGTGGCTGATCGCCTTCGCTGACGTAACACTATCGGCGATAGTACATCGCTATTCCGCTATTCTTCGATGCATATTTTTACTCTATACCACTTGGAATCATAACGCCGTCGTACTCGACCAATTAATACCGACCGGCGATTGTTTCATCATTTTTAAAAGTCCATGTTCCATGACTTTTTAACCCCTTCCACTATAATATCGGGTCAGACTTGTCACGAAGATTTGGAACTATATCTACAAAATTGATGTGGTTTTCGTCGTACAGCCATTGCAGAATACATAGGCATGCAATGAATATAAACTTTATTTGCCTTCTAGGCAATTTCTTCTAAGCACTGCAATCGTAACATAAATCTTATGCAGGGTGTTAATGGACCCTCCAACATCGACAGAAATTACAATTGTGAACCAACAAGTCACCGCCAGTAACGTTGTCTAAGAATTTCATTTCAGATTATAATGTGAAAGAAAATGTCTAAACTTCCTTTTGGTACAGTGCAACTACTGAAAATCCTATGAATAGGATTCAGGTAGGTAAAGTGTATAACTGCCTATCAAATCTTCCGTGCGCGTCGACCTTGTCGTTGCGTTCGCCTTTTCGTCGGCATCTTCAGAAAATCCTACGCGATCATATTTTGCTCGACCCTCTCGCCGGCCGAATGGAATTCTCTTGGAATTCGATTGGCACGAACCTGCCACGAGTAGAGGAGATAAACGTGTTGCCCTTACTCCCCGGAACGTGTACAATTCGGCGATGTTGCGTGTACCGGTACAGGATTGTTGCGACTACAGAGTTCGTTCGTAGACTCGTCGTTGCATGGAAACGGCCTTTCGCCGATCGTTTACTCCCGCGGACACGACGTTATCTTCTGGTTCGTTGACCCCGAAAAGCGAATAGCATCGACGTACGCCGATATTTCAACGGCCGTGGTAGAATGGACCGCGCCACACAGTGCGTTCGAAAGCCCGTGTTCTGGTCAAAATTCCATTACAGAAAAGGTACAGCTGACACGAAAAAAATGTTTTAGACGAAAGTTGTAGGATATAGAAGAGAGTAATATTACATGATGATTATATTAGTTTGACATTGCAGTAACCTTGAACAATTCTGTAGAGATTACAATTGAAATTTTGATTTAGTACGTCGATACGTATTTTTGAAGGTGATACGATGACGTTTTCAAAACGTTAGAATACTTTTGTCTTTGCATCGACTATTACCGAAATATAAGCTTCCAACGTTGATGTGCTGACATTAGCATTATGCATCACGAAATTGTTGAGTTGATTTTTGCACGGCGTTATTCACATCTTTGCCTTGTAACCTTCTTCTGTAAAAAGTTAATGAGAGTACAAGATGTAAAAGAATTTTCGAGTTTTTCTTTTTGAATTGTTTGAAAACCATATATCCAAGATAAATTTATTCGTAATAGGTCGTCACTGATATAGAGAAATGGTTATAAAATAACGGGCAGGTAGGGACAGCAAAATCTTGCATAATTTTTACAATATATATTCACTCACGTTTTCGCTAAAAATCACGGAGGAGTTTTGGGGAGTATTTTCTAAAAATTTAACTAAAGTCCTGGTAACGTTTACATTTACATTATTAATTTGATCTCAAGAAAGTGGAAAAAACAAACAAGCTAGTAACTAAATGACAAGTACCTACGTGCCACCTGTGACATGCTCGACGTGGGGATAATGAAAAGTTGTCACTTTTATAAAACGAAAGCACTAGGACGATTGATAAATGGATTTGAGTAGAAACTTTTCATTTGCAGATGAAGTATACAGACATAGTTAATACTTGTTTATTGGTTTTAATATCATTACTTACCATTGTAATAGATACCTAGGAACACTTCTGTGGAGGTTTTAAATACCAACATGATTGCTGATTTTTTTATTTTTGCCCATTGTCAACGCACTGTGTGGCGCTGCGAATCCGCCTCTACCGGCGCTGACGATCAGTCGTCTTCTCCGCCAAAAATGGAAGAAAAAACGGAAAAAACAGCGCGTGAAATATCTGCGTGCCTTTCGGCTATCATAAATCAGAGCTCTCGGCCACTCTCCGTTGAGGACGGGCCACTTAAAAAATAGAAACCGCGGCGGCGGTAGCACTAGTATGGCGGGTGCGATCACAGGCTCCGGCTACAGCTTCGGCTTCGGCTTCGGCTGCGGATTCGGATTCGGATTCGGCTCGAAGCACACTGGTCATTACCGGGAAGAGGGAGATCGCTGAACTGGAACCGAGCGCCACCGCGTCCCTTTGCCGGTCGAAACCTGGCCGGATCGATAGCAACGTTGAGCGAAGGCTATCGGTTCGGTGCTTCGGGGTGGCGAAACGCGAGTTCTTCGACGTCGAAAAACTCACGGAAAAAGCGCGAAGGCGATGGTACGGCGTCGTCGTGATCGATGCCCGTGTAACAACGCTTCGCTCACAGTTTTACGCAAACGCGCTATCAAAAGACACCGTGGATGCGATCCGCGGTCAATAACAGCGCCGGTTACCAGTTCATTACGGAATCGCAGTCCGAATGGGAGCGCTGGATCAGAATATGGGCTATAGCGGCCAGTTAATCCATATTACGGTAACTTTATCTGGCAGCGAGGAATACCGCAGCGGACCAATCACAGCACGGCCTCCGACCGATGAGAGGATACATTATGATTAGTTTCAGCATACCGTATAGGCGTTCCAGCACGTATAACCCGACCTCGGTCCAACCACTGGCTAAAATTACTGGGAATCGTGTCGATTGACTCTGTGCTTCGAGGATCATGATACGTAATTCCGCTATCGCAGTTTCGATCGCGTCGATTGTTTTTCTCTTTCCCCACGTTCTTTTCTCTTTTCGTTTTCCGCTTATTTGGTTTTTGCATTTGAGAGATAGAGATAGAGAGAGTTAACGTTGACTCCGCTTATCCGTCTCTCTCGAATTCACCACGGATTAATGCCAGACAATTGGAGAGGTGTAGGAGCTCGCGAGCCTGGAAATGATTGATTCGATGCAAGAGGATAGGATAGGATAGAAGAACGAGGGGTGGCCGAACGAAACCGTGAGGTGGTATCTCCCCCTTTTAAGAATTCTCTTTGAGGATCGTTCGCGTGTACGTACCACCCCCGCATTTTTTGTGAGCCTCGAGTATGTACTCGACGATAGAATAAGTAGCATACTGACATGGCCGAGGGGTTCATAAATCTTTTGTCGAGAAGATTCCCCCGTCGCCATGCTCGATCCAGAAAAGCGAAAGGTCAAAAGCAACGGCTGTCGGGAGCGGTCTCGGGACGGTTCCTTCGTTACTTGCCCGAGTACAAGTAAAAGTGTCCTCTTATCGCCGGTGTTGACTCGACCTCCGCGGGGCGAGGAATCTTCGCAAATACGATTTCCACCGCGAAACTTGGATGGAGTTTCGCTCTCGTCATTTCCGACGATTGGTTCCGTAATGCGTCTCATCCCACTGCAGCGACTCAACGCGACGACGGATAGACGATTAGTTGGCGATTTTATTATCGACTCGAAACTCTCGCCGGATTCTTTAATATCGAGACAGCGGGACCCGTCTGCCGAACCCGAACGCCACTCCTCCGGGAGAAACTTGCTTTCTCGGAGTAGCTATATCGCGACCAAAGTCCAACCCCTGCTTCAAAGAGAGCGAGCTGGACTTTGGATGCATTAATATAATTTTCCCGATAGGAGAATCGAATAAAATAAACTCCGGAATAGTTTCGTAAAGATCGAGGATAAGTTTAACCGAAGACGCTCGCCGTGCTGGTAATCTCTTGATATACCGCCACGCGAAATTACGTCGGTCGAGATTTCTTGCGGTGTTTGATTATTCCCGTTGCTCTTAACCTCCAGATTAAAATATCGTGTCTAGAAGGCGAGAGTGCTGATAACGAGGCACGCTCTGCTCCGGTAAAAGGGAACGAGGAAGAGGTTAACGAGATTCTCCTCCCTCGTTCTCCTTTTTCTCGCGCGCTTTGAGTCATTGTAGTGCGATAAAGTTGTAGGGCAACCAGTAGTCGTCTATTTTCCTTCGGCTAGGCATCTTCGGCGTCATTGGATCGAATAATAAAATTAAATAGCGCCGTAGCTCCCCGAACGTCTTCCTACGCGATATAGTTTACCAACCTCTCGCTCTCTCTCTTGCACGGATTCCCAATTTTACTTAACTCTGTTCTCGTTTATTTTTCTACGATCGTCTATCGACCGTGCTTCGATCGTCGGCTCGCGGCCTCTCCCTTGTTCTTTGTTGCCCGAGCGTAGCGTGGCTCGGTTCCTGTCCTGTCCGGCGTGGCCTAGCGTGGCGTGGCGTGGTGCAGAAAGGCGAAGCGAGGCGATCTTTTCCTCCTCGATTTGGCCGGTGAAGAAATTGGTTTATCGGCGGACAAAGTATGAATAATTCAAACCGGACGATTCACAGTCCAATCAATTCGGATCTGAAAGCAACGCGGCAACCCATCGTCCAAGGGGAGACGCTCGCTCGCTCGCACCGCTCTCTCGGACAGGGTGAAACGAAAAGGGCCATTAGTAGTAGCAGGACGGTCTATCCAGTCTAATGCGAAGGTCGAATCGCCCGTCGCGTCGCGCGTACTCTCGCCAATCAAGTTCAACTGCCCTCCGTGCGAATCGAGCAATAGTCAAGAGCAATAAAAGTAATCTGCGCTCTCTCGACTATAGTCGTAGACAATTCATCTCGCGCGCGCGCCTATCCAAATTTTTAAGCGGAAACGCGCGCGCCGATCCGTTTGTAGGCGATGTCGGTAGCGAAAGGACGATGCGGTTTACGTTAGAAATAATTCTATCCCGAATCCCGACGGCTATTTACGAAGATTCTCGCGAAGAAAACGCGCTGTGCTCGTTTCTGTGCTACATAAATTCAATGAAGGGAGCACGGTTAAAACGGAGAGAGGATCGCAAATCGGATCAGCCAGGCTCGAATACGAGTGCCTCGATTGTACAGGTTATCACGGGAATTCTTGCCGATGGACGGCTAATTGACGGGGAAACGCGCACACAAACGTATCCATCCATTGGATCGTTGGAGATCGATCGACATCCAAACAATTTCGACGTCTGTGTAATGGCATTCGAAGGGGAGGAGAGAGGAGGGAGGTGTCTCTTCGTACCTGAACTGACGAGCGAACGAATGACTGTCTAAAGTAAAAGCAATGCATAATTAATTTAGCGCGACGGCGAATCGATGCAAGCTGCGCGGCACGATGATACGGGAAATGGACCTGCAGGGGCTAAGATGGAGAGAAAACGCGACAAAAAATAGGAGAAAGGTGCCCGGTGGAAAGATAGAAGAAGAAAAGAATTATCAAGAGAAGCAGGGAAAGAGAAACGTGTACGTGACACCGCGTCGCTTCGAAAATAACAAGAAAAACAAACTCGATTACATTGATTTTCCTCCATTGTTGATTTCCATTCGCGATTTCTTCGCGTTGTAAATGTTGAGCGTTGTTCTTTTTGCGTGTACATGGCTACCGACCAAATACATACGAGCTAGTTGATACGCTCTTTTGGTTTCGAGTCTTTATCGGGACACGACCGAGCCGGAGTTTCAAATTGAATTTTTCGGTTAAAAATGTGAAGGACACGCTTTTCGAGTCGCCGTCGACTCTGGGAACGTTTGTGTACGGCGTACTCTCGAGACGCGTAATTAGCGAAACAGTTAGATGTTATCAATTGTTGCTGCAGTCGCATGCTTATTGAATAATCGTGATGTTCGCGTCGGATACGCGTTTCTGGGGTGAAACAGTGAAGCGCGTTGATAGACACGCGAGCGACGAACGCGTACGCAACTCTTCGTCCTTTGCCGTTCGTCCTTCGCCCTATGCCCTTCGCACAATGCCCGTCGCGCGTCACTCAAATATCAGGCGCACCGTCGTTATCAGCGGCTTCCGGCTGCATCGCGAAACCATCGGGCGGTAGTCGAAGTCTTAGTAGATTGTAACTTACGCCAATCCGTTGCAATTTGCGGTTTAATCGAGCGTATCTGCTGGATCAATACGAGTGGCTCGTCCTCCCGCCGTGTTTCTCTCTCCATTGCGTTTCTAAACTTGGAGTTTCTGTCTACTCTGGTTCTCCGAGCTTCCCGTCCCCGTCCCTCGGTCTCGTCCGTGCCGAGTCGAGCCTTCCCGTCCCGTCCCGTCCCGTCTTTCCTCTCCTCGTTTCACTTTTCCAGCCGGAGCGGATC